>OY728131.1:1777851619-1779101619 GCA_963277665.1 Viscum album | reverse complement strand
ATAACTTTTTTTATCCCTATCATGAAATATTATAGATATTAAAATCAAGAAAGATATATTTTTGGATTTTCATTTACTTAAACTAATATAATGGTATTTGTCAAATAAAAATGGAAGAAAAATGTCATATTTTCATATATATGAAGGTGTGGTAAAATTAAGCTCATAAAATGAAATATAGTCAAGTTTATAGATGATTTTTAAGCCTTTTTGTATAATTTTAACCTTTCCCTGCCTGTTTTTCCCTTACTGTAGTGATAATATTTTTACAAAGGTTACTATTCATTATGACAAAAAATAATGTTGATCTATTTACCATATTTTGAAATGATGAATCCAAATATGGAATACATTTTATCAAATTTAATCCCTATAATTCTCATAAATTACTTTTAATATAAATGTGTAAAACTTAATGAAAAATAGTTTTGAAAAATTCATTTTTAAGCTAAAAAATAAACTTATACCAAAATCAAGTATAATGTTGATTACAATGTAATTAAATATATTATTTATAGTTAAAGGTGGATTTTTTCTATTTATAATAGAATTAAAAATACAATTATACTTTTAAATTAATTTATTAAATTAAAATAAATGAAATATTTAGAAAAATTGGTATTTTTCATTATTCACTCAAAAATCAATCATTTCAAAAAAACAAAAAAACATAATACTATTATAAAATGATGATTTCAAAAATGATTTAAATTTTTTAAAATAATATTTCTAAAAGTTTAATTGATTCATTATAATATCCATGCCCAAAACACAATAAAACCCATTTTTTAAAAAATGTATTTTTGAGGCATTAGTTGACTTTAACGGAAATTGAGTACTTTTTTATTATTAATTAATCAATAAATTTTCAATTTATAATTACGTTATAAATATTTTTCATAATGTGGATATTTTTATTTATATCTACCAACTCAACATCTAGGTTATAATTGCTATATTTAAATAATATTATTTCATGATTATATTGAGCTCGGTGTTGTCTCTGCTAAAATCTATTAAATATAGTGTTATTTTTTAGATAAAATATAAAATAAAATATTGTGGTATTACATAGAGAATTAATTATCTCCAATATGGTCTTATCCTCACATATTTTATAGGAAACATTTTATTTCAATGAATTCTGAATCATTATGTGTTTTTTCCTATCAATACTTTTCCATTAAGTTTTTTTCAATTACTTATAATTTGACTCCATTTAATTGAATATAGTTCATCCTCTATCTATATACTCTATAATATGAAGTTCATCCCACAAATGTTTTCAATCAATTCCTTGCCTTATTCTAATTCCAAACCTTCTGAAACAGTCGAATCCCACTGAATTAAGAAAGCATAGTGACCAGAAATTTACCTGAAGATTCTATTTATGAGTGTGAAAAAACTTGTTGAACTAAAATATTTTGTGATACCTTTTTGGATTTAAATCCACTGATTAACAAAATAAAACCGCCAAAAGTTTCAACTGTGGAACAAAACTCTGAAACTCGTGTAATTAGAAGAATCTCACAACATAGGTATATAGACACATAGAATACAAATCATGCCAAAGTCACTATATTGTATCAACACCATTATACACTCAAGTAAAAAAAATTTAAGAAAACATTCATATGAAAATATAAGAAAAAAATTAAAAAAAAGTAATTACATAGTTTAAAATTAATTAATGTGTCCATGGGAGAGAATTTCTACTTCCTTTAATTTCATAGAAGTAAACTGATTATAATAAAAATCAGTAATATCATCTGATATTAGATTAAATTTACCCAAAATTATAATTAAAGTCAATAAAAGTTTAATCTCATGTGCAAGTGGTCCCACCCCACCTAAATAGTGGGGCCCATCTGGTCAATTGGTTCCACTACTTTCCAATATTTGTATGTGACCCACTATTTTCCTTGGCCAAGTTCGATTGCCCATAGGTAGTTATACCCCAACCACTCACTTCTAGTGAACTAAGAGATTCATTGTCATAATAAAATGATTATTTATATATAATTACTTTGTTGAATCACTAAAAACACATTATTTAACTCCATTAGTGATTAATATGCAATCCATAACTTCTGCTCACCCATTATCCAGACAATGACCACTTGTACTCCTAGTTTTTGAACATATCATCAAAACTAACCTACCTACTATAAATATTTTTATTCTATTAGTATTATATAGGATGAAACACATGTTATAAATTTTCTCCTTTCAAACATAGATAATTATAACTTCAAATTAAACTTCAAATTTCTTAATAGTTCTAGTCTTTCCATAATTTCTTCTAATTGAAGAGAGAATTATGGCTTTTAATTATCTTTCAATTTTCATTATCCTAAATCAAAAATTTAAAATTTTGATAATCATACCCAATAAAGAAATATTATAGGGAATTGATTCAATATTTTACCAATCCTTATAATTAATAGGGATGTAGGAAATACTCTTAAAAAATTATAGTAAAAAACTTGCACTAGTTTTTTGGTCCACATGTGTTCTAGAATCTTATAATCCAATAGTTTCAAAGGAATTTTGTTCACAAGATAAGATAAAAAATTAGATACTTATACCTAAATCTCATTAGGAAGTATATAATGTGGTTTTATGCTTTGATCCTTTCATTTAGTGTCTGTTTCATCCTCTCTACTACACCATTCTATTCTGACGTTCAAAGAATAGTCATCTTCAACCTGATTCCGTATTCTCGGTCATTATCATACCTTAACCACTTAAGGTTTTTTTTTAATATTTTTACACCATAACCCTCCATAAAATAAACACCCCTAACACCTTGGATTTTTTCTTAAGTCAGAAGATATTTTCCTGGTTGAACCAATGATGAATTTAACAAATTACAATAGTCAACCATAAGAATTGGCTAGTGTAGGCCCCCAAAACATTCATATTAATGATCTATAACTTACATGACTTTTATGACCTTTATTTTGTGATAAATAAAAAATTTATATAATTTCTATGTATATAAAACTAACAATATATGAAATCTATGTGACCAAGATTCAGTATACCCTTAGTCTCTAAGACTTTTATATTCTTGTAACTTAGGTTCCCATGATGTCAGTTATATAACTCTAAACATTTGAATGTTCTCATTATGGAAATCATTGCTCCATATAATTTTTCCATTATATATAACATACCATCTTTAACAACTTTTTCCAAAACCATAGAAACCTAAGTAATATTTCATGCTTCATGTACGATGCTTATTTTCAAACCTACTTTATCTAACTGACCAATGGAAATTAGATTTCTCTATAAACCTCATAGTTTTTGAAATAACATTAACTCTAGATAACGTATGTTTCAAATTCATACCTTCACATCACCCTTCCCCTCAATCTAGTGAGATTTATCATCAACTAGATGGACCTTTCCAATATTTTAAAACACATAATTCACCATGAATCCCATCTTATCCATAGAATTGTGAAATGCCTCAGAATCAATGATTCATGATTGTAACAGAATATTAATACTCAATAGTAAAGTTGAATCAAATTTAGATTCAATGTTTGTGGAATTTGAGATTCTATAATAAACCCTTATGGAATTCACATCTTGATCCCTAAAATCCTTCTTTAGGTTCCCTTTATTCCCAAAACACCAATATATAAGTCTATCCCAATGAAGAGTGTTTCTATGGGTGCTCTCAAATGATTTGTAGTTTTAGTACTTAGGTGTAGAAAAGTGGCTGACCAAGACTTAGCTCTCAATGAGTTAGTACTTAATATAACCTTTAAAAGGTATTTTTTTTTAAAATATAAGATTATAAAAATTATGGGGGGGTTTGTTTGATGTTTATGGACAAGAATAAAAAGGTAATGAGAGGATATTTTTTAGAAAATATTATTATAAGGAATAATAGATAAAACTATACCATTTCAATTATCTATTATTCATTTTCATTTTAATTAAAATACGTTAAATTATAATCCCCCAATTCATCAACTTCTAAACCCTACAGAAATTGAAAAAACTAGTTTGATAAAATGAATTAAACATTAGCCTAACTTCAAAATTTGCAATAATAGTACCCTTCATTGATTATCAATCCTAGGATAACTTATGTTAAATGGTAATAAAATAAAACATCTACACTATAACTGAGGATGAATTTCTTTCAGATATTAGAATTTAACCCTAAAAATCAATCCCTATTAATTTTATTTTATTGATTAAGATTGTGCTCTCATAACTCACACAATACTCGAACTCAAGAATGAAGTTTTTATCATTTGATTTTTTTTAATTAAAACTAAACTCATATATTATAATTATATGAATTATAGTGATTTTTTGGATTCAAAAAAATCATTGAAGTAGGTGATAATTAGATTAAATTCTAATATAATACTCTTTCATCGGTAAATTAGTCATTATAGAAAATACCATTATATGAAAAGGTATAGAAATGTTATAACCAAATATTATTTATAATATTGATTTATATCCCAAATAAGATAATAAATAAGAAAAAAATTTCAAATTATAGAAGAAATGTAATTAAAATATAGAGTTTTATTGAAATAAATTAATGTTACAACATAAACATGAAGAATAAGATGTCGTAGAAGGAATCTATACATCAAGAGTTATCCCTCCTCAAATAACTGGAGAAATAGAGTGAAACTAGTTCTCTTCTTCCCACAATACCCTAATTCATTTTAAACCCCCTCCAAATAATAAAAACACACATTTATATAGTGGGTTTAAGGCTATAGTTACAAATGTTTTTAAGCGTGAAAAGAAAATTCAGATAAATATTTTAACCCCAATTGAACCAAATTTTTAACCCCCAAAACACATGAACCAACTATCCATAAAAAATGATGATTTATTCAAAAATATATCCTCTATATACAATAAAATTGTATCCCAATATAAACCTAAATTAATAATATATTATCCAAAAGTTAAAGTGGTGTCCGTGTTGGTAAGTCCAAACCATCTTTGAATCCATAACCCATTATCTCATAAAATGTGTGACACAACGATGATGTTCCAAATTGTATCCTATGTAGTGAGTAATAATTTCAAAAAATTCATGTCCAAATAAGTCCTAAACAAATATTTATGTCAAAAATACCAGAGTATACTTTATAGAGTTAAAACTATAATTTTCATCAAATATTAAAATGCAATATCTAATCCCATGTTTTGTATAAATAAACATATTTAGAACAATATTGGGAAAATATATCATTTATTATCAAAAAAATATTAAATATAAATTTGGTTTATCAAATCTCCCATAGTTACCCTTTTTCACTCTTGGGAAAATTCATTAGTCATGTATTCCCAAATAATTGTAAAAATATATGCTTATTGACATTTCTTAATCTATCATAAAAATATGATAAAAGAAATAATCACCTCAAATATTAAGTCTTAATAAATTTAAAATTCATTATCTCATAAATTTTATCAAAATAAAATAAAATTATATTGATTATGCTAATCATGGTGAAACATGTTATGGGTCTACTATGCCATGAATTCCCCATGCATGTGTGTGACAACAATTTAAAGATTGTATTTCCATCCTTTATTACATATATTTATGTCATGTAAACTTTTATACTTACCTATTTATTTTCCACTGAACCTATTATATATTCTTTAGAATAAAATTTCAAAACCCACTCACTTAAGAATTACCAAAAGTCAACCTTTAGGCTTCTAACCTAGATATCCTCCTATGTTGTAAATTTCATCACTCCCATGTATTGTTTTGTTTTTGATTTTTTTGGGTGTATAATTGTTGTATATCAAGTAAGAACATAGAGTTAAATTTGATAAAATGAATAAATTGATCAGATGAGAAATAGATTTATGGAAATACTATTTTTATGACCTAAAAAAGAAATTACTTCAGTTTATTAAACCTTTAATTAAATAGGAGAAATATCACAAGTCATGGTAGAGTGTTATATTATGTGTATAAATAAAATGAAATAATTTTCCATAAACAAATATCCCAAATAACGGTGTCAAAATATAAATAGTTTTATAATGATATAACCAATCATATCACTGAAAATTTTCATTTATTACAAAAATCGACCATTAATGAAGAAATATTTCTAATTCTTGACACGATACCAATTATATTGAGAATATAAATCATTAATTGTCTATATTTTCCACATATAAATGAGCACATGACATGATTCTATTTTTTTTGTTTTTGTTCTGTTTTTTTTTTTTGAAAAATGACACAAAACATCAAAAAAAATCATAAATTCACTACCCAAAATGTTGTCCCCTCCCCCACACACAAAATTTTAAATTATCCTAAATATAACTTTATGAAATGATACATACTCACTCATGAAATAAAGGATTTTAGATAGTATAAATAACATAAAAGTAAAAGGGTTGGGATAGCCTGATGTTCTCAAGTGATGATGGGATCATATAGTGTGATGAAATCAACTGTATGTGTGGGAGGTCCCTCTATGTATTAATTCAACCACCACCCATTGACTATAAATATCATTCCCAAGGAATTTTATATAATATAAAATATACTATAAGGTAAAAAATAGATAAAATATAAGGGCTGAACCATATTTAATGAAACATACCAAGCATCAGCTTCAAATGTAAACTACAAATAAGAACTTTAACTCCCTTATTAAATTATATCTTCAGGATCATCTTATCATGGGTTATTTTTTATTTATATTTATAAATAATTTAGTTCTCATATGATGATAATCATATCCCCTAAATCTATTGGAGTTATAACTTCCTTTGATATTTTATTTAGGTTAAATCCATGTAACATTTATTTATAGCCCAAAATTCCTGATGCTCAACCTCTATAGGGAGATGGTAGGACTTCCCAAAGAAAATTTGAAATGGATACATGATTATGGTATTCTTTTATGACTTCATATAATCCCTAATTTCATCATCAAATTGATTTATCTAACCCTTTCTATTTATCTACACAGTGTTCTCCAATATATGTTTCAACTCCCGATTTGAAACTTCATCTTTTCCATTTTTTAGGGTGGTGAGGAATAAATTTCTTGTGTGTAACCACGTACTTATGAAGTGGGGAAGAAAAATTTTGGTTGAAAATTTGTAAAACTTGGTTATTTATTATTTCCCTTATCATTCTAAACCTACAAAAATTCTAAGACCTAGAAAAATCTACTTTAACATAAGAATCATCGATATTGGTGGCCTTGGTCTCCACCCATTTTTTAACATAATAAACCATATAAGAAACTAAATTATCTATATAATAGACTCATAAAATCAATTCAAAATATGAAAAAAAAATATCACAGAATAATATGGGCTTTTGAGGCATCTCGTGTCTCCTAGAAATTTTACCAGTGTGTTGGAAACAAGAGCGTGACTTACAAAACACATGGGCATCATGGAAAAAGGTATTCCAATATAATATAGAGTCTAAAACTTTCCTATTTTTTCTTTAAGGTTCGAAGTTCCCACCATAGGAACTTATATGACAAGTATACAAAATAGAATCAAACTCATGATCTTTAATACACCTCCTTATGACATTATCACTACATATGCACCAGAGGTAGAGATCATCCCACACAAAAAATATATACTCACTCTTCAAATTTTCAACTTCATGTTTCTTTAAATTAATTTTAAATTTAAGTGGTGAGAAGATAGTTAAATAAAAAACATACCAAATATGGGTACCTGAGATCTCATAAAGATACTCATTGAAAAATGTGTCCCAAAGTGGTTCCTGGTTCAAGTTATATTCCTTTATTATGTTGGTAATCCTAATCATGTGTCTACCAACAATCTCTCTAAAACCTTATTTTCCTTTATATCAATTTCAAACACTTAAATACGGAGTATCTAATGAATAATTATGGTATTTACATATATATTCTTCAAGAGGTACCGTAAAATTGCATGATAAAAAACAACTACTTTATAGCCCAACAAATAAAAACATAATTTATCTCAAGAAAATGTTATATAAATAAACAAATTTAATATCTTTATATAGTTTTTTGGTATGAATCTAGTGTCCTAAAAGAATAGGTGGTCAAGTTTTGATATCCCTCCACCCTCTATTATAATACTTCTCCAACTATGAAGTTTTAAGCATCACACATATTCTTGAATAGAAGCTTCCACGGTATGGGTTGTATAATCAGTGAAGTAGTGATATACTTATTTCTCTCATAAAATGATACCCTACAAGAATAATAAAAAATTAATTCATTTTATTTTTGAATAAATCAAGATAATGGTAGAGAAATATTACTAAAATAATTGATGAATCATCGATTAAAACCATCACGTACCAATAATCAAACATCACGCATACATATTGGATATGGAAAGGATGAAATAATTTTTAGCATAGATTTATCAACCTAAATTACATATCATGACACTAAATGACCTATAAAATTCTATTCTAAACCAAGAAATTACATTTTTTAAAATTTAAAACCATATTTCTATTTGTATATCAATGCAAAATTTTAACCAAGAAATACATAAACTAATCAAATAAAGATCTATACATGGTAAATTCATCCATAAAAACCTTGATTAAAGTCTCAAATAAATCATAAAATGTACTCAACATGCATCTATAGAAAGTACCTAGGTCATTAAAAACTAAAAATAGTATCCTTTATTAAGAAAATATACTGAATAGTCAAGTTAATATTGTCTTATCATGATCTTATATTATAATGTGAACCATAAAATATCCAAAAAATCATCCAAGAAACAATAGTGTGTCCTAGCCTCAAGTATCTTAAGAATTTTATCAATGAAGATAAGGGGAAATGTTCCTTATGAGTGGATTGATTTATTTTCCTATAATCTATGCACACTCATCAACTTTTTTTTCACTCTAATGGGAACTAACTAATTTAATTTCTTAAAATAATAAAACCAACTTTCTTCAATACAACCTAGACAGGGATCACCCATTGAGAGTAAGAGATGGGATAAATGATACATGAATTAAGTAATTTTTATATATTTTTCTTTAAAAATTCTAATATTGTTGGGTTATGTATCCTCTATGGATACCTAACTAGTTTATCCTCATCCTCAAAAATTGTTCTACGTATAAAAATGGAGGGGCTAATACCTAGTATGTTTACTAAAGTCCATCTAACATCCCTAATATTCTCCATAAAAATATTTAAATGTTTTGTTTATTATTAAGGAAGAATATTATTACTAATAATTATAGTAAATTTTTCATCATTTAATTGATATAAATATTTCAAATTTAGGGGAAATTGTTTGAGTTCAAGTTTGGGTGAGTATTGTATTGATGGAACTACCATGGGAACCAAGATATGTGCACAATTCTAGTTAGGATATGAATATAAATATTCAACATTAGTGAATAATGTATCAAATACATTTGAAATAGAAACATCCATGTTATAATCATAAATTACATTCCAGAAATCATGATAACAAATCTATAAAATAATCAGAACTGAGAGTGGATTGATCATGGTAAATAGTGTGGAAATGTTTTGAGACATCAATCTATCCCCAATACTCAGAATATACCTAAGCATGGAATAATCCCATTGGAAAAATATTGAAGATAAATATTTGTGGAATCATTACAAGATATGTCACAATGGTAGATAAAGATATTGGAATGATCTTATGAAGGGAACTTTATGGAGTCTAACATGTTAAATCATACAATCTCATCATCAAAATCCATAAAAAGTTTTCCCTCACTAACATTTATGATTGGACTAGAAGTTTTGAGGAATTTTATAACAAGAATTATTGGAGCATGAGAACTTACCAAATCATTCACTATATTTAGCACAAAAAAATCAGTGGGAAAGATTATATCTCACTCCTGAACTAGTATAACCTCAAGGAATCCTACTGGGTATTTTGTGTCCCTATTTTCAAATTTTACCACTAACCTCATCGTATTCAACTCTCCAACCTACAAGGAAGTGAAAATAGAGTAAGTAATTACATTAATGAAGACACCAAAATTGTATAAAGAATCATATAAATGAAACTCCCCTATGGTACATGGAATGGTGAATGTCTTGGGGTTCTTTAATTTTATAGGAATTGACAAGGTAGGTGTGTTGAGTAAAGATACATTCCACCCAAGTTTGATATACTCATTTCTATTTAGTTGAAACAACATAGGTAATGTTAATATTAAATAAATTTCAAACCCTATTAATATTTATTAATTATATTTTATATATTTTTATTCATTATAATAATATTAAATAATTTTTCAATCAAAAATAGAATAATTTTATTCTTACTAAAATTTTTTACAAATATTATATGGTTTTATTTAAAATATTTATTTCTAAAATTTATAATTTTAATTTTAAAAAATCAACTTATTTTTATATCATCAAGCAAAAATTTTCATAGATTAAATTTTTTAGAATTTTCCAAGAAAAGTTCATTTTTCGGCAAGTAGTAGAAAATAACAATTTTTAAGAAAACTACATTTTATTTTTATATATTGACAATGTAACATTATATTTTGGATTGATTTTAAAATTAAATTAGATCTTTTTGATTAAAAATAATAAAACAATTTCATTGGAATCAATATTATACTTTATTTAGTATAAAAACATTTTTATACTTAAAATGAATTTTTTTTTAAAAAGCATTTTTCATCACGTTTTGTGGGTTGATTTTAAAAGTAATTTTTTCTACTTATGGAAAATAAATTTTATAAAATGGAATTAATATTTAGAATCATAATTTTTAAATTTTTTAATTACTTCAGTTTCATTTCTTTCATTATGAATAATAACTTTGGTAAAAAAAAGTTAGTTACCACAGTAAGAGTTAAAAAGGGATAAAAGGGTTAAAAATAAAAATATAAGAGTTAAAATAATCTAAAAACTCATCTAAATACTATTGTATTCCCATATTTCATCCCTAACCTATATCATCTTCATATATGAGTTATTTTGGATCCATTTGTATTGAGTTAGATATTAATATATTTTAATATTTTAAAAAAGTCCAAGTTTTTCATTTCCCTCACTTATTAAAGTGCACCCTCTCTCCTCATTCTCCACACTTCAAGAGACACTTAACTCAGTCAAACCCTACCCAAATATCATCCTAAACTCTCTCTTTATGACCTATATTTCTTTATTTGATCATAATACCATCCAAGGATGGATTTATGTATAAACATAAAGGGGTTTTATAAAGAATATGAAAACAAAGAACGTACATATTTTATATGAAATGTTTCGAATTTATTTACAAAAGAAAAAAAGGAATGTTCTATTTTAACACATAATATGCTAATGGATTTTCCCACCACTAAAAAAATTATTTTATGTTTTACTTCCTTTATTATCTTCCATTTTTTGATCAAATAAAAACCCTCATTCCATTTTTTATATGAATTTTAGTTTTGAACAAATAAGGTTTTAAAGAAAATTAATATATCAATATATGAATATGTTTTGATAATGTGTTCAAAATTAATATTTTTATTATTTGATAATTTAATTTTAATCTTCTATGTGTTTTATTCATGTTATGGTCCTTGGAAAATTTTTATGATGATGGGTGATCACAATATAGCCTCCAATGCATCGGGTAATGATTATGTTCTCTAAAGACTTATATTGGAATTAATCTAGTAGGTCCTTCCATTTGTAAGGGATCTTGTATGGGTTATTTTAAATGTTCTATGAATATGATTTCCCAAAGAACCTATATTAATTTTATATTCTTTCTAATTATTTTTCTTGTAAATATTTTTATTTAATAAGTTAAACTATTGATCTTTTGTTTAAAGGTGTGATTATGACCTTTAAGGGTAAAAACATGGGTTTTTAAGAAAATGTTTTTCATGGGTTCTCATGGTTTCTAAGAAACCCTAATTATTTTGTATTATCCTTTATTATTTATTATAAATTGTTTTATAAAAATCTTTGGGAAATAAATTGGATTTCATATGTAAGTAAACAATTATTTGAGCTCAATGTTTATGATGTTAAAGGAGGACTCTCCTATATGATCTCGTAATCTTGAAATAGACTAACAAAATTATTTCTTCATTTTTATGTGTCCCTTACTGAGTTTTTTTTCTCATCCCACAATTTCAAATTCTTTTCATGGGGTTTAAGGATGAGTAGGACTAATGATGAAGTCAAGTTGAAGATCATGAAGATTTGTCATTAAAAGAAAATGTGTTTCATTTTAAAAGTTTTATATTGTGAAAAAAATGAATATTGAGTAGAAGTTTCCACTTTAAAATGTATGGGTATCTTACATAAGAGTTATGGCATGATTCTCTAAAACTATAAATGTGGAAATATCTTTTGGAATGCAATAAAATTAATTCTTGTTTAAAAATGAAATAAGGGGTTGAATAAGGATTAGGTCCTTATCATTGGTATATGAGCATGGTTTAGATAATTTTTTAGGTTGTAATAATCTAAGTAAGTACCATTAAGAGATAATAATTTATTTTTATCATGATATATCATTTTAATATTACCATGATTCTTCATCTAAACTATATTTGTTCATAATGGTTTTCTATAAAGGAAATAAGGATGCTGAAGTAGGGAGGAACCAATAGGACAATATTTGTAACACCCCGTAATGATAAAGGGTTAAATGACCAAATGATATGACTCATGTAAACAAGGTGTACCTTCATTTTTAGAGGCCTACCTGATTAAAACTCCTTAGTTAAGAGTACTTATCCTGGATTAGTGATCAGGCTGGGTGACCTTCTGGGAAGTTTCCTAGGGTGTGTGTAAGTGAGGAAAAAACACAATATAAATGACATGTGTTAGAATGTGAGGATTGTTATTAGTCAGATGACCCATTTGAGCATGTGGGTGGACCCCAAGGTAGGGACCACGTGTCTTTGGGGCTACTGGTGGTACCTGGTAAGCTAGGACCCGACGACCATGTTAAGGCAGGGTGTATGTGCTATCAGCATGGCATAGTTGTTATATTTGGTATCAGAGGAGGAACCCAACCTTAAGTGCAGTGCACTGCCTGGGCTGAGATGTTGGGACCACAATGATGATTTTTTGTTCTAAAAGGGGTGAATGTAATACCCCATAATGATAAAGGGTTAAATGACTAAATGATATGACTCATGTTAACAAGGTGCAGCTTCCTTCTAGGGAGCCTACCTAATTAGAAATCTATATTTAAGTGTGCTTGGCCTAGAGTAGTGATCAGGATGGGTGACCATCTGGAAATTTTCCTAGGGTGTGTGTAAGTGAGGACAAAGCACACTAGAAAAGACATGTGTTGGCCTATGGGGACAGTCGTTAATCAAATGACATGTGTGTGTAAATGAGGACAAAATGCACTATAAAGAACATGTGTTGTCCTGTGGGGACAATCATTAGTCAGATTACCCGTTCGAGCACATGGGTGGACCCTAGGGTGGGGACCATGAGTTTGTGGGAAAACTGGTGGTACCTGGTGGGCCAGGAACCAACATCCATGTTAAGGTAGGGTGTATGTGTTGTCATCAGGGCCCAATTGTTACAATATCCATCCAAATTAGTAACTTAGAATGGTTTTAAATAGAACAATGTAGTTTGTTACTATGATGATGGTTTGAAATAGAACAAAGAAGTTTGTTACTATGATGGATAAGTTGATGCAGTCTCTAAATAGTGGTGGTATCCATGCGAAAGAGTAACCATGTTCACCACAAATGATCATGTCCATAGTACACCATTTTATGAAACAACACTCTCTGGAATTCAGTAGATCTTTGAAACTACTTCAATAGATTTTGGACTATCAAATGATGTGGTGTTGAGTACATTACCTTTTAGAGATCCTACCTAATTATAATTTCACAGTTAAGTGTTCTTATGATGGATTAGTGATAAATATGGGTGGCATTCTAGAAAGTTTCCTAGGGTGTGTGTAAGTGAGGAAAAATCACACTGGAAAGGACATGTGTTGCCATGTGGGGATAGTCATTAGTCAGATGACACATGTGTGTAAGTGAGGACAAAGAACACTAGAAAGGACATGTGTTGGCCTGTGGGGATATTCATTAGTCAGATGACTCGTTTGAGAATGTGGGTGGGCCCTAGGGTGGGGGCACATGTCTGTGGGGCAACTGGTGGTACCTGGTGGGTTAGGACCCAACGACCATGTTAAGGTGGGGTGTATGTGCTATCATAGGGGCCCAATTGTTACAATATCCATCCAAATCAGTAAATTAAAATGGTTTGAAATAGAACAAATTAGTTTTTTTATTATTATGGATCAGTTGATGATTTCTCTAAATAGTGGTGGTATCTATGTGAGAGAGTAACCATGTTCACCACAAAGTATCATGTCTATAGTACATCATTTTATGAAACAACACTCTCCCGCATTCAGTGGATCTTTTAAACTACTTCCGTAGATTTTGGACTATTCAAAGATGTGGTGTCGAGTAAAATTTTTTTATTCAGATTATTCCAATTTCATGTTTGATTTTGGGTCTACACATTCTTTTATTTTCAAGAAATTTAATGGTAAATTAGAAATTTTACCTCAAAATGAATCCATAAATGTTGGTAAAAACACTTGGGGTAGTGTTAAGGAGAAATGAAGTTATAATAAAAAAACCTTGTTATTGTATGTGGTATTATTTTACCTAAAATCCATATTTTCCTCTCCCTCATATAGTTCAATGTTATTCTAGGTATGTATTGGATATCTGTTTATCATTATAAGATTTATTGTAGTGATAAAGAAGTTTATTTTCAGAATGAGTTTCAGTTTATATATAAGAATGAATTCATTCTTTTGATAAAATGTCAAGAAGATAAAAAATTGATAAAAGATTGAAATTAAAGTTATCTTGAAAATATTATTGAGAAGAATAAATTTTTTCAAATTGGTGATTTTTCTATAGTAAATGAATATCTAGATGTATTTCCTAACGAATTATATGGTATTATACTTGATTAAGATATTGAATTTACTATTTAATTAGTTCTTGATGTTAATACAATATCAAAACCTCCTTATCTAATGGCTCAAGTTGAACTTTTGGAATTGAAAATTAATCATAAGAGTTACTTGATAAAGGCTTCATTCATCCTAACACTTCATGATGGGGTGATACTATTTTTTTGTTAAATAAAAAATGGTTCTATGAGGATTTTCATTGATTATAGAGCATTGAATAACATTTTATTTAATAATAACTATTTTTTCCTCATATAGATGATTTTTTTATCAGTTCTAGGGAACCCAATATTTTTTGAAGGTTAATCTCAGGTCTAAGTATACCATCACTTGAAGGTAAAGGAGGATTACATTCCAAATATGTAATTTTAGACTAGTTATGAACATATGGAGTTTTTGGTTATCCCCATTGGTCTGAAAAATACTCTAGATGTATTTATGGACCTTATGAATAGAGTTTTCCATTCTTTCTTGGATAAATTTGTGGTTGTATTTATAAATGAAATCCTGATATATTCTAAAAGTTGTGATGATCATGAGAAAAAATTTAGAGTTTTTCTACAGACATTGAATGAAAATAACTAATAAGGAAAATAAATAAAATGTAAATTATGGTTGTGAAAAGACTATTTCCATTTTATATTGAAAATAAATATATAATAATTATTGACCCAGCTAAAACAAAATTGGTTGAAGAGTGGAAAAGGCCAATAAATTTCATATATATTTGTATTTTTCTTGGATTAGAAAGTTTCTACTAATGGTTTGTTGAAAACATTTCTTGATTATATAGTATACTTTCTAATTTTACAATAAAACAAGTTAAATTCATCTAGATAAATTAATATGGTGAATTTTTTCAAGAATTGAAAAAAAATATTAGTGAATGGTCAAGTTTTTTCCTTAACATATCAAAATTGTGAGTTTATTATCTACAGTGATGATTCATTGAAGGGAAATGGTTGTATATGATATAGAATGATATGATAATTGCTTATACTTCATGTCAATTGAAACCTCATTATCTAAATTATCAAACACATGACCTTGAATAGTTGATGTAGTTTTTTATTTATAAATCTAGAGACATCATTTATATGAGTTAAAGTGTAAAATATGTTGTAACACCCCAAACCTAGAAGCCTAGATCTAGTGCCTCAATTTATTACATTGGAATAGGTACAATATTTGAATACCAAAGGACTAATTAGTTTAGTAGTTTTGGAAACTAGATTACATACGTGAAACTTGAATTACATTTTAAAACTTAAATTACAACATAGAAAATCTTTTTGAGAACACCGTTATTCTCTTAGCTTAAACCTACATATCAGTCATAATATAATTCTTGGAATCCTAGAGAAAAATGAAACATATGAAAGGGATGATCTCAGATTTTTAGTAAGGGTATACATATATAGGAATTTATCATAAACAATAATAAACTATTATGGAAATATTATTAACCAAAATACATATCATTTAATCAATAACCTGAGCATAATATGGAGGGAATAGAAGATGATAAAATAGTTCCATATACATAATCACATGAGAAGGAAAATTAAACATGTATATTATACTAGTTTAATAGTCACATGGATTAACAATAACTAATTTCATAATTAGGGAATTCATAAAGCTGAACACCATAAACAAACATTCAAGGCTTTGGCCAAGACACCATATATAAAAGGGTAAGACATCGGCCAATACTCAAACTAGTTTTTCTCATGAGACCTACCAATTCATTGAGGTTCTATAGTGGTTCATTTCCATATCTTACTAATTCTAATTAATTCCTCATATGAAAAGGGTGAAACCTAAACAGCATATAAATTTTTATTGAAAAAAATAGCATACAAAATGTTAATACTTCAACCATAAACCATGAATGGTATCAAAATATCACATCCACGGTTAAATTGATCAATAAACCTTAAATAAAATATGGTATATGGTATCATAAGAGATCAAACTCAATCGAGTATAAGATCCAACAAAGGATGTTGACATAGATGAAAATAATCTAATAAAATCATTAAATATTTCTTGAAATAAAAACCCCTTTTACTTTGAAATCATTTATTTAAAAGTTGAGAAATTATAAAATATAAAATTTCCTTTAAAAATGACCTTTTAATATTATAATAGAATCTTTAAAACATTAATTCATCCTAACTTAATAAAAATACTCTCATTCCGCATAAGTTAAAAAACAATCCTTCTGCATTTTTGACAAAAAAATAATAAAGTACCCCATTTTGAAAATGAAACAAATATTCTTTTCAAAACATTTTATAAAAATAAAAAAAATGGGTAAAAAGACATTATAAAATTTTAATATAATAGAAAAAAATTGAAACCAATTTTAAGAAACATGTACATGGATGATAAATATTCCCTAGTAGATACTTACATATAAACAATCCTAGATGATAATGAGATTGTAAAATTAACCCTTATAACTTTATAATCAGTAGAATTGTATTCACCATGAAAGTAAGAAAAATATATGGATATCTAAATACTATAAAAACTAGCATAATGCTCATAAAATACATTCATGGGAATTATATACACCACATATAAAAAATAGGTGGTGAACATGGCTTGTATCTCATGGAAAATAAAAGTGAAACGGAAATCCCTTACTACATCAGAAAATTTTAAACTGTGATCCCTATGATATAATATTATTAATTTTAAATTTTAAATATATTTAAATAAATTAAATTAATGATATAATATTTCACAGGACAGTATATACACCACACAAAATAATCAAGTGGTTAATATGACATGCATCTCACAGAAATAAAAAGTGAGATGAAATTCCCTTAACTCGTACTTTCTTTTGGTTGAGTGTGCTTTAAAACCTTTAATAATGGTTTAAAGAATTTTATTAATTTATAAAAGAACCGTATCCATATTTATGATATGATATATTATCTTCTTATATTATTTTATCACTTGTTGGTTGATAATATTTCATTATTACCCTTGTATCGGGTGTTAACTATTTCATTTTTATATGCATGTTTTTTCATGAAAGTCTTATTTCTTATGCATAGGATATATTTATTTCATATCCATATGTATATTAAGTTCATATATATTATATTTACTCATTATATACATCTTTATAATCATTCATGAATGGTCAACATGGAAAATGAATTACATTGCGTCGTGGAAACGGTAGGTTGTACGTACGCATGAGCGATGGCATCATTCCTTTAATGGTGAAAGGGTAAATGATTTAATGATATATTAATTATAAAAAACAATATCATGTAATATTTAATATTTATATAAATTATATCCATCATTATACCCATCTAAATAGAGTAGTGGTGAAAAAAATATTACACCACGGCTTGGAGACGGTAGGTCGTACGTACGCATGCATGGTGATTTAATTTTTCGTAAGATGGATAAAATGTGTAATATGGTTTTTCCATAATAATAATAAAAATATTAAAATATATTATATACTATAGTTATTACTTTAGTAAGGAAACAATGCATGAATAGAAAGTAGAAGAATAAATAATCTTGAAGGAGTTGGTAAAGACGATTACCTCTTCTTTAGAAACCCTCCTTTGGATCTCCTCTTAGGGATACTAGGGTTAGTATTTTGAGAAGATAATATACTTTAGTATGTATATAGGTAAGTTTATAATATAAATAGTGATGTTTTGGTTGATCTATAAGTCTCAATGTGATGAAATGTGATGAGGGAGGAGGTGATTTTTTATAATTTAGGTGAGGGGCTCTTTTGGAATTTCAAAAAATATTAATTTATAATAAATTCAATATCAAATAAAATACCAAAAAAATGTCATTTATTCAAATATAATATTAGATAATATTTTAATATCATAAACCAATATATTTTAGACATGTTTTTGGGTAGTTTTTAACCTTTTCATTTTGATTAACACTTAGTTAACCTATTTTAATTTTAACTATGGTAACAAATTTTCCAATATTAAAAGGTTTTAATTTTCACTTATTTGATGAAAATTATACCATTAATGAATGATATAAAACATTTTAGACCATATAATAATTATTTTTTATTTTTTTAAAAAAAATTATTTTTAAATAATTTAATAAAATATTATTTTGATAAAATATCATTAGTGACAATTTTGACACTATTCATTATTTGTCTTTTTAAAATATCATAATAACATGATATATTTGAAAAAACTCTCTTAAATTATCCTAAACATGTAAAATTCATCCATAAAATTCTTGGATGACATTAATTATATCAAATTATATTTATTTTAATATTTTTAATATCATTTATTTGATATTTCTATTAAGTAAACAATTTATGCATCATTCTTATATAAGACTTTAAGGTAATTATTTATTCCCTAAAAATTAGGGATAAATTATCATTATAAATAAAAACATTTTATCTTTAAAATTAATATTTATAGTAGAATTTATCTTCTGTATAACCTTATAACAAAAATGGTATAGTTGTTAAAGTATGAGTATGACATCTTTAACTCTTCTTTAAATAAAATATAATAAATTTTATATTCTCACTCAAGTGGCCTAAAAATGATTATTATTTCTGAAAAAGTATCCTTTTGGTCTAAAAAACTCATTAAATGAAATTAGTACAAGTTTTAGGTTAATTTTATAGTCTTTATAATATTATTTTTAACCATAATTAACCGATTTACCCTTAATAATGGTAATTAAAATATTACTAAATTTACTATTTATATGACCAAAAATAAAAGAAATGTATTTAGATAAATTTTACCCACTGATTCCAAATATGGAATCCATTTTTAAAAATTAAAAACATATAATTTTCAATAATTAATTAAAAATTAATCACATTGATGGGGTGAGAAAACGTGTTATTAAAGTTTAATCATGTAAAAGATTGAAACATTTTTATATCTAAATTCAATGTAAAATTGATTCCAATTACCTAAATAAAATTAAATTATAAAAAAATAAACTATTTATAATTTAAAACTATTCAATAATATAATTTAACACAATAAATTATTTCAATGAAGAAAGCATTTTTTAATTAAAATTTAGTATTTTTTACTATTCATCAAAACATGAAACTAATCAAAAAAAATACCAAGAATTCAACCAAATTAAGTTTTTATATCCTGTATTAAAATATTAAGTTTATTTTTTCAAATAAATTATATTAAAGTTTCAAAATTTGGATTTAAAATAGGTTTTTCATTAAAAGTCGATAAAACCGATTTTATAAAAATATAGGTTTTTATGCATAATATTGGGTTTGTTCTTATCTTATGCCTTTAAAATATATTATATAAATATTAAAAATATTTTACTGAATATATAAAATATATATTTCATTAATATAATTTTATAATTGTAATTAATTTAATTTATTAGGATAAAATAGTCATTTATAAAAATATTTTCTATATATTTAGTTGGTTCCTATATTCATTTCTAATTAATTTTTAACCAATGAATTAAACCATATATTTTCATAAGTTAATACTATTTATAACCTCCAAATTAATGCCTAGGTTATATCTTATTATATTAAATAATAATATTTTAATTATATATTATTGTTTGATAAAACTCGGTCTTGCCTGTAATGAAAACCAACTCGTTATTGTATGTAGCATAATCTTATCATGGTGTTGCATACAATGTAATATATCTAAGAAATGATATCTATTTAAGAAGATGCATACTATAAAATCTTGGGGTGTTATATATATACCAATCATAAAAGTTTGAATTATATATTCACTCATAAATAGTTGAACATGCGGAAGAGAAGATGGTTGGAATTGATTAAGAATTATGACTACATGATTAATTACCATCTCGGAAAAGAAAAAAAAAAGTAGTTGTTTCTTTAAGTCGAAAATATAATTCATCACTAACTATACTGTGTTTGGAACATAAACCTTTGGTAATGTTAATACTACAACCATATACCATAAATTGTGACAAAATAGCACATCTATAGTCAAAATAATCATAAACCATTCAATAAGTTATGGTAGATGGTATCATAAGATATCAAACTCAATTGAGTGTATGATCCAACAAAGGATGTTGACATAGGTGAAAATACTCTAATAAAATCATTAAAAATTTCTTGATAGAAATAACCATTTTACTTTGAAATCATTTATTTAAAATCAGTGAAATTATAAAGAAAACATTTCCTTTGAATTTTACCTTTAAGTTTATAAGAGAATATTTAAAACATTAAGGTGCCATTTTGGCGTAAAAATTTACACACACCACATAAGTTAAAAAAATCATTCTTTTCGTATTATGTCGAAAAAGTTGTAAAGTACCTCATTTAGAAAATGAAAAAAATATTTCTTTCAAAATATTTTATAAAAATTAGAAATGGATATAAAGAATTTAGAAATTTTTAATATAATAGTAAAAATATTTTGGAAACATTTTTAAGAAACATGGACATGGATGATAAATATTTCCCAGTAGATGCTTACATATTAATAATCCCAGATAATAATGAGATTTTGAAATTAACCCTTAAAACTTTATAATCAGTAGAATCTTATTCCCCATAAAGGTAAGAAAAATATATAGATATTTAAATACCATAATATCCTATATAAGACTCATAAAATTATTTCATCGGAATTATATACACAACATATAATAAATATATGGCGAACATGGCTTGTATCTCATGAAAAATAAAAAGTGAGATAGAAATCTCTTACTATATGAGTAACTTTTGAATTGTGATCCCCATGAAAGAATAACATCACTTTAAAATTCTGAATATCATTAAATAAATTAAATTAATGATATAACATGTCATAGTTTAGTAAATACACCCTACAAAATAAGTGAGTGGTTAATATGACATGTATCTCATGAAAATAAAAAGTGAGATAAAATTCCCTTGCATCGTACTTTCCTTTGGTTGAATGAGATTTAAACTCCTTTATAACAGTTTAAATCATGTTTTTAATTTATACCATAAAATTATCCATATTTATTATATCATATATGATCTTCTTATATTATTTTATCACCCATTTTTTTATAATATTTCATTATTACCTTTGTTTCGGGTGTTAACTGCTTCATTTTCCTATGCATGTTTAGTCCTGAAAGTCCAATTTATTATGGATATGATATATTTATTTCATATCCAAAAATATATTAAGTTTATATATATTACATTTACTCATTATATACATCTTTATAATCATTCTTGAATGGTTAACATGGAAAATGAATCACATCGCATCGTGGGGATGGTAGGTCATACGTATGCACGAGTGATGGTATCATTCCCTTAATGGTGAATGGGTAAGTAATTTAATGGTATATTAATTATAAATAATCAATATTATGTCATTTTTATTATTTATACACATTATATCCATCATTATACCCATCCAAATAAAGTAGTGATGAAAAATAGATTACATTATGGCGTGGAGATGATAGGTCATACGTACGCATGTGTACTGATTTCATTTTTCATAGGATAGATAAAAGGTGGAATATGATTGTTCCGTGATCCTAAAAACATATAATAATATATAATATACTGGATTTATTACTTTATTTTGGAAACAATGTATGAAGAGGAAGTAGAAGAAAAAATAATTTTGAAGGAGTCGATAAAGATGATTACCTCTTCTTTAGAAAACCTCCTTTGTATCTCCTCTTAGGCTCATTAGGGTTGGTATTTTTAGAATTCTAGAACATATATGATGTGTATATGTAATTTTACAAGAGAAATAGGTAGATTTTGGTTGATATAGAATGCTCAATGTGATTAAATGAGATGAGGGTGGTGGTGCCTTTTATAATTGAGGTGAGGGGCGCTTTTGAAATTTCAAACAATATTAATTTATAATAAATTAAATATCAATAAAAATACCAGAAAAATGTAATTTATTATAATATAAGATGATATAAGGTTGTAATATTATAAAATAATATATTTTAGAA
This sequence comes from Viscum album, assembly GCA_963277665.1. NCBI lineage: Eukaryota > Viridiplantae > Streptophyta > Magnoliopsida > Santalales > Viscaceae > Viscum > Viscum album. The sequence continues at coordinate 1,779,078,621 of OY728131.1, read as the reverse complement.
AAGTTTTTGTGTAGTTTTAAACCTTATCATTTTGATTAACACTTAGTTAACCTATTTTAATTATAACTAAGGTAACAAATTTTTCAATATTAAAAGGTTGTAATATTTATTTATTTGATTTCAATTATACCATTAATGAAAAAATTATAACATTTTAGACCATATAAAAATTATTTTGTATTTTTAAATATGTTTTATTATTTTTAAATATTTTAATAAACTATTATTTTGGTAAAATATCATTAGTTTCAATTTTGACACTGTTCATTATTTGTCTTTTTAAAAATATCATAATAACATGATATATTCAAAAAAAAATTACTTATCTCTAACATATACAATTAGTCCATAAAATTATTTTATGACATTAATTATATCAAATTATATTTATTTTAATATTTTTAATATCATTTAATTTATATTTATATTAATTAAACGATTTATGCATCATCATTATATAAACCTTTGAGGAAAATATTTATTTCCTAAAAATTTTATAAATATTACCATGATAAAGAAAAACATTTTATCTTTAAAATTTCTATTTATAGTATAATTTATCTTCTATATAACCATATATTAAAAATGGTATAGTTATTAAAATATGAGTATGATATCTTTCACTATTCTTTAAATAAAATATAATAAATGTCATATTCTCACACAAGTGGCTTAAAATGGTTATAATTTAGGATCAAGGATAATTATGGTCAAAATAACTCATCTAATTATATTTTTATATGTGTTAGCGTAATTTTATAGTCTTTATATTATTATTTTTACTTATAGTTACTTGATTTTCCCTAAACCATGGTAATTAAAATATTACTAAATGTACTATTTATATGCCCAAAAATAAAATAAACTTATTGAAATAAGTTTTACCCACTCACTCAAAACATGGAATCCATTTTCCAAAATTAAAATCATATAATTTTTAATAATTAATTTAAAATTAATCCTATTGATGGTGTTGTGAACTATGTTGCATTTGTTGTCAATAAGATGTCAAAGGATTGAATGAATGATGAGGTGGTGGTGGTAATTGGAGAATGGACATGGTACTGAGAAGCATGTCACTTAGGAGAGTCACTAAGTGTCATATGAGGTAATGGTTGAAACATTCTCCATATGAAATCAGATGATTGTAGAGCTGATATGAAAGTTCCAAGACTTGTATCAAGGAGATACAATGTTACAACAGTGTTAGAAGTTCATGCATTTTCTTCACAATGCATGAGGAGATAAAGAAGTTCCATCCACTATCACTAAGTGGATGAGGAATGAGGAAATGAACCATCCACAGCTACTAAGTGGATGAAGTGGTTTGAAGAAGACCATGCACTATCTCTTAGTGCATGAGGATTTGAAGATGATCCAACTTCATATGTAATTGGATCAAACAAGAACACTGAAGAAACATTTGATTCTTGATTTATGGTTGATAAAGATAGTTGAGAGATCCTTGGGAATTCCATACATTAATAGAAGAATAAGAATAAATGTTGAAAATGAGAAGAGGAATTCTAAAGATAAAGAGGAGGTGAAGAAGAAGAGAATGGCATGAAGAAGTCTTGTTCCAACTTGGTAATTTAACCAAGTATACAAGGAGGGAGAGGACCTTATGCAAAAAAAGGGGCTAGCCCACGAGCTGGCTACCCAAGCATCAACCCAAGGCACATGTGGGACTAGGTCACCACTCCCATGGGGATCCCATGGGGCCAGCCCGAGAGGCTAGGGGCCGTGTATAAGCCCTGAGGGCCACGCAGGGTTGTCGAGCACTGCGCAGCGTGAGCGCGAGGAGCACGCCCATGAAAAGCATAGTGGGCGCCAATGGCACGCCCGAGTGGCAGGGGTGGGCGCAAGAGCGCGGCCGCAGAGAACTCGGTGTGGGGCGGCACCGAGAGGGGAGAGAATTCAATTGAGCATATGCCGGCAGCGGAACTTTGATAAACCGCGGAAAAACCGGCCTCTGTTTCAATGTGGGAGGATGAAAAATACCTAGGATCTAATCTGAGTCGTCCAAGCGATCTCACGGCTGATCTTCACCGCTCATCTCATCGTGCCGCTCGCGATCTAATCTCAGCCGTCGCTGATCATTTGAGAGGTGATCCAATGGCTCGGGGATCATCTCCGTCCTCGAGCTTGAGCCGAGGACACCCCGTGCCACCCGCGTCCTCGCTGTGTACCAGGCACCTCCCCGTGCATTGAAGTCGAGCTCCCGGCTTTCTTTCTCGAAGCCGAAGGCACCATTGTGCTTTCCTCACCCTAAGGAACATATACATGCAATAAAAAAGGCATGCACACGTTGAATGGAGAATTTGGAGTTCGGCCGAGGCAAAAGAAAATGTCGAGGCCACGTGGAGATCATGCTTTTCATGCATGGGCCTAAACAGAAGTCATGCAAACGTTCGACATGGGTATACACATGAAGAGGGAAATGAATGAATACCCACGGTGAAATAGAGAATAATATCAAGATTTTGAAAATCTTGGAAACCCGAGAATTTCGGGGGTTCGAGAGATTTCTCACACGGAAGATTTTGCACCGCCTCTGCCTATATAAAGAGCCAAAAATCTCGGTGGTTCAAGATTTATATCCCGCGAATGTTTTGAGGATTCCTCTGCCTATAAAAGGAGCACCCAAGACACATAATTGCTTGCTGAAAAATTCGAGAGAAGTCCCGTGAGAGTGCCTCTGTGCCTCGTGAAGAAAAGAGCTCTGTGCAACTCCACTTGCGCGGTAGTGAAGCCCGGAGCCATCAGAGGCTCCGTGAGGTTCCTTTTGCGCACTCCATGCGCAAAAGAAGAAAGGGAGGTCCCATGCGCACTACCCCTTTGCACGACAGGAAGGAGAGGTTGGGCAGCGCGACCTTGCGTGCTCCCTCTGTGCACCGCGCCCCCTGCGCGGCAGTGGTACTTGCGTGCTCGTGGAATCACATTGCGCGGTGCTTGCACTCAAGACCTTGTGCGCTGCCTTGTGCACCCAAGTGTGCCTTGCACTTTTAAGGAGAAGTTTTTCCACACCCCTTGCGCGCCTTCTTTGTGATAAGGGTTCAGGTATAAGTGAGATACTACACTTTGAGTGTGTGCAATTCAAAGAAAGAGAAGGTCTTGGGCTAGTGGGTGTGCAAAGGAGGAAGGCCATTACATACCTACGGCTTGTGTGTGAAAAATAACAAAGAGGTCATAGCCTTGGGTATGTGCATAAGAAGTGTAGGCCACAACAATGAAGAACACATTTTATGTGTGCAAAACAAAGAACAAGTTGTGTGTGCTAAACAAGTGAAGGTTGAAGCCTAGGTGTGTGCAAAGTGTACACATTTAGAATAAGAAGGAAGAGGACATCCACACTAAATTATAACACACTTTTAAGTGTGTGAAAAAATTGAACAAAGTGTGTGAGTGAAGAAGGTGTGTGTGCTTAAGGAGTTATTACCCTTTGTGGGTTTATTGCACCAATACAAGAAGAAGGGGAGTGCATGCATGCACATGCACACGTGAACAAAGCTGAATCTGGATGTGTGCATCTGAGTTGTCCAAGACCAAGAGTTCTTGAAGATTATTGAGAACCCATGCAATCAGTGCATGAAGAGGCAAAGATGCCATGCACTCAGTGCATGAAGTTGTGTTGAAGTTAGAATGAAGCCAGACTGAAGATAAAGAAATCAGTTGTCTGAGTTTTCAGTAGGTTGAGAAGAGCCTGATCAACTAAAGTGATCAGAAGTCTTGATCAAGACCAACAGACCTTTTCAAAGGCTGTTGAAGATTCTTGAATAGAGAGGCCAGGTCATCCTTAGAAGAAGGAGATAAATCCTGAGAAAGACGAGGAGTCATGTTCATCACAAGTGATCAGAAGTAGAGAACAAGGCCAGTAGCCTTTATCCCAGGCTGTTGAAGATACTTGAAGAGATGAACGGAAGAAGAGATACTCATGTGACTCGAGGAGCCAGAAGAAGCCCCCTGTGATACTCAGGGTGGAAGAAGTCTTCAGTGGGATTCTGGAGCAGGCTAGTGGGACTCTGGTAACACTGTGGGATGCAGTATAAATAACCTCCTGTGGGACTCAGGAGAGATACAGTGTGACTCTGTATCGACCATTGTAATTACTAACCAAATTATAGTGGAGAAACCATGTTGGGGAGTTTAACCAACATGGAAAAGACGTAGTCCTTTGGAGCCGAACCTTGTAAATCCTTGTGTCCTGTGCCTTTACATTTACTGCATCACTCGAGGAAAGGCTGAGAGATACAAGAAGAGTGGATCGAGGCCTTAATAAGCCATAGAGGTTTAATTGATAAAGAATCAATTAGTAAAAATTTTAAAGTATCACTGATTCACCCCCTCCCCCTCTCAGTGATCACACGGATCCGGGAACTTCAATTTGGTATCAGAGGGAGGTTGCCTCTAAAAGATCCAAGGGAGTATTTATGAAGTGAAGATTTGAGGAAATGAGAGAACACCCTCAAATGAAGATATCTGTCAAGACTCAGAAAAATAGAAAGAAGAAACAGGCCAAGAAGATGAAGAAAGCTTGTCCTATCTGTGATGAAGTTGGTACAATGAATGATCTTCAAAATGCAATTGAATATCTTCAGAAGACAGTCCCCAAGGAAGTGGCAATGTGTATATCTACAAGCATCCTTGATCTTTAAGAAAAAAAATTACGGCTAGAAGAAGAAGAAAATGCAATGGAAGATCAGTTGTCTAAAAGGGTTGGCATATCCAACACTCTCAGAAAGCTGGTGAAGGCCAAAGATGAAACTGTTTCCCTTTGCAATGAAAGATTTGAAGATACTGCTGAAGAATTGAAAAGAAGCTTCTCTGAGAAAGAAATATTTATGATAATGATAAAAGATGTTTTCCATGCACTGGAAAAGAGACACAAAGTGTCAATGATTGTCAAAGATGCTCAACTTGAAGACAAAGTAAAAAAGGGTGAAGGATCTTGACAGTTCATTGCAAGAAATGAAGAAGGTGCATGATGACCAGATAAAGGAGCTGAAAGAAAATTGGGAAGGAAGTCTAAGAACTATTGAGGATGAGAATAACTCCCTCAACATGAAATGTTTAGAACAAGAGGTGATATTGAAAAATCTGCAACCACCCAAAGCTGAAACTTCCCAGTCAGCTGAAAGAAGAAATGTTGCTACACAAGTGTGCATTGAGCAGGATGATTCTAAAATAAAGACATCCTCTAATGAAAGGAAAACATCTTCTAAAAAGAAGGTACCATCCATACTATCGTGTACTCATGCTTCTAAATGTGTTTCCACAAAAAGTTCAGGATGGAAGAGTAATTATGATCAAGTATGGATGAAGAAGATGAAGAAAGAGAGCTCTCCTGAAACAAAACAACAATTCAAGAGAAATGCCCAACAACAAGAAGGACTCAAGAGGTCAAGATTTGTGGGTCAGTGTTGGTGTTGTTACAAGTATGGGCACTATGCAAAAGATTGTTAGTACAATCCATTGAATGTAAAAGCACAAAGGAATCCCATGCCAAGGGGGAGAAAGCCAGAGGAAAATAAGCAATATCCACAGGTCCAGAGACATCTGTTTACTACAAATAGATTTGGATTACTTGACAACATATGGGATGATTGCAAAACTGGTCAAAAAGATACATGTCAATCTCCAACTGTATCCAGAGCTAAAAAGAAGATAAGATCACTGAACCTGGCTAAAATGGAATCCTTGGGAAGCAAGAAGAAAGTTGAAGATGCTCCCAAGAAGGTTTTGAAAAATTAAAAGAAGTCCTTGGAGTCTAAATCCAAGAAGGGTGATGAATCCAGAAGGACCACCAAGAAAACATGCTTCTACTGTGGAAAGAAAGTACATACCATGGATCTCTGTAAACAAGCCATGGAACTAAATATAAGCAAACCGCACTCAACAGTACAATCAATCCATAAGAACAAGAAGGGATTGATTGAAAATAAGCTACCAAAGAAAGGTAACATAAAAGCATCAAAGTAACCATGTGGAACATCCAAATCTGAAGCCTCACTTCCAAATGACATATTAATCATCTGGCCAGAAGATTTCGAAAGAATGAGAAAGGAAGAAAATAAACATGCCAAAGCAAGTGCAAAAGAAAACAAAAATATTTCACATGAAGATGAAGTTATGTGTGTGAGGTGCAATAAAGCTGGTTATATCAGTAATAAATGCATGACACTCATTCCAACTCAAAAATAATTCTTCAAGAGAATGAAGATTGCACCAGGAGATTCTAGTGCTCTGAAGTCACTTAGAAAGAGAGGAGTCAATATTAAAAGGTTGTAATATTTATTTATTTGATTTCAATTATACCATTAATGAAAAAATTATAACATTTTAGACCATATAAAAATTATTTTTTATTTTTAAATATGTTTTATTATTTTTAAATATTTTAATAAAATATTATTTTGGTAAAATATCATTAGTTTCAGTTTTGACACTGTTCATTATTTTTCTTTTTAAAAATATCATAATAACATGATATATTCAAAAAAAATTACTTATCTCTAACATATACAATTAGTCCATAAAATTATTTTATGACATTAATTATATCAAATTATATTTATTTTAATATTTTTAATATCATTTAATTTATATTTCTATTAATTAAACGATTTATGCATCATCATTATATAAACCTTTAAGGAAAATATTTATTTCCTAAAAATTTTATAAATATTACCATGATAAAGAAAAACATTTTATCTTTAAAATTTCTATTTATAGTATAATTTATCTTCTATATAACCATATATTAAAAATGGTATAGTTATTAAAATATGAGTATGATATCTTTCACTATTCTTTAAATAAAATATAATAAATGTCATATTCTCACACAAGTGGCTTAAAAATGGTTATAATTTAGGATCAAGGATAATTACGGTCAAAATAACTCATCTAATTATATTTTTATATGTGTTAGCGTAATTTTATAGTCTTTATAATATTATTTTTACTTATAGTTACTTGATTTTCCCTAAACCATGGTAATTAAAATATTACTAAATGTACTATTTATATGCCCAAAAATAAAATAAACTTATTGAAATAAGTTTTACCCACTCACTCAAAACATGGAATCCATTTTCCAAAATTAAAATCATATAATTTTTAATAATTAATTTAAAATTAATCCTATTGATGGTGTTTTGCACTATGTTGCATTTGTTGTCAATAAGATGTCAAAGGATTGAATGAATGATGAGGTGGTGGTGGTAATTGGAGAATGGACATGGTACTGAGAAGCAAGTCACTTAGGAGAGTCACTAAGTGGCATATGAGGTAATGGTTGAAACATTCTCCATATGAAATCAGACGATTGTAGAGCTGATCTGAAAGTTCCAAGACTTGTATCAAGGAGATACAATGTTACAATAGTGTTAGAAGTTCATGCATTGTCTTCACAATGCATGAGGAGATAAAGAAGTGCCATCCACTATCACTAAGTGGATGAGGAATGAAGAAATGAACCATCCACAACTACTAAGTGGATGAAGTGGTTTGAAGAAGACCGTGCACTATCTCTTAGTGCATTAGGATTTGAAGATGATCCAACTTCATATGTAATTGGATCAAACAAGAACACTGAAGAAACATTTGATTCTTGATTTATGGTTGATAAAGATAGTTGAGAGATCCTTGGGAATTACATTCATTAATAGAAGAAGAAGAATAAATGTTGAAGAGGAGAAGAGGAACTCTAAAGATAAAGAGGAGGTGAAGAAGAAGAGAATGGCATGAAGAAGTCTTGTTCCTACTTGGTAATTCAACCAAGTATACAAGGAGGGAGAGGACCTTATGCAAAAAAAAGGGCTAGCCCACGAGCTGGCTACCCAAGCATCAACCCAAGGCACATGTGGGACTAGGTCACCACGCCCATGGGGATCCCATGGGGCCAGCCCGAGAGGCTGGGGGTCGTTTATAAGCCCTGAGGGCCACGCAGGGTTGTCGAGCACTGCGCAGCGTGAGCGCGAGGAGCGCGCCCGTGACAAGCATAGTGGGTGCCAGTGGCGCGCCCGAGTGGAAAGGGTGGGCGCAAGAGCACGCCCGTAGAGAAATCGGTGTGGGGCGGCACCGAGAGGGGAGAGAATTCAATTGAGCATATGCCGACAGCGGAACTTTGATAAACCGTGGAAAAACCGGCCTCTGTTTCGATGTGGGACGGAAACAAATACCCATGATCTAATCTGAGTCTTCCAAGCGATCTCGCGACTGATCTTCACCGCTCATCTCATCACGCCGCTCGTGATCTAATCTCAGTCGTCGCTGATCATTTGAGAGGTGATCCAACGGCTCGGGGATCATCTCCTTCCTCGAGCTTGAGCCGAGGACACCCCGTGCCACCCGCGTCCTCACTGTGTACCAGGCGCCTCCCCGTGCACTGAAGTCAAGCTCCCGGCTGTCTTTCTCGAAGACAAAGGCACCATTGTGCTCGTCTCACCCTAAGGAACATATACATGCAATAAAAAAGGCATGCACACGTTGAATGGAGAATTTGGAGTTCGGCTGAGGCAAAAGAAAATGTTGAGGCCACGTGGAGATCATGCTTTGCATGCATGGGCCTAAACAGAAGGCATGAAAACGTTCGGAATGGGCATACACGTGAAGAAGGCAATGAATGAATACCCACGGTGAAACAGAGGATAATATCAAGATTTTTAAAATCTTGGAAACCCGAGAATTTCGGGGGTTTGAGAGATATCTCACGCGGAAGATTTTGCACCACCTCTGCCTATATAAAGAGACGAAAATCTCAGTGGTTCAAGATTTATATCCCGCGGATGTTTTGAGGATTCCTCTGCCTATAAAAGGATCACCCAAGACACAGAATTGCTTGCTGAAAAATTCGAGAGAAGTCCCATGAGAGTGCCTCTGTGCCTCGTGAAGAAAAGAGCTCCGTGCAACTCCACTTGCGCGGCAGTGAAGCCCAGAGCCATCAGAGGCTCTGTGAGGTTACTTTTGCGCACTCCTTGCGCGAAAGAAGAAAGGGAGGTCCCCTGCGCTCTACCCCTTTACGCGACAGGAAGGAGAGGTTGGGTAGCATGACCTTGCGTGCTCCCTCTGTGCATCGCGCCCCCTGCGCGGCAGTGGTACTTGCACGCCCGCGGAATCACCTTGCACGGTGCTTGCACTCAAGACCTTGTGTGTTGCCTTGTGCACCCAAGTGTGCCTTTCTCTTTGAAGGAGAAGGTTGGACACACCCCTTGCGTGCCTTCTTTGTGATAAGGGTTCGGGTATAAGTGAGATACCACACTTTGAGTGTGTGCAATTCAAAGAAAGAGAAGGTCGTGGGCTAGTGGGTGTGCAAAGGAGGAAGGCCATTACATACCTATAGCTTGTGTGTGAAAAATAACAAAGAGATCGTAGACTTGGGTATGTGCATAAGAAGTGTAGGCCACAACAATGAAGAACACATTTTATGTGTGCAAAACAAAGAACAAGTTGTGTGTGCTAAACAAGTGAAGGTCGAAGCCTAGGTGTGTGAAAAGTGTACACATTTAGAATAAGAAGGAAGAGGACATCCACACTAAATTATAACACACTTTTAAGTGTGGGAAAAAATTTAAAAAAGTGTGTGAGTGAAGAAGGTGTGTGTGCTTAAGGAGTTATTAACCTTTGTCGGTTTATTGCACCAAGACAAGAAGAAGGGGAGTGCATGCATGCATGCATGCACATGCACACGTGAACAAAGCTGAATCCGGATGTGTGCATATGAGTTTTCCAAGACCAAGAGTTCTTGAATATTATTGAGAACCCATGAAATCAGTGCATGAAGAGTCAAATATGCCATGCACTCAGTGCATGAAGTTGTGTTGAAGTCAGAATGAAGCCAGACTGAAGATAAAGAAATCAGTTGTCTGAGTTTTCAGTAGGTTGAGAAGAGCCTGATCAACTGAAGTGATCAGAAGTCTTGATCAAGACCAACAGACCTTTTCAAAGGCTGTTGAAGATTCTTGAAGAGATAGGTCAGGTCATCCTTATAAGAAGGAGATAAATCCTGAGCAAGACGAGGAGTCCTGTTCATCACAAGTGAGCAGAAGTAGAGAGCAAGGCCAGCAGCCTTTATCCCAGGATGTTGAAGATACTTGAAGAGCTGAACGGAAGAATAGCTACTCGTGTGACTCGAGGAGCCAGAAGAAGCCCCCTGTGATACTCAGGGTGGAAGAAGTCTTTAGTGGGATTCTTGAGCAGGCCAGTGGGACTCTGGTAACACTGTGGGATGCAGTATAAATAACCTCCTGTGGGACTCAGGAGAGATACAGTGTGACTCTGTATCGACCATTGTAATTACTAACTGAATTATAGTGGAGAAACCATGTTGGGGAGTTTAACCAACATGGCAAGGACGTAGGCCTTTGGAGCCGAACCTTGTAAATCCTTGTGTCTTGTGCCTTTACATTTACTGCATCACTCGAGGAAAGGCTGAGAGATACAAGAAGAGTGGATTGATTCCTTAACAAGCCATAGAGGTTTAATTTATAAATAATCAATTAGTAAAAAGTTTTAAAGGATCACTGATTCACCCCCTCCCCCTCTCAGTGATCACATGGATCCGGGAACTTCAGATGGTGTGAGAAAACGGGTTATAAAAAGTTTAATCATGAAAAATATTGAAACATTTTTATATCTAAATTCAATGTAAAATTGATTCAAATGACCTAAATTGAATTAAATGATAAAAAATAACCTATTTATACTATAAAACCATTCAATAATATAATTTAACACTAAAAATTATATTGATGAAGAAAGTAGTTTTCAATTGAAATTTAGTATGTTTCCCTATTCATCAAAACATGAAACTTATTAGAAAAATACCAATAATTCAACCAAATAAAATTTTTATATCCCTATTTAAAATAATTAGTTTATTTTTTCAAATAAATTATATAAAAGTTTCAAAATTGGATTTAAAATAGGTTCTCTATTAAAAGTGGTAAAACTGCTTTTATAAAAATATTGGTTTTTATGTGTAATATTGGGTTTGTTCTTATATTATGCCTATAAAATCTATTAGATTAATATCAAAAATATTTTATTAAATATATAACATATATATTTCATTAATATAATTCTAGAATATTAACTAATTTAATTTATTAGGATAAAATAGTTCTTTATAAAAACATTCCTTATATATTCAGTTGGTTCCTATATTCATTTCTAATTAATTTCTAAGCAATGAATTCAACCATATATTTTCATAAGTTATTTAATATTATTCATAACCTCCAACTTAACACCTTGGTTATATCTTATTATATTAAATAATAATATTTTAATAATATATTTTGTTTGGTAAAACTCGGTCTTGCATGTAACACAAGCCAACTCATTATAGTGTGTAGCATAAGTTTATCATGTTGTTATATACAACATAAGATATATAAGAAATTGAATATATTTAAGAAGATATGTAATGTAAAATCTCAAGGTGTTACATATATACTGATCATAAAAGTTTGAAGCTTATATTCACTCAAAAGGATTTAAACATGCAGAAGAGAAGATGGTTGGAATTGATTAAGGATTATGACTACAAAATTCATTTCCATCTGGGAAAATCAAAAAAAATAGTTAGTGCTTTAATTCAAAAATATAATTCATCATTAACTATATTATGTTTGAAACATGAAGATTTGGTAAATGATCTGATAGATTTTATCCTATAAATTTTGCATGTAGGAACTTCATTTATTTTTTTAAGTGCCAATGCAGTTGTATTTATCTGATAAAATTGAGAAACTCAAAAGGAGGATCATGTTTTCAGGAAAATATATAATTGGTCAAGAAAGTTAAGTTTCCTAAATTTTCCATCAATAAATAATGTGTTTTGAGATTTGAAAAAAGTTTGTGTGTACCAGATATTTCCAATTTGAAGAAATAATTGTTGAGTGAATATTATATTTCTCTATTTTATATTCATCCTAACAGTATTAAGATGTACAATGACCTTTAAGAGTATTACTAGTGGGATGGAATAAAGAAATATATTGTAGATTTGAGCATGAAATAGTTGAATTGTAAATAGTTTAAATCAGAATAAAAATTACTAAAGATGATACTTTATCCTTTTCTTGTTCTATAATGGAAATGGGAGAATATATTCATGGATTTTGTAGTTATATTACCATATACATCTCAAGGTAATAGTTTGATATGGGTTACTATTAATTATTTGAATAAATCTATGAATTTTTTAATATTTGAGATAATATATATTTATATCATCTTTCTAGATTTTATATTAAAGAAATCAGCAGATTTAATGGGGTACATGTTTATATTGTATATGATTATGATCTTAGGTTTACTTATAATTTTTATAAAATCCTTCAAAATTCATTGGGTACTGAATTAAATTTCAGCACAGGTTTTCATCATCAATTTAATGGATAGTCAAAGTGAATGATTCAAAATTTAGAATACATGCATCGAGCTTGTTCAATGAATTACTAGGGAATTTTGGATCAGTATCTTTCATTATTTGAATTTTATTATAATAATAGTTTCTATTATAGTATATAGATAGATCCATTTGAGGCATTATTTGAGAATCAGTGTAGAACTTCATTTTGTTAGAATGAAATAGGGGAAATAAAGTTATTGGGACTATAATTGGTGTAAGATTTGGTTAATAAAGTGAAACTAATTCAACAAAATATGATTATGGATTGGAGTAGGTAGAAAATTTATGAAAATAACCATAGGAAATATCTTATATTTGAGGTTGGAGGTCATGTTTTTTCTTAAAGTATCTCTATGGAAAAGTGTTATGTGTTTTGGTAAAAAGGGAATATTGAGTCTATAGTTTATTAGACCATATAAAATCTTATAAAAGGTTGGATCAATTTCCTACCAAATTTAATTTTTTATTTTATCCTAGTTACTTAATGTGTTTCATGTTTTATTATTAAAGAAGTATGTTCCAGATGTATCTTATGTTGTGAGTCATCAATTAGTTTAGTTAGAAGAGAACCATTCTTATGAAGAACTACTTATTCAGATTCTTTATAATATAGATAATTTTTTTTCAATTATTTTATCACCAAGTTTATGTTTTATGGAAAACCCATATGATTTAATAAGAAACATTGGAATCGAAAAATGCTATGAAGGAAAAATATTCTTATTTGTTGTGTAATGAATAAAATTACAAGGATGTAATTTCTAAAAGAGGAAGAATGTAACAACCTAGGTAATGTTAATAATAATTCAGTTTCATTCCATATTAATATTCCTGAAATATATTTTATAGATTTATATTCATTATAATAATATTAAGTAATTTTTCAATCCAAAAGAAAATAGTTTTATTCTTATAAAATTTGTTTACATATATTATATGTTTTTATTTATAATCATGATTATAAAATTTTAGAGTTTTTAATTCAAAAAATTAAATTCATTTTTGATATCATCAAAACAAAATTATCTTTGAGTGATTTTTTGGTAATTTTCTAAAAAAAACTATTTTTGTGTAAATAGTAGAAAATAAGGATTTGTATGAAAACTATCTTTTCTTTTCATATATTGAAAATTTTAAATTTTTTCTTGGATTAGATTTAAAATGAAATTTGTTCCTTTTTATTAATCATAATCCATTAAATTTCATTGGAATAAACATTATACTTTAATTTGGTATAAAAACATTTTTATACTAAAAAGTCATTTTTCTGGAAAAAAATGTTTTTATCGCATTTTCCAGGTTTCGTCATTCTGGTTATGTACAGTGAAAATGGCGGTGATGGTGGAGTAGAGTCTATTAACTACATATAGTGACTCGAGATGTTGTGAGGTTGATGTAGGTGGAGCAACGGTGTCGCGTCGTGGTACGCGTGTAGGATTTTTGCAGGCAATGGATGTTGAAGAAGAGGATTTCAGCCTTGGTTATACATTAATGTTGATGGTGATAGAGTTTTTCTAGCATCGTTATAATGTAAGGTGAAGTGATGGAAGAATGTTTGAAGTCTCAGACAGAGCGCAACATGTAGTTCGTGATGGATTTTTGGGTGACATTTTTTTTCAAAATATGGAAATTTCCAAGCACATTTTTGAAATTTAAAAGGGGTGTATTTTGAGTTTGTTTAAAAATACTGGTGGTACTAGGTTAGGGTTTTTTGGAATTTGAAATTTTAATTTAGTATGTTGGATGTTGATAGTCTAAATGGGGTTAGTATGGGTGGTTTGTAGAGTATTTTGTATGGTTCCCACTTACCCAAAAAGTGGATTCTTAAAAATAAAAATAAAAATGGTTGGTTGGACCGTGATAAGACTTAAAATGGGTTAAAAGGGTTAAAACTAAAAAGATAAGGGTTAAAATAACCAAAAAACTCGTCTAATCCTATTTTCTATCCATATTTCAACCCTATATTATATCATCATTGAATAAAATTTATTTTGGATCCATTTTCTTGAGTAATACATTAATATATTTTAATATTTTAAAAAATTCTAAGTGTGTCCTCTCTTTTAATTATAAAAGGTAACCCCATATCCTATCTTCTTCACACTTCAGGATACTCTTATCTCAACCAACCCTTTCTTAGATACCTTTTTAAAATACATCCCCATGACCTAGAGATATATTTTGGATCAAAATAAAATCCTAGGGAGGCTTTAAGTATAAACTCAAGGAGGTTATCTGAAGTGGAGGAAGATAAATAACATATGTGACAAGTCGGACACGAGGTAAGGGACACGTTACCTTAAAACCTCATTTTAAATTATTTAAAGATTCATTTTCTAAATATTTTTTCTTTATGTTCATATTCTTCAAATTCTTTTATGGATATATTTATATTTATATAAATAAATTATAAATGGTATTTTATGTCACTTTTTGTTTTCTTTTAAAAAAATTCAAAAGGAATGTTTTTACAGATTATATACAGAATGTTTTGAATTTACTTACAACTGGAAAAAGTTATGTTCTATTTTAATGCATTAAATTCCAAGTCTTTCCCTTCTATTGAAAACATTATTTTATATTTGGATTCCTTTATAAGATTCCATTTTTTTAAATAAAACCCACCTTCCCTTTATTATAGGTTTTTTAGTTTTCAAACGATATTTTTCAAGAAAATAGATAATATAAATATCCAAAAATGTTTTTATTATTGGTTCAAAAGAATTTTTATTTGATTTGATGATGTAAATGAAAGTTTAAATGTGTTTAATTAATATTATTAACCTTGAAAATTGTTTATAATGATGGTTGAGCCCGATATAGCCCTACAATTCATTAGGTATTGATTATGTTCTCTAAATATTTGTGTTGGAATTAAATTAGTAGGTTATTTCATTTGTAAGGGTTATTGTAAGGGTTTTTATAATTTCTCTATGAATATTATCTTATAGGGAACTAACATGACTTTTATACACTTTCTATTCAGTTTTCATGTGAATATTTTTATTTCAAAAGAAAATATAATGATCTCTTGTTTAAAGGAATGATTATTCCTTTTAAGGATAAAAAGGTATATTTTTAAGAAATTTTTTTTCATGGCTTCTCATGTTTTCTAAGAAACCCTAATGATTATGAATTTTCTTTATTTTTTCTTATAAATTATTTTATGAACAAATTTTGGTAGTAAAGATAATTTTATGTTTAAGTAAAATATTATTCGAGCCCAAAGTTTATTATGTTAAATGAAAACTCTCTTATATAATCTCATGATTTTGAAATGGACTAAAATGTTTCCTTATTCATTTTTATATGTCACATACTAATATTTTTATGAATTTTAAAAAAAATTATAGGTTTAAAGGATGATTAAGAACAATTATGAATTTAAGTTAAAAATAATAAATATTTTCATGAAAATAAAACATCCTTCATTTTAAAAGTTTTATATTGTGAAAAAATGGATATTGAGTATAAGTGTCCAATTTTTAATGTATGGGTTTGTTACATAAGAGTTATGACCTAATTAACTAAAACTCTAAACCTAAAAATATATCCAAGATTATAATAAAATTAATTCTTGTTTAAAAATAAATTATGGGTTTAATAAGGATCAAGTCCTTATATTAAACCTCTTTAATTCATAAAAAATTATTTCCATAACTTTTCATACCTTGGAATTTGTTTGATTAATGAAATTAGAGGTATTTTGATCTCAACACACTTGAATGTATCCAAAAACTCTTTTTCATCACCTCTCCATAAATCTTATTGGTATATAACTCTCTTAAAAATGGTAGGCATTTAAGAGGAACATCATCAACCTTTTTCTTACCTTTATCTTTGTCTTTTGGTTGCTCATAGATTGGTATTAAATGGGGCTTCTCTGAAGCTTAGGTGAATCTTACTGTATAGATTTGAGTAAATGTATTATCTAATTTCTCCATATGTCTCATTGTTATAGAACTAAAATTAATTTTAGTATTTGGAGTTGGTTGGAATGAATATTTTCAAATATCTTTCTTATAACTTCATAGAGGGTGGTCACAATTTGGCTCATTTTTATCTTCATCTCCCTCAACTTCATACCCTAACACATCAGATCATTCTATTGATTAATAATAATTTGTTTTATAAGATCATAAGTTTTAGCATCTATATTTTTTTTTCATGACCCTTGTTTTTGTTGACTTATTAATTATTGGGCTTTAAATCTCTTCTAGGTTTGTTTAAAGACCTATTTGTAAGAAGAAAGTTTATAGATGTTTTATTAAAAAGAGACCATTTATTATTATCTAGAGACATACCTTAAGTCTGGGTTATCTTTCCATCTTGGGTTTTATGTTGGGGATAAGGTATCATACTTATTTTGAGGGGGTGGTTTTTTATGATGAAATTCTCTCCTAGGTAATTATATGCCTCTTTTAATTATAAGAAACAATATATAGGGTATTCTGGTTTAGTGTATATTCTACAAGGACTCATAGAAGTGGGTCAGTATGTACTTTAATTCAAAGAAATTTATCTCACCATACTGTTTAATTCATCTAACTTGGTATCAAATAAATTATTTTTAATAGAATAAGGACTCACATGATGTACTCCCCCTCTAACTAGTGTACCTCAATCTCTAATTTTTTTTACAGTTTTGTGTCATCTTTTCAATCAATTCATGTGCATATACCAGTTTTTTTTCAACCAATTCCCCTCCTATAGTGGAATAAATCATGTTCATCTCCATAAGTGTAATTCATCCATAGGAGTGTTGTATTTTCTCACTAATTTAGTGATGTGGACATCTTGTGCACAATTTCTTCAATATCTCTCAATACTCATACATTTACTCCCCTTGTACATTCTTAATTCATGAGATCACATTATGAATGTTATTGTTCCTTGATGCTAGAAAAAACTCTAAAATAATAGATATTTCAAATCATTCCAACATGTTACATCTTGAATTTTTAAATAATAGATCCAATCATTTTCATTTCCATAAAATGAGAATGGGAATGGTCTTAATTTAATTTTATCTTCAAATAAATTTCATAGATTCATTTTTTAACAAAATACATTTAATTATTTAAGGTGTTTATTTGGGTATTTTCTAGAGAGTCCATGTAATTTTTTGAAGAAGGTGTATCAGTCTAAATTTTAATTCAAATTCTAATTCTAGATTTGGTTATGCAATAAAATTTGGTTCATAATTAATGTCTATTGAAACCAATTCTAAAATAATTTTATCAATTTCATTATTATTTTCATCCATTGTGTCTAGTTTTAAATTGGATTGAGATATTATTCTTATTTCAATGTTCCTAGAATGGAAAAATTATCCAATTGGGTGAATGTTAACAATTCTCATAGACCAAAACTGTCTGATTTAAACCCTAAGGATGTGTTTAATATCAAGGTATATATCAAAGAGTTCATTGGGATTAGATCATGTCATAAATTAGATGAAATAGAAAAGAAGAAAATTATACCATAATACCATGAGAATAATTTTGAATTGATGGTTTCAAAATAATAAAAATAAATAAAGGGGAAATAAATAACACTTAACTTGAAGAAAATAATAAAATAAAAATAAATAAATACCTCTAATTAGTTGAATAAAATACTATCCTCCTTGAAAATGGAACCAATTTTAAGAGCATTGTCATGGGCCCTCTCAAAGGATGTATAATTTTAGTACTTAATTTCAGTAGAGTGGCTAACCAAGATCACTCACCCAATGAGGAAATACTTAAAACAATATATAAAATGTATTTTTAAAACAAAATAAAATAAATAAAATTATAAAAAGGATGGGGGTTTTTATTTTATGGAAAATAAGAAAAATGAAATGAGAAGATTTTTTTTAGAAAATATTTTTAGAAGGAATAATTGATCTAACTCTACCACTTCAATTATCTATTAATTTTTATAATTTTAATTAAAATTATTTAAATTATAATCCCCTAATTTATCAACTTTCAAACCCTGAAGAAATTGACACAGCCACTAAGATAAAATGAATTAAACCTTAAGTTGTCTTCATAATGTGAAATCTTATAACCTTTACTTGATTGTCTATCTATTGATAACTTATGTTTAGTGGTTAATTAGGGCAGAAATAAACACTTAAAATGATCATGAAGTGGGTTTAGGCATTAGACTTTAAAAATAAAAAACAATCCCTATTGATTTAGTTTTATTGATTAATATTATTCCTTCAAAATTTATGCATTAATTGACCTCACGCATAAATTTTCATCATTTAAATTATTTTTTAATTAAAACACAATTCATAGATTATAATTATATGAATTATAGTGATTATTTGGATTTAAAATAAATCATTGAAGGAGATGATAATTATATCCACCATTAATGCACTATTCTTCCATAGGTGGAGTAGTCATCCTAAAAATGACTTCCATGCACAAAGGTATAAAAAGGGTATGACTCAATCTCATTTATACTCTTTATTTAAAACCCAAATAAGTTATTGAAGTAGAATAAAATTGAAAATAACCAAATAAATGGAAGATAAATAGAGTTTTTTATTATAATAAATGAAAGTTACAACATAAATAAAAAGAATAAGAAGACTTGGAATGGATCCTTACTTTAAGAGAAATCCTTATTCAAATGATTAGAGAAATGGAGTAAAACCATTTTTCCTCTTCCATATAGATCCTAATACATATAAAACCCCTAAAAATAAAAAAAAAATACACATTTATATAGTAGATTATAGGTTAGTGTTACATGACTTTACAAGTGTGAAAGGAAAATTCAACCAAATATTTTAATTTCACTTGCACCGAGTTGTTGACCTCCAAAATAGGTGAACCAGCTTCCTTTTCATAAGGATGATTTTTTTGAAAATGGATCCTATATTTACTATACAAATTTAATCTCAATTAAATCCTTAATGAAGAATATATATCCCAAAAGGTGAAATGGTGTCCATGTCAAATATTCTAGACTATCTTTGATTTCATTGACCATTTTATCTCATCAAACCTGAGATCCAACAGGGATGGTCTAAATAAACATTTTATATCATAGATTAATAATACATTCATGAAATTTTAATTCTAAATAAGGCCCATAAAAATATTTATATCAAAAATACTAGAGTATACTCAGGTTAAAACTAGAATTTTCACTAAATTATTAAATGCATGATCTAATATCATTTTTTTCATAAATAAACATATTTATGAAGAGAAAACTTTGTGTATCAGTTGAATTTTTTTTCAATGATTTTTATTGGTTTTCAATAGTGGTAAATGAAATAGAAATATTTCATTGATTTTAATATGTTAAAGAAGTTATAAAGAAATAAGTTACTAAAGTATCCATGATATCCAATCTTGATGAAAATGTGAATGTTTCTTGGATAAATGGATGAAGAGGAAAGTACTCAAGACTTATTATCATAAGGAAGTTATTTTTAAGACTATGATTTTATAATTCTAATGATTGTTGAACTAATCCTTGTATCAAAGACTTGTTTCAATAGTGAAATATTATTTTAAAGTAATGGAGAAAGAAATGAAGACCATCCAAAATAATATTTTGCATGATGATGAACATGGAAAAAGGAGAAGATTTGAAGATGGCCATGAATAATTACATTATTGTGTAAAGAGTATTATATTTTGTACTTAGAATATTTCTAAGTATATGGAATGTTTATTTATAAAAAAAATATGGCCAACTATTGGCCAACCAAAGATCCACTTAACCATATATGTGATACCCGAGGGTCAACCACATGGGAGAGACTCGACCTGGCTAGCCGCGGGCAGAATCTGAGAGTTTGGGCATGTATAGTTCCCCATAAACATGCTCGAGTGTTTGGGAAGTGTACATAAAGCACATACAGAGGTGCTGGTGGGATAGCATGTGTCATCACAACCCTTGAGGTTGTTTGTGTAGTGTGGGTATGGGAGTGGGCCCCTTGCTACTTGCTGAGAAGTTATGAAAACACAAAACAATATAAAGTGGTTCTCAATATAAGGATAGTTTTATGTTGGATGGGAATGCATGGTTTACTATTCGCACAATTCAAAATGTTATGGATATAACATCAGTCATCCAATTTGAGCGATATGATCCATCTAATCTCTATGGGTTTCATCTTCAAATTCCTGATGCTCAACAGTTCTACTATTCATCAGAGTTTATATCCAAACTCCCGATGATTGATCCCAAGGCTACTATGGTCATTCTAAGGCTATTATACTAAATCAATGTGGTTATGAACATCCAAAAATGAAATCTATATCTTTTATGAAGGATATAAATCATAGAACATTCATTGTTTGAATAAAAATTAAGTTTTAGAAGTTCGACCAAGCATTCATCTTCATGGATAAGTTCGAGCTTATAAAAATAGAAGAATTTGATGAATTTAAGGCAAATTCATATAAGAAGAGGTGCCACCATTATCAGTGTCATGTGGTGAAAAATGAATAAAGAAAAATATAAGTAAACCTGTGCCAATATTTGTTCATTTGAAGGATCTGATTTAAATGGAATATTTTGCAGGATTTGATTTAGTGAATGAACAAAGTCAAGTTAGTGGAAATCACTTATAAAAGGAGAGAATCCATGGCTGAAGATGTTTTTTCCACTCACATTATATCTTAGAACCCTCATTTTCCTAGAAAATGGAGTATATTTATGATTATCTTATATGAGGAAGAATAATGTTCCATGATCCTCTGAAGATACGTGAAAAATTGGAGTCCCATGCACTTCTGTTTGTGTAAATTAATTCCATGAAGCACCCAAATTCCATGAAGAAATTTCACAGCCTCTTGATATCTAACTCACTCACTCAAGAGCTTCATGAAGAGATTAAGATACCACAAACTTTATTTTATCATATACACGTCATTTTCAATAAGTAATGATTATGTGAGCTAGTTATTAAGTTATCTACTCTAACTATGTTGTTTTAATTTGTTCTAAATATAAAAAAATTATATAAAGAAGATTGTTACAAATGTTTGTAGTTGTGCACAAGAAGGAATCTTTTGAAGAGATGTTATATGAAAAGAGCATGTGCAATATATAATGAGAAAATTGTGTGAAGGAACTAGAAATAAGTGTGTGGAAAACAGTTCAAGCGTACATTTATTATGAATAATCACTTATGTAAAGTGAATTGGGGTAGTGAGTATAGTGTATAACATTATGTGCATGGTTGGATGTGCTATTTTATATACACTTGTACAAAGACACCCAAACATCAACAAGCATTATTGAAACTAAAATACAATGGTATCCATAGTTGGGATACTAAATAGAATTGAAATATCAAATTAAATTATAAGAACAATATCTTATATTTGAAAAAGGTTAATAAACTTGAGAGTTACATGTAACACATGCATGATGTGCCTTTTATATAACTGAAATAAGTTATTGAATTGTGAAAAATCATTGTTGCGTGGAGTAATATTAAAAGTTCAGTGTAGTTCAGTTGTATAAATATTTTCTATACCAAGAATAAAAATTGATAATTGATATAATAACATTTTTTGATATTGTGTATCAATAAAAAGAGAATGTGAAACTACTACACTATTTCATATTATTTTGTGTTGAATAAGAAGTGATTACCGAATCTATATTCAATTGATTATCATTTAGATTAAATAATAATTCAAAAATATCTAGTCTACAACACATTCATATAATTTTTACTGAAGAATAATAAATTTTTCCACTACAGATATGAACTTTTATTGTGTCAATAATCACAAAAGGATGTTTGTGATTCTATAAAGAAAAAGAGAAGAAGAGTTGGTGACCGAGTTGATAACTGATGATTATCATTTAGTTCATAGAATAATTATGAGATATTAAGTCCAAAATATATTCATATTATCATGAATGAAGTTATAAGAATAAGAGGATATAGTAGTTTTATATTTTCTTCTATGAAGAATAATAATAATAATAAGTGTTTATTTCCAGATATTCTAAAAGTAACAAGTGAAAAAAGTTATTGCAAGAAAAAAATAAGCACTGTGAAATTCAACAAAAATCTCATATAGAGGAAGACTTTATTGGTGTTACAAAGTAACTTACAAAGAGGGTGAATATTATCTATAAAGTTAGTATAAAGAACCATCCAGGAGATGTAAAAAAATCACTTTAAATTAACTATAGTGTAACTCAAGTAAAATGATATTCTCTGCTTGGTGTAACCACATTAAAGGATTTTTCTGTGGTTGTGTGGTATTGTATTATTTCTAAACCATTCTAAGGACTGGATAATCTTATTGAGTAGTGAACCTTGTAATAATATCATGTGTCATCTTTACTTTCTTTCATGTACTTACATAAGATAAGGAAAAAATAATAAGATAATCAAGATACTAATAAATATAAGTGGTAAATGGGATCAAAATTATAATTGGTGAAAATGTTCCCAACACTAATTCACCCCACCTCTCATTATTGAGTATATCCCAAAATGATCCTCTCAATTGGTATCAGATAAAAGGTTCACCTATATTGGGTTATATACTTTACATTTATTCTCTTTTGAAGATTTAGATTTTTTTTCCTGTTAATAATGAAGTGTAGTTTTGATGAAGATTCAGTTGTCTCTAAGAAAATTTTTATTTCTAACAAGACCATGATGAATAAGATAAATAAATTGAAAATAAATCTTAAGAATAATCCAATTTTATCAAAAGAAGAGGAAGTAGTAGATTCTTCATTCCTTTCCAACAATGAAGATATATCATGCTTGTAAAGTAAAGAGTAGGTGGTTCTAGTTTCCACCAAGGAGAAGGATAATATCCCTACCTTAAGTGAATGAAGAATGGTAAGTGGTCATGATGTTTGTAAAAATTCTTGTACAAATTTTCCTAGAAATAAATATTCTATAACAAGTGGTGATGATGATTAATCAATGAATTCTCAAGAGATGTCAGTTTATAGATTAAGTTATATGCTACATCGAATTCCTATAGAAATAGTATCTTTTGTTATTGGAATTGATAAGATTAATTTGTATAAAAATATTGGGTTAATTCAATTAAATATTATTTATGACTTATTTGATAATTCATTGGGTATATGTTGATTTTTTCAGAAAATAGGTATCCAATAATCCAAATGAAAATCTATAAAAAATGGCTAAAAGTAAAATTTAAAAATCATAAAACACGTACATGATATTTATACATCATTCATATCATGTCTAAAGAGGATATAAAAAGTTTTGAAAAAAAATTGATGAAAAGAGTACATGTCATGAATCTCTGATACACATTGTGTAAAATTCAAAGGCCACTTCCTACTTAAATTTCAAGTTGTGAGATGAAGCATGTTGTGAGTCCCCAATAAAAATATTTAAATTATTTGTATCTTTGAATCCCAAATATTTGATCTGTGAAAGATGCCAGATCCAAAATATGTAGATAAAACTTTGGATATAGATTACATGATGTGAGAAGGTTACATATGGTGTAAATCTCCATCGATTTATGTACAGAACGTGGACATCTACGCAGATAATTCTAGGTAGTAGATTTCTTATCATTCTCACTCATTTTTCTTCCTCTGTTTCCCTTCTAACTCAACTTTAAATAATTAATTTTTCTATTTTAATTGAATCCAAGTTTTGTTGATAAATATCCAAGTGTTTCACATTTTTCATCTCTTTTTACCGTTCTAACATTTGGTTTTCATTATTGTTCATGTTCAACAGTAGATACGCACCATGTTCTTGCTTTTTTACTCTTTCAAGTAAGTGATTGATTCATTTATCAATTTTTTTGATTGAAAATTTCTTGATTCTTAATCCCTCAATTTAGAACTATCTTATTTAAACTATTTTATTAATCTTCCGAGCATGTATTCAATTGTTTCTTTGATTTTGATTAATACCATCATGAGCATATAAACTGCCTAGGGTAAGGGTCAAGAATAAGGGTTGTTATAAATTTAATGAATCTATAAAGTGAAATTCGGTAACCCTAAGGATAATAAACTAGTTAAACAATAAATTTTAATTCAATTATTTTATGCAACCCTGACTATAAGAAGTTTAAATAAATAAATCTAACCTAATTGGAGTTAATCAGGCTCTGACCATTAGCCAATAAGACTTTCTAACATAGAATCTAGGATTAATTAATCTAGTTTGTTAACTATATCTAGACTAATAAATAGTTACATATTGGATAGATATTGTCGTTTTGACCATAGTATACTAGTGATCTATGCACTTCTTCGTTTCTTAAGCCCTTGAACCATCCCAAGTTAGGACCAAGACTACCCTTTTTACCTGAAACCCTAAAATTTAACCTGATCCATATCTTCTTCATTAATCTTAAACTAATATAAATAGTATAATTGAATCCCAAACCCAAATCAACTTATGAGGACTCTTACATAAAGGGATTTAATTCATTATTTCCTTTTTTATCAGTCTTTCCCCATGGGTTCGACCCTATACTACCACTCTACTATTCCATTCTAGAAAGTATATTTTGGGATAAAATAAATTATAATCTTATCATTTCCTGTGAAAATTAAATGATGTGTGTAGGAACAAAAAAAATTTGGTGTTGTTGTTGGGGAGATTATGTTGTGCTTAGGCATAGGAACCTTCATCACAAACCTAGTATTACCTCACCCATCCCCCTTTTCTCTTTTCATTTTTCCTTCTTTCTTCTAGACACCACTGCATAATTCTTCATTTTAGGCTTATCCCATTCCTTGGGGCCCCCTAAATCATTAAAGGATCCTAAATTCTCAATAACTACTCACCTTTATTCCTAATATCAGAATATATCTCTCTGCATTTCATCGTCTAAGTATGGCAGACCACAGGAATCCTATGGGGCCCAACCTACCCAACATGTAATATGTACCATCTGTACTCCACAGAGATCAACCCCTGCAACTGTATCACACCATCATAGATTAAGGCTTTCCATATATCAATGTTTCCACACCCAGCATTGTGCACCCTCCAATCTAGGAACATACATTTGAAATAAAACACGTACTCATCATCATGATCTGGAATATGGGTCAATTCAGTAGATTATAGAGCGAAGATCCTCATGACCATATCTCTAACTTCCTAGAAGTATATGACACCTTTATCAACTAGTTAGTATCCTATATTGTAATTATATTGTAATATTTACCATTTTCCTTGAGTTATAGATCCAAGTATTGTCTAAAGAATTAAGCTCCCAAGTCAATCATTACTTGGTATGATCAAGCCAAAATGTTCTTGAATAAATATCTTCCCCCATTCCAAACTTGGAATCTATGAAAATAAATTCAAATTTTCAATCAATAAGATATATTTTCATCCTGTGAATCTTGGGATCACTTTAAGTAACTTACTCAGAAGTGTCAACATCATGGACTTGATGTGTGGATTTAGCTATAAACCTTCTACCAATTTCTCCAACCAACTACTCACACAGTAGTAGATGTTTCCACTGATGGTGGGTTGATGCTCAAAACACAATAAGTAGTATGAGAACTTCTATATGAGGTCTCTCACAATTATAGTCTGTGGAAAAGTGATCATGGACTACCTCAGTGTGTAATCCACCAATTTGATGAAAACCCATGTCTAACTACACATGTAGAGGCCATTACTAAAAATCTTGAATCCTTTTAGCTACCTATTACACCACCACCCCCTCATATTCCAATGATGGAAATTAAATCTAATGAGATATGTGGAGTTTTTCACCCGTACCAAGACTTCAAGTCAGGATTAGATGAATAAAAAAATACAAGATTATAATTAAATTAATTACAATCACCAAATCCAATAATTCTGGAAACCATAGAAGTATTATTAATGTAGTTTGGCCTAAAATTCTCTACAAAATAATCAAGGGTACTATCAATAGAGAAGTGGTAAAATACCATTGAGGAAAAAAGGACCACCTGGATACCTTCCTGTGAGTCCTATTCCTTGACCACCATAATAACTACCAAAAAAACCTTTTCCTCTTATATCCCAGCAATAATTTCAACCATCACTGAAAATAATTCCACAACCATCCACACCTCTCCAAAAAAATATGGAGAGTCTTCTCACTACATTTGTTCAAAAATTGGATCAGGGGATGACCACCTAAGAGACAAAAATGAAAAATCAAAGGGTGTCCCTTCAAAACCCCGAACATCGAATGGGTCAAATCTCAAAGACCATTTCTGATTGATTGTTAGGTACACTGCCCGATAATAATGAGACATACATAAAGAAGGAATTTGAGGTAGTGGTACAAAGAGTGAAAAAATGTTGGATTTCTAGTAACACTATAGATGATAAGACAAGAATCCCAAAAAAACTGAGAAGCATGAAATAGTAATTAGCAAGAATGACAATGAAAGCATGGATAGAACTGATTAGAATAAAAATATGGAATCAAAACCTCCTGAAAAAAAATCCAAAAAATGAGAAACCTAAAGAATAAATCTATATAGATCCACTGACTTACAAACAACCTCTCCCCTTTTTGAAAATAATGAGAAAAGGAAAATTGAAGGGAAATATAAGAAATTTTTAGAAATGTTCATGAAATTACATATCAACATCTCATTTGCTGAAGATATTTCTCAAATGCTTGCCTGTGAGAAATTTCTCAACAAACTAATCTCTAACAAGATAAAGATGAAATACATGAGAGTCATATCCCTAAATAAAGAATGATTTTCCTTTGTTCAGCATAATATTGCACTGAAGATGTGATACCCTTGTAGTTTCTCAATACCTTACACCATAGGGTCATAAAACTTCAGAAGATCCCTATGTGACTTGGGAACCAACATTAATCTCATGTCAATGAGTGTATTAAATAAAATCGGACTAGAGGGACTAAATATGATTATAGTTTCACTTCAATTTGATGACTGATTAGTTAAGTATCCTCAAGGGATTATCAAGGATGTTCTAGTCAAAGTCAAAAAATTCATTTTACCAGCAAACTTATTCATATTAGATAAAGAAAAAGAATAAGAAGATATTCCAATTATCATATGCTAACCATTACTAGCCACTAGGAAGGCACTAATTTATGTGAGTAAATGAAGACTTATATTCATATTAGGTGAAAAACAAGTTTTGTTTGACCTAATGAAAGCTTCTAAACAAACATATGATTATTTTGATTGTCCGGATATCTTTCTCACTGATGAGAGGAATAACTACATGCCCATCAAATATCATAGTAATATATTGTATCATATTGAAAATTAGGATTGTGATTATGAGGAATTGAACTACATAGAACCTCTAGAAAGGGAAATTATCCCACCATTTATACCCTCAGTCATCTAGACACTAATGCTAGAGCTAAAACCTATCCTAAGAACACTCAAGTAATCATTCTTAGAGACGATAGCTACACTACCAATCATTATCAGCTTATAAATAATAGAGAAACAAGAGGATAATTTGATCTAATTCCTAAAAAGACTAACAAATCAATCACCTAGGGAGTGGCTAATATAAAAGAGATCATCCCCATAATCTGCACTCATAAGATATTATTGGAAGCTGTGAAACCCAAACACCAGCCCCAAAGGAGACTCACCCCAGCAATGAAGGATCTTTCTAATAAATAAGTACTAAAACTCCTAGATGATGGAATAATTTTTTAATCTCTAATAATGAGTGGTTGAGTTTTCTATAGGTCATTCCAAATAAAGGCGATGTCACCACTGTGAAAAATGAAAAATATGAATTGATCTCAAATCAAACCATCACTAGATGGAGAGTATTAATGGGTTATAAAAATTTAAATATAGCAACCAAAAAATATCATTTCCTCTTTCCTTTCATGGATCAAATTATAATTATGTGATCTAGAGGTCTTCATGGCCCTTAAAATTAAAATTTTAACCTACACTAGTATAGTAGTGAAGGGTCGAACCATAGGGAAGGATAAATTATTTTGGTGTGATCAAATATTTCAAAACATTCCCACTACCATAAATAGTGGATAAAATTATTCTTTTTTTACTTTTTTATTTTGATGAAGATAGAATAATGAAGAGATAATGATTTTTTTATATATAACTAATTATTATTGAAGAAATAAAGATAAGAAGTGCAGATAGATATAAAGGAATATGATTCTAGACAACTACTCAAGAAAAACTAATACTACTGGTTGAAATAATAAATTCTTTTCAAAAATTATATTGAGTTCACAACCTCAAAAAATATTGGATCACTCTCCCTCACCAGAAGATTAATCACATAGTTTAGTGATTCTAGAAGTTCTCCACAACTTGAACACCAAACTGATGAATAATTTTGAAGAAATGTTGTTGGAATAAATCTCACTAACATAATCCAATAGCTAAAACTACGTTTTTAAAAGATTAATCTATGATCTTTCTCACCAAAAGAATATAGAGTAATTACATTAAAAGCTAGAGGTGAAATAACAATTAAAATTAAGATTTGGAACTGATCTCACCAATCAATTCCAAATCTTGAATATTAAAATTTGTAAAGAAGTAGAAAAATATAAACCAGAAAATTATAATCCCCCAAAAATGAATCAATTACTCATAATTCATCACAAAAATTAAAGATTAACTATTTGGATTACTGAAAAAAATGAAAGAAAATAGAAAGGATAAGAATTTTCCCCAACAAACTTCTGAACTATTGTTCTGTTATGCTTTTCTTCGTGTCTTTAGGTCTTACCTCTCTGTCTAATCATCTAAAAATGTTGTTACTACTTCAGGTGGTCTCTCTCGAATGTGAAGTCTGTAAGAATGAGATATGAGTTATGTACCACCTTTATCCCCCTCTACTGCTACTTTTATTTCACATTATGTTGTCATGCTCTATTTATCCTCACTGTCTGTGCTAACTTAGGTTGGTCCTCCTCTTTTTCACCACACATGTGTGTTTTTTCAACATAATTTTCATTCTATCAAAACCCTTATAACTATCTACAACTTGGTAGTTTTGATGAATTTGTATGTGAATCCATCTTCTATTTGAATTTACATGTAAAAAATAATAATTGAATTAGTTAATCGATTAAAAGATAAATAATTAATTATCTATTTAATTATTAGATTGAAGTGGATATTAAATTATTAATTAATATTAATTACAATAATTTGTTATTATAATCAATTAATTTATATTATTATTTTATTATTTATTTATTTATTTAAAATCATTCAAGTAGATATTTTTTTAGTTTCATAAAAGATAATTATTTTAATAATTTATTATATGTTATAAAGATAATTAATTTATAATTAATTTATAATTAATTATTATTATAAAATTTATTAATTTATTTATTAAGTTTACAAAATGTTATTATATTTAAATTAATTTATTAAGACTAAGATTTATTTAATTTTTTAAATTATTTGATTTATTAGTTAATTTAATTAATTATTATTTTTTATTTTTTATTATTATTATATTGATTTTTTTATTTGTTTAATTATTTAATTAGTTTTTTTTTTCATTTTTTTTATTTTTTTCTATTATCTCTGCCACCCAATTTCCTTCTCTTTTGCATGCGTGGGGGGGGGTTGTAGTTGGATTCTCAGAGAAGCCACGGTCGAGCCATGGTTCTCTTTCTGGTTTTCCTCCTTCACCAGATGGTGTCGGTGATTTGGTATTCCTCAAAGCAACCTCAGGTTATTTGGGGTTTGGCTGACGGCACACTAGCTCCTCCTATCCAGTTAGATGGCTCAACTTCTCCTCCCATAGAAATAGTATCTACCGACAGTCCAGGGCAGCAACGGTGTTCTGGTCTCAATCGAACTTCAAGAAACCTTGATTTATAGATTTATACAAGGAACGTTGGCTCCTTGTCCTTAGAAACCCTAATCTGGTGGGAGCGGTATCTCTATGACAAGATACAAGGGGTAACTTTGTTTAGGGTTCGAATTTGATAAAAAAATCTAGTGCGGTGATGGTTGTAGTTTGAGTTTTGATTTTTGATGCAATGGTGAATTGCAGTTCGAAGGTGAGTCAGAGAAGTGGAATAATGA
Organism: Viscum album; assembly: GCA_963277665.1. Taxonomy (NCBI): domain Eukaryota; kingdom Viridiplantae; phylum Streptophyta; class Magnoliopsida; order Santalales; family Viscaceae; genus Viscum; species Viscum album. The sequence continues at coordinate 1,779,048,164 of OY728131.1, read as the reverse complement.
GTACCTAGAGGCACCAGTCAGAAGAGAGTTACGGGTGAGAATGATTCATTGTTGCATCTGCAATGGTGATTGGGATAGAGAAGGGGAATGATGGTATAGGAGAGTGGTAATGGTGAGATAGGGGTGAAATAGTGACTCGTTGAGTTACCGTTGGAGGAAAATATCATTGGTGGTTCAAAATGGAGGAGGTGTCATTATGTGTCAAAGGAAATCCTGATGGTATCTTATGACTCAACATTGGAAACCAATGGTGACTTCAAGAAAAAGAAAATGGGAAAGTAATGGTGAGTCTTTGACTCTCCATTAAAATGTGTTGGTGTGTAAACTATAGATGAAATTAAATGAAAAAAAAATAAAGTCAAAAATTTAAACAACAAAACAAGAATCTAATTAATTAATTAATTAATTAATTAAATGGATGTCAAATTAAAGATTGGAAAATTAATTAATTCAGTAAAAAAGAAACATTATTCTAAAAAACTAAAAGCTAAACTAAACTCAACAATTAAAGAAAAGATCAAATAACTTTTTTGATAATGGATTTTAAAATGATTAAAGAAATTTAAAATATAAAAAACAATTATTTAATATTAAATAAAATAGATCAAATGATTAAGGTTAAATTATAAAAAAAATAAAATATTAAAATATGAAGCTTTAAATCAAATCCTTAGTTAATTAAATAAAATGGCTAATTGATTAGTTATTAAAAAGAGGCAAAAATAAAATTATTAATCAGAATTATAATTAAATAAGAATAATGAAAATAATTAAAGACAAAATTAAATATTTCAAAGGATTAAAATAAAAAATTAATTATAAAAAATGATTAAATAATAAATTTAATTATAAAATTACAAAAGTGTAATATTTAATAAAAGTTGAAAAATTAATTAACTAACTCATTAAAAACGTATATAAAATATGTGGGAAAATCATCAATTTAAAGGCCATATAAAATTACCTCACACCTAATTATTGATTTTCCTCAATCAATTTTATGCTTTAGTCATTTTGAAAAGTAGAAAAATGTTTTTAAAAAGAAAATAAAATTGAAGAAAATACGGTAATTTAGAATTAGAGGACCAAAAACTATAAGTAAGACTTTTTGAATGAAAATTAAAATGAAATCTTTCTTAATTTCAAATACTCCTCCAACAGCCTGAAGGACTTAAAATTTTTATTATTGATAAAGCCCTATTTTAAGGGAAGAAGGGGGGAACCCAAAAGACATCATGAACTTATAAAAATCACATGTGAAGGCAAAAAGAATAGTACAACCAGACTAGAAACATGGATCTTCCCCTCCCAGCAATTAAATAAACTAATTTCAAATACTCACTGGTTAATCAAGGGAATAAAGAATCATTCATCACTGAGGATTTCATGCATCATATATGAAGTTACCTACTGACTTATTTCAATTTAACCTTGAGTTCTAAATTTAAGAGTGATAAAAGTTTAAAAATAAGTGGAATTAAAAACTTAACCAAAGGCACATTGTACTTTGACTTTCTCCTAGGTTCCAAAAAGAAAAAAAATAAATTATTTTTTTTAATCACCTTATTGATACAATTTAAATGATTCCATACAAATCAATTTTCCCTTTATTCATCCAGCATTCATTATTCCCCTCACCTTAATGAACTCATTTTTGATAACTATACACTTTATTTTATTTTTTCCCAGTCATATTTCTTGTGAAAAACACTATGTGTAGTGCTTATTTAAATTGAAAATGGATTTAGTTAACAGAAATGCACCCATTTCCAAGAGTCTCAAAGATTCATCGTGGGTTCCCAAATCCCCATTTTACTCCACTTTCAAAATATTTATATAAAAACCATTTAAACTAGATCAATAAGGTGATTACTTTTTTAATAATTAAAATTGATTCCCCTAGGAAAAAGTTCAAACTTTCAGTTTCTAAATTTATGATCTCAATTCCATAAACAAGTATCCTATATCACTCTCAAACATAGTTTCTAAACCATATTTTCATAAAATAACTAATCATATTCATTCAGTAATCATTCATCTTCAAAAATTTAAAATTCAACAAAATATTAACTTTCAGTAAAGTATTATCCTTAGGAAAGACTTAATTTAAATATAGTGCAAAGCCTAAAAAATAAAAATAATTGAATAATTTTTAAAAAGATGACCATTTTTTTACAAAAAGTTTAAAGATTAGTGAGATGTGATGGGATTACATTAAGGAATAGATTTCCTCAACATGAGTTAACCCCATCCCTCACACTTAAAACTCAACTTTGTCCCCCAAAGTTGAATTCAAATATGGAGAAGAACAATTTTAAAATTAAAGCTCAAAGTATATTTTTCATTGACACTGATTAATGACTTGTATCAAGGTATAAATGAAGCTCAAAAGTAAGTTTTTTCCACACAAAAAATTACATAATCACATGCATGTATTAACCATGAATACAGTGATAAGGATTTTTAATTAAGTTTACAAAGTACCATGTGAAACATAATTAAAAAGTAAAATGGGTGTTAGTAGGTTTGAGAATTTGATTCAATTGGACATTCAACATAACAGAAAATAGGCATCCTAAACACCTTAATATAAACAAGTAGAACACTTTCAATAACAAGTAGCCACAAATGTGGGTATGAGCCCCACACACTTAATTTCACATAGTGTAATTATTCATAAGTGTAAAAACAATTTTATCAAAGATAGAAGAAGAACCGATGACAAAGTCACTATTGTGGTGTCTCAAGTGTAATAGTGACTAATGTGAAACGATGACTCATTGATAACAATGATTCATGGGTAATGGTTAGTCATAGACTCACAATTGTGCAGTGGAATAGTGAATAATTTTTTAACTTATTTAAACAATAATAAAGGATCTGAAAAATGAATGTAGAAATTTAAAATAAGGAACTTCCCTAATTAAAAATTTGTCTATTTTTCTCCAGTATGTAACTCCTTATGAATTGAAAAACTTAGGTAATTTTACTCCTCTATTAACACCAGTAGAATCATTCTCTGAAAACACAGACCATGAAGTCCAAGAACAAAACTCCAGAAAATATAGATCATGTACCATGGGCTGAATTCTATGAAGAACTAAGTTTTAATTATTTAGTTAGACTTTATTGAAATTCTAAAAACTAAAAAAAATTATTGAAAGCAGTAAAATCATGGGTTGCCTCCCATACAGTGCTAGTTTTAAAGTCCTCAGCTAGAATCCCATAGAAACTAACCAAAGTCACTGGGTGGCTTAGCTTTATTATCCATAAACCACCACATGTTTTTCCCAATTTTTTTAATAGGATAATGAAATTCATGGGATCCAAAACTTAAGAAAACAGAAACTGAACTCTCATAATTTGTAAAAATATCTAAAAAGTGCCCTCTAACAATAAGAAACTTATCAAGGGAGTCTTAAAGTTGAGTAGTAGATACATCACCCAAATTCAATTCCTTAGTATTTACAAGGAAATTAAGTTCAAGTTTAAAAGTATGAACTCCCTCAAGCTCTTCCAAGAAGTTTTTAAGCTCAGACACATCAAATTCTTTCTTAGTAGTAGTTTTTCCACTTCTTGGATAAATTTAGATTTTAAAATTTTAAAATTTTCTTGAATGGGAAGAGGATAACTAGGTACTTCTAGGGGTATAGAATTATCATCACAACTATCTCTCTCATATTAAACCCCAAAAAATCAATTTCAAGGGTTATTTTGGGTGAGTTCAGACTAAGAACTTCAAGAAGGGGAGAAATAGAATCTTGTACAGATTCAAAATTATCAATCAATAATGGTTCCTCTTTCAGTTCACTCACATTCCCACAAAAAGGTTCTACACCAAACTCAATTGAGGTTTTATGTAAAAAATATAGAAAAGTTAGTTTTTATCCATTTAAAAACTCATGTTTTACCAAGTTATAAATATCTTCTAATAGTTTCTCATCTACAAATAAGAGATTAACAAAAACTACTTCTGAAGAAGTAATTCTTCTTAAATAATTATGTATGTGTTCAACCTATTCTCCAAGTCCACATTAAAATTTCTAATTTTCTTAAATAATGTATGTTGAGTATTCTTGAAATTTGAGTTCAAGGGGAGAATTTTTCAGTTCAGATTCAATAAATTTAGATTCTGTATTGTTCAAATTTAAACAATTTTTCCTAGGTATAAAAACACTATTCTCCATTTGATTAAACAATGTTTCAGAAATAATATTATTGTGAGAACAAGGTGGTAAAAGTTCATCAATCAACCTTTCTTAAAAAAAATTTCCTTCATCTTTATTATCACACAACATTTCAGTGATTTTTGGGATTAATGTTTCAGAATAGGGAAGAGTGGTTTTCAACATAGGTTCAAGAATTTTAGATTCTATGATTTCCAATTTACTTTTCTCTTCCAAAATAGTCCCCATTTAAATTTCAAGTTTATTATTCAAAATTTTATAAAATTTTGGTGAATGGTTTTTAACATTCATGTTCTCTTTATTCATTTTATCCTCAACCTGATAAATAACATTTTCAAAACTCCTAAAATAGTGAACCTTATCAGAAGTAGTAACCATGTACAAAATAGAAAAACCCTATTCAATATCTTTTAGTTATTTCTGAAAATTTTCTAACTCATATCTATTTAGGTTCTTAATGGGATGATTATAATTGATTTCATCATTCTTAGAGTTGGTTATTTCATCATTTTTCTCTTCATCAAAATCAGGTTCTTCAAAATAAAAAGTTTGTTGTTTTGTTTCAGCAACACTCTGATTCACAATTTCATTATTAAATCTTCCATAATCACTTTCTTCATTTATTTATCAATCAATTTCTCCGAAAATAGTTTCTTCTTTATTTATATCACTTTATTTTTGTTCCTTAAACTTTATTTCTAACTCTACAAGAATTATTTCTAAATTTTTGAGTTTTTGATATTGTTATTTAGTATTTTTTTAATTTGAAGTTCATTATTTTTTTTGAATAATAAATCTAGCCTATTATCCACTTTAGCATTTATATGAGATATAGTTTGGTCAAATTTTGCTAGGAAGTCAGGTCTGGGTTCAAAGTGATGTTCATTTTTTTTAAAGTGATTAATTTTTTATGCTTGGTTATAAACACACTGCCAGGTAGTATGTCCATAATAACCCCAACAAACACAAAAGGGACCATAAAAGCTATAAAATCCTTCATGAACTTCCATTTTTTTAAATAATCATATTAAATACACACAATCACATTCAAATAATAGAATTTTAAATTTCAACACAAGTAGGAGATTTTTTTTCAGTAGATTTTAAATTTTAATTTTTTTTTTTGTATTATTTTTATATGTGAATTTTTTTGGAAATTTTTTTTTAGAAATGAAAAATTATCGCTCAGAGCCTTCTTCGACAGTGACGCAAAATTTTTATATGAGTCAGAGTTCATCACAACCCTAAAAATTAAATTTGTAACCTATACTAGTATAGTAGTGAAGGATCAAAACAGAGGGAAGGCTAAATTATTTTTGTGCGACCAAATCTTTCAAAAAATTCCCAATATCATCAATAGTGGGTAAAATTTTTCTTTTTTTACTTTTTCTTATTTTTGATGAATACAGAATAATGAAGAGATAATGATTTTTGTTATATAGAAATAATTTTTATTAAAGAAATAAACACATGTAGTGAAGACAAAGATAGAGGAATATTATTCTAGAAAATTGGTCAGGGAAAAACTAATACTACTAGTTGAAATGATAACTTATTTGCAAAACTGCAATTGAGTTCACAACCTCGAAAAATATTGGATCACTCTCCCTCTCCAAGAGAGTCATAACAGAAATTAGTGTTTCTAGAAGTTTTCCACAACTAGAACACCAAAATATTAAAAAAATTGAAGAAATGTTGTTGGAATAAATCTCACTGACATAATCCAACAGTTGAAAATAATTTTTGAAAATAATCATCTATGATATTTCTCACTGAAAGAACATAGAGTAATGAAATTAAAAGATAGAGGTGAAAAGGAAATTAAAATTAATATTTGGAACTGATCTCACCGATCAATTCCAAATCTTGAAGATGGAAATTTGTAAAGAAGCAGAAAATTATGAACCAGAAAATTATAATCTCCCGAGCTTGAATTAATTGCTCCGAATTCATCACAAAAAAATAAATATTAACTATTTGAATTATAGAAAAATCAAAAGAAAAATATAAAGGAGAATAATTCTCACTTATAAACTTCTGGGTTTTTGTTCTGTTCTACTCCTCCTTGTGTCTACAGGTCTCGCCTCTCTGTCTACTCGTCTAAAAATTCCGTTATTACTCCTGATGGTCTCTCTTAAATGTGAAGTGTGTAAGAATGAGATATGAGTGATGTCTTACCTATCTCCCCCTTTGATACTTCTTTTATTTCACATTCTACTGCCATGCTCTGTTTATCACCATTGCACGCACCGACTTTGGTTGGTCCTCCTCTTTTGCACAGCACACGTGTTTTTCTTCAACAAACTTTTCATTTTATCAGAACCCTTATAACCATTTGTAACTTGGTGGTTCCGATGAATCTGGATGTGAATTAAACTCCTATTTGAATCTCTATGTAAAAAACAAATAATAAATGAATTAGTTAATAGAGAAAAAAGATAAATAATTATTTATTTAATTAATTATTAGATTAAAGTGGAGATTAAATTATTAATTAATATTAATAAAAAATAATATGAAATTATAATTTATTTATTTATATTATTATTTTATTATTAATTAAGTTATTCAAAATTATTAAAGTTAATATTTTTATAGTTTTATAAAAGAAAATTATTTTAATAATTTATTATATGTTATAAAGATAATTAATTTAAAATTAATTATTATTATAAAATTTATTAATTTATTTATTAATTTTATAAAATGTTATTATAGTTAAATTAATTTATTAAGATTAATATTTATTTAATTTGTTAAATTGTTTAATTTGTTGATTAATTTCATTAATTATTAATTATTATGTTTTTATTATTATTATTATTATTATTATTATTTATTTTAATTATTTAATTAGTTTGATTTTTATTTTTTTATTTAATTTTTCTCTTATCTCCCCCACCCAATTTCCTTCTCTTCTATAGGGGGGTTATAGTTGGCTTCTCAGAGAAGCCATGACCAAGCCATAGTCCTCCTTCCGGCTCTAGTTTTCCTTCTTCACCAAACGACAGTGACGATTTGGTATTCCTCAAAGCAGGCTCGGGTGATTTGGGGTTTGGCTCGCGGCTCACTGGCTCCTCCTCTCCAGTTCGAAGGCTCATCTTCTCCTCCCACAGCAACAACGGCTACCGTTGGTCCAGGGATGCAACGGCATCCTAGTATCAATCGAACTTTGAGAGGATTTGATTTATAGATCTCTCCAAGGAATGTTGGGTCCTCACCCTCAAAAACCCAGATCTAACAGCAGCGGTATCTCCATGGCAATCTTCAAGGGGTAACTCTGTCACACCCTGACCTATGTGTTTAATTTATTTAATTATTTTTATACCTTTAAATATTTTTTTCTGGGGTCCGGGGTGAGTCCAAGATGAAGTTTTTGAGTTTTCGATAAAAAGTGTGTGTTTTGGGTTCAATGTCGTTGGACGCACGGGCGGTGCGTGACACCGCCCGGCTTCTCCCATGCAATTGCATGGCCTTTTCGTTAATTTTATTATTATTAAAATGATATGAATTCATTTTTTATTATTATTTTATTAAGGTTATTATTATTTTTATTAATATTATTATGATTATAATGATTATTATTATTATTATTACTAGTATTATAATTATTATATTTTTATTTTTATTTTTATTTTTATATTTTTTTACTTTTACTTTTTTTTCTTTCTTCCTCTTTCTTCTTCTCTCTTTTTTTCTCTCCTTTTTTATTTCCACGCGGTTGTTCCCCTAGCACCGCGCAAGCTGTCGTTGCCTCCCTCCTTCTCCCATGTTGCATCACTCCTCCCTCAGCTCACCGCCCTTCCAGCAGCCTACACCTCGCAGCTCCCTCGGCCTCCTCCCCTTCACCTCTGTGTCCTGCCCAGCACCTGCAGCCCCTGCCTTCAGCCCTCGCCTGCTCTGCCACCCTGCGCCCAGCAGCTCGTTCCACCTCCCTCGCCTCATGCTACAATGAACAGCATGACCCCCTATGTATCCTTATTCCTCCGGAGGGTCTTCAAGCCGGCGCCACCCTCCTACCTGCTTCGGCCACCCGCCCGCCACGTGTCCTCCCTACTGAGTCGCACCACGTGCCCTCCCTGCTAATTCATACCAACCCGGCACCCCCCTGCTGTGTGCAACCCCTCTTACCCGCGCTCCAGACAATCAGGCCACAAACCTCGTTCCAACAACCCTCCGACCAGTCTGAGAGCACCATCGGCCTGATCCATGTCCTGTGCCCTACCGCGCTACTCGCGCCCTTCCTCGTTTCGTCCGGCCATCATCCGAGCAATCTGCTGCCCTTTTTTATCGCTTCGCAGCTGTTGTCTGGTGTGAGCCCCTTTAATTTCCCAAGTTAACCCGTAGCCGAGCGGACCCGCAGCCCTTTTTCCCTGGCCAGCGGCACCCCTTGACCTCTGTCTCCTTGCAGCATCTTCTTCCTTTCTCCGACCGACCAGCAGCGGCACAGCGCCCCGACGGCATCCCCCTTCACTGCACTAGCCACTGGCTCCTCCTACCGACACCCACCAGCCATCTCGGCCATACACGCCTCTGGTTGAGCCTCCTTCTGGCCGCCACGTAGCTCCGACTAGCTGGTTCCTCCGGTCGTGTGCCTTCCGTCCTGTCGCAGGCCCTCTGATCGACCGCTCACCCATCCCAGCCATGTGCCCCCTCTATCAGTGACTTTTTCAGTGTCCTACAGCCCCTCACTGCCCCTCCAGGATGGAACGACTAGCTCCGTCAACTCCTGTTTCATATCCGTTCGTGTGACCAGACACACACCTTGTTCTCAATTGGGCATGTGACGAATGCCCATTGTCGAAGGCGAGCGGTTTTGGTTCACCCCTCTTCACCTACACTGAGGTTTAGGTGAGGTCTGCTTTGTCTTTTGTTTGATTTATTTTAAACTATCATTTATGTGTTTTTAGTTATCTTTATGGTTGCATCACATTGGTGAGTTTTTTTCCATGATTTTACGGTCATCAGCAAGTTGCGCATACTTGTGCACAAGTATGAGATGCGTCGCATCGTCGTATCTGAGCTGGAAGTCGAGGTAGGTCCCCCACTGCACTGGCCTTTAAATTCAGAATTTATTAATTGCTTGATATTTTGTTAATTTTAATAAATGATAAATAATATAAGATAATTAATTTTTAAATTATTATTTTATGTAAAAAAATATGTTTATTTTATACACAACACTTGAAATATTTTCTTGATGAACGTACACCCAGTAGTGAAAGAATGCTCGTTTGGACCTTAAACATAATTCATAGAATTTCAAATGTAGTTTTGGTTTATTGATGAATGATTTCTTTTGAAGTGTGAACAAGTGTTTTGGTTCTCTTGGGAAATGAGGTTTTTCTTTAAAATTGGTGAAGTCCCATTTGGCACTTTAATAAAATAAATTATTTTGGAAAACTCTCTTCGGGGTGACTTAGGGGTGATCATTAGTGTATGTTAACTGCATGAGTTGTGTGTGATGTTTGTGCTACTTGATTGACTTTGTTGACTCAACCCTTTCCTTTTTATAATACGTGTTGACATGGGAACCCTTCATAGTAAGTGAATCTTCTAAGAACGATTGTTGCACTAGTTTTGATTATGCACTGGCTAGTGGCCCCATAGTAGGGGAATATTGAGTTATTGCTGCTGTGGGGATTGAGCCCCTCGGTTAGGCCATGAAGGGATATACCGAGCGTTAGGGCATTATGAATCATCGAGTTAGAGAATGCCTTCATGATGAGTCACATGTATAGTACGTTCTGGATTGTTCACAAGCTTCTAGTTTCGACCCATGTTCCCTTTAGTGTTTATTTGTATGTGGCGGATGATTGAGAGGTCTAGTTCAGTTGTTGGCCCATGTGTGCCACTTTTTCCATTGCTCTTAGTGTGTGTTGTGTGTTATGTGTGGTTTTCCTTATGGATAATAACTGAAACTTGAATTTTCTAAATTTTTCCTGAAGATGTTTTCAATAATGAAATGCACCTTCTCCTTTCAAACATTAAACTAGTTTTTAAACTAAAAAGGGTAATGGACTGTTATTTATTTTAGAAATTAAAGTGTGTGTGTGGAAACCCATATTTTATATAATTTAGTTAAACCTGAAATTGGTAAATTTTTTATTGAAAGGTAGTGCATTGGGAATAGTTTTTTGGGCACAACTACTGAGTTTTAATACTCACGCCTATAGTGTTTTCATGTTTTTAGTTTCTATTGCAGGTTTGACTCGAGATTTCTCATCATGGGCGAGAATTGGTTGTATACTGGTGAGAAAATCTCGAAGTCATGAGTAGTTTTGTCCATGGTCAGGTTAGTTGGTTTTCGCTTATTTTTCTTTCTTATCAGTGTCATTTATTTACTTTGCGTTATTCTACTTTTTCCGCTGCTTTATTTATTTTCATTGGGAGAAATCATTCTCAATTGCTCTTTGTTGATTCCCTGGCACTTGTTTCCAGACTAGGAGGATTGGGAATGCCTCTCGGGCCATGTCATGGACTGGCTCAGGTGATCGGTTCAGGGTCAACCCAGGTTGGTTCGTGACAAACTCGATTTAGGGTTCATATTTGATGAAGCTCTAGTGCATTGATGGTTGTAGTTTGAGTTTTTATTTTTGCAGAAATGGTGAATTATGGTTCAAATGTGAGTCGAGGAAGTGGAACGGTGAGTACATGGAGGAATCGGTTAGAAGATATTTATGGGTGTGAATGAGTCACTGTTGCAGATGCAATGGTGAATGGGGTAGAATAAGGGAATGGTGGCATATGAGAGTGGTAACGGTGAGACAGGGGTGCAATGGTGACTCATTAAGTCACTGTTGGAGGAACATATTAGTAGTGGTTCGAAATGGAGTAGGAACCATTATATGTCAAAGGAAAGTCAGATGGTGTCTTATGACTCACTATTGGACAACCAATGGCGACTTAAAAAAAGAAAAGGGGTAACTAACAATGAGTCAATGATTCACCGTTAAAATGTAACGGTGTGTAAACTACATATGAAATTAAACAAAAAAATAAATTTAAAACATAAAACAAAAAAATGATAATATAATTAATTAATTAACTAACTAAATGGATTTCAAATTAAATATTGAAAAATTAATTAATTCATTAAAAAAGAAACATTATTATAAAAAATAAAAAATAAATTAAACTCTACAATTAAAGAACAAATCAAATAACTTATTTGATAATGGATTTTAAAATGATTAAAGAAATTTAAAATATAAAAAATAATTATTTGAGATTAAATAAAACAGATCAAATGATTAAGGTTAAATTATAAAAATAATAAAATATTAAAATATGAAGCATTAAATCAAAGTATTAGTTAATTAAATAAAATTACTAATTGATTAGTTATTAAAAAATAAAAAAAAATTATTAAGAATAATTATAATTAAATAAGAATAAAGAAAATAATTAAAGATAAAATCAATGATTTTAAAGGTTTAAATTAAAACATTAATTATAAAAAATTATTAAATAATTAATTTAATTATAAAATTACAAAAAATAGTAACATTTAACAAAAAGTGAAAAATTAATTAATTAACTCATTAAAAACATAGATAAAAGATGTAGAATAATCATTAATTTAAAGGCAAAATTAGCTGGAGAGACTGGAAGTTAATTAATTCTATAATTTTTTGGATGGATATTCAAGATACAATAAAATTGTAGTCAAACCAACTAATTACTCAAAAACTACATTCACATTTTTATTTGGCACCTTCACCTACAGATGCATATCATTTGGTATGTGTAATGCACCAGAAACCTTCCAAAGGTGCATGAAACATATATTCCATGGTATGTCACATGAATTCTTGGAAATATTTATGGATGATTTTTTTGTTTTTGTAAGATATTTTGAGGTATGCTTAAGAAATCTAGAATTAATCCTACAACAATGTGAAGAAAAGTTCCTAGTTTTAAACTAGGAAAAGTTCCACTTTATTTTCCAATTAGGCATAGTCCTTGGATAAAAAATCTCAAATAATGGCATGTAACTTGATCCAGCAATGATCAAAGTGATCAAAGACTTTCCTAATCCCTTAACTATTAAAGGCGTAAGGATCTTTTTGAGCCATGCAGGATTCTACTACTAATTTGTAAATGATTTTTTGAATGTATACCATCCTTTGAAACACCTTTTATCAAAAGATATGTCCTTTCAATTCACTAAAGAATGTCAGTGGGCATTTAACATTTTAAAGAATATCCTGGGGGCTGATCCTGTTATCATTTTACCAGACTGGGACAAAGAATTTTAATTGATGTGCAGTACCAGCAACTTCACTATAGGCGTTGTCTTAGGATAGTGATTCAGCCACATATTTTTTCCCATCTATTATGTTCGTCACACCTTGAATTATGATTAGGTAAACTACACAACTAAAAATAAGAAACTCCTAGAGGTTGTCTATGCTTTCAAAAAGTTTCTTTCAGGCCTTGTTTTTTCCAAAGTGATTCTTTACACTGACTATGCCACCCATAAATATTTGTTGAGTAAAAATAATGCCAAACCAAGAATGATACAGTGGAATCTAATGTTGAAAGAATTTTATATCAACATAAAGAATACTAAGGTGACTTAAAATGTCATTACTGGACATCTATCCAGACACCCACTATCCATGATTGAGGATGATGATAATTTGTACATTAAGGTTGAATTCTCTGATTAAACTCTTTTCAACATAGAAACAAAGGTATTCCCATGTTTTTATTAAATTCAAAATTATCTCACCACAATATCATTCTACCTAGGCCTCTCCTACCAACAATGTAGGATATTTTTGGTCAATTTTTCACACTATTACTAAGATGAGCCGGTAATTTTTAAGTTGTGTTCTAAAGTCCTAATGTGGTGTTGCACCCCATAGGATGAGATACAAAGTGTCATAGACATGTTTCACACATCACCAACTAGAGGGCACTATGGACCTGAGGGTGTAGTATCCCAAATCTGACAAAGTGGACTCTTTTTTCCCACACTCAATCAAGATGTAAAAAACATTTTCCAAAGCTATGATCGATGACAAAAACTAGAACTATCGGGAAGAGAAATTAAATTCCCCAAAACCCAATCATGGAAGTCAATATCTTCAATGTATGGGGAATATATTTTATGGGGACATTCTCTAATTCACATGGAAAGTTATATATCTTGGTTGGTGTAGACTATATCTTGAAATGGGTAGAAGTGGAAGCTACCACTTGTGATATGATAAAATTAGTAATAATATTTTTAAAGAAAAATTTATTTTGAAGGTTTGGATTCCCCCAGTTACTCATAAGTGATAGAGGCACTAAATTTACTAATAATATTATCAAGGGATTACTTGAGATTTATAGAATCCGATACAACACAGGGTCTCCCTACCACCCACAAACAAGAAACCAAGTTTAATTTTCAAAAAAGGAAATAAAAAATCCTATAGAATACCATGAATACAAGTCAAAATGACTAGAGCCTCAAGTTTGATAATGCACTCTGGGCATATCGCACTGCGTATAAAACACCCATCGGCACCACTCTATTCCAACTTGTGTATGGAAATCCAGGCCATTTACCAGTGGAACTAGATCATCGCTCATTCTATATGATTAAGAAATTAAATTTAGTTTCTCAAAAATCTAGGGAATTTAGGATGTTAGAAATAGATGAACTAGATGAAATAATAAAGGATTCCTATGAGAACACAAATATTTATAAAGAAAAAACCAAGAAACACCATGATCAGTGCATCATGTGATGAATATTAACATTAGGAAATGAAGTTTTTTTATTCAATTATTTATAGAAATTATTCCCTAGAAAGATCAAATCCAGATGGTTAGGACCCTTTATGGTCACACAAGTATTACCCTATGGGACCATCGAGGTTCCGAAAGGCATAGAACTGCCCTTCAAAGTTAACGGCCAACAATTGAAGATACACGGGGAACCATTCCATGAAGGGTGTGTCATCACTAGGACATTTATCTAAGTGATACTAAGTCTAGATCTCAATGTTAAACAAAGCTCTAAATGGGAGGAAACCTAGTATAGGTTAAATAGGATAGATTAATATGGAGTATAGTTTATAAATTCCCTAGTCACGCTGTAATAAAAGGTTCAGGTAGTAGTTGAAAAAGGGTAAAGAGGCCCAAATTACACATTGTGTAGTAATTACATGATGTGTAGAAATCATGACAAGAAAAATAACATTTTCATGTATTACACATCATGTAATGTTACATGATGTGAAATTCTATGATTATTTAATTTGTGACCCTAGGATTCCCGATGTACCCCCCCCCCCCATATTTTTTCTCCCTCTCCCATCGCTCTCTCTCCCACTCAACCCACCCCCTTAAGCTACTCCCTTTCCCACGCCTTGACCTCACCACACCGTCCACCACCTCCTTCCTTGAGCACATCCCCCAACTACTCTTCTTTATCCCATCCCTATTTCATCTGAAATGGCCAACATGAAGACCTTCTGAACTACCCCAGTAAATCACGCACTTCAGCATGAAGATTCACCTCTAGCTAAATGTCGAAGGGCTACCGCACCTCCATTTACACCCGCTTCATCCTCCTCTAGCTCCATTTCAGAAATTGTATTCCCTTTATCCATTATGTAGTCACATTAAATCTCTAAAGGGTCATAGAGAACTACTCATCCCCATCTCCACCCCATATTTCACATTTCCACCCCCAAGTAGCAGGTCACACTAGTCTGTTTGCAAGAAAAGCCCATGCGGACCAACAGGACATTGGATATGTCCATCCTCACCTAGATTTGCATCATCCAAGAGTTTCTACACCTCATTGATATACTTCACATCATTCCCATCATCGATGTATTTAAAGATACCTTTTGATATATTTTCCTCAAGTTATTGCTACTCTTGAGCTGAGCATTGACCGCATCACCTTATGGCTAGGCGGAAGACCCCATGAGATCTCCTCTAGTGAGTTTGGTGTTGGAATATTTGTCTATTATTCTAACTTTATTTTCTCCTCGGTGTTTTATAATATTTAGATCAAACTAATAAATTCTGACACAACACGAATCTGAAGGATTATTGCTCAGGACCCTCATAGAATCCATGATACTAGGATTATAAAGTCCACCCAACTATGAGGTCTCATACTCTGGATTCTTCATCGATCATTGACACATGAATGGTTCACTCATGTAGAGTCTTATAGGAGTTTCATCCATTTGAAAATCCTCATTATCGTCGCTGTTATGGGAGGTCATACCGTCATCATGGCATCTCAATTCACCTTTTATTTTAGGAAGCATGCATAGCGGACTTGAGTCACATTGATGGGTGGATCCTTCATCACTAATTTGGATAGCCATCTTGTTGCCTTTGAAACTTACCTTACCCTCACATATCTTGGACCGATGGAGTCGATGGACTTCCTCCTACTCCACAAAATGACGCTACTAAGGAAGGATGGATACATTTACTGATAGGAATCGGGATTCATTGAGGGTGCAAATAAGGTGCTCGAAGACCATGTTGTTAACCCAATCCCTCCTCCTTCCATATCTATATCAACTTATCCCCCCACTACCACCATTACCCACCCCATTATCACTCACATGACTACCCTAGAAACTACCTATATCCCTTATCTATCCACCACTGCTTTTCCCACACTATCACCCACCCCATCCTTTCCTGATGATCTCTGGCTCTTACACCAATATATTATAGTTAACCTACAATAGATCTACAGCTACCTAGGAATTCCATTCATTGCACCACCATCCTTTACCATCCCCACCTCACCACCATCCCTTGCATCCACTCACCACCCACCACTAGCAAACCTTTCATCCTACACCATTAACACACCATCCCCCACCCGGAATGATCTACCTTATAAGATAAAAATCCCTACTACCCATAAGGAATATTTTATAGAGTATGCCTAATGGGTCAAGGGACCATCCCTTCCACCATCCACTAAGTTTCTATTCAATGACCTTGTTTCCAGACAGACAGACATCATCAGGATTGATACCTTGACCCCGCCTTCCACCATGATAGCTTTCATCACCACGGAACCTTTAGAGGCCATCGATGATCATATTTACCTTTATATAGAGGATATAGATATGAAATTATAGATCAAGATACCCACTATTCATGAGGGTATTTCAGATTTAGTAGCTAGGAAGAGTGCCCCGAAGTCATAGTTTCCCTTGTACCCCTTCCCCGTTTTTGTACTCTATTTTGGTGATCTTTTATTTTTGTACTTCTTATATTAAATTTCACATTGATGTATAATTTATATATATATATATATATACATGGGATATATTTTTTATTCTCTATGGGTTGGATTATTTTCATTTCATTACTATATTATATTATCCATGTCTATATCTTCTACCTCTTCTATGAACATTAATGCGCCAGTTCCACCACCATCCTCCCACATACTTCGAGTAACTTGGTATTTGGCTAATTTCAAGTGTCAAATTTAGGATATTTCACTAGATATCAGTGCTCAGCAGATATCCCCACCACTATGAGCATAGATTATATTCTTATAGGACCAGATTCATGATTAATAAGCTCCTAAGTTGGTCGATCCTTCCAAGCATCCCTACAAGCTCAATGTCATAACCACCAGTTCCTATAAGAGGAAAAAGACTTCTAATCTGATGGATGACACTACAAAATAATTTTTACCATCCTTCTGTATGACAACGTCATTGTAATCTATTTATGGGAGGTAACCCATAGTTTTGTTTCTTTATTTTCATTCATGTTAAAACGGTCTTTTTTATAGTTATCTTGCTCATATTCCAACTCTGAGCTTAATTATACCCACATATCTGCATGCATCTGAGCTATTTTTCTATAATATTCACTATGTGTACCTATTAATTTCACTAATTTCACCCTATTTAAACCCTATGAAGTAATCTTTTATCTAGTATAGGTTTTCTATTCTAACACATTATACAGGTAGACCAATTTAAATTCATCATCCACCAATTTTTCCCATGGAATAACACTTTTATAGGGATCTCTAAATTCCATAAATTCAATTTCATTTTGTCCATGATATATATGTGATATATCTCCCATGATTCATTTCAAGATAGTATGAACATTGTATCATTTTAAGTGTGGGGGGTCTTTATTGAGCTTTATTGTCAATACACTTCGATTATTTCTTATTTTCACCTATCTATGAGACATTTTTCATTAAAATAATTCTTTAAACCTAAAACTTCATTTCGCCGATTTAAATAAAAAAATTAGGTTGGTAATTATTAAAACCTGTGTTTTATTCCTATTTCTATTTTTAGCACAATTGCTGAGTTTAGTGATTTTATTGAAATTCAAAATTTTTGAAATTTCTTTTCATTGAATTACTATTGTATTTTATACCCTAATAAATTTCCAGTTTTTTATATATACAACCATTATTGAGAAGATTCTAGACCCATGATTTCATATTCTTTTCTAAGAATATTTTTTGGAGACACCTAGGGAATGTAAACCTATCATAGCTTTCATTGAGATTGTATTCAGGCTATGACTGAATGAATAAAATTTTAATATGATTGAAGAATTTTTTGTGATCCACTTTTTCCTAAGACCCTCCTTGAATTTTTCCTTCTTTAGCCCATAGTAACCATGAATCGATTTGTTAGGATGGATTTGTTTCAAGATGATTATCCCTTTATACCTTACTCTTGGTATTATGAATGATTATCCTTTGAACAAGTGTAGGGGGATTTTTAGTTGATGCACATGGGATGTTATGATTAAGAAGATGTATTGTGGTATTTTTTTACTAGACTAATATGATGTGATCCATGATTACTTTTGAAATTTTCTAAGCCAACCATTTCATTTGGAAAATATAGAAATAAAAAATAAAAAAAATTGGTTATGTATTAGGAAAGTAAAAAATAACCATTTCAAGAATGATTAATCCTATGATGGATAATATGTGATTAGGGGGTGGATGTGAGATCTCACATGAACATGAATTTCGAAAAAAAAGAAAAAGAAAAAAAGAAGGAATAGGGTATATTTCTAATACTTACTTGATATTTTCATAGATCCACTTTGAGCTTCTTGGATCATAAACACCATTAGATCATAGAGGATCCACTTCAATGCACTATTCACATTTATCATACATTATACTTTAGATATTATCCTCCTTTTGAGATTTATTTTCACTTTCTACCAACCTTCCCTCATCCTCAAAGTCATTTTAACCCTTTTTCTGAATCCCTCATGATTAATTTTTTATTTTTATTTACAAAGTGGAGATTATAGAACCAATGTAATCCTATGGTTAGGAACATGTATTCAGGGTATAACCATAACTCTGGTTATATTTTTACCTTGAGTGATGACAAAAAAATTATTATGAGGTAAATTCCAAAATGGGTATTGAACTTAAGGAATAGTTGTGAAATTGTAATTAAAGGAATAAAGAATTTAGATAAAAGAACTAAACTATGAGGTATGACTGATTTTCTCTATAGTATTGATTCTGTAGGACTGACTTTTTTGGCTTACACTTAGTTTTATTTTCCTAGTTGTAATTTGTGTTTATTGTTTTACAAATTCTTTATTTTGGAATCCATGTGGAGATATTTTTTTCTTGAGGACAAGAAATTTTTCAAGTGTGGGGGAATTAGATAAGCTGAATTTGTATACACATATTGGGTTCATTTAATTAAATATTATTCATGATTTATTTGATATGTAATCTAGCATATTTTTTTTAGAAAATAAGTATCTAATACTTCAAAGGAAAATCTATAAAAAATGGACAAAAGTGGAATTTACATATCTTGAAACACATACTTGATGTTTATCCATCATTTACAACATTTAAAAAGAAGATAGCACAAGTCTTAAAGAAATTACAAATCATAAAAATATTACACAACGTTAATATCCAATACATGTTGTGTAAAATTTGATGGCCACCTCCCTCTTAAAGTTCAAGTCGTGAGATAAAGCATGTCATGAGTCCCTAAGACACATTGTGAAATGATTCATATCTCATAATCTTGAATATTTGGGCCGTGAAAGGCAACATATCCAAAATATGTGGAGAAAAAATTGGATCGAGATTACATGATGTGATAAGGTTACACATCATATAAATTCCTATCTATTTATGTATAGAACACAGACACTTGCACAAATAATTCTAGGTAGAATCTTTCTTCTCAATATCTCTCATTTTTATTCCTTTTTTTCTCTTCTAACTCAACTTTAAACAATTAATTTTACAATTTTAAATTAATCCAAGTGTGTTTGAACAATCTGTAATCATTATTCACCTTTTCATCTTTATTTACCATTCCAACATTTGTTTTCCATTGTTATTCCTGTTCAACAGTAGATACGCACCACATTTTTATTTTTTACCCTTTAAAGTAAGTTTTTTATTGATTTATCAATTTTATTGATTTAAAACTAATTTATTATTAATAAATCAATCGAAAACTATCTTTTTCAACTGTTTTATTAATCTGCGGAGCATGTGTACAATTGTTTCTTTAATTTTGATTAATATTGTCATGAGCAGCAAACTTTCTTAGGGTTAAGGCCAAGAGTAAGGGTTGTTGTGAATTTAATTAATATATAAACAAAAAAATTATAACCCTAAGGATAGTAATCAGGATAAACAATAACTATTAATTCAATTCTTTTATGAAAACCTGACCATGGTAATTTTAAATGAATAAACCTAACCTAATTGGAGTTGAGTAGGCTATGACCATTATCCTATGAAACTTTCTTCCATAGAATATTGGATTAATTCATATAAGTTGTTAGTTATATATGGACCATGTTATATTTTCATATTGGGTAGATCTAGTTGTTTTGATCATAATCAACTAGTGCTCGATGCACTGCTTCATAGCCTAAGCCCTAGGACCATCCCAAATTAGGACCAAGATTATCCTTTTTACCTAAAACCCTGAAATTGACCCTAAAACATATCTTATTCCTAAATCTTAAACCAATATCAATATCATAATTGAATTCCAAACTAAAATAAACTTGTGAGGAATTATACATAAAGGGCTTGAAGTCACTAGTTTGATGTCTTCCAATCATTCCCCATGGGTTTGACCTTGCACTACCACTCGACTATGCTATTGTAGAAGGTGTATTTTGGGAATAAATTATAATATAATTTCTTCCCATGCAAATTAAATGACACATGAAGGCTCATCTGGAATATTTAAATGTATTTAGTAAGAGATCACCCATCTATAATTAGAATAACATTTCATGGACAAGTCTTTATAAGTAAAAATTATAAAATGGTTAAATCTATCCATACATATTTGATCCTTTAAATCAATAAATAAGGAACTTGAAATAAATTCCTCAAAATGGATCAAATAATTTGAAGAGAAAGAGGGAGTAAATAAGGATCTCTAATAAAATATCCATACACTTGAAGAAAATTTGAACAACATCATTGATGTTAAGGATTTACAATTGGAATAAAAATACAAGTAGATCAAGGAACATGACTCTTTGTTACAATATAAAGTTAAGTTTCATTAAGATAAATATGAAAGAATGAAAATTGTTGTGAGGAGAATATGATTATTATTGAATATTATAAAATTATTCTCAATATGAAAATATTAGAATTGGAAGTTTAGTTGGTCAATATTGAGAATACACATATTCAGACTTCAAAAAATAAAGAGACAGTTATTTTTTCTATAAAATGTTCACTGGAGGATTATATGGATAAAAAACCTCCAACATATGATAATAATATCATGGATTAATTAAATGATCTATCTTAAGAAACTATGAAGAAATTGGTACCATCCATACCATCTTATAATAAAGTTTCTAAATCTGTTTTCAAAAATAGTGTAGGTTGGAATGAAAAATATGAATAATTATGGATAATTAAATGAGATAATAATACTACCACCATGATTAGGGTGGATAGGAAAAATAGTGTGGAATTTGGTACCCCACCAAGACCCCAACAAGTTATGAATAAGACCCAAAAACTTAATATAGAATAAATAATAAGATCAAGGTTTGTGGGTCAATATTGGTGCTACAACAAGTTCGGTCATTATGCATTGGATTTTTGGTACAATCATTTAAATGAAAAAATAAAAAGGAATACCATGTCAAGGGAGCGCAAGATAAATATATAGAAGTATCATCCATATGTTAATATATATATATATATACTGCAAATAGATTCAAAAACATGAAAATATTTGTGATGCATACAATGAAATTGTTCAAAATAATGGTACATGATCATCTCAACATGTACCAAAAGCTAATAAGAAAATATAACCATATAAAGTGGTTAAGAAAGAAGAGAAATATTTGGAAGAAATAAAAAAAAGTTTTATAAACAAAAATTATACTAATAATGTATCAAATAAAAATTGTGAGAAGACCTTGGATTCTAATCAAAAGAAATTAAATAAAAGTGAATCATCCAAAAGAATTACTAAGATGGATAGAACTCAAAAGAACTCATGTGTAAGTTCTAAAATTTATTCTAATTTTACTAATGATATGTTATTTATATGGCTATAAGATTGAGAAATAATGAGTAAAATGAAAGAATCATAGGAAAATGTTGGTTCAATAGGAAAATAAAATATTCCACACGATGAAGAAAAATTAGATGAGATATTTTTAACAAAATAAAAATCATGTGTTATAAAAGTTTTTGTGTGAGATATGTAAAAAAACTTATCATATTGAAAAAGGTTTTTTTTACCATTATACAAGATCAAGAAGAATGTATTGAGAGGGTTCATAATACATAATACATGAAGGATGTTAATAAGGAAAATTCTCCACATTAAGTAGAAGTTAATGTGTATAGATCCATTCTACCCTTACAAATATCATAACAGAAGTTCAGATGTTTCGGTATAAAGATTAGAGGAAACAGAGTAACTTGGTTGATAAAACTATCTCAACCTTTTTGTTCACATTGATAAAGCAAGGAACGACTACCTTATTCCTTTAATCTTTTTATATTGTATTTGTGATTACAATATAAGGAATTGAAGTTGAATCTTTTTATTAGGGGGAGAACCTAAGAATTAGTGAGTGATATCAATTCTTGATAGAAAAGCTAAAGATGTCATCATCCTTGAATGATTTATCAATTGGTATTCAAATAAAAATATTATAGAGGTTTTCTTTAATTAATTTGAATATTGTGTTGTCATATTTAGGAAAACAAGGATAAATAAAATACTATCATGTTTTGATCTTATATTTGGTATCCTAAAAAATAATTATTGAAGAATATAACTTTTTGTGAAGTTATATAATTTTTATAATCTAACCAGTCACAAGTCGAAGATCTATTTTGGTGTATTATAAATATTAGAACATCTTGAAATCCATTCTTGAAGAGATCCACCGTTATAAAGATTTTTATAAGTGTTTCCATTGCGGGGGAGATAAATGAAGAAATATGAAGTTGCTACTAGAATCATTATTTCATTTAGAATCAAATCTAATTATTCTATAATTTTAATAAAGATAATTTCATTATAAAAGGTATGTTTTTATTAATCTCTAATAATTATTATTAAAAAAATAAACTTAACACAAATGTGGAGTAATTGAATTAATAAATGGAATAATAAAATTAGAAGTATGGAAGTGATTCAAGGACACTTATCATGTTTATTTAACTTGAATGTTTTGATCTATTTCTTGAAGTGAGTATAGAAGTTTCAGGTTTATTGTTCTTTAAAAAATTTCATATATCATTTATTATCTTTAACGTGTAATAAAATAAGATAACCCTTGAAGACAAGTATAGGAGTTCTCATTTCATGAGGTATCAAGATTATTTATTAAAGGGAATCTTTTTTGCTTAAATCAAATACTCTTATTTTCTACACTTAGATGTTGTATCAAATATGTAAATATGAGATGATCAAATACAAGAGGGGGTGAATTGTATACTTTAAAAATCCCTAAGAAAATTTTTGCATAACCAAAATTCACAACTCCTCTAAACTCTAATAACTTGCTTGATTCCGGAAAAGTGATTCTGGAAATGAAACTTAAAAAAAGTTAACAACAACTAAGATTCTACCTTAAAGCATATAGAATCCTATATAATCAGAGTACAAGTCTAAGGAATTATAAGAACATTATACTTTCCTCAATAACTAAAACTAAAGCATAAAACAAAATAGAAACACTACAAGTAACAAGTAGTAACTCTTTTAACCCAAAGAGGAGGGTATCCAACAACCCTGGATAAGAGGTTCCTTGATTTATACTTTCAAAAACGTTTGTCTTACCCAAACCCAGGTAATCCCTCAATCCAAAGATCGATATCTAGCCTTCTATCCCCACAAGCCCTCGATTTGTAATGAAATCGGCACCTCTGACTTCACAACCCGAAGTCTCTGATTTCAAGGAAATCACACCTCAGCACTAATAAAATCTGCATGAATCAAAGTTTGAATAAGTCGTTCAAACTTTATACACAAAGCATGAGAGTTTATAAGAGCCTCTATCTCTCTAGAAATCACTTCAATAGTATGTAAGCAGAGTTGTCAAAGTTCAGTCTCCCCAAAAGTTCTGAGCTCTTTCAAATGAGCTCCTATTTATAGTCACGGCTTCAACGGTCGGCTCCCTCCTCCAATGGTCATATTTTTCCTTGAATTTCAGAGGGACCTGTACACGTTTCACTCAAACAATGGTTAGTGAGTAACTGAAAGCACTAAATCTTTTTATAAAAAAACAAGTGTAAGCATAACTAAAATCTGATATTTTTAATGTAAGAAAATGAAAGTTCGGAGTCTAACCAAAATTGAATTTGAAGTCTATAATACAAGGATATTCAGATTCTGTTTTCTAGGAATTTGGAACCTGAACTCCATAGAATTCCAGAGTCTGAATTTGAAGGAAATTCGGAATCTGGATTCACAAGAATTTGGAACCAGAACTTACAAAGTTCGGAGTTAGAGTTCATGAGAATTCAGAGTCAGAACTCGTAGGATTTCGGAGTCTGTATTCAGAGAACTCGGAGTCAGAACTTAGAAAAGTTCGTAACCAAAATTTGTATTCGGAATTCGGAGTCATAACTCAGAAAGTTCGTAACCATAATTCGTATTTAGAATTTGGAGTCAGAACTTAGAAAGTTCGTAACCTATATTCGTATTCAGAATTTGAAGTCAAAACTCAGAAAGTTCGTAACTAGAATTCGTATTCAGAATTCAGATTCAGAACTCAGAAAGTTTGTAACCAAAATTCGTATTCAGATTTCAGAGTTAGAATTCAAGAAGTTCGTAACCTGAATTCGTATTCAGAATTCGGAGTCAGAACTCCAAAAGTTCATAACCAGAATTCATATTCAGAATTCGGAGTCTAAAACAGAATGCTTCATATCTAAGTAATTATGGGATTCCAAGGTTTTGGTTTCAATCCAAATTTTACATTTAGAAAAATTATGATATGAATAATAAAACATGGTAAGGATAAATTTCCTTGGGGAAGGAAATTTTTCCTTATAGAAGTAAAACATAGGGTAAAAAGAGTTTTTCCTTGAGATAAGGTGTTTGTGATTTTCAAAACAAGAAGGAATGGTAAAGTTATAAGGAAACCTTATTGACTTAACAATCTCCCCCAAGTTTGAAGGAATGGAAAATTCATAAGGAAAATCTTATTGACACAACAATCTCCCCCTTTTTGGAACGCACAAACATCCTTACGAAAAATAATATAAGGACTTAAAAAAAATTCTAGAAATTAAAAAAAACTTATCTCCCTTTTTACATTGGAAAAGATGAATACGAATAAATCCCCCTTAGGCTTTGGAACACTAAGGATCATATTATAGATTTCCAGAATGATATTTTTCATTATCTTGAATATATAAATATTCGTAATGAGAACTCACCCTTTGATAAACTCCCCCTTACTTAGGGATATTTCTTTTTTACTTAGATTTCTTTTTCCTTCTCCCCCTTTGTGATTTTCAAAAAGAGTTTGAGGGAATGGAAAAAAATATGGTACCTGAAATATTAGTAAAAACATCCACACAAAAAACAAGCATCTCACAATTTCATTAATATTGGAATAATTCATACAAGGAAAGAAAATACAAAAAAAAGATCAGGTTCATTTCCCTTCCTTTTCTTTGGGTATCAATTTCTTGATAATGGTTTTCATCTTCTTTAGCTCTTTGTGATCTTCCTCTGCTTGCTTCTCTAAGGCTTTGATCCTATTATCCTGAGCCTCCAAAGCCTCTTCCTGAACCTTCAATAAGTCTTCTTGCTTTACTATCTTTTCTTCAATCTCGATCTGGATATCCCTTTCTATTTTCCAACTTTGGACAACATAATTCAACTTCCAATTCAGATCTTTGACATCCTGAATCCTTGTATTCTGTTCAAGATTTATCTTTTACTCAAATCTATTTATTAGATCCTTGATTTTTCTATCTTGAGTATCAAAATATTCTTTAACATCATCTTTAAATTCATTAATCTCTCTCAGATATTCGACAATATTCTTTGACCAACTCACCATTATCTTGCAAGATTTGATGTGGGCTTCAAAGTTGATAAAGAAATTCTTGTGTTTGGCCTCAATCTTTATGAACATATCCATCACCATGGATACAGAGTATGATTTCTGATCCATGTTGTGTTGGAGCATCTGGAATCTAGAGTCAATTGTTGGAAAGATCGGAATGGTGTCCACTAGCTTCTTTAGGGACTGAATGACAAAATCATGTCCTAGAGCTGATGACTCCGAGTCTGAAACTCTGCTAGTTTGTGGTTCTTCCTCTAGCTCGACAAGATTCCTCTTAGAGGATCCACCAGATTGTTTCTTCCTTAAAGAAATTTTGGTTGGTGTGTCAATAACCACTTGTTTTCCTTTGTTAGTTTTCGGAATAGCTTCTTTATCTGGAGACTCCTTCTCACTCTCAGACAACTTAACAATCCTATCTTTATCAAAAAAAAATTTCTCAGCTCCTACCTCAATATCCTCAGGGTGAATGAAGTGATGATTATAACTCTCTTCCTCATATAATTTGTTCACTTCCTCTTCAGCCTTCTCATCAACTCCAGGGGTAGCAAGTTTCGAAGATCCGTCTTGAGAAGTCCGGATTGAAAATTTTTCGGAAGCACTTCCCTTCTCATGATAATATTCAACTTGATTAATCAGAACATCAGTATGACTACTACTTTCTTCCTTTTCTTTCACTTCTTACACAGCTTCTCTCTGTTCATCAACCTTCTCTTGTTCTTTTTCCAGAGTCATAAACTTTTTCCCCGGTGTCTCAGGTAATGGTTCAACTAAGAAGGATTTAAGTACCAGAATGTTCTCGGATGCTACTTCAGTAGCCTTCAAAATATATTGCACAATATCTACCTCTGACAAATTCTTCTTAAGCTTCTTATCTTTGGCTTTCTTCTCAAGCTCTTCAGCATCTTTCTCTTTCAATGCTTTGGCCTCTGCAGGGTTTAGGCCAAACTGTGGCTCCCCTTATTTCTAGTTCTTCTTATCCTCCCTCCATTTGGAAACAAATTCATCTAGATAATCTTTGTGCTTCTTGGGATTTAGAGGTGAGGATTGATATTCCTTAGCTTTAGGGGTTTCAACTTCAACTTCTACTTCCTTCAATTTTCTTTTCTTTCCAGCTTTCTTTGATGGTTCAGCCTCTTCAGCATTTTTCGGAATGGCTTCTGCCTCTTCCACTGGAAGATCATAAAACTCTCCTGAATCTTTAGAAAATCCAAAATTCATTATTTTCAAAGTTTCATCGCTTACTAACATTACTTTTCAATTCCTTGTCTTGGAACTTTAAGGAATCTTGAATGATTCAAGACATTGAACTATCAACTTGGATAGTAGGGTAGGATACATGATTATATGTTCTCTCATATTCTCATTCTTGATATTCTCTATTGTAATGAGAATATGCTTCATCATATTGATTTTCCTTAGATTTAACAAAAAATCCAAGATATACATATCACTTTTCTTAATAGTGTCCTTGTCACCCTTTCTTATTATGATAAAACCCTGAACCCATAACTCTAGGATCTGATTGTTGGTAGACAAGTGAGAAATCTTTGCAGTCTTGACTTCTGTAAGTCCAAGACTTTGCATAGATTTCACTTTTACAAAACTCCCTTGAACATCTGGCAGCTTGTCGAAACAAAGTTCTGCCTCTCCTTCATAAGAAAACCCTACCAAGATAGCAGCCTTGGTGTATGAAAGTTCATAAGTTTTACAGTAAATCTTGAATGAAAACTTATCCCTCCCTTCTTCCTTAAAGAAACAAACTGGCTCATAAAACTCAATGAGTAGATCCAGATACACAACATCCTGATCTCCTATCTTTGATATGGATACACACTCCCATCCATTAAGTTTGATATTCTTTGAAATAATGGAGTCATAATTGTTAAAGAAGTTCAGATGTACCAACCTCTCCCTGTATATCTGCCACTCCGCAATCGGATTTACAGAAGACATATCTTGAGAAGGAACTTCACCAGACATTCGAAATTGAGCACTTCTAAAAAGTTCGGAATGGGATTTTTTTAGAGGGGCAGAGCTTCGACACACAAAGACTTAAGAACCGATGTGGGACCACCATCAGGGGTCCCCTTTTATAGGTGTTGAAGTGACGGTTCATCTTCCCATTTCAATCCAATGGTTGAGAAATCTTCTGATCAGATCTGACGGTTGAAAAGATAGCCGCAAGGAAAATTTGGTAGGATCTGATCTTTTGAGGTTTTTAAAGGAAAACATTCGGATTTAAGAAAACTAGAATCTGAGAAATTTTAAAAACAAAATAAACTAACATCAAGTAAAAGGTTATTACAAAAACTCAAGAAATAATAATACCTTTCAGATTGTTAGGAGAATTATTCATGTTGAGGAAAATTCTTATTAAAGGACTTTAGATTCCAAAAAAACTTGAGTATGAAAAGGAATTGAGTACACAGATCTTCATTATGAAAATTTTAATTACGAAAATATTTATTGCAAAAATCTCAAGTACAAAAAAGACATTACGAAAATTTCAAGTAAGAAAACTTCATTAAGAAAATTTCAAGTACAAAAAATTTCATTAAAAAAATTTCAAGTACGAAAAACTTCATTACAAAAATTTCATTAAGAAAGTTTAAAGTATGGAAAATTTCATTATGAAAAATATAAAAAACTTCATTAAAAAAAATATGAAAAACTTCATTACGAAAAATATGAAAAACTTCATTATGAAAAATATGAGAAACTTCATTACGAAAGATATGAAAAACTTCATTACGAAAATTATAAAAAACTTCGTTATGAAAAATATGAAAAACTTCATTAATAAAAATATGAAAAACTTCATTACGAAAAATATGAAAAAATAGAAAGAAAATGTACTCCCCCTATGAAAAGGAGTTTATTACTGTAAGTATATTAGTTCAACAGGAAGTTATTGAGGAGTATTACCTTACAGTTATCATTCCTAACTTCTATTTAATTTATTCAAATCTATCAGAGGGTAAAGATTTTGGGAAAATATTAGCAAGTAGATCTTGCGTTCTGATAAATTGAAGAATGGTATCTATTTTTTGTGTGTGATCCCTAAGAAAGTGATGCCTAATATCTATGTGTTTTGCATGAGAGTGATGTGAAGGATTTTTACTTAGAGAAATGGAACTTGTATTATCACACAAAATTTGTGTTTTGGTAAAACTCATACCATAGTCTGTGAGTGTGTGTTTCATCTACAACACTTGAGCACAACAACTTCTGGCTACTACATATTCAGCTTCAGCAGTAGAAAGTGCTACTGAGTGTTTCTTCTTTCATGACCAAGAAACTAATGAATCTCCTAAGAAATGATAAGTTCTGGATGTACTCTTTCTATCCATTCGACATCCACCAAAGTCAGCATCCGAAAAGCTTTTTAGAATAAAATCATTTTCAGAAGTATAGAAGAGTCCTAAATCCATGGTTACCTTTAAGTAGCGAAAAATTCTTTTCACTTACTTTAAATGAGATTCCTTTGGATTGGACTAATATCTTGCACATAAGCATACTGAAAACATTAAGTCTGGACGACTAGCTGTCAAGTAAAGTAAACTTCCTATCATACCTATAAAAGTTGTTTGATCTACTGGTTTCCCATCTTTATCAAGATCAAGTGTGTTTGAGGTACCAATGGGAGTACTTATACTTTTAGTGTTGTCATATCCATACTTTTTATGAAGATATTTAATATACTTATGTTGGGATATATAGATTTCTTCTGGTTTTTGAGAAATTTGAAAACCAAGGAAAAATGTTAACTCACCCATCATACTCATTTCAAACTCAGATCTCATTAAATCCGCAAAGGAATCTGTTAAAGATTGCTGAGTTGAACTAAATATAATGTCATCAACATAAATTTGAACAATAAGAACATTTTTCTTATCTTTATTTATAAAAAGGTTTGGATCTGCATTTACCTTAACATAGTTATTTTGAAGCAAAAATCATGTAATTCTATCATACCAAGCTCTAGGGGCTTGTTTAACGCCATATAAAGCTTTTGTAAGTCTAAAAACATGATCAGGATATTTTGTATCTTCAAAAATAGGAGTTTGTTCAAAAAAACTTCCTCTTGAACATAACCATTAAGGAAAGCACATTTCACATCCATTTGAAAAAGTTTGAAATTGATGAATGCTGCAAAGGAAAGTAAAATATGAATAGATTCATGTCTAGATACTAGATCATAGGTTTCTTCATAGTCTATTCCTTCTTGTTGATTATAGCCTTCAGCAACTAATCTAGATTTATTTCTTAAAATGATTCCATTTTCATCACACTTATTTTTGAAGACCCATTTTACTCCAATAACAGAAGTCTCCTTAGGTCTTTCAACCAAGGTCCGGACTTTATTCCTTTCGAATTCATTTATCTCATCTTGTATAGCTTTAATCCAATCATCATCACCTAAAGCTTCATCGGTGATTTTTGGATCTAATTGGGAAAGGAATGCTATATGTTCTACTTCATTTCTTAAGGAAATTCTAGTCCTTACAGGTTGATTTAAATCACCAATGATACTATCACTGGGATGATTCATTAGAAACAACTGATTTGAGTTTTGTAAAACATGTTCATCAACATAGGGTATAAAATCTTCTGGGGTAAATGTTTTAGAAGTATCTTCTTGGACATTTTCCTTATTAGAAGGATATTCTAACATAGGTTGATAATCCGTTTTTAAAAACACATCCAAATATGTAGGTTGGGGTTTTTTAAAAACAAAAGGATCAGTTTCCTTAAATTTAACATGTACTGTCTATTCAACAGTACAAGTGTTTTTATTGAAAACTCTATATGCCTTAGAAGTTGTGGAGTATCCTAAGAAAATTCCTTCATCATATTTTGGTGCGAATTTATGTAGATTGTATTTAGTATTCAGAATGAATACCTTGCAACCAAAAACCTTGAAGTAGGAAATTCTAGGTTTTCTACCATTCCATAACTCATAAGGAGTTTTATTAAGAAAATTTCTAATCAAAACTCGATTTATAGTATAACAAGCATTACTTACAGCTTCAGCCCAAAAATGTTTGGCTACAGAATATTCACTTAACATGGTTCTTGTTATCTCTTGAATAATTCTATTTCTTCTTTCAACAACATCATTTTATTGAGGTGTTCTAGGTGCTAAGAAGTTATGAGTAATTCCTTTTCTACTAAAAAAAGTTTCAAAATAAGAATTTTGAAATTATCCTCCATGATCAATATGAATAGATTTCAATGGAAGGATTTTCTCATTTTTAACTTGGGATATAAAACTCTTGAAATATGAGAAGGCTTCAGACTTCTTTGCTAGAAAATAGACTCATGTAAATCTAGTGTAATCATCAACTAGAAAAAATACATAGTACTTGCCTCCAATACTTCCAGTTTGTGTTGGACCAAAAAGATCCATATGCACTAGCTGTAATGAATCAGTAGTTGAGACTTCTCTGACTGATTTAAAACTTGATTTATGTTGCTTTCCATATTGACAATGGTCATAAACTTTTGAGGAATCAAATCTAAGCTCCGGTAGATCCTTAACTAACCTTTTCTTAGATATTTTGCATAATTTCCTAAGGTTACAGTGACCTAACATTCTATGCCATAACCAAGAATGATCTTACATTTCACTAAGGCAAGGTAAGTCTTGGCTCCTAAGGTCTCTTAAGTTTAGTGTGTAAACATTCTCTTGCCTATAGACAGAAATAATGAACTCTTCCTGGGAATTGTGTACTAAGCACTTTTCATTCCTAAAATTCACAAGGTAACCTTCATCACATAATTGTATTATGCTAATGCGGTTGTCCTTAAGACCCTTAATAAATAAAACATTTTAAATCAATGTTTTTCCAATAAGAACGATGTTACCTATACCAATAATTTCTCCCTGGGCATTATCTCCTAAAGTTACTTTTCCTCCTTTTTTCTTGATAATCTTTTCAAAGTAGTTTTTGTTACCAGTCATATGTCAGGAACATCCACTATCCATGTACCACGTATTTTTGTTGGTACTTTCTCTACTTTCTTGAAAACAAAAGAGTTAGACTTTCGGAATCCAAACTTTCTTGGATCCGGAAATTTCAGAAATCAAAATTTTAGGCACCCATATCTTCTTAGAAAAATAGGATTTATGAAATCCTAAGGATTGGGTTTTGTTAAGAGAACAATTCTTTGCCCAATGTCTACCACACTAACACTTAGTACAGAATGGATCACTTTGAGGAAGAAATTAATTTTTACTAAAAATTGATTTAGAACTAGTATAACCAAAACCAGAACTATTCCTTAGAGGTCGGATTTGAGAATACATTTTATCAAAATTTTATTTACCTAAGGTAAAGTTTGAAAAACATTCCCTCAAGGAAAATATTTCGGATTTGAGTTTGATAACTAACTTCTTGTCTTCAAAAACTTTTGATTTTGAACTAGAGCTAGGCTCGAAAACATTTTTCTTAGAAATTACATTTTCTAGATCTTTAGAAGGTTTATTTTTCTCAGAACTTACTTCCTCAAGAATTTTTGAAATACTTTAAAAATCAACATTTTTATTATCAAGATCTTTAGAAAGATCTCATATTTCCTTAGTAAGAATAGTATTCCTAGAATTTTACTTATCAAGTTTTTTCA
The DNA here is from genome assembly GCA_963277665.1 of Viscum album. Taxonomy (NCBI): domain Eukaryota; kingdom Viridiplantae; phylum Streptophyta; class Magnoliopsida; order Santalales; family Viscaceae; genus Viscum; species Viscum album. The sequence goes on along the minus strand of OY728131.1, from coordinate 1,779,015,780 downwards.
TGAGTTTTTTATTCTCAATCTCAAGAAATTTAGCAAACCTAGAAACTTCTTCATATGAAGGTAAAGTATTATCTTCATCAAAAGAATATTCTTTATCTGAAGAGTTATAATATTTATCATTACTATAATTTGCATTTAAAGAAACATTGGTCAATGATTCAGAATTTTGTACCTTAGCCATTAAACAATTATTGTTAATATGTAGTCTGGCTATTAGACCAAGATTATTCAGTCCAGAATATTCATAATCTGAAGATCCATCTGAAGAGTCTCCACCACTGGCACTCCAGGTGTCATTAGCTTTCAAGACTTTCTTATCTTTAGCCTTGTAATACTTCTTTCTATTTCTCTCTGAATTCCTTTCCTTTCTTTCTTTTCTCTTAAGCATAGGATAATCAGGTCTTATGTGTCCATCTCTCTTGCATTCATAACATGTGACTTCTGAATCTTTCTTATCTTTAATTTCCTTTTTCTTATATCTGGATTTAAAGTTTCCTCTATCTAGTTATCTTGTTCATCCTTCGAGAAATATTTTCTAATTCATTTTCTGAGGATTCGCTTCCACTAGATTCGGATTGGATAACAACTTTCTTAGATTTGGATCTCGTAACTCTCTCAGGAGTCTTAGCTTTCATATGATTTGAAGTTGTAGTAAAAACAATACCTCCATTTCCATTCTTCTTCTTTACGTTATTAGCATCTCTCTTCATTATAGTCTTATGCTGAAGAATATTTCTAAACAGTTCATCTAAGAAAATCTGATTAACCTTTCTGTTCTCATCAATAGCAGTCCTCTTGGATTCCCATTCATTCGGCATGATGTCTATGATCTTATCAACAAGAGCTTCATCATATAATCCTTTCTCACCCATGGATTGTAAACTATTCACAATAGTCAAGAATCTTTTTTGCACCTTACATATGGGTTCTCCATAAGGAAAGTAGAAACCATGATATTCAGCTCTGAGCATGGCTCTTTTAGTTTCAATTACTTTGGAAGTTCCTAAGTGAGTAACTTCAAGTTTCTTCCAAATACAATTTTCTTCTTCACAAGATGAACTTTAGAAATATATGTTTCTAGTCAGGGAACAAAGCAAAGTATTGTGTACATTATAATTCAGTTGATATTCATGATTTTCTTGATTTGTGAAGGTTCTAACTTCTTTTTCAGGGATTTTATATCCTCCAGTAAGCATAAAAAATTATCAACTACAGTATTGATAATGAAAGTCTTCATATGATCTCTCCAATATTTTTAATCATTTCTATCAAAGATGGGTGGTCTAGTTGGATTGAGATTGTCTATGGAACCAAAATTGATTCCTACCATCTTAAAGAAAATTCTTTCCAAAAAAACTTGTTAATAGAAAAAGTTTGTAAACAAGGATAATATTCCTAAATAAGGAAAATATAGAACAAGAGTATCTCTAAGAAAAAATGAATCCGAACTATACGAGTCTGAAAAACTGTTTTTGGAAAATAAGAAGAAGAATAATAATTCTCTTCTGAATCTAATCGTGAGATTAATTCAAATTGAACCAAAAATTCTGAGGCCAATTGTTAAATTGGTTCAAGATTCAAGGCCACCTCCTCTGATTCCGGAAAAGTGATTCTGGAAATGAAACATAACAAAATTTTACAACAACTAAGATTCTAACTTAAAGCATATAGAATCCTATAAAATCAGAGTACAAGTATAAGTAAGTATAACAAGATTATACTTTCCTCAACAACTAAAATTACAGCGGAAAATAAAATAGAAACACTACAAGTAACAAGTAGTAACTCTTTTAACCCAAAGAGGAGGGTATCCAACAACATTGGATAAGAGGTTCCTTGATTTATACTTTCAAGAAAGTTTGTCTTACCCAAACTCAGGTAAGACCTCAATTCGAATATCAGTATCTATCTTTCTATCCCCACAAGCCCTCGATTTTTAAGGAAATCAGTACCTCTAACTTCACAAACCGAAGTCTTTGATTTCAAGGAAATTGCACCTCTGCACTAAGAAAATCTGTACGAAGCAAAGTTTGAACAAGTCGTTTAAACTTTCTGCATGAAGCATGAGAGTTTATAAAAGTCTATCTCTCTAGCAATCACTTCAATAGCATGTAAGCAGAGTTTTCAATGTTCAGTATCTCCAAAAGTTCTGAGCTCTTTCAAATGAGCTCATATTTATAGGCACGGCTTCAACGGTCGGCTCCCTCCTCCAACGGTCATATTTTTCCTTGAATTTTGGAGGGACCTATACACGTGTCACTCAAACAATGGTTAGTGAGTAACTAAAAGCATGACAATTTTTTATAACAAAACAAGTGTAAGAATAACTAAAATTTGATATTCGTAATGTAAGAAAATGAAAGTTTTGAGTCTAACCAAAATTGAATTCTGAGTCTATAATACAAGGATATTCGGATTCTTTTTTCTAGGAATTCGGAACCTGAACTCTATAGAATTCTGGAGTCTGAATTTCAAGGAAATTTGGAATCTAGATTCACAAGAATTTGGAACCAGAACATACAAAGTTCGAAGTCATAGTTCATGAGAATTCAGAGTCAAAACTCATAGGAGTTTGGAGTCTGTATTCAGAGAACTCGGAGTCAGAACTTAGAAAAGTTTGTAACCAGAATTCGTATTTGGAATTCGGAGTCAAAACTCAAAAAGTTCATAACCATATTTCATATTTAGAATTCGGAGTCAGAACTCATAAATTTCATAACCTGAATTCGTATTCAGAATTTGGAGTCAGAACTCAGAAAGTTCGTAACCAGAATTCGTATTCAGAATTCAGAGTCAGAACTCAGAAAGTTCGTAACCAGAATTCGTATTAAGAATTTGGAGTCATAATTCAGAAAGTTCATAACCTGAATTCGTATTCAGAATTTGGAGTCAGAACTCAGAAACTTCGTAACCAGAATTCGTATTCAGAATTCGGAGTCTAAAACAGAATGCTTTATATCTAAGTAATTATGGGATTCTGAGGTTTTGGTTTCAATCTGAATTTTACACATAGAAAAATTATGATATGAACAATAAAATATGGTAAGTATAAATTTCCTTAGGGAAGGAAATTTTTCCTTATAGAAGTAAAACATAGGGTAAAAATATTTTTTCCTTGAGATAAGATGTTTGTGATTTTCAAAATAATAAGGAATGGTAAAGTCATAAGGAAACCTTATTGACTTAACAATCTCCCCCAAGTATGAAGGAATGGAAAAGTCATAAGGAAAACCTTATTGACTCAACATTAGAATGTATCATATAGAATTAAAATGAAATGATGTATAGAATGTTAATTAAGTGTGAAATGATACCATTTTCTCATGAACTTTTTATTTCTTTTCAATAATGGGGAGAAAAATTGAAATGAATGTTATTAAAATTGAAGGGGAGAGATTCAAATATTGAAATATTTATTTGGAAATAACATTGAATATATTTCTAACAAATACAAAGGGGGATATTAAAGATCCCAATTTTTGTATGTGTTGTATTTTTTTCAATGATTTTTATTGGTTTTCAATGGTATTCAATGAAATAGAAATATTTCATTGATGTCAATATGTTGAAGAAGTTTGAAAGAAATAAGTAGTCGAAGTATCTAAGATATCCAAGCTTAAAGAAAAAAGAGAACTTTTCTTGGATAAATGGATGTATAAGAAAGTAATAAAGTCTTATTATTTTAATGAATTTCTTTCAAAGACTTTGAGTTTATAAGTCTTATGATTATTGAACTAATCCCCATTTCAAAGACTTGTGTCAATATTGACACATTGTTTTACAACAATGGAGAAATAAATGAAGACCGTGAAAAATAATATTTTGTATGATGATGAAAAAGGATGATGGATAAGAGTTAAATATGTCCATGCATAATTCCATCATTACATGAGGAGTATTATATTTTATACTTAGAATATTTATAAGTATATGAAATTGGCCTTCATCAAAAAATATAGCCAACCCTTGGCCAACCAGGGAGTCCCTCAACCATATATTTGGGACCCTAGGGCCAACAACATGGGATAGATTCAACCTGGATAGCTATGAGTAGCAGGTAAGAGGTTGGGGATGCATATTACCCCCTAAACATTCATGGGTGTGATCATGGTGTGCGCATAGCACATATGGAGGTTCTAGTGAGTCAGTATGGGTCATGAGGCCGGTGTGTGTAGTGTGGGTATAGAATCAGACCTTGTTCTACTCATTGAGTGGCCGAGGAAGCATGGAATAATATACAGTAGTTCTCTATGGAAGGATAGTTTGATGTGGGATGGGTGTGATTTATTTTTCAACTGGTTCAAAATGTTATAGATATAATATCATCTATCCAATCCGATTGATATGATTATTCTGATCTCCATAGGTGTTTTCTTCAACTTCCTAATGCCTGATGGTGCTACTATTCACCGGAGTTCATGAATGAACTTCCAATTATCGATCCCAAAGTTTTTATGATTGTTCTAAAGCTAATATACATAACCAGTGAGGTTAAAAATGTCCAATCATGCAATCTATATCTTGAATGTTGGTGATAACTCAAAGATTATTCATTGGGTGAATGAAAATGAAGTTTTAGAAGGTAAAAAAGTGTTCATCTTCATGGATAATTTCAATCCTATAAAAAATAATAATTTGATTCACATGATTCATATTCACATAATAAGAGATTCCACCTTTATCATCATCACATGATGAAAAAAAAGAAGAAGGAAAATTTTAATAAAACTCATGTTGATATCTTTGATCATTCAAAGGATCTGATTTACATAGAATATTTTTTAGGATTTGAGTAGATAAATGAATGAAGTAAAGGTGGTGGAACTCACCTATAAAAGGATAGAAAAAATGTCCTAAGATTTTATTTTCACTCATTTTATATCTAAGGACTCTCATTTTCTTAGAAAATAGATTATCTTTATGATTCTCTTATGTGAGGAAGAAGAATGCTCCACAAGCCTCCAGGGCTATATAAAGAAAGGAAGTTCTGCTCACTTCTATTTTCTTGAAGGAGTTTCATGAATCACCCTTCTTCCAAGAAGAAGTTACACTGCCTCTTGATATGTAACTCATGTACTCAAGAGCTTCATAAAGAGATTAAGTTATCATGCACTTGAGTTTATCACATACTCGTCATTTTCACGAAGAACTGATTATGAAAACCAATTATTGAGTTAACTACTATCACTGTGTTTCATGAAGGTGTTCAGTGTATAAAACCTTATATGAAGAAAAATCATCAAAATTGTTCATAGTTGTGCACAAGAATTAAGTGCTTGAAGAGACAGTGTGCATGAAAAACTTGTACAATATATAACAAGCACTTTCATGAAGTAAATAGAAATAAGTGGGGAGAAAATATTCCATGCATATATGAATAATTCATAAGTACTTTCTCCAAGTGAACTAAGGTAGTAAGTGAATTATATAATAGTGAGCGCTTTGTTGGGTATGCTAATTTTCATGCGTGTTTACAAAGACACCAAAATATCAACAAGAATTGTTGAAACTAAAATCAAAAGGAAGCCTCAACTTGGATACTAAACAGAATTAAAATACAACATTAAATAATAATAATAATAATATCTTATATGTGAAAAGGTTAAAAACTTGAGAGTTCTATGAAGAACATGCATGATGTTCCTTTTAAATAGTTAAAATAAGTTCTTGAGTTGTGCAAGATAATTATTACATGAAATGATATTAAAATTTCATTGAAATTTAGTTCATAAATATTTATTTCACCAATAAGAACAATATAGAACCAATACAATAATAGTTATTTATATTGTGTATCAAATAAAATAGAATACAATACTGTTATAATATTTCATATTATTGTGTGTTGAAGAATAAGTTATTTCCAAATATATATTTAGTTGAGTATCATTTAGGTCAAAGAAAAATTATTAAATATCTATTCTCCTATAAATGTATATCATTTTGACTGAAGAAGAATAAATTATGATAATTTTGAGTTGATCGTTCATTATATAAATAATCTCAAAGTACATTTGTTATTCTAGAAATAAAAAGAGAAGAAGAGTTGTTGATCAATTTAATAGCTATTGATTATCATCTGGGTTGAAAGAGAGATCTGAGATATTCAATTCACTACATATTCATATTATCTTGAATGAATTCATAAGAAGAAGAAGATATAGTAGCTTTATGTTTTTAATTGTGAAGAAGAATAAGAAGAAGAGTTGCTTTTCTGCTGCTATTCAAGTAATAATTGAAGAATTTAGTGTAAGAAAAAAGAATCACTATGAAATACAATATAAGTATCATCAATTGGAAGAATTTATTAGTATTAAAAAGTATCATAAAAAGATGGTGAATGTCATATTCATAGGTAGTATAAAGAACCGTCTAGGAAATGTAAAATAAACAGTGACAATTGACTATAGTTTATTGTAAGTGAAAGGATATTCCCTTCTTGTTGAAACCACATTAAAGGATTTTTTTCATATGTTTTTGTGGTATTATATTGTTTACAAACCATTCTAAGGGATAGATACTTTTTTTGAGTAGTGAACCTTTTAAAAATATCATCAATTATCTTTACAAACTTTCAAATACTTATATAAAATATGAAAAATATAATAAGATAATTAAGATCTTAACAGGTCTAATAGGTAAAAGGGATAAAAGTTATAATTGGTGAAAAATATCCTAACACTAATTCACCCCCTAGTGTTGATTATATCCCAAATTGGTTCTCTAAATTTAGTATAATATGGGAAAATATATCATTTATTATCAAAAATATATTCAATAAAAATGTATTTTATCACTCAATTAACTTACCACAACATCTATCCCTTGATTTATCATCTAGTTTCCTTCAAACTTTCTATTGAATTGAACATCCTCTACCTTCCACATTGATTGTGGTTTCGAAAGGTACCTATACCTCCTTCCACCTGAGATATTCTTTCAAAATTACATCACAAACATCCTTAAAAACTAGGTCATTTTTTCATGAAAATTATTTATAGCATTCATCATCATACACCATGATTCTAGAAGTGATAATGACAACAAAAAAATCCAACATATCTTCTATAAACTTCACTTTAACTGATTTGATATGACTCAAAATTATGTTAAATTCAACTACATGATTATTAATTGGTCTTCCTTCCAAAATGATCATGTAAAATAACCTCCATATAATGAACACTATGTTCATTGATTTTTTCTTCTCATACTTATATATTGTGTGCTTCATTGCTACACTATGATATTTACCAGCAGGATGTTTTAGGAAACATTTTGTTCTAGTTATATCTGTAGCATTACAAGTTTCTTTTTATCAAGAATTTATCATTCCATTTTTTCAACTACTTTCATTTTTAATCCTTTCAATGAAACCTCAAGGTCCTTCTAAAATAGGAAATCCTATATCTTCATCCTCTAAAAAACAAATCCCATCCCATAAAATTTTTCTATCTAAACCTTTACTTCTTCTAACACTAATCCTTATAAAATTATTCAATCCCAATTAAACAAAAAAAATGGAAACAAGAATATTACCTAAATATTATACTACCAAGTGTGTAGATCCTTTCTAAAATACAATCTCTGATACCTCGAGTTTGGATTCAAAATCAACACAAATAAAATAAAACATGTGAAACTTAAACTATGGAAAAAATCCTAGAACTTCTAAAAGTGGAAGGATCCCATAAAATGGTGTACCTAAACTAATAAGATAGTCCATGCCTTAGTAATCGCACTAGAATACCACCCTCAAATAATCAAGAAAACACAACTCTTAGAAATAAACACATAATTAATAACAAAAAAGAAATAAGGAATAATGATAAGAGGTTCTATATAGTTCAAAATTTAGTCCTATATCTATAGAAGAACACTAGTAATTCCTTTAATTTCATGGAAGTATAAAATATTTAAATTAGAATCAGTAAATTAAACCAATATTAGAACACTAATAATCTTCAATTGAAACACAAGAGATCCCACCACATCCATTTATAGTTGGTCTCAGCTATTCAATTGGCTCTAATGCCTTTCAAAATTCACAGGGGACCCGTCATTAGTCTTTTCCACCACTGACTACTCACAAGTTACTTTGAATCAACCATTGATTATTGATGATCATTTCATGTCATTCAAATATATCTCTCTGATGATTCATATATAACCTTTATAAAACCTCATGTTAATCAAATAGGAATCTAAATCACACATTATGTAACATAATCAGTTTTATTATTATGTGATCTAGAGCTTACACACTTTCATCATCTGGAGATGGACACTTGAACTCCTGGGTCCAAAACATCCCCATATAGACCAACCTACCTCTTTTTGATCTCTAGATTATGTGATCCTTTATCAGTAAGATTCCTTTATTCTAGGTTCACTCCTTATAAATGTAAAAAATGAAGCTTGAAAGTATAATTCACACTTCCTTACATCTGAGTATGTATCGATTCCCAAATACCTTATGGTGTATTCCATATAAATGTTTCACAATAGAATTTTTCAAGATCCACAGCATGGGTGGAGACACTAAAAAGAGATTTTGAGATGGGTTTATACTCTTATAAAATACATCCAACACCAATGTCCCTCAAGTGATCATTTTTTGTTAATTTTTCTTGGAAGATATGCACCCTGGCTATGGGATAAGGTTATTGTTTTTCTTGGAGACAACTAGAGTAGTTTTATGGATGGACCTCCATATTAAAGATAACATTGAGATCAAATACATCCCTATTTTAGGCCCAATTTTTTAGGAGTTTTTTCAGTATAATATTTTTTGGTTAAAAAGAAATTAGAGATGTATAATTCATCAATCCACTCTCATAATCACCACATTGGGCTAGTTCATGTTGAGTGTGGCGTGTTGATAGTTGGAACTACAATATCATACATGAAATGGATGTATATGGTTATGTATCAAAGGCTATGGTTCATAGAACGGTTCATATCCTCTCTTCATTGACCCTAATATTGGATAGAACAAGCATGAACTACTCTTACTGTATCATATGTGTGGGTTTAAATTCCATTGGAACCCCTAACTATGCCCTTGACTACTAGAGAGTGTCCATTAATGGTGGTCACTATTCAATCATCATTTTTTAATGAAGTGAGTTTATCCTTGGTAGATAAAGGATGTCTTTCATAGTATTCCTTCAGGGTAGAGATAAGATTAAATGGTACCTTCATAGGTATGGATTGGTAACCCATTTCTAGTATAGTGAAGTGTTAATGGTTGAGTAAATGAGGCAAGTTCTATCTTCAGTGGTGAGTGGGATGCCCTCAAAAATAGAAACAAGATAAAACACTCAAGAATTATTAGTTAACTAACCATTAGATGGTAATCATTAATTAATGCACTATGGGTGCAGCTGAGAATTCAATAATAGTGAATGTGAAAGAATAAAAAAAATATTTTGGTGGGTGACTCATGATTTTCCCTCGACAGGAGGCCAACGTATTCATCATATTGAATTATTGAGATGGAATTCAAGTGTTACATGGTATAATTATAAACACCCTTGTTATGGTTATGGATAATATGGACCAAATCTCTCCTTATAAAGGTTCATGTAGTAGTCTATTAGGTGTTCATAAATTTGTTTAATATTACTATGAGAGTACTAATTGTGTAGTAAACTCTCATGTTGTGAGTTATGGATTTATAGAGTAGTAAATTAACTTCATGAAGTTTAAGTTATAATGACTGATGAGATAATAGTGGTGTAGTAGTGGGGTTATTATTGATTGACTTATAACAAATTTTTTGTTATTTTCATGGAGGAGGAATTTAAATTTCTATCCATATGGTAGTTAATTCTTCTCTCGAGATAGAGACATTTCTCACCTTTGATTGATGATAGTGTCCACACTCTTCCTTGTGTGAGAGGGGACCATAGTGGTGATTTCAATTTAGTGGTCTCATGTGACCATATGTTCTCAAGTGAGATACCTAAAGGGTTTTCCTAAATTTGGGGATTAGGTCATCCACTTCCCTAGGATGATAGTGGTTCTTATTTGGTATTATTTTGGAATATTTCAATAAATATCCTAAGTTAGTACCACCCAAGTGGAGCATATCCCTTATTGTGGTATGTTTGGAGGATCTTTATATAATTTCATGTCATATAGAGACTCTTTTTATGCTATGTTGAATGATATTTTCTTTAGAGTTTTTGAATTTTTGGTTTCTTAAGTTATGAAAAGTGTTATCCCAGGGTCTAAAGCAGATAGATCAGGGTTATCTAAGAAGTAAATATTGTTTTCTTCAGATTCTGTCAGATTGGGACACCTTAAGATAAGTGGTATGATATTGATTAATTGTGGATATTGGTGTTTTTTTATTATGTTATCATCATTAGATTTTATTAAGGAGTGTCGATAACATAATTGGGTTGTCTTTGATGATAGGTGGGAACCAATTTGAGATCGATATGTGCATATAGAGTTCCCGCGATTATTTTTGAAGAGGTTGGGTAAGAGGGCCATATTTACTTTGTGCCATAAGCTAATAAAATTGATTTTTATGTATAGTTGGAAATATATGTCATAGAAGTTATCATCGATCCTAAGTATCATGTTTTCTAACATATTTAATGGTGTTAGTAAGGAATATTTGTGAAGTTATTAGTGGTGTATTGTGGCATAGATAAGTATTAATCATATAATAACCATTAGAAATAATCTTTAATAGGTAGAGAGGAAAGAACTTCAACCAAAGGTAACCTTATAAATGGAACATTATGAGGAGGAAGTTAGTGATTCATGGTTTCCTTTAATCCTATATAGATGGATGACCTTAAAATATGAAGTCCTTATGTGAAGTCCTGACCCAGGTTCCACTAAATAGTTTCCTAATCTGGTGGCCACATGCCCTCAAGCACGCCTTCCCATATTCCATAGTTTTCCAACTAGTATAGAGGGACTAGGGTGTCCATGGGAACAATATGCCCTCATGTTATAGTGAATTATAATGATATAATAAATAGATAAATAATAGAATCATGATATTAATGAATAAGTAGTGGAAATATGAATAAGCATCCAATAATAATAATCAACTCAAAGATGAATCATATAAAAAAAATTTGATGTTATATTTAATTTCTCTATAAAAAATAAAAATAGGTTTTCATGGTAGTAGGAAGTAGTACAATACATGCTATATAGAAAAACAAAAAGACAAAACACTATCCAAGCATACCATACAGTGGTATAGTCATATGCTACCAAGATCCATCCTAGAAATAAATTAAGGAAGTAAGGTGTCCAATATTACAAGCTTCCCCTTTTACATACCCATGATCATATAATCTTCTCAGCTACCAACAGTGGCCCAGATAGGGTGTGACATAAATCTTAATAGGCCACCACCAATGGCGTCTATAAAATCCAGTCTATGAATATAAACTGACATTGTTCAGTTAAATATAAATTTAAATCAATTTTAAAATAATAACTCATACTTGATTTAACCTTATCTGGTAATGTCTCTTAATATGATTTCATTTAATTAATTCATTTAAGTTCAATTTATATAGACTAATCAAGTGAAAGTGTTGGCATCACTATACTACTCCATAATAATAATAAATAAGGATCCGTAGTGAAAAAATGGAATACTTGACCTATGGGGTTGGAAAACTTATATTAATAACTCATTCATTCTAGAAATAAAGGATTTTGAGTGTAATCCAAGGGGCTCACCCTAGGAATTACACTATAAAAGATTCTAACTTAATCCATGGTATCATGTGTCCGAAGACATCAAGCTGGATCCCAAAAAAGTATATAAGGTTTCTTAATATCTATAAGAGAGTGATGGGATCTTATGGAATCATGCTAAGCATCCTCTAGTATAAAAATACCATGTTTCAAGGTGGGTATCTCCCTTGGAAACCAACTCCGTGAATTAGAATGGAATTCTATGATTGTTCAAGGCATTCCCTTGAGAATCGAAGGCTATCTCAATGTAACACCCCAAGGTTTTAAAAATAAATTGAAATTCATGAAACTTTGTCTTAAGTAGATATTTATAACTAGCCTTCAAACATAATTTTTTCACTTCCATAATTTGAAATTTGAAAAATGGTCATCTACAATTGTGTTCAATAAGTTATTTTGAGTCTGATGGAACCAACTTGATTTTTGGTGAATAGTAAAATACCCTTATGAATAGAAATTTGAATAGTAATATGACCCTAATTAATAGTAAATTATATTATTATTTTATTTTCTTAATCATTTAAGATAATTACATCTTGGTTAATTTTTCAATGTGATATAAAAGAAGTTATAGAATTAAAATTGTTAATTTTTGAATAAATTTTGATCTTATTTAAAAATTAAATTAATAATATTTAGAAACTTATTTTCAAAAAATGGAGTTCATTTTTTAATTCTACACATCAATAAATGGTTAGGGTGATTTTTTTGTATTTTTTTGAAATTCTTGAATTTTTGATAAATAGTGAAATATGGTAAAATAATATATATTCAAATTATCAGTTAAATACACTATTTATGACATCATAAGTGATTTAATCCCACTTTTTTCGAACTCACATGCCATTATTAGTATTTTGGGTAACATAAATTAAGACTATTCATAGTCTTGATCAAAAATATTATAATAATGATTAAAATAATGTAAAATACCTCCTCTCTTCCACTATAAATATCACCCTCATTCCCCTCTTCCTCCCACACCTCTTAAGCCTTGATCATTATCTAAATTCTACCCAATACTCCTCCAAATGATCTTACCCAATTCCTAGAGCTTCTTGTCTCACCAAAAGTCCAAAACCAAAGGCCTTAAGAGGAATCTCAAGGAGAAGAGATCAAGAGGTAAACATCCTCTTTTGTTTTCTTTCTTTTCTTTTCATTTTCTTTTCTATTCTTATTATTTCTTCACCTCAACTTATACAAGAGGAATTAATGATCCAGTATCTTAATTATTATTTATTTAATCATTTTTATGGATGACTTTCCATTATAATTCTTCTCCTCTCCCACTTATTCAAGAAATTAAAACATCCTCCGTGATGTGTCGATTTACCGACATCGTAGACGATGTGATTTAAATTTATTTTACTTCCTTCAAGACTGGTCATGGAACTATTTTTATGGTTGAACCAGATTAAAATTTATTTATTATATCATATATAAGGTTCTGAGATCATTTTTTACACATGTTATTAATTTATAAAATGAAATGATTTCATTACGATCGAAGAATTGCCAAAATGACCTAAAAAATATCAATAATGTTTTAACTTATGAATCATCCTCATTTCAGAATTCAAAATGATAAATGGTATAATTTATGGTACAATAAATATTTAAATACCATTCCATTCTAATTCTGTAGTTTCACTTCCAATCGACAAGAATATCCATCATGAACAGATCATGGAAATCTTGTAAAGAACACACCCAAAACAATGGAAGGAACAAATACTAACAATTAAAGGGTGAAATGATGTAATGAAATGATCATATAATATATTATAAATATTAATTTTTTTCTTTAGAATATTAATAACACTATTCTAACCATTATACAGTAGTTTTAAACAAGTTTTAAGACAAATCCAATGTAAGGGAATTCATAACCCAATTTCTATTATTTGGTTTAACATTCTACTTCATTATTTATGTGGTATTAAAATTGTTTTTGTGATTAATTTTGTTTATATTATTTTTAATTATGTTTATTTATAGTTTATTTACATATTCCATCCACTATATTAAGTCTCACTTAAATTATATGATATTTGTAAGGGGATTTTCTTTTAAAATCCTCTTTTAAAATTTTGTTTTACAAAATTCAAAAGCAATGTTTTTATGAAATTATTAATGTTGTATGATTATGTTCTAGTTATTTGGAATTGTTTATGATTAATGGTGGAACCTATATCTCTCTATAATTCATTTGGTGTTTGTAAGTTGGAGGTCGGTTGTATGGTTAATCCAAGTGTAACTGTGATGGTTACACAAATTGTAAGGTAGTTGTGAGGGTTACAAATTATAAGGTAGCCAAGAGGATTACAAGATTATGTAAGTAATGTCCCAAGATACCTTTATGGTTTTATTTATGTTCTTATATTTTTTTGTGATCTTGTTTAAATCTCATGTTTCACAAAGTAAGTTTATATGGGTGAAAAGTATGTCTTTTGAAAATGATTTCATACGTTACAAGTATTCATGGACTAATGTGTTCTTTCCTTAATTTTATATACCTTGTTGAGCTTTTTGTGATCATCCCATGTTTTTAAATGATTTTCATGGGTTATAATAATGTGTAAAACAAATATGGAATCCAAGTTAAATGTTTGAATAATTTTCAAATAAATCATGTTTTATTTGAAAAGTTTTATATTTTGGAAGAAATGAATATTGTTTTTATGGTATCCACTCTATATTAATGTGTAATGTTATGAATATATTATGTCCCACTTATCTAAATCTCTAAACTTGAAAAGATACTCAATGTGAAAGTAAGTGATTTCTTGACTAAATTCAAGATTATGTAATGTAATAAGGCAGGGTCCTTATAGTTGGTATCAGAGGATGGTTTAGATAACTTTAGGGGTTAGAGTGATGTTAATAGAATACCATAAATTATTTTTTACTCTATGATTAATTTGAAATTTTATAGCATTTAAATATTACCATGTTTCTTTGACTAAGATATGTTTGTTCAGAATGGTTGTCCACAGAAGAAATAAGGAAGCTGAAGAGGAGAGGCACCGACAGAATGATATCCTTCTGAATCTGTAGCCTGGAATGGTAGGTATTGGAACTAAGTAGTTTTTGAAAGTAATGTATCAGCTAATGCATCCAATAAATGGTGGTGTAATACATGTAAGAGAACAACCAGAGGTATCACAACTAAACATGATGATAGTGGAACATTTTATGAGAAAACACCCTCCTTTTTTCAATGGATCTTCTGACCCAATAGCTGATGAAGGATGGATTAAAACCCTTGAAAAGATATTTGATGTTATAGGATGTTCAAATAATCAAAAGGTAAGTATTTACATTTATCATTTTGATGGTGAAGCTGATAAGTGGTGGTCAATGGTCAAGAATATCATGAATATAGAGGATGTTGATACATTAGAGTGGGATGAATTTTAAATTTTTTCCTTGAAAAATATTTTCCTAAGGTGGTGAGACTTAGGATGGAGAATATATTACTTGAATTGAAGAAAAAGGAGGAATATTCAGTGGCTTTGTATGAAGTGAACTTCACCTAACTGGTGGGTTATGCTTCAAATCTTATTCTGGATCTTGATAGAAAAATCAACCACTTTTACTTAGGATTGAAGCCAAGGTATCGAAGGACATTGGCCTCCTGTGAATTCAAAAGTTATGAAAAAAGTGTCTGATGTGCTGAGAGGGTAGAGATGAAGTTTTTTGATGATCACATGAATTTTGATAACGAGGAGAATAAGAGGTCCAGATTTCAAGTGATGGGTAAGAATCAATCAAATAAATTTGATGGTAAGAAAATCCAGTTTCCAATTTGTGAAAATTGTGGCAAAAAGCACCCTAGGGAATGCCTTACCAAAACTGGGAAGTGTTTTTTATGTGGTAAGTTTGTACATATGTCATGAGATTGTAGTGAAAATGATCCTAAGACTAATCCCGATAAGCAAACTATTAAGTGTTTTAAATGCGGAGAGATGGGTCATTATGTAAATGTCTTCCCAAAGAGAGATATAAATGATGCAAAGAAGATGAACTACAAGAAGAAAGGTGTAGTGAGATCCTTTGAGACTACATCAGTAGACGTTGGGCCATCCAATGAAGTTATATCAGGTACTTTTTTTAATTAGATTTTTCTAATAAAAAATTTAAGGCGGGGTCTACACATTCCTTTATTTTTAAGGAATTTTCTAGTAAATTGGAAATATCACCTCAACAAATGAGACCGAAACTTATTTTTAAAACACTAGGGGGAAATATTATAGTAAATATTAATTATAATAATTTTTCTATTATGGTATGTGGAAAAAATTTACCTGAAAACATTGTTTTTTTTCCTTATTAGAGTTTTATCTCATTCTAGGAATGGATTGGTTTTCTATTTATCATTCTAAGATTGACTATAGAGATAAAGAAGTTGTTTTTCAGAAAAAATTTAATTTATATACAAAAATGAACCCATACAATTGATAACATATTAGGAATCTAAGAAACTATTGAAAGATGGAAATGAAAGTTATCTTTCTCATATGGTTGAAAACAAGTGAACTGTTCAGATTAATGATGTTTCAATGGTAAATGAATACCTTGATGTTTTTTCTAATGAGTTACTCGGTGCCATACCTAATCGAGAAGTTGAATTCACAATTGACTCAGTTTCGGATGCTAAGATAATTTCAAAACCCCAATATATAATGGCTCAAATAGAACTTATTTAATTGAAAAATCAGTTGTAGGAGTTTCTTGATAAAGGCTTAATTTGTCCTAGCACTTCACCATGGGGTGCTCCTATTTTTTTTTTTGTTAAAAAGAAAGATGGATCTGTGATACTTTTCATTGATTATAGAGCCTTGAATAACATCACTATTAAAAACAAGTATTCTTTTCCTCATATCGATGACTTGTTTGATCTGCTCTAGGGATCTCAGTACTTTTCCAAGATTGACTTGAGATCCAGATACCGTCAACTGAAGGTGAAGGAGGATGAAATCCTGAAAAAAACTTTTCTTACTAGATATGGGCATTATGAATTTTTTGTTATGACTTTTGGGTTAACTAATTGTTGGACACCTCATGTATTAATCATGGTTTAATGATCAAAAATCTCAATAATAATTACAAACCTTATTAATGATCACAAATCTCACAAATATTATTAATCATGTGTATTTATGTTTTAAGTTATCTCATACCTTATAATGGTTAAGATCAATTCATTTTATTCATATTACTGTTTAAGTTTGAATACAGTTATTTGCCTAAGTACAAGACACTGTGAAGCTTGACACAGTAATTCAGACACTGTGACCAATGAGACACCGTGACCAATGAGACACCATGACCAAAAGACACCATGACACAGTAAGCTTGACACCATGAAGCCAGACACTCTGCCTAAGTGTCGGGCACAGTTAGAAAGACATAGTCATCATGGCACCGTGAATCCAGAAACTATGAGCAAGGCACCAGAAGCCAGAAACCGTAAGCAAGACACCGAGAAGGAGACACCGTGAAGGATACACCATGAAGAAGACACCGTGAAGGAGACACCGTAAAGGAGATACCATGAAAGAGACACCATTTTCATAACTACTATGACACCATTTCCTAACTATTTTTTCATTTTTCTATTTAAATTTTTAACCATCATATTTGACACCTTTAATGCACTGACATAATTAATGTTTCTTTGTAGACATAGTACGAGGTACGAGGTACGACACACATGGAACCTGTAGGCCAAAACCCATGCATTCAAAGATAAAGAGAAGAGTTCCCAAGAGGAACCGATACACAATACAACACGCGAAAACTCAAGAAACACGAGTGCACTGTACTGAACAGAAAATCAAGCCTGAGAATAACCGCGAAGAACACATTGCAATATCTTCTAAGAAGCAATTGTCTCATGCATGCAATCCAACAATACTGAATAACACACTAAGTACACTGGGATCAAGAGAGCATCTTCACTCATGAAGAACACAAGTTGAACCACAACACTCTGTTTTTCAACATAAAAACTAGAGAAGGACTTGGAATCATTTATGTCTTATCCAAGGAGTCCAGAGATGTACTGCTAATCACTAGAGCATTCTAAACTCACATCTACTCTCTCTTAGTGGTTTCTTTATTTTACTTTCATGAACTGTGTGTACTCTGTATATTTTAAACACACACTGAATCCTGCGCTAAACTGGAGGATTTCAAAATCCTCATACCAAATTCTTTACTCTTGTTTACCCACGACAATTGTGGAAGAGGTCCTTGTGTGGCCTGGTCATTATTTTGTATACCCACTAAAACTATGGAAGAGGTGCCTGTGTGGCCTGGACAGTCCATGTACTGTTGTTAACCCCGATCCAGGGTGTGGATCAGAGTTTATTTATATAAACTTCTTGGTGGCAGGTGATCACCAAGTGGAGTGGATTAGGTCTTGGCTTGAGACTGAAACACTTGTTTTATATCCGCTGTGCCATTTAAATTTAGTCTACTCAGTTTTACTACTTTACTGCACAATCTAGAAAAACACTAAATTCACTTTGACAGTTAGTCTTGGAAAGAAGTTATATCTGATTTGTCTTAGTAGGATAACTTCAAAAGTAATTTTAATAATACCAATTATGATTACTAATAATTAATCAATCTTCTAAGAATTTGTTTAAACAATCAAACTCTTATAATAGTATAACCTTGATTAACTGGGATGTATCTATTTTTGAGGAAATCATTTTCTATAAAGCTAATATCTTTTAAGCAGAAATTTTTATAGTAACTCAGTTCACCCCTCCCCTTTTGAGTTAACTACTCTGACCAACATTTAGTGTCAAAGGTTTATTTATTATGACTTTGTGTAATCTTATTCAACTGTGATTGTAATAGTACTTTAAATATCTGTAAATTCCTGTCAATTCAAAATTTCTAACTCTTTTAAAGTAATTTGTTAGTATGGACAATAGATTAGAAGGTGCTGCAACCAACAGACCACCATTCTTTAATGGAACCAATTATGCTCAATGGAAAATTAAAATGAAAATGCATCTAGAGACTATGAGCTTTGAAATCTGGTCATCAATTATAGATGAATACAAACTTCCTATGACTGATAGAATTACATGGGATGAACCTACCAAACTTGATTACAATAACAATTTCAAAGCTATGAATGCCTTGTACTGTTCCTTAGGAGATGAAGAATTTAATAGGATTTCTGCTTGTAAAACTACCCATGAAATTTGGGATACCTTTTCTGTCTCACATGAAGGCACATCTAGTGTAAAGGAAATGATACTTAATACTTATACTATAAAATATGATAATTTTAAGATGAAACCTGATGAGCCTATTTCTGATATGTATCTTAGGTTCAATGAGATTGTCAACACAATGATTTCTCTAGGAAGATAAGTCACTGCCAAAGAACAGATCATGAGAATTCTCAGATGTCTACCTGATAGATGTAGGGGAACCTTTATCTCAATTAGAGAGTCATGCGACATCATAAGGCTACCAGTAAAAGAACTCATTGGGAAACTGACGATGTATGAGGAAGAGCTGGAAGTCAACAAAGAATAGGAGGATGAACCAAAGAGGAAATCTGTTGCATTCAAGACCTCCCTCTTGAAGCAAAAAGACAAAGAAAAACTGAAAGCTTCTATAGATAGTTCCACTAATGAACAATCATCACCATACAGTGATGAGGAGATGGATCAATTAGCTAGAAGATTCAAACGATTGTGCAAGAATAAAAACTTTTTCAGGAAACCTAACTTCAAGGGAAAGTATGATCAAAAAGGAAACTGGAAAAAGGACTGGAAGAGAAGTGAAAAAACTGACGAGATTGTATGATATGAATGTAATCTCAAAGGACATATAAAGGCTGACTATCCAAATCTCAAATATAAGAAGAAATATGAGGACAAAGACAAGAAGTACAAAAAGGCAATGAAGGCAACCTAGAGTGCCTCTGAGGATAGTTCAAGTGACTCAGACATATCACATGATGAACATGCTAATAAAGCCAATATGTGTTTTATGACAAACACATCTGAGGTAACACTGAACTCTTCTATGCATAATTAATACTATTATGAAGAGGAAAGTGACCCCAAAAATATGACCAATGAAGAAATGTTTGAATATTTCAACATGCTTGAAGAGACATGAAATGAATTAAAAGATAAATATAAATCATTAAAGAAACAACATGCTCTCACTGTAACTGTTAAATCTGAACTTACTACTGAAAAAGAGAAAAATGTTCAACTGCTCAAAGAAAACAATGAACTAAAAATGACTAATGATCAATTAAAAAGTGACATAGAAAAGTTTACTAATGGTAAAAATACCCTTACCAAATGCTAGGAAAACAAATTGCTTCTAAATATAATACTGGCATTGGTTATCAACCTATTAAAAGAAACCTTGGTAGAACAAATTTTGTTTCAAAGTCTAGGACATACAATTTTGATCCCAGTTCTAGACATAACTCAACTAGCTCGAGTCATGGTACAAACTCTATTGTTTCAAGTTTTTGTGGACCAAATAGAGTTTATTTCTCAAATACTTTACATAATGCTTATAGGAAACCTATGAGACAAATATGGGTTTCTAAAGCACTTATTACTAATTTTACTGGACCCAAAAAAGTATGGGTACCAAAATCTGTCTTTGCTTGATCATGCTGTAGGAAAGCTACTTAAAGAGCTCCTGCAAAAATCTATGGTACTTGGACAGTGGGTGTTCAAGGAACATGACAGGAGACTACTCATGCTTCAAGAATCTGATAAAATTAGATGGAGGACATGTCACATTTGGTGACAATTCCAAAGGAAAGATCATTGGCTTAGGCCATATTGGTAACTCTGATTCAATTATAATTTCCAAAGTACTGTTTTTTAATGGCTTAAAATATAATTTTCTTAGTATCTCACAATTTTATCATGATGGATATCATGTTAAATTTGAAAATGATGCCTGTAATGTCTTTAATTCTAAATATTAACTATTATTTTCTGCATCAAGGAATGAAAATGTTTATTCTGTTAATTTAGATTCCTTAACTTCTCAAAATGTTTCAAGCTTAAGTGTATTTCATAAAGAATCTTGGCTCTGGCATAGGAGACTAGGACACTGTAATGTTCACTCCCTTAGAAAGTTAACTAGAAAATGCCTAGTTAAAGACTTACCCAAACTTGAGTTTCCAAATGACAAAGTGTGTAATCCCTGTCAAAAGGGAAAACAACACAAAATCTCTTTCAAACCAAAGAAAGAAGTTTCTACTTCTCAACCTCTCGAGTTGGTTAACATGGATTTGTTTGGACCATCTTGAGTTTCTAGTTTAAATGGGAATCATTATGTTTATGTTCTAGTAGATTATTTTTCTAGATATACCTAGACCTTCTTCATGGATCACAAAAGTGAAGCCTGCTCTTATTTAACTAAGTATTCCAAGTCTGTAGAAAATCTTAGTGGACTTAAAATTAAATCTTTAAGAAGTGATCATGGCCATGAGTTTGAAAATCAAGAGTTTGAATCCTTTTTCTCACAAATAGGTTATAATAAAAATTTCTTTGCCCCTAGAACACCTCATTAGAATGGTGTTGTAGAAAGAAGAAATAGAACCCTACAATAAATTGCTAAAACTATGCTTAGTGAATATGACCTACCTATTTACTTTTGGGCTAAAGCTATTAATACAGCATGCTACATAATCAATAGAGTCTTAATTAGACCAATTCTCAAAAAGACCCCATATGAACTCTGGAATAATAGAAATCCTAAGGTTAATTACTTTAGAGTTTTTGGTTGTAAAGTATTTATTCTCAACACTAAGGATAATCTTGACAAATTTGCATCCAAAAGTGATGAAGGAATTTTTCTAGGTTATTCAATTTCAAGAAAATCTTATAGAGTATTCAATAAGAGAACTAAATGTGTGGAAGAATCTATCCATATAAAGTTTGATGAAACAGATCCACATGATCCTAGAACCATCCTAGAAAATCTGTAGGATGATGTATCAAATCTGAACATCAACTCAAAATCCTCAAATACCTCTGTGATAGAATCTGTGAAAACTTCAAATTCTGGAAATTATGTGCAATCAAGTCATAATGAACCTGAATCTGTTGATGAACCTGAATTCACTAGTCCCTCTTTTTCAAGAAAGTTTATAACTCTTAAAAATCATCCCTTAGATGATGTTGTAGGAGACTTGTATAAAGGAACACAAACTAGAGCTTCTCTTAGAAAACAGGTTGAACATCAAGCCTTATTGTCACAGTTTGAACCTAAAAACATTGATTATGCTATCAATGATGAATTTTGGGTAATTTCTATACAAGAAGAACTCAATCAGTTTGAAAGAAATAAAGTTTGGAAACTTGTTGAAATACCCAAGGACACTTTTGTCATAGGCACTAAATGGGTGTTTAGAAATAAGGTAGATGAAGCTGGAAACATAGTTAGGAATAAGGATAGATTAGTTACACAAGTCTATAGTCAAGAAGAAGGAATTGACTATGATGAGAATTTTTCTCCAGTATCCAAACTTGAAGCCATTAGAATTCTACTTGCTTATGCTGCACATCTGAATTTCAAACTATATCAAATGGATGTTAAGAGTGCATTCTTGAATGGGTATATAGCTGAGGATGTTTTTGTTGAACAACCCCCTGGATTTACAAACCCTCATTTTCCAAATCATATTTTCAAACTATCAAAATATTTATATGGTTTAAAGAAAGCTCCAAGAGATTGGTATGACAGATTAAGTACTTTTCTAATTTCCAAAGGTTTTACAAAAGGAATATCTGATCCTACTCTCTTTATAAAAAGAATATCTAATGATGTTTTAGTTGTTCAAATCTATGTAGATGATATTATTTTTGGATCTTCATAAAAATCATTATGTATTGATTTTTCTAAAATGATGCAAAACAAATTTGAAATAGATTAATGGGTGAACTAAAATTCTTTCTTGGATTTCAAATCTTTCAAAATAATGATGGAATTTTTTTGACTCAATGTAATTAAACTAGATATCTTCTAAAATGTTTTGGATTGGATAGCACAAAAAGTAGTGACACTCCCATGAGTACCACCTATAAGTTAGATCTTTATAAAGATGGAAAATCTGTTGATCAAACCACTTATAGAGGAATGATTAGAATTTTACTCTACTTAACTACTATCCATCCTGATATTATGTTTAGTGTGTGTATGTGTGCTCGTTTTCAAGAAAATACTAAAGAATCTCATTTAAATGCTATAAAGAGAATTTTCAAATACCTCAAGCATAAACCCAATTTAAGACGTTTCTATCCTAAAGGACAATCATTTGAACTAGTTAGTTATTCTGATGCTGACTTTGGTGGATGTAAGTTAGATAGAAAGAGCACCTCTAGAACATGTCACCTTTTAGGCAAGTCACTAGTATTATGGTGTAGTAAGAAACAAAACTCTATTGCATTATCTACTTTAGAAGCTGAATACATAGCTTCTGGAAGTTGTTGTGCACAAATTTTGTGGATAAAACACACTTTACTAGATTATGGATATCAATTTATACATGTACCAATAAATTATGACAACACAAGTGCTATTAAAATTTCAAAAAATCATGTTTCACATTCTAGGACAAAACATATTTATGTAAGACATCACTTTTTTAGAGATCATTATCAAAAAGGTGATATCACCTTGGAATTTATTGGTACTGAATATCAACTTGCTGATATATTCACTAAACCATTAAATTATGAGATAATAGATTACATCATACATAATATTGGCATGATCAATTAGAAATAGATATCTTACTAGTCTTACTGTTTAATATTTTACTATATTTTACTTTACTGTTTCATGTTCACGGTTTCTCAGTTACTGTCTCATGTTTGCGGTCTCACCGTTAGCACTTTCTATTCATGGTCTGTCATTTACTGTCTCACCATGATAGAACTGACCATTCACTGTCTCACCGTGATGGCCACTGACTGTCTCACTATGACAACCATTTATCATTGCACCATAACGACTATTCATAGTCTCACTATGAAAATTATTTATGCTTTTCTTTTAACCTGTATCACGGTAATTCTTTTTCATCGCTTTTTACTTTCCCGCGTTTTTACTTTTGTGACGTTTGACATTCCCAAATGATAAAACAAAAGGGTTTCACTTGATTCTTTACCAGAACTCTCTCTTACTCACTCTTCTCAAACCCTCTAAAACTTGAAAATTTTATCTTTCTCTCTTTCTCAAACCTTCAGTGGATGCCATGGATGAAGCGTCTGTCTTCATCTACACCTGAGAAGCACAGCTCAAAAAAATGAAGAGAGCACCGAAGTTGGCGCCCGAAGGACCCTTGAATCCAAACCTGGTAAACCGTAGTGTTGTACCTGAAAAGGAAATTTTCCCTGAGTGGATTTTGTCTAGAAATTCTCTGTCTTTAAAAGTTTTAAGAGAACAAGGTTGGCTTGAATGGTTCTCAAGGAAGGATAGAATTTTTTACCCGAGGTTGGTAGCTCGGTTCTATCTGTATGTACAATTTTTTTTTGATGTTGGTGAAAGTTTTTTTGTGAGGAGTTGGGTCAATGGACAAAGATTCTCCTTCTTGTCGAGGTTATGGGTTGCATGCCTTAGGATACCTCACGAAGGGATCTGTGATGATTATCAGCAAGATCCCCCACCTACAACTGATTTCTTTGACCTGGAAAATACACTAGAAACCCTAACTGGAAATGGCACCAAGAGAAGGTCTATAGCTGCTGAACTTGATGGGGATACAAGGTTGTTGTTCAAATTTGTTCAAAATCCGATTAGCCCAAGGAAAGGTGACTTTGTTTTCTTAAAGTATTAGGATGTATTTATGATTCATCTTATGAATAATGGCCACAAGATAAATCTGTGCAAATATATCATTCACCATATGTGTGAATTGATCAAAGTCACATCCAAATCCACATATCTGTTCTACTCTAGGATGATTTCAACTATGCTTGTTTCCAAAGGAGTAGTTGGACCCAATGAATAAGTACTTATGGAATATGAATAATTTTTATCTAAACCTACCATCAGGAGGATGAAAATAAACCATAACCCCTGGAAGAAGGAGTGGGTTGAAGATAATGATAAGCTCTATGAGAAGTTCAATCTTGTAGATTATCCAACAAGGCAAAATAACATTACTGATCTTGGTTTGGAACCAGATGAAGTTTCTTGAGTATTCATAAGATGAAGAAGAAGAGGAAGAGGTAGCTGAAGTACCACATAGATAAGAAGATGAAGTACCTCAAAGGGAAGAAGTTGTTGTTGAGGAAGAAAGGCCTATCATTCATCCTATTGTTCTTGAAGAAGAACCTCCTGTCCCTAGAGATTATGTTAATCTGGAAATCCAATCTGAGGCTGCAAGTGAATAAATTATCCCATAACCTGAGCATCATTTCATGGAAGAAACAAATATGGAATAACTCCCTACCATGGAAGAGTCTGTAGAAGGAGAACTCCCTACTATGCAAGAAGCAACTCAAAAATAACTCCCTGCTATCCAAGAAGCTAATCTGGAATACCTTCCTGTGGAACAATCTGTTCCTGAGATAATTCCATTTGTTGAAGAGAGGATAGAGATAGCTTTTAGGTTGGCTAGGAAAGAGATGGATGAGGAAATTAGAGATGAACCAGTGGATTTAAATCAAGTACCTAAGCCTCAGGGTCCTGAAATGGAAGCACTTATTAAGGGGGAGGAACCTCAAAATCTTGAGACTCATGAAGCTGAGGCTGATGAGGCTGAGTCTGATGAATCATCTCAACCTACTGAGTCATATTCGGTGGACACTCAGTATAAATTCCCTAGATTTTATGATGTGAGTGAATCTCAAAAGGTTACTGCCACTGGGATTGATCTTTCTTCTTTGTTTCAACTGAAATCTGTCACACTCTTTGCACCTGAACCTGAACATCAACCTGAACCTGAATCTGAACCTCAACCTGAGCCTGCACCTGTACCACTTCCTGCATATGCACCTTTACCTGAACAACAATATTTTGTTAGTAAAGATGATTTGAAAGTCTTTGGAGACACTATCTTAGCTGGAGTTGAGAAACTCTTGTCCTCTCAACATTGTCTTGTGACCCAACTGAGTCAGGAAGATGCCTCACTACTTTTAGAAAAGATTATCTGGCACATTCAACCCAATATGATTCATGAAATTCAAGAAGTAAGGGTTGAAAACAAGTTTCTTAGCACTGAAGTTGCAACTTTGAAAATCATGGTTGAAAACATGCAGAAAGAACTGCATTCAAGATCAGAACCTGCACCTGCTCCTGCTTCTCCTGAACCTACTGTTACAAACATCTCTCGAGACATTGTGTCCTAGATTCATCCATACCTCTTATCCTTTAATGAAAATAGTGGTGAAAGGAACATGCAGATGCTTCACTGCATGAGAGAGCTTTTGGAGAACCTGAATAAGATCACAGATGAATATACTAGTTTTCTTCAAAAGGTCCTGAAACAGCTCAAGTCTCTAACCACAGCTGAAAAATCTTCTACTCCCTCTGGTCAAACCTCTACTCCTTATTTGGATAGTTCTCTGCTCATATCTATAGTCAAGGAAGAGATTCAGAATGCCTTAAATGGCTTTGATATGGATCCTTTATCTGAAGTTGTTAAGAACAGTGATAGAGTGCTTGACTTGGTTCAAATTCACTCAAAGATTTCCAATGATGCTCAACAGGAGATCTCCAAGAAAGTGGACTTCTATTTCAACCGAGTTTTCTCCAAAACTGATATGACCAATCACTTTAAATATCTTGTAGAGAATCTGAGAATTCCTCCTCTGACCCAAGCCTTCAAAAATCAAGTTCAGAAGCTCACTGAATTTACCATATTATTGGACATGTTCATGGAAAATAAAGATGATTTTGAAAAGGCCATACAATATGGAGGAGAGATAATTTCATACTTCATTAAACTTATGAGGTTGTATCTTCATGTAAAAAATACAGCAATTGTTGCTTCAGCAGCTTCTCCTCTCAGACCTGGATTACCTACTTTCACTTTTGCCTTAGCTTCCACAACCATGTTTGTTGGCCAAGCTCTTAGTCAGATCAGGCTTGTCATCCTTGACCAGCAACGGCCTAGATCTTCTACAGCTCCAACATTGGCTCCATCAGTCTTCGAAGGTCTCCCTTTACCTTCTCTATCTACCACTTCTATGCCTTCTTCTACATCAGAAAATGCACCTATGGATTCCTCTTCTGCTTCTGATAAAGGAAAAGAGAAGGCCAATCCTTGAAGAAGACCAGTGACTACTATATTTTTGATGGGTATGTCAATGATTTTTTTTTTGTATTTCTACAGTCTATTGTCTTCTGAACACTTTTAAGGCCATATGGACTATTTTCCCTCTATTCTTTCTACTTTTTGATAATCCCAAAAGGGGGATAACAGTTATATTTTATTCTATATGTTATTTTCTCTGTATCTGCATTCAATTTACCCTTTAACTGTACTTGATTTGTGATCATCAAAAAGGGGGATATTGTTGGAATCCTCATGTATTAATCATGTTTTAATGATCACAAATCTCAATAATAATTACAAACCTTATTAATGATCACAAATCTCACAAATCTTATTAATCATGTGTATTTATGTTTCAATTTATCTCATACCTTATAATGGTTAAGCTCAATTCATTTTATGCATATTACTGTTTAAGTCTGAATACAGTTATTTGCCTAAGTACAAGACATCGTGAAGCTTGACACAGTATGTCAGACACCGTGACCAATGAGACACCGTGACCACAAGACACCGTGACACAGTAATCTTGACATCGTGAAGCCAGACACTCTGCCTAAGTTCCAGACACAGTTAGCAAGACATAGTCATCAAGGCACCGTGAATCCAGAAACTATGAGCAAGGCACTGGAAGCTAGAAACCATAAGCGAGGCACTGTGAAGGAGACATCGTGATGGAGACACCATGAAAGAGACACCATAAAGGAGACACTGTGAAGGATATACCATGAAGGATACACCATTTTCATAACTACTGTGACACCGTTTCCTAACTATTTTTTCGTTTTCTATTTAACTTTTTAACGGTTATATTTGATGCCTTTAATGCACTGAAATAATTAATGTTTCTTTCTAGACATAGTATGAGGTACGAGGTATGACACACATGGAACCTGTCAGCTAAAACCCATGCATTCAAAGATAAATAGAAGAGTTCCCAAGAGGAACTAATACACGATACAACATGCGAAAAATCAAGAAACGTGAGTGCACTGTACTGAACAGAAAAGTAAGCCTGAGCATAACCGCGAAGAACACATTGAAAGATCTTACAAGAAGAAATTGTCTCATGCATGCAATCCAAAACTACTGAAGAACACATGAAGTAAACTAGGATCAAGAGAACATCTTCACTCATAA
Source organism: Viscum album (assembly GCA_963277665.1). NCBI lineage: Eukaryota > Viridiplantae > Streptophyta > Magnoliopsida > Santalales > Viscaceae > Viscum > Viscum album. Next base: position 1,778,987,600 of record OY728131.1, on the reverse strand, counting down.
AGAACACAAGCTGAACCACGACACTCTGTTTTTCAACACAAAAACCAGAGAAGGAATCAGAAGCATTTCTGTCTTATCCAAGGATTCCAGAGCTGCACTTCTAATCACTAGAGAATTCTAAACTCACGGCTACTCACTCTTAGTGATTTCTTTATTTTACTTTCAAACAGTGTGTGTACTCTATATATTTTACACACACACTGACTCCTGCGTTGAACTGGAGGATTTTAAAATCCTCATACCAAATTCTTTACTCTTGTTTACCCACGAAAACTATGGAAGAGGTCCCTGTGTGGCCTGGTCATTATTTTTTTTACCCACAAAAACTATGGAAGAGGTCCCTATGTGGCCTGAACAGTCCATGTACTATTGTTAACCCCGATCCAGGGTGTGGATCAGAGTTTATTTATATAAACTTCTTGGTGGCAGGTGATCACCAAGTGGAGTGGATTAGGTCTCGGATTGAGACTGAACCACTTGTTTTATATCTGTTGTGCCATTTAAATTTAGTCTACTCTGTTTTACTGCTTTACTGCACAATACAGAGAAACACTAAATTCACTTTGATAGTTAGTCTTAGAAAGAAGTTATATCTGATTTGTCTTAGTAAGATAACTTCAAAAGTGATTTTAATAATACCAATTAAGATTACTGAGAATTAATCAATCTTCTAAGAAGTTGTTTAAATAGTCAAACTCTTATAACAGTATAACCTTGATTAACTGGGTTGTATCTATTTTTGGGGAAATCATTTTTTGTAAAACTAATATCTTTTAAATAGAAATTTTTATAGTAACTCAATTCACCCCTACCCTATTGAGTTAACTACTCCGACCAACACTAATGTTCCTTCTATATTCATGAATCTTATGAATAGAATATTTCATGAGTTCTTGGATAAATTTGTTGTTGTGTTTATTGATGACATTCTGGTATTTTCTAAGAGTAAAGAGGATCATGAAAAAACATCTAAGGGCTATTTTGGAAACCTTAATGGAAAAGAAACTATATGGAAAATTCAGAAAGTGTGATTTTTGGTTGCAATAGATGTTGGGAAAAAATCCCTCAAGGTATCATTGAAGCATTTTTGAGGTGATTGTGTTTGTTGACAAAGTGGACATCTGAGTGGTGATTGTTGACAAAGAAAAACAATGACATACAAATTTGTTTACAAAGAGGATTTCATGATGTAATTTCGAGTTCAAGAGTTGTGGTCAATGATCCATGTTTGATTCAAGAATGCCGATAATCGAATGGACGATTTGGAGGTGGTACAAAAAGAATAGATTCAAGGTGGCGCCGTTTTCCAGTGTTTGCCAAATTTTTGGGCCTGAAAATCGACAAATAAAGAAAAGTGGTTTTTGGAAAAGGGACTTGCACGCCGTGTACATGAAGGCTTGGAAACTTGCACGCCATATGTTTTTCAAGATCAGATCATCAAAATATGGCAAATGGATAAGGTTCGTGCAAGTTTTGGTGAGGTCGCGCAGGTGACTTACGCGCTGAGAAAGATACTTGCGCGCTGATGCCTTGGAATCTTGAGAACTTGTGTGCCTATGGTTTTCCAAGATCTGAAGATCAAAATATGTCAAAGGAAAGAGGCTCGCGAAAGTTTGGAAGTGGGTCGTGCAAGAGACTTGCAGGGGAAGAGACCTGCGCGCCGAGAGTTGCGCGCTGAGGGTTGACTTGGGCGTCGTCGCGCAGGGTGGTCAAATTGCCTATAAATACTGGACCACCCCTCCTCATTCTTGACTGGAGTTCAACACTTTGAGAAATCAGAGCTCCCGTCGCGCAGGTGTGGTGGTCACGCAAGTGGTGTGTGGGTCGCGCAAGTGAAGTTGTGCGCCGGTGGTTGAAGTTGCGCACCAGTGTGAGAAGTTGCGTGCCGGTTGGCAGTTGCGTGCCAATATTGTTTTGGGCGTAAAAGGAAGAGGGCCGCGCAAGTTTGGAGTTAGGGAAGATTGTGTCGTGCAAGTGTCTGAGGTGGACTTGCGCGCCAGTTGTGACTTGCGCACCGATACTTGCGCGCTGAGATTGACTTGCGCGCCAAGTAGGGTTTATTTCCAAAAGTGATTTTCGGGCTGTGTGGAAGCTGGAAGTTTGTCTGATACCTTCGGTGCAAAGATAGATTCATCTACGGGTGAAAATTGGGCTTCAACAGAGTATATACTTACAGAGGAAGATGCATTCCTTCATGAAAATGAAGAGACCTACATGTCTATAAACTGTGAGTGGATCCTTTCCAGAGTAGTGAGCGAAGAAAGAGGAAGAAGGTGATCCTCTCCACCGGCAGTGAGCCAAAGAGAGAGAAACAGGGAGTGACCCTTGGGAAATTAGTGAGCTGACCCTAAAACCTTATAAAGGCAGTGAGCCTAGGGCAGAGTGACTGTGCCCGAACATTGTAATCCACAGCTAGTGAAGTATAGTGGAATTTGGTATGACCGGCAACCTATCGTCGTATGCTCCTTGGACGTAGCCCTTAGCGGTGAACCAAGTAAAATTGATGTGTCCTGTGCTTGATTTACTTTCTGTTTATATTGTGCAACAGGAAAGAGAGAGAAGAGTGTTTTTCTTAATAGAGAAACAAGATCGGAACGGGCTTTAATTTTAAATTAGTCATACCCTGATTCACCCCCCCCCCCTCTCAGGGTATTCAGCCTAGTGGACCTAACAATTGGTATCAGAGGGAAAGGTTGACAATTGTTCTTCTCTCAATGGAGGTCACTAATCATAAAGGGATCCCAATCTTCGACGGATGTAATTTTCAGATATGGAAGAATCGAATTCAACACTATTTCCGATCTTTGGGAATGGATGTGTTTTCAGCAGCTATGCATGGTATCACAGCTGATATTAATAGTGGTGCGTTATCAGAAGCTGAACATATAGATTTGGATGTTGATTCCAAAGCGATCAATGCCTTAGGGGGATCCCTCTCCAATCCCATCTATATAAAGGTGATGTCATGAAAACGTTACATGCCATGTGGGAAAATCTTTTGAATATATATGAAGGGGATACAAAGGTGATAGAGACAAAGCTGCAAGTGTTGTGGAACAAGTATGAAGATCAGAGAATGAACCCAAATGAGTCTGTTGATGCATTCTTTGACAGGGTAAATGCTGTGGTAGAAGACATGCAGGGTCTTGGAGAAATTATCAAAGATATAAAAATTGTGAAGCGTATATTGAGAAAACTTCCACCTCGGTTCAATCTGAAAGTTTCTGTTTTGGAAGATAAAGACCCAAAATAACTAACATTGGATAACCTACACAGCACTCTTGTTGTATATGAAATGAGAAACGATGATAATGAGACTGTGGAAAAGGGGAAATCCAAAGAGGTGGCATTCAAGGCCATGAAGAAGCTCACCATTGAAGATTCTAATGAAGAAGAAGAGACAGATGAGGTGATGTCATTCCTTTCTTCAAATCTGCAAAGAGGAAGAGGAAAGTTTAAAGGTAAACTTCCACTAGCATTCTTTCGATGTGGAAAGGTTGGTCATCTTGCGGCAAGATGCCCCAAGAATTTTCAAGATAACGATGATGAAGTTGAAATTCCCAAGAAGAATACTTTAGTGTTTGTGAAAGGGAAGAAGAAATTCAAGAGAAATTTCTTCAATAAAAATAATCTCCTTTCATAAGAATTTGAAAGTTCAGATGAGTCTGAGGATGAAGAGGTTGAGGAAATAGAAAATTTCAGAGATCGTGGGGTAAATGACTTGGTGGATATTGTTGGTAGTTCTCATAAAAAGGAAGAATCTGACGGTGAAGAAGAAGAAGAAATTGAAGGGAGAGTTGATATGAAAGCCGAATTGGAAGCAGCTCTTGAGGAGATAGACGTTTGGAGAGCCAAAACGAAGAAATCTAATAAAATGGTTCGTGATTCCAAACTCTATATGCAACAACAGGATGAAGAAAAGTCTGAGATATTAGAAGAAATTTAAAGACTAAAATCATCAACACCAGAGAGCTCAGAAAATATTATTGAGTATAAGCTTAAAATTGAGGAACAAAAGAAGGAAGTTGATTGTTTGATTAACATAGGAAAGGAGCAGTTCAGACGTATCAAAGAGCTTGAAGAAGAAGCGGTCAGTCTATGACAAAAAATTAAGGATCAAGAAAAACTATTGACCCCCAATGTGATATCAGAAAAGAAGGCCATTCAGAAGACAGATAAGATGAAATAGGAGCCTATTAGTTCAACAGGAAAGAAGCAGCAATTGAGCTCAGATGTTAAGGTCGTTTCAGGGCTTAATCAGGAACAAAAATCTGTGACAATTGTAGTCAGACTGCAAGCAACCGTACCGAAATTGAAGGTTGATTTGGGCACAAAACAGAATCATTATATTCAGAGATCCCAAAGGGAAAATCGTAGTGCTGAAGTATCACGAAGGAATGTATCCTATATCAGGTGTTATTGCTGTGGGAAAATGGGACATTCACAGTATGTGTGTTCCATAGCCAAGAGATATAGAATGGAACAGGAACAGAGATGGTATCCAAATAGAGAACGGTTTTCCAGAATATATTTTGAAGGAAACTGTTTTTGGTGCATAGGATTTGGACACATGGCTAGGTATTTCACTTTGAACATTTAGAGAAGTGTGCCAAAGCAGAATCAAAATGTTCTCAAGCAGCAGATCAATAAACCGACAAGTGAGTTAAAAGTTCAGAACAGATTTGTAGCTCTGCAAGATGAAGCTGGTCCATCATACTCTGAGAATGATCATGAGTCTGAATCTATACCAAGTATGGAGACAAAAATATGGACCAAGAATAAGAGAACAGAGAAGGCAGTAGTTGCTGAAATTTCCCTTAAAGCATCAGATCATTCTGGTGTGTGGATTCTTGATAGTGGTTGTACGTCTCACATGACAGGCAACAAGGATCTGGTTACAGGCATAAAATATGACAAAGAAGGAGTTATAAAGTTTGGAAATGATGAAGGCCTGAAGATAATTAGATCAGGAAAGGCTAGGTTTGGGGGCAAATAAATCAGACGTGCTGATGTCTTGGTTGTAGAAGGTCTCAGTCATAATTTTCTCAGTGTCAGTCAATTGTGTGACTCAGGACATTCTATACGGTTCACCAAGAAGACCTGTACTGTCACGGGAAAAGATGGGGGGGAAAAGGACAAAATGGAATATCTACCTTGTAAGTGGAGAAGAAGATATGTGCCTCTTATCCAGAGAGGAAGAAAACCAGTTGTGTCATAAGCAACTTGGTCATCTATGTCAACCATCTATGGAAGATCTGGTAAAGTGTGATGCTGCTAGAGACCTTCCCAAACTATCACGTGATCACACTCATACGTGTGATTCTTGCAAATAAGGGAAGATCATCAGAAAGATATACAAGCCAAAGGAACATAAAACAACTAGAGTGCTTGAATTGGTGCATGCTGATGTATGTGGACCTATCTCACCACGAGCTATAAATGGGAAAAGGTACTATGTTATTTTCATTGATGATTATAGTAGAATGGCTTGGGTATTTGTTATTACCCATAAGACAGAGGTGTTTAGTTGCATAAAGCAGTATAGGAGGGAATCAGAAAAGATGCTTGGGCAGAGAATTCAGAAGTTCCATACTGATAACGGTACAGAATTAAAAAACACTCAAGTTGAAAACTATCTCAAGAAACATGGGATAAGGCATCAAGTTTCATCAGTGAGAACTCCCCAACAGAATGGAGTGGTTGAAAGGAGAAATTGGATCATCAACAACATGGCCAGAACAATGCTTATTGATAAGGACCTACTAGAGAAATTTTGGAAGGAAGCAGTTTTGACATCGGTCTATATTTCAAACAGGTTTCTGTTGTGTCCGAAGTAAGGGAAGAATCCGTATGAACTGTGGTATAGAAAGAAGTCAACGTTGAAATACTTTAGAATCTTTGGAAGTAAGTGTTTCATTCTCAACAAAGAAAATCATAGGAAGTTTGAGGCACGAGGAGATGAGAAGATATTCCTTGGAACTCAGGGAAAAGCAAAGCATATAAATGCTTCAATAAGAGGCTGGGAAAAATTGTTGAGAGCAATGATGACACTATAGTTGAAAATGAACAGAATAATCAACAATCCAGTGAACAGTTCCTGGATGAAAGTGATGATGAGGTAAGCAACATAGGGGGAGAAGAAGTGGCAGAGGCTGACTCAGAAGAAGATACTAGAAAGTGTCAAGTCTGTGTCTGCAAGGAAGCCAAAGAGTCGAGCTGAAATTGATAGGCAGAATATCATTGGTGATCAGACAGCTCCAGTTCAGACTCAAAGAATGAAATCGTTACAAAAAACATCGTTTTTGTCTCAGGTGGTGCCGAAATGTTTTTCCGATGTAGCTGAAGATGAAAACTGGGTTCAGGCTATGAATGAAGAGCTTGATCAGATTGAGAAGAACCAGACATGGGAGATTGTTTCGAGGCCAGCAGATAAGAATGTCATCGGGACTAAATGGGTCTATCGCAACAAGATGAATAAAGATGGCACGGTGATTCAGAACAAAGAACGACTAGTGTGCAAGGGATACTCCCAGATAGAGGGAATAGATGTTGATGAGACATTTTCACCAGTTGTAAGCCTAGAGATAATCAGATTATTTTTGGCCATATCAGTGCAAAGAAAGTTCAAAGTGCTCCAGATGGATGTGAAATCTGCATTCTTGAATGGATTTCTAGAAGAGGAAGTGTATATTGAGCATCCAGATGGTTTTCTCATTCATGAGGATGAGAACAAAGTTTGCAGGCTGAAGAAGGTGTTGTATGGGCTGAAACAAGCACCAAGGGCATGGTACTCAGGACTTGATCAGTACTTAAAGAAGATTGGTTTTCAGCGTGGGGGAGTTGATTACAATATTTATTTCAGCAATTAAAGTAATCAAAGGATGATGGTGTTAGTTTATGTTGATGACATAATATTTGGCGGATCAGATGAAGCTCAGTGCAGACAGTTTTCCGAATTCATGAAAAATGAGTTTGAAATGTCAATGATTGGAGAGCTAACATTTTTCCTTGGTCTAGAGGTGACACAAGGAAATAATGTAACATTCATTTCTCAATCTAAATATTCCAAGGAGGTCCTGAGAAGGTTTGGAATGGATAATTCCAAGGAGATGAAGACTTTGGTTTCTACCCGGATGAAATTATCAAAAGATGAGGATGGCAAGGCAGTTAATATCACAGAATATAGGAAAATTATTGGAAGTATGTTGTACTTAACCGCAACAAGGCCTGATATTGTTTTCACCACATTCCAAGCAGCGAGATATCAGAGTAATCCCAAGGAAATCCACATGGTTGCAGTGAAAAGAATACTTCGGTATATCCAGGGCACAGTGTATTTCGTCTTGACATATACTCACAAATCTCAGACAGAGTTATTGGGATATACTAATACAGACTGGGCCGGTTCACCATATGATAGAAAATCAATGTCAGGTGGTGCATTCTATCTTGGTGGATTGTGTATTTCTTGGCTAAGAAAGAAGCAAGATTTCATTTTGTTTAGCACCACAGAAGTTGAGTATATTGCGGCCACTCAAGCATGCACACAGTTATTGTGGATGAAGCAGCAGCTTGAAGATATGGGAGTTGAGGTGAAGTCTCCGATCGGAATCCAGTGTGATAACTCAAGTTCTATAAATCTCAGAAAAAATCACGTCCATCACTCAAGGACAAAGCACATTGAGATAAAGTATCATTTTATCAAGGAGAAGGTTGAGCAGGGAATCGTGAAGTTGGAGTATGTACCTACAGAGCTACAGGTTGCAGACATTCTGACAAAGGCCTTACCCAAGGAAGCTTTTGAGAGGCATCGAATGGCTCTGGGAGTTCAGTCGATTCCCCGCACTTTAAATAGTGTGGATGTGGAATCATCCCCTCTCCCTGAGGTATGATGTGTTTTTCCCTAATGTTCTGATTTGTTCTCTACTCTGTTACAGACTGCAAAGGAGTTCCCTTTGGGTTGGTTGACAAAGGGGGAGAAAATAGTGATTGTTCAAGGGGAGACAATGTGGAGATTTGATAAATCATGAATGATATGGGGAGAAGCTGACAAGTGGAGCTGCCAGATAGGGGGAGTTGAAGCTAGTTGAATGTGCTTAGCCAAAGATTATCTTGGACAACATAGGAAATAGGGATAAAGAGGTGTTGACGTTGTGAGCAGAAAGGGGGAACGTATAAAATCTGACGATGCTAGATGTGATCGATCAAAGAATAGATATCACGACAGCTACGGATCGTGATAAAAGAAAAAGAGAGATGCTGGAATGTGGTAAGAAGATTTCCAACAATTGGTATCAATTTGCTAAACATTGGTATCGGTTTGGTGTCAACAGTGTATTTCAGAGATGAAGTGATTCATTGATGAACTTTTCATTTACTCTTGTTTCTCACGCCAAGCATTGCTCATGTGGGCTTAGAGTATGTGTTGAGTAAATCCTTGATCGCTATCAGAATCGTAATGAGGTGAATGGTTACTGAAGAATCAACGATGTATCTTATTATGGAAGAGTTGTCAACAAACCTAAAGGGGGATATTGTTGGGAAAAAATCCCTCAAGGTATCATTGAAGCATTTTTGAGGTGATTGTGTTTGTTGACAAAGTGGACATCTGAGTGGTGATTGTTGAAAAAGAAAAACAATGACATACAAATTTGTTGACAAAGAGGATTTCATGATGTAATGTCAAGTTCAAGAGCTATGTTCAATGATCCATGTTTGATTCAAGAACTTCGATAATGGAATGGATGATCTAGAGGTGGTACAAAAAGAACATATTCAAGGTGGCGTCGTTTTCCAGTGTTTGCCAAATTTTTGGGCCTGAAAATCAACAAATAAAGAAAAGTGGTTTTTGGAAAAGGGACTTGTGCGCCGTGTACATGAAGGCTTTCAAACTTTCACGCCATATGTTTTTCAAGATCAAATCATCAAAATATGGAAAATGGATAAGGTTCGCGCAAGTTTTGGTGAGGTCGCGCAGGTGACTTGCGCACCGAGAAAGATACTTGCGCGTAGATGCCTTGTAAGCTTGATAACTTGCGCGCCTATGGTTTTCCAAGATTTGAAGATAAAAATATGGAAAATTAAAGAGGTTCACGCAAGTTTGGAAGTGGGTCACGCAAGAGACTTGCAGGGGAAGAGACCTGCATGCCGAGACTTGCGCGCTGAGGGTTGACTTGGGCGCCGTCGCGCAGGGTGGTCAAATTGACTATAAATACTGGACCACCCCTTCTCATTCTTGACCGGATTTCAACACTTTTAGAAATCAGAGCTCCCTTCGTGTAGGTGTGGTGGTTGTTCAAGTGGTGTGTGGGTCGCGCAAGTGAAGTTGCACGCCGGTGGTTGAAGTTGCGCACCAGTGTGAGAATTTGCATGTCGGTTGGCAGTTGCGCGCCAATAATGTTTTGGGCATAAAAGGAAGAGAGTAGCGCAAGTTTGGAGTTGGTGAAGATTGTGTCGCACAAGTGTATGAGGTGGACTTGCACGCCCATTGTGACCTGCATGCTGATACTTGCGCGCTGAGATTGACTTGCACGCCAAGTAAGGTTTATTTCCAGCAGTGATTTTCGGGCTGTGTGGAAACTGGAAGTTTTCCCGATACCTTCAGTGCAAAGATAGATTCATCTACGAGTGAAAATTGGGCTTCAACAGAGCATCTAATTATAGAGGAAGATGCATTCCTTCATGAAAATGAAGAGACCTACAGGTCTATAAACTGTGAGTGGATCCTTTCCAGAGTAGTGAGCGAAGGAAGAGGAAGAAGGTGATCCTCTCCATCGGCAGTGAGCCAGAGAGAGAGAGAAACAGGGAGTGACCCTTGGGAAAGCAGTGAGCTGACCCTAAAACCTTGTAAAGGCAGTGAGCCTGGGGTAGGGTGACTGTGCCCGAACATTGTAATCCATAGCTAGTGAAGTATAGTGGAATTTGGTATGACCGGAAACCTATCGGTATATGCTCCTTGGACGTAGCCCTTAGTGGTGAACCAAGTAAAATTGATGTGTCCTTTGCTTGCTTTACTTTCTGTTTATATTGTGTAACAGGAAAGAGAGAGAAGAGTGTTTTTCTTAACAATGAAACAAGATCATAACGGGCTTTAATTTTAAATTAGTCATACCCTGATTCACCCCCCCTCTCAGGGTATTCAGCCTAGTGGACCTAACAACAGATTTCTTTTCTTGGGAACATTGTAAATAAGGATGGAATAATAGTTGATCCTACCAAAAAAAGTGGTTTATGAATGGCCAATACCCAAAAATTTTATAGAGATTCGTATTTTTATTGGATTAGCAGGTTATTACTTATGGTTTGTTGAAAAATTTGCACAGTTATCTATACCACTAACTAAGTTAATGAGAAAAGGGGTTAAATTTATTTGGACAGAAGAATGTGATGTTTCATTTTAGGAACTAAAGAATATATTGTTGAATTGCTCTAGTTTTGACCTTGTCTTCCCGAAATGGTGAGTTTGTCATCTACAGTGATGCTTCATTGAAGGGACTTTGTTTTTTATGCAGAATGGTTATTTAATTGCTTATGATTCAAGACAACTAAAACCTCATGAGTTAAATTATCCCACACATGATTTGGAATTGGCAGTTGTGGTTTTTTCTTTGAAAATTTGGAGGCATCGTTTATACAGATCCAAATATAAAATATATACTGACCATAAAAGTATGAAGTATATATTCACTTATAAGGAATTAAACATGAGGTAGAGAAGATGTCTTGAACTGATAAAGGATTATGATTTTATGATCAATTACCATATGGAAAAGGTAAAAAAAAGTGGAATATTCCTTGAGTCGAAATCATTATGCATCATTAACCATGTTACATTTGGAACATGATCCCTTGATTAATGAATTGATGAATTTTGGATTAGAAGTTGTTGGTGTAGGAAATACCTCTGTTTTGTTTCAGGTTTCAGTACAATCATCGTTATCAGACAGAATTAAGAAAGCGTAGAAGGAAGACTGTGAGCTATAGAAAAAGGTATAATTGGTTAAAATGGGTAAGTTTCTAGAATTTAACCTCGATAAAGATTGTGTTTTAATATTTGGAAATAGGTTGTGTATCCCTTGTGATTCCCAGTTAAAGAAATAATTATTGTGTGAAGCTCATAGTTCTCCATTTTTATTTCATCCTAGCAGTATTAAGATGTACATAGACCTTTGGGAGTATTACTGGTGGGATAGAATAAAAAGGGATATTGCTGATTTCACCATAAAATGTTTGAAATTTAAACAAGTTAAAGCAGAGTGGAATTTACCGAAGGGGATGATTCAACATTTTCCAGTGTCATAGTGGAAATGGGGGAATATATCCATGGACTTCGTGGTGGGACTACCTAATACTTCTCGAGGTAACAATGAGATTTGGGTTGTTGTTGATCGGCTGAACAAATATGCATATTTTCATTCTATTTGAGATACAATGTCTTTAGATTAGCTTTCTCGATTGTACCTCAAAGAGATTGTCAGGTTACATAGAGTTCCTCTTTCTATTGTATCTGATCAGGATCCCAGGTTCACTTATAACTTTTGGAAGGGTCTTTAGAAGTCTTTGGGCATAGAATTAAATTTCAGTACAGCTTTTCATCCTCAATCATATGGGTAGTCAGAATGAATGATTTAGACTTTGGAGGATATGCTTCGATCTTGTTCAATGGACTACCAGTGAATTTGGGATCAACATATTTCTTTAGTTAATTTTTCTTATAATAACAATTTTCACTTCAGTATATAGATGGCACCTTTTGAGGCATTGTATGGGAATCAGTGTCAAACTCCAGATTTTTGGGATGAAGTCGGGGAAAGGAAGTTTATGGGGCCATAATTAGTATAAGAAGTGGTATAGAAAGTGAAGATGATCCAGCAACACATGAGGACAGCTCAGATCAGGCAGAAAAGTTATGTAGACAATAGGAGGAAAGACTTTTCTTTTGAGGTAGGTGATCATGTTTTTCTTAGAATCTCACCATGGAAAAGTGTTATGTGTTTTGGTAAGAAATGAAAGCTAAGTATATGGTTCATTGGACCATAGGAAATTCTAAATAAATTTGGACCAGTCATCTACCAAGTAGCTTTTCCTTAGAATTTATCTCAGGTACACAATGTTTTTCATATTTCGATGTTGAGAAATTATGTGTCAGATTCATCTCATGTCTTGAGCCTAGAAGCAGTTCAGATGGAAGAGAACCTTTCTTAAGAAGAGAAACCAGTTCGGATTCTTGATTAAAGGGAATAGGTATTGCAGAATAAGGTAACCCACCAGGTAAAGGATTTGTGGAGAAACCACATTGTTGAAGAAGTAACATGGGAATCTGAAAATTATATGATGGAATGGCACCCTTACTTGTTTAATGAGTAAATAAAATTGGGAGGGCACAATTTCTAGAAGGCGGGGATAATGTTACACCCCAAATTTTTAAAAAAAATGAAATGCATGAAACCTTGTTTTAAGTATATATTTATAACTATCCTTTAAACATAATTTTCCTGCTTATATGTTTTGAATTTTTAAAAACATTCATCTACAATTATGTTCAGTAAGTTATTTGGAGTCTGATGGAACCAACTTGGTTTTTGGTGAATAGTAACATACCCTTATGAATAGTGATATAAATTGTAATATGACCCTAATGAATAGTAAATTATATTATTATTTTATTTTCTTAAGGATTTAAGATAATGACATCTTGGTTAATTTTTCAATGTGATATAAAAGTAGTTATAGAATTAAAATTGTTAATTTCTAAATAAAGTATGATTTTATTTAAAAATTAAATTAATAATATTTGGAAACTTATTTTAATAATAAATTGAGTTCATTTTTGAATTCTACACATCTAAAAATGGTTTGGTTGAATTTTAGGGATTTTTCCGAAATTCTTGAATTTTTTATGAATAGTGAAATACGGTAAAATACCGTATATTCAAATTATCAGTTGAATACCCAATTTATGACATCATAAGTGATGAAAGCCCACTTTGTTCTAACTCACATGCCATTATTACTATTTTGGGTCACATGAATTAAGGATAATCATAGTCTTGAGAAAAAATATTATAATAATGATTAAAATAATGTAAAATACTTCCTCTCCTCCACTATAAATACCACCCTCGTTCCCTTATTCCTTCCACACCTCTCAATACTTGATATAATTACCTAAGTTCTACCCAATACTCTTCCCAAGGATCTTCCCCACATCCTATAGTTTTTGGTCTCACCAAAATTCCAAAACCAAGGGCCTTAAGAAGAATCTCAAGGAGAAGAGATCAAGAGGTAAACATCCTCTTTTGTTTTCTTTCTTTTCTTTTCATTTTCTTTTATATTATTCATATTTCCTCACCTCCAATTATCCAAGAGGAATTAATGATCCAGTATCTAAAATATTATATATTTAATCATTTTTATGGAAGACTCACCATTATACTTATTCTCCTCTCCCACTTATTCAAGAAATTAAAACATCGTCTGTGATGTGTTGATTTACCAACATCATGGACAATGTGATTTAAATTTCTTTTACTTCCATCAATACTGGTCATGAAACCATTTTTATGGTTGAACCATATTATAATTTATGTATTATATCTTATATAAGTTTATGGAATCATTTTGTACACATTTTATTAATTTATAAAACAAAATGTGTTCATTACGATCGAAGAATCACCAAAATGAGCTAAACAAATATCAATAATGTTTTAACTTATGAATCATACTCATTTAAGAATTGAAAATGATAAATGGTATAATATATGGTACTATAAATATTTAAATACCATTCAATTCCAATTCTATATTTTCACTTCCAATCAACAATAATATCCATCATGAACTGATCATAGAAATCATGTAAAGAACGCACCCAAAACAATAGAAGGAACAAATACTAACAATTAAAGGGTGAGATAATGTAATTAAATGATAATATAAGATGAAATAAAGATTAATATGTTTCTTTAAGATATTAATAACACTATTTTAACTATTATACATAAGGTTTAAATAAGTTTTAAGTAAGACAAACCTGAGGTAAGGGAATTCATAACCCAATTTCCATTCTTTGGGTTAACATTATACTTAATTATTTATGTGGTATTAAAATTGTTTGTGTGAGTAATTTTGTTTATATTATGTTTAATTATGTGTATTTACAGTTTATTTACATATTCCATCCACTCTATTAAGTCTCACTTCAATTATATGATATTTGTAAAGGTCTTTTCTTTTAAAATCCTCTTTTAAAATTTTGTTTTACAAAATTCATAAGCAATGATTTTATGCAATTATTCATGTTGTATGATTATGTTCTAGTTCTTGGGAATTATTTATAATGAATTTTGGTACCTATATCTCCCTCTAATTCATTGCGTATGTTTATGTTGGAGGTCAGTCATATGGTTACTCCAAGTCTAACTGTGATGGTTACACAAATTGCATGGTAGGAATGAGGGTTACAAATTATATGGTATACGAGAGGGTTACAAGATTATGTAAGTAATTCCCCAAGATACCTTTATGGTTCTATTTATGTTTTTATGTTTTTTGGAGATCTTTTGGAAATATGTTGTTTCACAAAGTAATTATATATGGATGAAAAGTATTTCTTTTGAAAATTATTTCATACATTACAAGTATTCATGGACTATTGTGTTCTTTCCTTCTTTTTATATCCCTTAATGAGCTTTTTATGCTCATATCAAGTTTTTAAATGATTTTTATACGTTATAAGGATGTGTAAGACATTGAAATAATCCAAGTTAAATGTTTGAATAATTATCGAATAAATGATGTTTTATTTGAAAATTTTTATATTTTGGAAGAAATGAATACTATTTTTATGGTATCCACTCTATATTAATGTGTAATGTTATAAATGTATTATGCCCCAATTCGCTAAATCTCTAAACTTGAAAATATTCTCAATGTGAAATGAACTAATTTCTTGACTAAATTCAAGATTATGTAATGTAATAAGGTAGGGTCCTTATAATCAAGTATGACCACTCCTATAAAGATAAAAAGTTTCATATATAATAGGCGCCTTATAAATATATCAGTATTTAATTTAATCCATGCAATACTCATTCCATTTAATAATTCATAGGGTTCATTCCTACTGCCTTTAATACTAAGTGACAAAGATTTAAGGACAAGAAACCAATTCAATTAATTATAAGAATATGTGCCAAGTGATATCAATACATATACATTCTCAAATTAATAATTCATTAGGTTCATTCCATTTCCTTTCATACTAGGTGAAAAGGATTAAAAGGGCATGTAAAAAATTCCCATTTAAATTTATAAAAAATTATTAGGTTCATTTTTTTAGCTTTTATTAAGCATAACAAGGTAAATTGGGACATGAAACCAATTCAATTCAATTTAAAATTTAACTAGGCCAAGTGATATGTATCAATATACTTTCAAATTACCAATTTAAAAATCATTTATTCAGTTCAAACAGTTAACTTTATTAAATCCAAGTCTAGATCACCCAATAAATGACTTAGGTAAATCCAACATGGTTCCAAAGGAATGAGAGAGGTCACATCCTAATTGGGTTGAATGACATTGAGGTTCCTACCTCCAATGGAATGAACAACATGCATATAAAGGGATCTATAATACAAGAAAAATTATTATAATTAAGGCATGTGAACTTTAAGTGGAAATTCCTGGTGAAATCAGTGTGTGTACAACAATAGAAACTTATAAATGATGATAGTTTTAGGGAAACTTCATAGATCACCTACCTTGATCCTATGGAACTATACCCTATAGTAACATCCCTTATCTTGTCCTAGATCATAAGAAAATATAAGAATAGACAAGTTCCCTAAAAATAGGGTATATTATCTCACACCAAAATAGAATAGATAATAGGATTAAGAAAAACAAAAGGATACTAAAAATTTAAGAACATATTAGAGGCTATCCAATAAGACTGAAGGAATTAGAATTGGAGGTTGGATGATGAAATGGAATCAAAGCCTAGAAGAGAAGGCTTAGGATCTCATATGGGAGAAAAGAGGGCCTCTTATCTACCGGAATGAGAAAACAGAAGGGGATTAAGTTTTTAAATAATTTAAGGGAAAATTGTAATTTTACCCAAAAATTAATGGGTCTCATGGTTTGGTCGCATAATTTTCTCAATTGGGCACCAATCGTGCGCACCTCACTATCTCAAGAGGGAACCTGCACGGTTTGAGAAACTGCACGCCAACCATGCCATTTGACTCTACTTAAAATTGAAGACTGACATGTGCCTATCATGCAATGTGAAAAAAATCAAATATTACCTAAGTTAAAATTCATCAAAGTGGGTAACCTAGGTTCTCTCTAGAGAGGAGTGCACAACAATTATATTTGTCACTAAATTTAATAAATAAGAAGTGTTCATTTTTTAAATTGTTTGAGTTGAAAAATAAAGCAAGTAATTAAAAATAAATATTAAAAACTAATGGATGAAGAGAGTGATGGGGTCATGGTAGGATCACCATTTTCAATGTCATCATAGTCATAAAGATCATCTTTCCTCTCTTCCTAGTGAATGACAAATGAAATACTCCTCGATCGAGTTATCAATCACCCTTAGTTGAAGAAATAAATGGAACTCACTCCTATGTGCATGGAAGTTTATAAACAAATCCTAAACAAATAAGGCAAGTCCTGATTAGGAATTTTTTCTTCTTAAAAATCTAGAAAAAGTTCACTAGTTCCACACATGTGCCAACAATTTCTGGACACTCATCACCTAACACAATCTTCTCAATCGAGACAAATTGCACTAGGTGGAGGGAGATTAAAAGTATTCAAACAAAGATATTAATGAAGAATACACCAAACCCAAAACATTATCACATTAAGAGAATTGGGAAACACTAAGAATATAAAACATTCAAAAGAAAAAGGTGGTTTTACATTTAAGCACAAAACTCTAACATTAAAAAAGTGAAACTCCCCCTTCCCTGATCACTCAAATGCTTTACCCCTCTATGTGAAGGGTAATAGAGTTGAAAGGGGACGAAGAGAGAATGATGAATAAAATCAAAAGATAAAAGATAAAATAAAAAGAACTTAAAAAAATCAATCCTCCAGCATAGCCCATCTTGCACCTTCTTTAACCCCTTTGAATGGAATTGAACACTCTTATTTATAGGCTTGTGCAGTAGAAAATTTACCTCTATAATTATTCTACCAAAAGTTTGAGTTTGTTTTGAATATTAAATGGAAGAATATTGAGAAGTTTTATTCATAAATTTTGTTTCTATATCTCTTGTTCATGCTCCCTCAAAATATCATAATCTTTGGACAAGTTTTCCAAAAGTTATCATCTAATTACAGATTAAGACTTTTTCTATCTGAGGAGACTCTTCAACTTCCTCTATTTGGACGCATTCAAAGGAATACTTAATGAATTAATTTATTCATGAAATTAAGTGGAATCATGAGACTTGGAGTCATATTTCTCCTCCAATAAGAATAACCTAATTTTTAGATATTTATTCCAAGATATTCCTCATTAATTAAGGTTTGGTCCATTCTATCATGCATAAAAATTTCTTCTCTTGATTTATTTAACTAGGCCAGTGTGTTTCAAATTGGATCTAGGTCCAGAAGAAAAAGTTGAATACCACGAGCCTGAAAATATTAAAAAAGAAATCAATAAATTTGGATCCAAATTTTAAAAGATATTCTCAAAATATATAATCACCACAAAACAGAAAAATTTCCAGAATTAAACAATTTTCACAATTAAACCCAAAATTCACCAAAAACACTAAAATGATACAAATCAGCCCAAATTGATTAATTGGAAGGGTTTAAATCATTAAAACACAAATGAAAAATAATTAAAATATTATCTCTATCAATTCTCCCACACTTAGCACTTGGACTCCCGGACAAGTCAACATCAAAATCAAATCAAAGCAAATTTAAAACACATGCCAATGAGATCCACCAATTCCATAGCAAGAAATAAAAAATATCATGCCACATAAATTATTCCAAGTTCTCAAATATTATAATTCAGTATTTTTCATCTTAATTTTTCATCTCATACACAAAATAAACCTATCTCACATAAATTTTCTCTCATCTCACAAATATCAATTTTCAACAAAGTTTTTCTCATCCAAACCAATGAAAGGGTCACCATAGATTTGAAAAAATCCTACTTATCCATCCGATGTGAGTCAAGGACATGTGTTTATCATGATTACTTTGTAGGGTTGTTATGTTTATTTCAGTTGGTAGTATTTTTATGTGAATAAATATGAGGCCGAATGAGGAAGGCTTGGCTCTTTTTGAAAAAAAAATTACACAATTATAATTTTCACTCAAGTATGGTATCCTCCTCACTCCCCTTAGTAGAAATTTAGCTCCATCATCATGAAAACTATATAAATTTTCAAACAGCTCCACATTTCAGTGGAAAAAATTTTCAATTTTCTTAAACATGGTTTTTCTTAAAAGCTCTAGAAAAGGAACAACTTTATTTCTCTACAAGAAGCTCCAAAAAGGCACAACTTCTTTTATCATGAAAGCTAGAGAAAATGCACTTATTTCAATAGAATGGTTTTTTTAGTAGTAAAAACATCTCTTCACCATTTTATTTTCCACCCAAAGTTTTACCAAATTAGGTAGCACAACACAAGATAATTTCCCCCACACTTAAGTTCAACTAGATCATGCAATTTCACTTCTATAGTAGGTTGGATAGGGAAAATTGGCTTATAATGTGTCTAACCTAATGGTTTGTTCATGGATTCTAAGGGCTAGAAAGATTAAATGTACAAGTTAGGCCATAATGAAAGGGATTCTCTTGAAAATGGGGCTTAAAACCAAAGAAATACCTCAATTATTTAAAACACAAGTACCCCAAACCCTCAAGTTTTGAAATGAATAAATAAAATTTTGGTTAAAACAAGAATGGTTTGGTTCTCTCAATAAGTGAGATGAATGAAAACAAATATGAAAAAATGGGTTTAGAAGCATCATGAGAAGGTTATTTAAAATATAAAGACAGTGATATGTGGCATGGGATTAAAAAATCAGAGTATTTTTCATGAAATTCCCAAATAATTGACCTTGAAAAAAAATTCATTTTCAGTATTCATTTAAACTCAATTTCATGGAATAAACTGGTTCACTCATTAACATGGATTTCAAAAATGGAAATGATAATAATTTAAGATCAAAAGTTTAAAAAACATACCAATAAAATGAAAAATAAACACAAAAAATTTTAAAAGCACACAATTTTTTTATTTTTTTATTTTTTTATTTTTGAAAAACAAACACAAAATGAAAATCCTAAACTGCAAAGGTTCCCTGCCACACACTTAAATGGTGTAGGGTCCTCAATTCATTCAAGTGGATTTAACATGTAACTAGATTTTAAAATGAATCACAACAGTAAGAAAATGTAAAGGAGAGGTACAATCTGACTTATTGGTAGTGAAATATTGAGTTAATCTTCTAAGTGTTGCACACTAAAAACCTATAAGAAAAAGAACAAAATAAAACAAAATATATTTATTGAATGAAATGAAAATAGAAATAGGATTATTAAAGAAGGATAGATATTGGTTAAATCCCTCAAGTGGGCCCTAGGTTTTGAATGCCTCTAGATGGGAAGTTCCAGTTGGTTATCCCCAATCTGATGGTGGGTTGAGTTTCTTTATAATGAGCCAACAAAAATTCTTCTTTACATCATGATATTCATACTTTTTGTTGAGTACACCATGGGTATAGTACACTAAATCCACCCCTATGATAATAATATACAACTTTCTTGGTGGTGGTAGGATAAAGAATGATTCATCATCTTTCTTGGCTTCCAATTTTACAGCCTCCTCTTCATTATCCAGTGATTTATCAAAGTATGATACATCAAGGGAATAATCATAGTGAATTTTAGAGTGTAATTCTATTTGAACAAAATTAAAACATGAATAATCAATATCGAATTCTTCATTTTCAAATTAAGCATCATGTGTCTCTTTTTCCTCAGGAAAATCCACTTGAATCATCTCTTGTACTCCCAACAATAAATGGTCAACATGTTTTAGGAGCTCCATATGTTCTTCATTGGGTGAAACATCTTTTTCTTCCTCATCCACCAAGGCAATACAAGAGTTACCTGAATCTGAAATTTTCATGCAAGGGGAAGTAGTACTCAATTCATCTTTTATAAAATTAGAATGAAGAGAGTTTATAAAAATATTATGTCCTTTAAGTGGTGCTACTTCAATTGATTCGTTAGTGGAAAGATCCTCATTGAGTTGAATTTCATTGGGTAAAGGTAGGTAGTCAGGCTTCTCTATTTGAAATATGAGCGGTGAATTCACTTCCACCACTGGTTCTGATTCTAGTTTAGGTTGAGGTCCTTGATCTAATGTAACTTTATCCATGGACTTTAGTCCTTGATAATCAGTGTTGACTTGATACACCATGTCTATCAGTTCTTGATGTGAGATATCTATGACATGTCCATTCATCATTTTCTTGGCCAAAATATAGAGTTCATCAAGCCTTTGAAATATGGATTCCTCTTCAATATGAACCATTTCTTCCTACAACTATGAGTAATAAATCCAAGAAGAATAATTTCAGTTGGCATACATCATGGAAAATATTTTTTTTAGTTTTTTTAATGGAATCAAAGAAACTTATTTATGAAATGTTAGAATTAGAATGTTGGCACCGCCTCCCCGACAACGACACCAAGTTTTGACACATGTCTGTCATGGGATATAACAAAAACAAATATTACCTAAGTTAAAATTTAGTAAAGTGGGTAACCTAGGTTGTCTCCAGAGAGGAGTGAAAAACAATTACGTTTTTCACTTAAATTAAACAAATAAGAATAGGTTCTTTTTTAAATTGTTTGAGTTGAAAAATAAAGCAAGCAATTAAAAATAAATATTGAACTATAATGGATTAATAGAGTGATGGGGATAGAGTAGGATAACCATTTACAATGTCATCATATTCATAAATATCCTCTTACATATCTTCCTAGTGAATGAAAAATTAAATACTCCTCAATTGAGTTCTCAATCACCCTTTGTTGAAATAAGAAATAAAACTCACTCCTATGTGCATGGAAGTTCATAAACAATCCCTAAACAACTAAGGAAAGTCCCGATTGGGAATTTTTGCTCCTTATAACTCTAGAAAAATTTCACTAGTTCTACACACATGCCAACGATCACTGGATACTAACCACCTAACATAATCTACTCAATCGAGAAAATTTTCACTAGGCGGAGGGAGATTAAAAGTCTTCAACCAAAGCTATTAACGATGAATAAACCAAACCCAAAACAAGATCACATTAAGAAAATTGGGAAACAATGAGAATAAAAATAATTCAAAATAAAATTAGTGTTTTACATTTAAGCACAAAACTATGACATTACAAAATTGAAACTCCCCCTTCCCCGATCACTCAAATGCTTTACCCCTCCATGTGAAGGGTAATAGAGTTGAAAGGAGAAGAATATAGCATGATGAAACAAATAAAAAGAGAAAATAGAAAATATAAATAACTTTAGGAAATAAATCCTTCATCACATCCCCTCTTTTACCTTCTTAAACTCCTTTTAATGGAAGTGAAAAATCTTATTTATAGGCTTGTGGAGTAGAAAATTTCACTCCATAATAATTACACATAAATTTTGAGTCTTTTTCACATATTAAATGGAATAATCTCATAAAG
The DNA here is from genome assembly GCA_963277665.1 of Viscum album. Lineage (NCBI taxonomy): Eukaryota > Viridiplantae > Streptophyta > Magnoliopsida > Santalales > Viscaceae > Viscum > Viscum album. Next base: position 1,778,965,858 of record OY728131.1, on the reverse strand, counting down.
TTTTATTCATAAATATTGTTCCCATGTCTATTTTTCATACTCCCTCAAAATCTCATAAGATTTTGACAATTTTCCCAAATTTTATCATCTAATTATAGATGAAGACTTTTATGCCCGAGGAGACTCTTCAATTTCCTCCATATTGACGCATTCAAAGGAAGCCTTAATGACTGAATTTATTCATTAAATTAATTTTAATAATGAGTCTTGGATTCCTCTTTCTCCTAAGAATATAATAACCTAATTTGGACATATGTAGGCTGAGATATGACTCATTAATTATGGTCGGGTTCATTCTTTTGTCCATAAAAATTTCTTCTCTTGATTGATTTATCTAGGCTAGTGTGTTTAGAATTAGATCTAGGTCTAGAAGAAAAAGTCGAATCCCATAAGAATGGAAATACTAAAAAATGAATCAATAGATTTGGATCCAAATTTTAAAATATATTACTAATATTAATAAGCACCACAAGACTAAAAAATTTCCAGAATTAAATAATTTTCACAATTAAACCCAAAATTCACCAAAAACACTAAAATTATACAAATCATCCCAAATTGATTAATTGGAAGGGGTTAAATAATCAAAACACATATGAAAAATAATTAAATTATTATCTCTATCAATTACCTCACACTTATCACTTGGACTCCCAAAAAAATCAACATCAAAATCAAATCAAAGAAAAATCAAAACACATGCCAATGAGATCCACCAATTCCATACCAAGAAATAAAAAATATCATGCCTCATCAATAACCATTACTCCAAGTTCTAAAATCATATCATTAAATAGTTTTCCTCTTTATTTCTCTTCTTATGTACACAATACACCTACCTCACATGAATTTTATCTCATCTCACAAATATCAATTTTCAACAAAGTTTTTCTCATGCAAACCAATGCAAGGGTCACCATAGATTTGAAAAACTCCTAATTCTCCACCCGATGTGAGTCAATTACATGTGTTTATCATGAGGAATTTTCAGGGTTATTCTATGGATTTTTGTTTCTAGGATTTTTATGTGAAAAAATTTGAGGCCGAATAAGGAGGGCTTAGCTCTTTTTGAAGCAAAATTGTACAATTCTAATTTTCACTCAAGTATGGTATCCTCCTCACTCCCCTTAGAAAAATTTAAGGTCCATCATCATGAAAAATCTAGGAATTTTCAAACAGATCCACATTTCAATGGAAAAAAATTTCAATTTTCTCAAACATGATTTTTCTTGAAAGTTCTAGAAAATTCACAACTTTATTCCTCCATTGGAAGCTCCAGAAAGGCACAACTTCTTTTATCATGAAAGCTCTAGAAAAGGCAGATCTTTCAACATAATGATTTTTTCAGCAGTAAAAACATCTCTTCATCATTTTATTTTCCATACAACGTTTCACCAAATAAGGTATCACAACACAAGACAACTTCCCCCCACACTTAAGTTCAACTAGATCATACAATTTCACTTCAAGAGCAGGTCGGACAGGGAAAATTAGCTTGTAATGTGGCTAGACTAACAGGTTGTTCATAGATTCTAAGGGATAAAATGATTAAATGTAAAAGGTGGGCTAGAATTAAAGGGATTATCTTGAAAAGGGATCTTAAAAAACAAAGAAATTCCTCAATCATTTAAAACACAAGTACCCAAAACCCTCAAGTTTTGAAAAAAATAAATCAAATTCTAATTAAAACAAGCATGGTATGGTTCTCTCAATAAGTGAGGTTAATGAAACAAATATGAAAAAAAGGGTTCATAAGACTCACAGGAAGGTGATTTCAAATATAAATACAACGAAATGTGGCATGGGATTCAAAAATCAGAGTATTTTTTCTAAAATTCCCAAAAAAATTGAACTTGAAACAAAGTCATTTTCAGCATTCATTTAAGCTCAATTTAATCAAAAAAATAGGTTCACTCATTGAAATGGATTTAAAAAATGGAAATGATAATAATTTAAGCTCAAAAGTTTCAAAAATACACCCAAAAATGAAAAATAAATGCAAATTTTTTGAAAAACACACAATTTTTTTTTTGAAAAACAAACACAAAATGAAAATCTAAAACTAAAAAGATTTCCTCCCCCACACTTAAATGGTGTATTGTCCTCAATGAATTAAAGTGGATTTAACATGTAAGTAGATTTTAAAATGAATCACAACAGAAAGTAAATGTAAAGTAGAGGTACAACCTCACTTATTAGTAGTGTAATATTGAGTTAAGATCCTAAGTGTTGCACACTAAAAACCTACAATAAAAAGAACAAAAGAAAACATAAGATATTTATTGAATGAAATGATAATAGAAATAGGATGATAAAAGAAGGATAGATCTTGGTTTAATCCCCTAAGTGGGCCATGGGTTTTGACTACCACCAGATGGTAAGTTCGAGTTGGTTATCCCCAATATAATGGTGGGTTGAGTTTCTTTGTGATGAACCAATAAAAATTCTTCTTTACATCATGTGATTAATCCTTTTTTTTTGATACCATGGGTATAGTACACTAAATCTATCCCTAGGTTAATAAGATACAACTTTTTTGGTGGGGGTAGGATAAATAATGAGTCCTAAACTTTCTTGGTTTCCAATTTCACAGCCTCCACTTCATTCTCCAATGATTTCTCAAAGTATGATACATCAAGGAAATAATCAAAGTGAATTTCCAAGTGTAATTCTATTTGAACAAAATTAAAACATAAAGAATCAATATAAAATTCTTCCCTTTCAAAGTAATCATCTTGTGTATCTTTTTCCTTAGGAAAATCCACTTGAATCATCTCATGTACTCCCTTCAATAAATGGTCAACATGTTCTAGGAGCTCCATATGTTCTTCATTAGGTGTATCATCTTTTTCTTCCTCATACACCAAGGAAATACCAGAGTTACCTGAATCTGAAAATTTCATGCAAGGGGAAGTAATACTCAATTAATCTTCTATAAAATCATAATGAAGAGAGTTTAGAAAAATATTATCTTCTTTCAGTGGCTCAACATCAATTGATTCTTCTATGGAAATATCCTCATTGAGTTGAATTTCATTAGTTAGAGGTAGGTAGTTAGGCTCATATATTTGAAATATGAGTGGTGAATTCACTTCCACCACTGGTTCTAATTCTGGTTCAGGTTGAGGTCCTTGATCCAATGAAACTTCTTCTATGGACTTCAATCTTTGATAATCAGTTTTGACTTAATTCTCCATGTCTATCAGTTCTTAAAGTGAGATATTTGTGACATGGCCATTCATCATTTGATTGGCCAAAATATGGAGTTCATAAAGCCTTTTAAAGAGATATTCCTCATCATTATGAACCATTTTTTCCAGCAACTATGAGTAATAAATCCAAGAAGAATAATTTCATTTGTAATAAATCATGGAAAATATTTTTTTTAGTTTTTTTAATGGAAGAAAAGAAACTTATTTATGAAATGTTATAATTAGACTATTGGCACTCCCTCCCCAGCAATGGTACCAAGTTTTGACACGTGCTTATCATGGGTTATGACAAAAACAAATATTAACTAAGTTAAAATGTAGTAAAGTGGGTAACCTAGGTTGTATCTAGAGAGGAGTGCACAACAATTACGTTTTTCACTTAAATTAAGGAAAGAATAAAAGGTTGTTTTTGAAATGTTTGAGTTGAAAAATAAGGAAAGAAATTAAAAAATATATTGGACACTAATGGATGAAGAGAGTGATGAGTTTAGGGTACAATCACCTTTTTTCAATGTCATCATATTCATAAAGATCGTCTTCCCTCTCTTCCTAGTGAATGACAAATGAAATACTCCTCAATCGATATATCAATCACCCTTGGTTGAAGAAAAAAATGGAACTCACTCCTATGTGGATGGAAGTTCATAAAAAATCCCTAAACAACTAATACAAGTCTTGATCAGGAATTTTTTCTCCTTATAACTCTATAAAAAGTTCAACTGTTCCACACACATGCCAATGATTAATGGACACTCACCACCTAACACAATATGCTCGATTGAGACAAATTGCACTAGGCAGAGGGGGATTAAAAGTCTTCAACCAAAGCTATTAACTATGAATAAACCAAACCCAAAACATAATCGCATTAAGAGAATTGGAAAACACTAAGAATACAAATCATTCAAAAGAAAAATGGGGTTTTACATTTAAGCACAAAACTCCAACATTAAAAAATTGAAACTCCCCCTTCCCCAATCACTCAAATGCTTTACCCCTACATGTGAAGGGTAATGGGGTTGAAAGGGGAAGAATAGAGAATAATGAAACAAAGAAAAATAGAAAAGATAAAATAAAAAGAACTTCAAGAAATAAATCCTCCATCATAGCCCCTCTTTCACTTTCTTCAACCCCTTTGAATATAAATGAACACTCTTATTTATAGGCTTGTGGAGTAGAAAGTTTCCCTCCATAATTATTCCACCAAAACTTCGAGTCTGTTTCACATATTAAATGTCAGAATATCAGGAATTTGTCTTCATAAATATTGTTCCCCTATCTCTTTTTCATGCATCCTCAAAATCTAAGAAGCTTTATATAAGTGTCCCAAATGTTATCATCTAATTACCGATGAATAATTTTTCTTCCCAATGAGATTCTTCAACTTTCTCTATTTGGATGCATTAAATGGAAGCCTTAATGACTAAATTTTTCCATGAAATTAAGTCTTAGGGTACTCTTTCTCTTCCAACTAGAATAACCTCATTTGGATATATGTAGTCTGAGATATGCCTCATTAATTAAGGTGGGATCCATTCTATCATCCATAAAAAGTTATTCTCTTGATTGATTTATCTAGGCTAGTGTGTTTTGAATTGGATCTAGGTCCAAAATAAAGAGTTGAAGCCCATGATAATGGAAATCCTAAAAAAAGGAATCAATTGATTTGGATCCAAATTTTAAAATATATTCCCGAAATACAGAAGCACCACAAAATTTCAAAATTTCCAAAATTAAAAAAAAAATCACAATTAAAGCCAAAATTCACCAAAAACACTAAAATGATACAAATCAGCCCAAATTGATTAGTTGTAAGGGGTTAAATCATTAAAACACATATGAAAAATAATGAAAATATTATGTCTATCACAGACCATCCGCACGGGAGTGCATCCTTGGGCGCATGTTTAGGGAAGACCATGTTCCCTAATCTTCACTCTAAAATGCCCACGTATGGTTAGGGGAAACTATATGAACTAGGATACATGGTTTCTACTAACTATTCATCCTAGTGGTTTCTTCCACTAGTTAGGGTTTTGAACTCTAAACAATACCTAGACACCCCTTAATCTTCCATGAACTCATTAGGAATCCATAATATATCCAAGATAAATAATTATACTAAAATTTAAAGGATCCATAACTCATAGAAAAACTAAGGTCTTATAGCCTTTCCCCTTAAAGGAACTCACCCCTGAGTTCACTTCCAATAGTGATGAAACACTATCTGAGAACAACTTTGGCCACTAAGCACATACATTGGCCACCCACTCATAGGTCTCAACCTATACATAGTTGTTCTTCTATAACACTCATACCAATGGGATATACTAGTCTCAAAGAGCCATCATGCTCTAGTTAATGATGGTTATGGTATATTCCTCAAAAGAAGAACCATCATCTAACTTAACATCCTTGGTATAAAAAGTGTTATAGGGGTTGGCATGATAATGGTAAAGTTATGAAATGTGGAATATGTCATGCATGGCATGGTACCTCTAAGGTAATACCAAACAATAGGCTACCAGCCTAACTTTATCCATAATCTTAAACTACCCAACAAAATTAGGTGACAACTTCCCTTTCCTTTGTATCTATCTTTTCCCAAGTATGGGTGACACTCGTAGGAAAACATGATCCCCGACCCCAAAATCTAGAGGTCTTTGATGTTGATCAGAATAAAATTTATGTCTAGACAATCAGTATAAATACACTTACTAATCATCTAAACCTACCCCAAAATCTTTTACATGAGATGAGGACCTAGTATCGCTACCTCTCCTCCCTCTAACCATCATAAGGGTGAATATTATAACCTACCATACAAGGCCTCATAAGGGTCCATTTGAATCATCACCTAAAATATATTTTTTATGAGAACTCAATGAGAAGGATATATTTCTCCCAAGAACTTCAAAAATAATGGAAACATGCTTGTATGATGTCTTCTAATTCCTATATCATCTGTTCTGACTGGTCATCAGTCTAAGGGTGTAAATTTGTGATCAGAATCACATGTTTACCCATAACTCTCTATAAATCCTTCCAGAACCTCGATTTGAAATTATCATCCCTATCTAAAAAGATAGTATAAGGGAACCCATGTAGTTGTATGATCTCACAGACATACAGTCTTCCCAACTCATCAAATGAGAAAGTTTCATGAATTTTAAAGAAGTGGGAAACTTTAGTTAGTTGATCCATGAATACCCAAACTGAGTCACTACCTTGAGATAAACTCATTAATCTAAAGATAAAATCCATTAAAATATCCTCCCATTTCCATTTCGAGACTGGAAATGGATGGAACAAGCTAGCAGGCCACTAGTGCTTTATCTTCACTAGCTAATAGGTGGAACACCTAGTGATAAAACCTTCAATCTGATGTTTCATCTCAGACCACCAATACTAGAAACATGTATCATGATACATATTGGAGATTCCTAGATGAATTCCCCAATGAGAAGCATGGGACTCTCATATTAGATATTATCTCATATATGTAATAACCCAGACATGCCCATGTATATGTAGGATGTCTTCTCCATCAATATACCAATCCAGAGGAAGGTCCTTACCATATGTACTCTCTCATAGGACCAACCCTTTAGGGTTTAAGAACTACCTTACATTCACCCTATCAAGGATTTAATAGGTAACTACTAAGTATATAAGAAAAGGTTGCTTGTGACTCTCCTAAAACTCTAGATTTATCTTAGAAAATAGGTTCATCAATTTACAATCATCACTAGCTTCCCATATGGCCTATGCTTAAATTTTCTAGCTCAGTACATCAACTACTAAATTTCCCTACCCAGGTGTATAGGAAAGATCAAAGTCAAAATATTGATAGTATTTGACCCATCTTCTCTATTTGTGATTCAATTCATACTGCATAAATATATATTTGAGTCGCATGTGGTATTGATACACCAAAAATTAATCTCCCATTAGATAGTGTCTCTAGAAGCATAAGGCATGGAAAAATACTACAAGATCAAGGTCATGTATTGGGTAGTTATTCTTGTGAGGTATCAACTAGAGAGACATATAAATAAGTTATCTATCCTCCTATATCAACACTACACCAAAATCCATGTTGAATTCATAACAGAACATTGTATAGCCTCTACTAGACTCAAGAAGAATCAGAATCAGTGTCAACATAAGCCTTACTTTCAACTTCTGAAAGGCCTTCTTGAAATCTTCATTCCATAAGAACTTCACACCCTTCTTTGTAAGACTATTAAGAGTTGAATAAAGGTGTGATAAGTATTGTATGAAATTCCTATAATATCCTTCTATCCCTAATAAACTTTTTATATCAAATGTGTTCTTAGGATTCTCCCAGGAAACCACATCCCTCACCTTCTCGGGGTCAATGGATACTTTTTATTCTGAAATAATATGACCTAATAGGTGAACCCTATTAACCCATAAGTGGCAATTAGAAATATTATCATATATTTGATGCTCTCTTAGAGTATTAAAAATGAACTTAATATGTTTATTACGATTTCTACAAGTATGATAATACACTAATATTTCATCCATGAAAACCATGACAAAGGAATACAGATAGGGATGAAAAACCCTATTCATCAAATCCTTGAAAATGATTGGCATGTTTTTAAGACTGAACAACATAAGAAGATACTCATATAAATAATAACAACTATGTAAAGTTGTACATGGTATATCTAAAGGCCTCACTCGCACTAAATGATAACCCAATCTTAGGTTGATCTTCGAGAATACCCTAGCTCCTCAAAGCTGGTCGAAGTGGACATCTATTTGAGGCAATGGATAACAGTTCTTAACCATAAACTAGTTTAACCATCATTAATCAATGTATAAATTAAGGGTCCCATCTGAATTCATGGAGAAAAGTATAGGTGAACCCCAAGAAGAAGTATTGGGTTTGATAAAACCATTTGATTCTAAATCCTAAAATTGTCTCTTGAGCTCATGGATATCAATGGGTTCCATTATTTATGGAGGAATAGATATTAGAGATACTCCTGTAACAAGATAAAATGTAAACTCTACCTCTCTATCAGGAGGTAATCTAGAAAAATAGTTGGTAAGACGTCACTAAAATGATCTACTACTGGAGGAAAATCTATCTAGGGAAAACTATGCTCCTCCATGAAAGGACTTGCAATCTAGGGAGTAACTCTATGTTGGAACCAAGGTTGTTCTTTTCTAGAAATAGGGTATGGTTTTTGTTTGTTGTCAATCCATATTAGGTTGATCAGGGGTTTTCAGGTCAAGTGATCTTATAGTACAGGCCAAAGTATGTTTTTAAGGTGGTGTAGTTTCCTAGTGTTTTCCAAATTTTTGGGCCTCAAAATCAGGAGTTTATTTTTTAGAAAAGGAAGATTTTTTGTATACGAGTGGATAGTATGAAGACCATGAAGCATGTTTCGTGGATTGAAAATGAGGTGTGTAGGAATGGTTTGTAGAAGGCAAACGGTATGCATACCTCGTAGGAGGAACAGTTCGTGGAGTGAAGGAGGTTCGCGAGAAGGCCTTCGGTTCATGGAAGAAAAACTGATAATGGGAAGGAATTTTTTGCAAAAGTGAGATGGTGATTTTGGAGATTTTGAAGGAAAAGTTGGTACACAGACCAAGTAGGGAAGAACGGTTCATGGGGGGCATGGTACGCGGTGAATATTTGGTAAATCTAGGTTTAGTAGATTATGCGGATCTATTTTACTATATAAGGAGCACTAATTAATTCATTAGGGTAAGGCACTGAGATTAGAAATCTGGGAGGAATTTGGTGAAGTCCAGAAGTGGTTCATGGGTAAACAACTTCGTGAATGAGAAGAGGTTCATGAGGAGGATTCCATAAAAGGATAAGTGGTCCAAAGAGACAGTTTGTGGGAGAGGTTTTGTGGGGTACTAAATCCTGCAAAGGAAAATGGTTTATAGAAGATGGTTCAAAGAATATGGTTCATGAAATATGGTTAGTGTAAGAGTATTTGGTCCATGGAGAAGAAGAGGTACACAAAAGCGGTACACAAAGACGGTTTTTGGAGGCAGTATGTAGAGGTGGTATGTGGAGTAGTTCAGTTCACAAAGGAGGCACTCTAAGTATGTGGTGTAGTGCAGTATGCAGAGGAAGAAGGCTAGTTTATAAAGGAAAAGATCATGAATTAACAATACATAGAAAACTATATTACATCTATAGAGGAAAATGGGACTTTAACAGAGCATCTATCTATAGTTGAGGATGCATGATTTAATTCCAACCCATGCAAGAGACCTTCAAGTCGATAAAATGAGTTAGAATTCTCTCAAATCAATGAGCTAGGGGGAATCGACGAAAGTGATTCGAGGGATGCAATATGTTATCCCTAAAACCTTTTAAAGGCATTACTCTTGAAACATAGTGATTGTGTTAAACTTTTGTAATCTACAACTAGTGAAGATTAGTGGACTTTGGTACAACCAACAACAGGTCAGCGTATTCTCCTTGGACTATCCCTTAGTGGTGAACCAAGTAAAATTTTTGTGTGGTCCTTTTGTGTGTGGATGTTTAAATTACTGCACATTACCAACAGACATATTTAACAAGTTCCTACCAATGTGGGAACAATATCTTTCACTTTAAAATAAAAAGTTTACACCCTGATTCACCCCTCCCCTCTCAGGGTGTTATGGGGTCCTTCAAGTGGTATCATAGGGTAAAGGTTGATGGTACTAAATATGTCCGCCTTTGATGTTATGTATAACTTAGTTAATTTCAGGGGTTTCCCCCTATCTTATGGAAGAAACTTTCAAATTTATAAAAATAGGATGAGATCATATCTTATATCTCTTGGAATGGAATTCCTTTTTGTGACTGCATAAGGAATACAGGTCACTGATCCAAAAGGGTTGTCTATGACTGATGCAGAGAGTAAAATGCTTGATACAGATTCAAAATCATGGAATTACCTCACTATAGCTCTTTATGATCATATATATCTAAATGTGATGAGTTGTACATCATCAAAGTTTATGTGGTAAAAACTGGAGAATATTTATGAAGTTGACAACAAAGTGAATGAGGTGAACCTATATGTTTTTCACAATAGGTTTGATGATCTGAATATGTATCCTAATGAAAATATAGACACCTTTTTTAATCTAATTAATTAAGTTTTTGGATAAATACGAGGACTTGGTGAATAAATAAAATACATTATATTGTAAATAAAATATTGAAAATGCTTACATATATTTACAATGTAAAGGTGTCATCCCTTGAGGAAAGGGATCTTTCTAAAATTTCAATGGATGATCTAATGAGCATCCCAGTGTCATATGAGATGAGATTCAAACCATAAGGTGGAACGACTTGAGTAAGGAAGGAAATGGAATTAAAATCCATGGACAAACTTTAAATTTTAGGAGATAGTGAGGAAAAATAACTTTTTCTCTCATTTCCAAGAAGTTCCAGAAGGGAATGGGGGAATTTTAAGGCAAGTAACCTTTGGATATTTTTTGTTGTTGCAGAGTTGGGAACATTGCCTCTTGGTGCATAATAAAGTTTGATGATGAATAAAGTGAATAAAGAGACATGAAGAAGCCTCAAAAAAGGGTTTTCAAAAAGGGATACTTCATGTCTGGTAAGAAATTATAGAGAAATATTTTTTTTTGTGAAGAAGAAGATAATGATAGTGAATTATTTGAGGAAGAATAACCAAAATTTAAATCTATAACCCATGCATCAATGATGGCTACCATTGAAAATTCATAACTATCAAAAGATAAAGATAGAGATAATCAGTTGACCACTAATGTTGATCTCAAGTTTCAACTTAAGGATGCTTTTTGTAAGCTTGATAATCAATGAAAGTGATGAAAAAAGTGGAGAGAAATTGTGGAAGAGTCATCAAAATATGTTGATATACTGGAAGCTAAAATTTATCACCTTTAGGAATTAGTAAAGTAACATTCAACAACTTTTGAAATCTTAGAATATATAGTTGAACTAAATCTCATAATTGAAGAATAGGAAAATTTCATTAATGACATTACATATAGACTAAAAAAGAAATAAAAAATAATAGAGGGACTTGAAGAATAAGTTATTACTCTTAGGAGTAAACTTGAAAGTGAATAAAGTTCAAAATAATCAAAGAATAAAATTTAGTTTGGAAAATTCTCAGATGTTGATCTACTAGAGAGAGATAAGTGTGGTTCTAATGGATTTGAAAAGGTTCTAAATGATCAAATACCCTCATGCATTGAAAACATAATAATTTGTTGTGATGTTGAAACATCGAATGTTGGATGTAAAATGGGACAAAATAAAGGCAAGTTGAAAGTCAGACATATCACAAAGACACCTAAAGTCCAAACAAAGAAAGTCTCAAATCAGAATGAAAGAAGGACTGAAAAATGTCCTTGAGTTTCCTGAGATGATAAACAGTCAAACTATCCTCTTAATGAAGTTTACATGAAGAGGAATATAACTGAAAAGACATTTCCACTTATGAAATGTCAATTATATGGCTATCTGGGCCATACCATATCATACTGTGAAGAGGCAAGGATCTATTTGAATGGAGAAGAGCTAGGAAGTCAAAAAAGGATAATGAATTCATATCCTAATTCTTATAGAAGAAATAGTTTCTATGGATATTGTTTTCATTATTATAACTTTGGCCATAAAGCGGTTGATTTCAGGTAGAGGAATAGCATGAACAATTCGTACATAACTCAGAGACAAGTCAATACTCGCCAACCAGATGATGTTGTTCTTAAAAACAGGTTTTCTCCTATAGAATAAGAGTGTGAGTGTGATGAACCTATACACATGGAAATATATATTTGAAAATATATCTTTATCCTTCACTCAAACTAATATTTCATGGAAGGAAAATAATAAAATTGAAAAATCCAACCTTGAAGAAGTAGCTCACAAAGCTACCAAGAACAATAGAACTTGGATTCTTGATATTGGATGCCCATCCCATATGATGGTAGATGAATACCTATTAAAAAAATTCAAGAAAAAGGTTGATGGATAGTGAGATTTGGTAATGATAGTGCTTTGAAGATCAAAGGTAGTGGAATTACTGAACTGGATAATGGAAATTTGAAGAAGACTGGAGTTCTTTATGTGGATGGGTTACATCACAATATCCTGAGTGTGAGTTAACTCTATGACTTAGGACTTATAGTGACATTCAATCAAAATGGGTTCACTATAAAAAGAAGAACAGATAATTCTATCATGAAGGGATGCAGAACAAATGGAAACTTATATCAGGTTGATAGTAAAGAGAACATTTGTTACATGATAGTTGAAGAAGGTAATAACTTGTGGTACCAGATTTTGGGTCACATAAATCAACAAGATATGGAAAATATATCTAAACTAAATATTTTCATGTATATCCCAAATCTAAAGTGTGAATGGGAGAAGCCTTGTGATTCTTTCATGTGAGGAAATTCAGTGTGTAGTTCATATCATCCAAAGAAGATAAGAGCATAAAATCTTCTTGATCTCATTCATAAAGACGTATATGGCCTGATAAATGTTTTTGGAACATATGGAGAATGGTACTTCATCATTTTCATTGATTATTATAGTATAATGTCTTGTGTGATGGTTATACATAGGAAATGACAAGTTCTTGAAATCATGAAAACTTATCACTAAATAGCTAATAATGATATTTGATGGACAATAAAAGTTTAGCGATCTGACAATGGAGGAGAATACACATCCATTGAATTTTAAAATTATCTATAAAAACATGGAATTCAACATGTGGTGGTAGCTATGAGAACTCTCCAGCAAAATGTAGTTTTTGAGTTCTGGAATTGATAGGTGAATAATATGTCCAAAATTATGTTGATTGATAGTCATATCTCTCTCTATTATTGGAAAGAGGTTATTCAAGTTGTATTTTATATTGTAAACCAAACAGGGATTTACATGGTGGAAACCAAGACACCCTATGAATTATTTCAAGTAAGTAATCCCTCTTTAAAGTATGTTTTTGTTTTTGGAAGTAAATACTTTATCTGAAATAGAGAAGGAAATCAAGGCAAGTATGGTGATGTTGTAGATTAAGGAATATTCCTTGGATATTAAATGAATATTAAATCCTAAAAATGTTTTAATAAACATCTTGGAAAAATTGTGGAAATAAGTGATATGAAGATCATTGAAGATAAAACTAAAAATGCCTTAAGGAATTCATCTGCTAATGTGATAATAGATGAGGAAGAATATTGACATGGAATGGATCAAAATATAGAAGTAGAGGTATATGTAAAAAATAATCAGGAATTGCATCATGATGTTGACTCATAAGAAGAATCAAAAGAGGAAACCATGGATAAAGAAAATTCATCTAAACCTTACAAGAGAAATCAAAGAGAAGAAATTTATCAATCTAACATTATTGAGGATTGGACTGCTCCCATGCAGACAAGTATAATGAGGAATAATGCACAATATGCATTCCTATCAGTTGTGGAACCATACTCGTTTAAAGGATCTGCAAAGGATGAATCATGGTTTCAATCCATGAATGAAGAGTTGGATCATATCAATAAGAACCAAACATGGGATCTAGTTAAGAGATCTGATAACTATAATGTGATTGGTACAACGTGGATGTTCACAAATAAATTTGACGAGCATGGAAATTTGATTAGAAATAAGGCATGAATGGCATGTAAAGTCTATTCACAGATTGAAGGTGATGATGTTGAAGAAAAAATTTCTCCAATGGCTATACTATAGTCAATCATAATATTTCTTTCCATGGTAATTTAAATGGGATACAAAGTGTATCAAATGGATGTCAAGATAGCTTTCTTAAATGGTGTTCTTTAAGAAGAAGTCTATATTGAACAACCAGTAGGTTTTCTTCTTAGTAATGATGAAATAAAGGTTTTCATATTGAATAAGGCCCTATATATTCTAAAACTGGCACCATGGTCATGGTAATCTCTACTGGATTGTTATATAATGAAGCATGAATTTAAAAGAGTAGGAGTGGATCACAATCTATATGTGAAGAGTTCTCAAAAAGATCATTCCATGGTACTGGTGTACATAGATGATATCAAATTTGGTGAAAACGGGTAGGGATCAATGGATGAATTTTCCAATCACATGAAATCAGAATTTAAAATGTCTATTATTGGTGAACTCAAATACTTATTAGGACTGCAAGTGATTCAAAGGAAATATTACATTTTTATCTCTTAGGAAAATTATGAAAGAGAGTTGCTGAAGAAGTTTAGTATGCATGAATCCAAACCAATTTCGACTCTAATTGCAGTTGGAACTAAACTTAGAAATCATGAGTATGGTACTTCTATAGATCCCATCATGTATAGAATAATAATTAAAATCCTACTATACTTAACTAAAACATGTCCAAATATTGTTTTTACAACATGCTTAGTGGCCTAATTTCAAAGTAATACAAAGGAAGAACATATGGCATCAGTTAAATGAATCATGAGGTGCATTCAAGGTACTCACAAGTATGGATTATACTTTGTTGTAAAAAAAGATAATGAACTATCAACATTTTTTTATGCTGACTGGGCTGGAGATGTGGTGGATAGAAAATCCACAAGTGTTGGAGCATTCTTCATTGTCAAAAAATGTGTGGTAGAGTTGAGTAAGAAATAGAAAATCACTTCTCTCAATACTCTTGAAGCTGAGTATATCTCCACTACAAAGGCTTTCACTCAACTACTTTGGATGAATCAAAAAATGGATGATATTAGTGATGAGGTGAAATATCCAATGGTGATTCACTGTGATAACAAGAGTGCAATTGATCTTACGAAGAATCCTATTTAGAATTCTTGTATGAAACACATTGAATTCAGATATCACTTCATCAAGGAAAAGGTGTAATAAGGCATGATTAAAATGGATCATGTTGGAACTAATGATTAAGCGGCTGACATGCTGACTAAACCATTATCAGCACATGTGTTTGAGAAGCATCAGTTGAACCTTGGTGTTCAACCACCTACCAATGCATGAGGAGGTTTCAGTTGGTCCCCTCTCCCAATTTACGCTAACAATTTTAATCTATTTTCTAAATTATTGTAGGATTATGGGGGAGATGTGATCTAGGGGGAGTGTGCTTATAGATTTAAAATTCAAAATTTTATTCTTTGGGTTTATTTCCAATGGGAGAGAATGTAGAAATTCAATGATTCCCATCTTATTTTTTACACTGATCATTTATCACGTAGACTTAGAGAGTTGGATGAGTTGTTTCTCATTTATCAAGTTTTGGATGGTGCTTTATTGAATTTATCTCCACATTGCCAACAAACCCAAAGGGGAAGAATGTTATAACCAAGGATTTTCTTTTTTAGAAATGGAGTGTGGTTTGTGTTTTTTTTTTCAATCCACATTGGGTTGATCAAGGGGTTTTCAAGTCAAGTGATCTTATAGTATAAGATGAATTCGGTGTTTAAGGTGGTGCAGTTTCTCAGTGTTTTCCAAATTTTTGGGCCTCAAAATCATGAGTTTTTTTGGAAAAGGAATATTTTCCGTATAGGATTGAACATTATGTGGACCATGAATCACGGTTTTTGGATTACAAAGGAGGTACATGGGAATTGTTCATAAAAGGAAAATGGTACATGGACCGTGTATGAGGAATGTTTTGTGGAGCGAAGGAGGTTCGCGGGAAGGCTTATAGTTTACAGAAGGTAAACGGTTCATGGGAAGGTGTGTCTTTCAAGAAAATGAGATGGTGATTTTGGAGGGTGCAAAGTAAAAGGCGGTATACAGATCACGTAGGGTAGAACGGTTCGTGGGGGCATGGTACACGGTGAAGATTTGGTAAATCTCAGTTTAGTAGATTATAAGGATCTATTTTCCTATATAAGAAACAAAAATCCATTCATTAGGGATAGGCACTGATATTAGAAATCTAGGAGGAATTATGTGAAGTTCATAGGTGGTTCGTGAGTAGACAACCTCATGGAGGAAAATAGGTTCACTACAAGGATTCCACGAAAGGATAAGTGGTCTACAGAGATAGTTTATGGAAGGTGTTTTGTGGGGAACTGAAGCCCACAAAGTAAAATGGTTTGAGGAAGATAGTTCGCAGAAGATGGTTCACGGAAGACGGTTGGCAGAATAAGAGTTGGTCTATGAAGAATAAGTGGTACGTGAAAGTGGTACGCAGAGGTGGTTTAAAAAGGTGGCTTGTAGAGGTATTATGTGGAGGTGGTATATAGAGCAGTGCGATTCATGAAGGAGTCACTCATAGTACGTTGTGTAGTGAGGTACATAGAGAAAGAAGTTCGATTCGCGGAGGACAAGTTCGTAAATGAATAGTACATAGAAAAGTAGAATACATCCACAAGGGAAAATGGGACTTTAAAGGAGTATATATCTATATTTTAGGATGCATGATTTAATCCCAACCCATTGAAGAGACCTTCAAGTCAAAAAACTGAGTTAGAATTCTCTCAAAGTAGTGAGCTAGGGGGATTCAATGGAAGTGATCTGAGGGATGCAGTGCCCTATCCCTAAAACCTTGTAAAGGTAGTACACTTGTCACATAGTGACTGTGATAAGATTTTGTAATCCACAACTAGTGAATATTAGTGGACTTTGGTATTACTGACAATATTTCATCATATGCTCCTTAGACTAGCCCTTAGTAGTGAATCAAGTAAAATTATTATGTGGTCCTTCTACGTGTGAATTTTTAAATTACTTCACATTATCAACAGATAGATTTAACAAGTTCCTACCAATGTTGGAACAAGATCCATCACCTTAAAATAAAAATTTGACACCCTGATTCACCCCTCCCCTCTTAGGGTGTTCTGGGGTCCTTCACTCTACCTAGCCCATGATGCTCTGGTCCATATCTATTGACCTGAACATTCTATTCATCCTTGTGGAGATAATTGTCTCCCTTTGGTGATGTAAATAACACCATATGGTGATAGCGGTACACATAGGCATGAAATGAAACCAGCCAATCCATTCTAAGAATGACATTGAAACCTTTCATCTCAAGTGTAAATAGGTCCCATAAGAAGGGATAATTTCCTAGCTTTAAGGGGGTAGTCCATGTATTGGTGTATGCCTATTTTCTGTGCTCCCAATAATGTGTCCAAGTTCATTACCCCAAAGAATTATTTAATTTCAATCATGATACTTTCTATGATTGATAAAGCGATAAAGGAGTGAGAATCATCTATATCGAATAAAGAAGACACGATAGTAGAGGATACTGGAATAGTACCTCATACAGTCGATGGTCTTGAACTCTAATCCTTGGGTATCAGCTATAAAGTATACAACTGGTCTGATCTAGGATCTTGTTCTATATTTGGACTAACCTAAGCATGTCTGCTCTACTGGCACTAAAAATTAGAATCCCGGATACCATGACCACAACCTCCTCCTCAGTCTATACTACTAGTGATACTCCAACTCCCAACCTAATGTGATGTAAATGACCCTTCACCAGAAGGTGGAATTGGTGTAGATCTTCTTCCAGTAGAAGAATGTGGAAAGGTCTAACAGAATTTATGAAGATGACCCATATAGCCGCAAGCATGAAACTCAAGAGGGTCTCTATCACATTGATGCTTCAGATTCCCCTGTCATCTAGACTAATCGAATATAATAGATCTTCTAGTATGGATACTCTATCCATCACTCCTCTGATGAGAAACCTCAAGGTAACGCCTCCTGCTACCATAAGAACTACTAACCTATCTCAGCATTGAACCTTTGTACCTGATACTATTGGATTCTATCAGGTTGTGATAAGTGATAAGGTCTTGATTAACAATCTTAGAAAAGGTAGGTAGGAGAAATACATTCATCTACGAGTGGATTTCATACTTAATCTGATCCTTGAAATGTATCACTCAAAATATCTCATCACCAACTAGAAGTGATGAAAAACATTTCAACTCAATAAAACATGATGAATAGTCCATAATAAACATAGCACCATAATCTAGGTGCATGAACTCTCTAGATCGGTTGTCAATCAACATCTGATGGAAAAAGTAATCATAAAAGGTGGTTTTAAAGTCCACCCAGACCATGCCATGATGATGACCATACTGAGAAATCACATTCCACCAGCACTTGGATGAATCACACATCATGTTGGTGGAAATCTTGACCCTCCTCTCTAGAGGTATATTCAAATGCTCAAATATAGAAAAAGTGGCCTATAACCAAGACTCAATAGCCTAAGGACCCCCATCCCCTGAAAATATGGGAGGATGTTTCTACTGGAACTCATGGGTTAGATCATCCATAGTGGGTGCAAGTCATGGAGCACTCTACATAGACTATATTAGACATATAAAACCCTCTCAAAACTGAGTTTCAGTTCCTATTTCAGGGATAGAAGGTGATACCTCAGGTGGAACTACTATAGGTATCACTAGTGGCTCAAGGCCCGCCACCTTCAGAGCATGGTCGTTTCCACCCTCCTGGAACATGACTGGAGGAATTTGTGGTGGAATAGATCTACAGATTCCAAGAACACACCTAAAAACTCTATTTTAAGTGGATATAAACTAGAATAATCATATTATAAGAATAAGGGTCCACTACGCAAGATACTACCCCAACCACCCTCTTAGAATGCCAAGGTATTGGTAAGTGTTCAATTTTAATTTACTGGGTTCCAGTAGGTGAAGGGTCAATTACACTTTTCCTCTTCATTTTATAGTAACCATTTCATTTAATAAGTAAATATTTTATATTTACAATTTTTATGTGCTTATATACATATAAAAAGTTTCAATAAAAATAATTTTCATTCCCAGTTACTAAGGTTTCATACCCCTTATAACTGAAATTGAAAACCATTTAATTTTAATTAGCTCCCATAAAATTAGGTCTATGGATGTAGCGAGTGATATGTGATGGCTCAAATTAATTAATTACCCATTCTAATTCACAAGGTCTCATACACATCATGAATTTAAATTGGTAGTAACTCAATCACAGCCAAATCCTAGATCATGTAAACAGATCTATATATATGACATGGGTAGAAATAATCTATTTAATATGCCACCATCAACCTATATATGGAAACACTATTTAGATTGATGTTAACACTTTAATTAACCAATTACCTTACCCTACAAAAGATGTTAGTATCACACACATATATCACAACCATGGCTCACTCAATAATCACAATCAATATAGGAAATGAAAGAAATGAAATGAACCTATATGATATGGTATATGCATGGCATGTAAATTTTATGTACCTATAATGATGCATGTAATAATTATCCTTGTCCTACTAGTCCCTGGTAAAATATCCATAATGCATATCAAATATCATAATTCATTTGCATCACCAAATGATGAAGTTATATCAACTATAATGAGTGAAAAATAGAAAATAATTTTCCATTCCCAGAAAACATGGTATTTACCTCAAATGTGGGTTAGCTACTCCTAGGATGGATAATAACCAAGTTCACACATGTTACTAATATCTTATCTATATTTCCCAAACAATTAGACAAAATAAAAGAAAATCGTTATGATACCATTTTCTGACGTCCCGACATGGGTGCCACTAAATAGTTCCCCAAATCAATGGCCACATGGCCTCAAGCACACCTCCTCATATTTCATAGGCTACCAACTAGTAGATATGGCCTAGTTTGTGTCCATGGGGATACTATTCTATCATGTCAGAGTGGAACATGGTGGTATAATAAACAAAAAAAATTGGTAGCATGATATCGATGAATAAGCAATAGAAAACATGGATAAGAATCCAACAATAATAATCAACTCAAAGATGAATCATATAAAAAATGATGATGATATATGTCATGTATCTACAAAAAAATAAAACATTTATACATGGAATAAGGAAGTATTACAATACATGCTATACAAAATAACAAAAAGACCAAAAAATATCTAAGCATCCCAAGCACTGGACTAGTCATCTGTTACCGAGCTCCATCCTAGCAAGGAAGGAAGGAATTCAGGTGTACAAGGTGGGATGATTCCCATTTTCCATGCCTATGATCATATAATCATCCTTGGCACTAATAAAATCTTGTATAGGGTGTGATATAATTCTTATTCAGCCACCACCGATGACGTTTATACAATTCATTATATGAATATAAACAAACAGTGTGCAGGCATATATAAATGTAAAGCAATTCAAAAATAATAAATCATGTCTGCTTAAGCCTCAGTTATTAATTTCTATGAACATGATATTATTTAATTAATTCATTTAAGTTAAATTTATATATATTAACCAATTCAAATTGTCAACAGCACTATAATAGTCCATAATAATAATAAAGAATGATCAACAGTGAAATGATGGCATCCTTGACCTCAGGGGTCGAACAACTCATAGTAATAACCCATACAGCTTGGTAATAAAGTTTTTGAGTCCAATATAAGGGAATTGTACAGGTAATTATACTATAAAATATTCTAATTGATTCCATGGATCTAGTCTATAGTAATCTTTGGCTAAGCATGACTGGGCCCAATGGGATGAATATATGGTGCCTTGTGTCCAAAGACATGAAGCTAGATCTAAGGAGTGTATCTAAGGATTACTAATATCTTGAAGATAGTGAGGGGATCCTATAACATCATGTACAAAATTCTCTAGTAGACAAGGACTATGATCCAAGGTAGGTATCTCCCTTGCAAACTGCCTCCTTGAATTAGAATAGTGCCCTCTAAGTTCTCAAGGCATTACCTCAAGAATCCAAGGATAGCTCAAGTCTGAACACTCCTATAAAGATAAAAATTTCCATATGCAATAGTCACCTTATACATATATCATTATTTAGTTTATTCCATGTAATACTTATTCCATTTTATAATTCATAGTGTCTATTCCATTGCCTTTCATACTAATTGGCAAGGCTTTAAGGACATGCAGCCAATTCAAATAATTATAAGAATAAGGGAAAAGTTATATATATACATATAAACTCTCTAATTAATAATTCATTAGGTTCATTCCATTACCTTTCAAACTAGTTTAAAAGGATTAAAAGGACATGCAACCCATTCCCATTTCAATTTATAAACATTTATTAGGTTCATTCAATTTCCTTTTATTAAGCATAACAAGGTAAATCGGGATATGAAAAAAATCCAATTCAATTTACAATTTAATTGGTACAAGTGATGTGTATTAATATAATTTCCAATTACCAATTGAAGGATAATTTATTTAGTTGAAAAACTTTCCTTTTTTAAGGACAATTCTAGATCACCCGATCTGTAGCGCATGTAAACCCAATATGGTTCCAAAGTAATGAGAGAGGTCACACCCTACTTGGGGTGAATGAAATTGGTGTTCTTACCTCCAACAGAATGAACAAAATGCTTAGAAAGGTCTTTAGAATTTGAGAAAAATGATTATAATTAAGTCGTGTGAACTTTAATGGGAAATACTCGGTGAAATCGGCATGCATACAACAACAGAAATTTATAAACAATGATAATTTTATGGAAAATTTATAGACCACCTACCTCAATCCTATATCACTCTCCTCATCCTGTATCAGCCCTTAGTTTTTCATGGATCAGAAGAAAATGGAATAATGGATGAATTCCTTGAAAATAGGGAATATTATATTCTACCAAAATAGAAAATATGATAGGATTAAGAATAATGAAAGGAGCCTAAGGATTGAAGAACGTACCAACGGCTATCCAATAAGACTGATGGAGTTTGAATTGGAGGTTTTATGATGTAATAGGATCAAATACTAGAAGAGAATGCTTGGGATCTCATTTCAGAGAAAAGAGGGCCTTTTATCCACTAGAATGAGAAAGGAGAAGGGTTTTAAGTTTTTAAAGAATCTAAGGGAAAATGGTAATTTTACCCAAAAAATTATGGGGTCATATGATTTGGCTGCACAGTTTTCTAAATTATGCACCAATCGTGTGTACCCCACTGCCTTAAAAGGGAACCTTCATGGTTTAGCTGCACATTTTGAGAAACCATACACCAACCGTGCCATTTGTCTCTGCTTAAAATTTCAGACCATCCGCATGGAAATTCATCCATGGTCACGCAGTTAGGGAATACTATACACCCTACTTTGCCCTCTAAAATTTCATGCACAGTTAGGGGAAATCATGTGGGTTTTGTGGCATGGTTTCTACTCATCATGTGTCCCAGTGGTTTCTTCCACCGATCGGGGTTTTTGAGTTTCAAACAAGCCCTGGACACCCCTAAAAATTTCATGACCTCATTATTCATCCATAATAGTTCAAAGATAAATAATTAGACTAAAATTTAAAGGATCCATACCTCATATAAAAAACTAGTTTCTTATACATTACAAGAATCACATAGAGTGAGATTATGTTCTTACTAAGTTATTACTTTAAGATTAATTGGATCCAATAGTTTTGGTGATGGGAAAGGATGTTTCCATACAGGGCAGTTGTCTACCAAGATCACTTAGTGCTTGAACCTTTAAGGATGAAGGAAGTGTGTGTGAAAGTGGATAGTTGTTTAGCATGAGTTTTTTTTGTAAAATTCCTTGTTTAGCATCTCCATTTGTTTCCTTATTAGGGATAAAAAGGTTTAAAGGTGGTTAGAATGTAGCAACCCATATTTTCCTAAGTTGATACTTTTCATAATTTTGAGTTTCAGAGTCTCAACACCTCTCTTAGGGTAAAACGGTAGATTTGACCTAGAATAATACCATGGAAAAAATTGAGGGTTAGATTCATCACGAGGCACTATGTTTACCTTAGGGATGGGTTTCGGTGATTTTTTTATTATAGTAAATTTTGAGTGGTTTTTTATATTTATTATTTAAACATATAATTATCCCACAAGCATGGGTGATAATATCACCTGAAGGGGGTCTCGTCTAGTAATTTTGGTGTCATGGTTTCATTCAAACTATATGGTTTACCCTAGGGGAAATGTATTTTTTTCACATATAGGTTCACCGAGGGGCTTGGCTTTTATGAGTGGAAATTAATTAATTTAATTAATTGATTGATTGAGTAATTAAATATATGTGTAAAACCTAATTATCACTTTATATTATCCCTTAATATCTCTCTCTCTCAAGTTAGCCACCATAAACATTAGTTTTTGTGAGAGATAGGAAATGAGAAGGAGATCATATATGGACTAGAGATCTGTAGAGCTGATGAATAAATTCTTCATTGGAGATCACCAATGAATTTGATGTGGTTGTGTCCATCACCAATGATCAATAAAATAGAGAGGTGGAGATATTTATTTCAATCTATTAATTTGATTCTTAATATTAACTCACTAAATTTATAGTCTTATAATTATTGTTAGTTGTGAATCCATGAATTTTATCTTCTTTTTATCTGGCTGAATTTTGCACTTCTTTTCCTATGTTATTCATTATTGGTGAACCTGTACCCAATGATCAGTGGTTAGACCTTTTCACCAGCCATAAAAAGACACCTATGGATTTATTTTGTTGTTCATATCCCTTTAATCATGTATTATCATTCATCATTCACTATGGATAGTAGTTTGATGAATTTTTTCCAAGATTGAGGAAATATCGATATCTAGGTTTGAGAGAAAATGATTTGTATATGAATGTGGAGATCAGGTTGTGAGGGATCGATAACATGAAATAATAGATCATTAGAAGGTGTGATGGTGTAGTATCTCAAAGTTAAATGGAACCTAGGGAGTCAAGGATGGGTTTGAACCCCTTTCAGGACATTTTATAGTAAAGTAAATTTATAAAACGACCCCTATAGGAATAAAAATAATGAATGTAGTATTTGGAAGTGATTTTGGAAAAATCGAAGAAAATAATGGTGATGAAGGTGTGATTCCCAAGAAACTTCAATTTCTGGGATAGTTTTTCACCTTCACATGGTGTGTAGTTATTATAACACACATCAGGTATTCCCCTCCATCAATTATTATATTTTCATTGAGAATTAAATATTACATAGTGTGTATCTTAGTCACACATGTCATGTGTACCAAGAAGACTTGACTCGGCATGTGGGTTAAGAACGTGCAACATGTATTTTGGTCAGTACATGGCTTGAGATCCCAATAGTACATTCCCAAAGAAACCTTAATGTACTATATTCCATGTGTCTATGGATACACATTGTGTTGTTAGGGATTTTATGACTTAGGCATCTGGCGATACATGCTGAGTATTCTCATGGGCATCACAAGCTATATACCACCTTGGAAACATTGTGTATACTAAAATTTCATGTTCTTTTGTATTGATGATACACGTTAAGTACCCCATCTAGTCCAACACACCAAGTAAACTAGATTACACACCATTAAGGTGGACTTATATACACCATATGAGTAATAATACATTGCTAGATAACTAGATAGTGTCAATACATCATGTACCAATAGTACATGTCATGTACTTTTCTATATTAGTGGTTTTTTGTATTTATTTACTCAGGACTCAAATTTGGTAACTTGAGTAGTCTATCATGAGTATTTTTTTAAATAAAACATGATGTAATTTCCCTTTTTATCATCAAAAGTGAGACATAAGGTGATTTAGGTAGTTAAGTCTCATAAACTCTATATGACCAATGATGAGTATCAAGTGTGATGATCAAAGCATAAATAGGGTTAGGAAATTCCTTGGTGATGTGGTCATAGTAGGGAATGGGTCCCCCACATGATTGATAGAGTGGTTAACTTCCCATATCATGGGATGTGGGTCCTCTAGATATGAAGTTGGGTGCTTTATCTCTTGAAGAACTCTACTTTATGAGGCTTGGGTTCTCCACTGAGGTTGGTTATTACCTCAGTCGATACTAACTATTGGTGAATCATAGGTCCTCTACTACGATTTCTGAGAGGATATATGGGTTTTCCATGACAGGGCAGTTCTGATAGTAGGGGTTATAACTCCCTGGATTGGTGATTATTCTTAGAAAATGTGTGGGTTCCTTGGTGTGTTCCTAGAACATTAACACAATAATTGTGGATAGTAAGGTTTCGTACTCCCTTGAATAGAAAGCATACATTAGTGAGGATTGGGTTCCCTATTTTAGTTATCATGTTTAAATGTAAAATTTAAAGAAGACTAAATAGTTTGAAAACTTTGAGCCTATAGAATTTGTGAGCCTTTTGATGCTTCAAGTATTCCTAGTTTCTCATGAGATAAAAACCATCATGGATTGGATTTGGGATGACTGGGACTTATTTTTTCCCCTAAGACTTCTATTTTTAGATAATATATATATATATATTTCTTTTTCATCCTCCTAATTACTTTCCTATTACAAAGTTTGATCTGATTTTTTTGTTTTCTTTTCTTTTTGATTTTGGTAAATCTTATTGAGTATGTTTATACTCATCCTAGTATGATATTTATGCTCACATTTTTTTTGTTTTTATATATGATATGAAATCCATAATTGGTCTAGGTGGATGCAGAGCTAGTAAGGATTATTCAGGATTTATGATTGGTGATGTTTAGTGATTATTTTTAGTTCTTGGTGGTGTTTGGTGGTTCCTGATGGTGGTGGAAATCATTGCAGTCAAACACTGATTTGGGATCCCTTACACCAAATAGTATATATCTCTTGTTTTGTGTTTATCAAGTTCATAGACTTTTTTAGATGTACAATTTCCATGGTGTTTTGATTATTTGTCAACATACTTACCATGTGATGTCTCATACATGCATTGTATATTATTTGATTATATATATATTTATATTTATATATTTTTTGTATCTATTTTTTATAAATTAAAGATATGTTTCTATTATAGGTTGATATAAGTTAAGGTCTCCTATATTGTGTGATATAACTACTCAATGTTAGTCACTATCCCCTAGCCTATTGTAGGCATACTTGTGTTGGAACACTAGGCTTACTTTCAACTTAGGAAAGGCCCTAGATCAGATTGTGTCACTACCTCCTATGGTGCCTCTTACGTAAGGCACATGCTGAATTGAGGTAGCCTAGGTAGAAGTCCTTCTCTAGATATTTCGTTCATGCTCTCTCCCCATGTGCCACTTATGTGCCTCCCTCCCCCCACCTCTAACCCCACTTTCATGCCCTAGTTAATTCCACCCTTATAATGACTCTTTTTTAGATAAGGATTCACTTCCTACAATGAAAAACTACCTAGATGCACCCATTATAGAATTAAAAACTTATAAAAGTGTAAAGAATATTTTTTTACAACACCTCTATGGTCACACACCTTTGACTTCTTATCTATTTTTTCCCAAATACTTGGCTTCAACCTCTTCATGATCAATCCAGATATGCTTCTATGGGATCTAATTCAATAAAATATTTCTATTTGTTTCTACCTAAACCTCCATCATTCCTTTTTGGACCTCCATAATGATTTTTTTTACTCAAACCTCCATCAAGACTCGTTGTTTTTGTTCACACCTCAATTGAGCTTAATTGTTGTCACATCACCATTATGTGCAACCATTAGAGTAATATTATCTTGTATTATTTTTTGAGTATACATAGTGTTCTCTATTTAACTCAGTTTTTTGGATTTTCATGTAAGACACCATTATATATATCCATTTACATTTGTATGATAGGTATTATTCCACCTAATAATCTAGGTTTTCAAGGTGATAACTATACTACCCAGGCATTTGGGTCCACATGATTAGCATTATTCCACCCAACTATTTAAGTCTACATGTCAATAATCATTCAACCTAGTAATTTTAGTTTTCATAATAGGTTCCATTTCACGCAACCATTTTGGTCGTCAAGTCAAGAACCATTCTACCCACCTATCTGGGTCCTCAAAGCATAGGTCATTTCACCCAATTATTTTTTAATCGCTCATTGGTTTTCATTTTATCCTTTATATTAAATTTTTAAGGACCTAGTTATTCCTAAACCCTTCCTTTGTGTTTTTAGTTGATTAGAGGAATCAAGAAAAGCATGGAGGAGTAGGAGTGATATTGGAGTAGGAAATTAATTTGTAGGATAAGCATTGTGGAATGGTGTATCTTTGGGTAGTGTGTGGAATTTTCCAAAAATGGCTTTCATGGTGTGTCCATGGCCATGGCATTATAAAACCCCAGATGGATGGTTTGGTGGCTCTTTCCTTTTAGGGGTCATTATGGAGTGTATCCTAGGTTGTTCCATAGATTTCAGTAGTTTAATTCCCTGTATCTTCCCTCTTAATAGTCCCTACAATGTGTTCTTTTGGGTTATTTCATGGAGACCTAAGGGTTTATTCCCTAGATCTGGCCTTTGGAGGACCATTGCAGCATAAGTTATTTGTTGTTCCATAACGCTCCCTTGGTTTTATCAAATGAATGGGTTTTAAAAAATTAAATGAAGGATATATGGGGGGATTTTAACAGTGATTTTTATATTAATGTTGGAATCAAACCTATTTCAGTGTGGTAACCCTTGTTGCGCTATGATTTTGGTAGAAAACCAAACCATTGAAACATGGCCAGACTTGTTTTTTCATTGTGTTATTAAAATTACAGCCTATATAAATGTGGAATTCCTCTCAAATTTCTCTTATTTAATCCCTATTCATTTTAACCATAGGCATCCAAAGGATCTATTTTAGAGTCTCTTAATCCTCTTTTATTGGATTTATCCCCCATCTTCTAAAGATCAATTTATGGGTGATCCAAGTTGAGTTTCCTTATTCCCCATAGGTTCTTTCTCTATCCCTCGATCCCTCTTTCCATGATATGGAAGATTTTTTACCATAAATTCTGGTGATTTCTTATTGATGATTGAAGGAGTATTATTGGTGGGTTGACATCCTTAGGTATTGTGGGTTTCTTATGGGAGAGGTGATTGGATATATGTGTCTATTATTCCATTATTATTTGAGGAATATTAAAATTTTCATATGAGGTAGGGGATTAATGAATTCTACTTATTTATGTGTTTATGTGGGATTCTTATGCTTTATCTTCAAATGATAGATGGTTGATATTGACCTTAATGAATATAATTAATCAAAAGTAAGATAATTGGAATAATTGGAAGGGTTATTTGATCACATGTGGTTTATGTTATTTTTTGATGATGTTGCGTGATATTTACTAGATATTTAGAAACTTTATTATTGTGTTAAATGTAGTTCCTTAGATTATTAACATGTTGAAATTGGTTAAACAACATAAATTTGGTAAGATAAAGTGAATAAGGATTTAATCATAGGAATTGAGTTTGTTTCTCCTTCTTAAAACTACTTGATATGAAAAGTGTCACTTTGAAAAAGTTTATTGGTTAATTATAATTGTTTTTAGACACTGATATTAGGAATATTATTATTAAAACTAACTCATAATTAATTGATTAAATCAATAAAGTAATGGGTAATGATTATTATTGAAATTAAAAAATTCGGGTTGTTGTGATGCCCATCTTGCTACTATACCTTTCTTATTTTAGCTTATTTTCTTGATGTGGTGGCCTTAGTTTCACCCTCAATTTTTTGTACTGAAAATATGATCTGTTTCATGTATATTTTTAAGAATGATAGGTCTCCTTCTAAGAAATTAAGTGGAACCTATTATGGTTAAATGGTTGGGAACAAATTGAGAGTTGGAATTTCCTATTTTCCAGATGTTGTGATGTTGGGTTGGTTGATACAAGTTGATAGTTGGGATTTCCCATTTAATTTTTCATTGTTCACATTATAATTCTTACTTTATGATACTATGTAATTCTTGTTTACTTTAGGCATATATATCCCTTGAAATTTTTAGGTCAAGTCTTATAATGCTCTGAATTATGGAATTATAATGAACTTCTGGGACTGGGAGGTGGTGGTGGTATTGAAGTATTAAATGGATACTAATAATTGGTTAGGATAATGCTTTGTGATCATGGGATGAATCAAAAAATTGAAATTATGGTTATAAAATCACCCTATATTTATGAAATAATGTGAAAATTTAACCAATTTTTATAATATATTTAATAAAGTGAATGATAATTGTTAAATTTACAAACGATTAATGATGATGAATTATGATTCTTGTTTTCTTGTGATATTTAGATTTCTAGACCTAGAGATGGAAATTGGCTAGTCATGGGGGTACATTAGCTAAAGTTTTAGTTTAGGGTAGGGTTGTTATACTTAGGATATATGTGTGTTATATTACCTTTATTTTCAATTTTTTCATATTCTACACCACTCGACTCAGTGGGGAATTTTAATTCCATATGGCCTTGGGTTTTGTGTGTTTTCCTAATATATAGGGTATCAAGGATACGAATGGTTGACTACTTTCTTACCCCACCCTCTCTTATAGAAATAGTATTACAACTCACAAACATGAACATCTAAATTCCATGATTTAAAGAAAAAAATTCATTATAATAAATTCCCAATACCTTTTAGGTTTATAGTTTTAGATAATTAGGAAAAAACATTAACTAACAAAACTCATGTCTTTTACAATTAATAGACATTTTTTCCACTATGTAAGAAACTGATTAATCAATAACAAGTATTTAATATCTCATAATAATTCTCCACATAAGATAATCATCTAGACATTTCATACTTTTCTTATCTTTATAATCTAGGGAAATAGAAACATAAGACAGGGGTGAGAATAGATGCTCAATAAGGGTAAACATAAGTGATATAAATCAAAGAACATAAGTGAGTATAATATGAGAATATGGGTATAATCATGATATATAAGAAAGTTACACCTAATAAATCATAGATCATAAATCAATTAATAACATAATATTATATCATGATGATGTTTTATATCATAGAAGTAAGGCATACTTGAGAATTCTGGAACATCTATAATCATAAAAATCATAACATTGTGGATTAGGTATCACTCACCAATTTCCATTGGTAGATCAGGTTTCACTCACATATTTTCATTGGTGGATAAAATCATAACAAATCATTTCCCATTATCTCATGATATATAAAACTCTAACCAATGCATTAGAGTATGATATAGAAACTCACCCATCATTATCAATACATATGAGTGCCATATAAAATAAATCATCATCATATAATAAAGAACCCATGGAAAGAAAATGGTTTTAATATCCATTTCAAATAGAATTATATATGTAAAAGATCTATAATTCCATCAATAATCATAACATGATATACTTGTGGAAAATAAATTGGTATACAAATATATTTAGTAACATTATAGGTAAATAACATTAAATCAAGATAATATAGTATATGGTATTCACACCATATAAATAAATGGTATATGGTTTAGTAAATAATTTCTCCAATTAATTGAAATTATGGAATCTAGTTGAATAACCTTCAATCAAAGAAATTTAAAATATCATATTCTAAAAGCAAGGCATTGTAAAAAGAGTTTTTTCTATTCATGATGGATAGTTAGGAAAGATAAAGGTAGTGATGGATAATGTCTTTGATAGAAAATAACTTTACATAATCCATCCATAGAAATAAAGTAGATTATTATAAAATAACATTTTCTTAGTTTAATAAATGAAACATATAAGGATATTGAAATAGATGAAAATATCTTTGTAAAAGAAATCTTTGAACGAAATCAAACAAGATTGAATCAAGAATCAAACTATTTTATATTGAGAGTTCAATTCTCAAAATTATATTTATATATATATATATATATTAGTGGATAAATCATGAAACATAAATCTCATGAGTATAAATCCTTTTGAATATGAAAATGAAAATGGAGGTGAAAACCTTAAATAGATTTTAGAAAACATTTTTTACAATGATGTAAAATAAAAAATTACATGTCACTTTCAAAAGTAAATTTTGAAAAGGTGAAGTGAAAGATTTTAAAAAAACATTTAAAAATAAAATCCTATAATAAATACTTGAAAATTATATAAGGTTAACTATAGGAATTTTGGATCCAAAGATAAAACATTTGATTTTTTAAATAACCTTTTTAATACTTTAAAATTTCCTTTTTTTAAACACACATTATAAAAATCATAATAAAAAACTTACTTTTATTAAAACTTTGTTTTCCCAAATAGGATTATAAAATACCATATAATAAAATATTATGGTGGTTAAACCTATTTATGGAAGAATAATTTCCAAGATAAAACTTTAAAACTCAAAGAAAGGAGATTTGAGCTATCAATATCCCTTATGAGAAACATACTCCATAAGGTAAGAAATATTAGAGAAGGATTTATGTGTTAGGAATATAATTCAATATAAAACAATGATATAATACCACATAATACAATAAAGGTTATAATGTGACCAACTTATATGAAATAAATTCAACATAACGATCATAACTCAATAAATAAAAGTTGAGTTACCAAAAATACTTACTATTAGGGTAACAAATGAATCAATAGACATTTTAAGAAGGGAATGTGATTTTTATTAGTATATCCCATGAAATTATAAAATTTTATGATAAAAATACATTTATTTCCAATAAATAAACCATACAAGGAAAACATGGTGAAAAAATGTATTATGTCTCAAAGAATCAGAAATAAGTCTAAGAAAACCCTTACCTATTGTTACGAATTCAATAAATGTACTTTAAAATCATGTGTCAAAAACATATCTATATTAATGGATTAATTAATATCATTACTCATATATATTTTTATTTATACTCTTAATATATATTCATACTCTATATTAATTTTTTTTAGTTTCTTTTTTACCTATTTTCCCACATCATGTGTTTATAATTTTGATCATTTGTATCAATTTCATAATGAAGGTGTCTATATTAATTATTATTTAAATTTAATATTTAAAAATTCATTAAATTTACTATTATGGATAATTTATAATAATTTATAATGTTTTAAATTTCTTTCATGTGTGTTTTAGTCTTTATCCTTAAAGATGAAATCGATAACAAGCAGGTTTCTGTGATTCTTGGTGATTGAAAGGTGTTTTCTTAATTAATGAGTTTAATAATAATGTTTCCATTATCTAAGAAAAAAATATTTACATATTTATATCATATTATATCATTAATTAATTTCTCATAGTCATCCATGATATAAATTCAAATCATTGTTCAAGTAGGTGGTTATACCAACCCAAACATAAACATACCATGATTAATGGATAATTATGTGGCGGTTTAGATATAATATAATTATAATATAAGAATAATGATCTCATTTAGTTTCTATTAGTGTGATATATTTTAATTATAAGGAATAATAAGATGAATTAATGGATATAAAAATATTACATGATATGAATAAAAATATTTTCCTCATAGTACACTTGTTTTAAATGATTAAATTAACGATGATCATTTGTTAATCATATCATTAATAGGTTATCCAATTTTTCATAAAAATTATTAATGATATCATAAAAATTATATTTATCCATAAAACAACTTTTAGGACCATATGTGTAAGTATTTTAAGGAAAATGAAACATGGCTCTTTGTAGAGGTGGTAGTTTGCACACACACACAAATGTCGTTTTTGTTTTCCTTAAGGGAAAATAGAAAAGGTGATTAATGATTATTACCTTAACATAATAAAATTTATTCTATGATAAATACTAATTATACCATATATATAAGATAAATTTATAATTTCAAGTTAACATATAAAGGAAAGAAGCTAAGTAAAAAAAAGGATTACTCACATTGATCACTTTGATATTTCCTTGCAAGATCCCTTATAAATAGAGGTATTAGGATAAATTATTGTAACCATAAGATAATTGAAGAAATATATGATTCAATTGGAATAAAAAAGATCAATTTTTTTAATATTAAACTTAATGTTTGGAGTGATATTGAAGCGGTGGTGAGAGGCCCCTTCTATAAGAAAAAAGGGATAGCATTTTTGTAAATACCCATAACTTTTTAATAATGGGAAGTCACTCTCAAGAAAAATGGATTAAAAATTGATAAATAATGGAGTGGTGAATATATAAGGTCAATTAATACTCTAAAATTTAATTTCACATATGTTTTAAACATGTTTTCAACTCATTTCCATTAGATTTACCACTTTTTCCATTTTAACTTTTACTAAAGAAACGAGATTTTTTTAACTTAGTAAATCATTTTTTATGCCTAAAAATAAAATGAAACTTATTAAAAAATTTAAACATAATGATTCAAAATGTAAAAATATATTAAATAATATTAATTTTCTTTATGTAATGAAACTCAGTTTTAACATTAGCACATGTAAAGCATAAAACTCCATCTTTAGAAAAAAGTGTATTTTTTAGATTAAAATTTTGTGTAGGATAAAATTATAAATGAATTTTATTTTTATGATATAATATTTTCATTATAATACTAACAAAATATATTTATATTTCAAATAAAACTAAAAAATAATTTTACCAAAATAATATTTAATTAAAAGAAAATACTAAAACGGTTTCTTTTATTGGAAAATATTACTTAAGTTCATAAAATGTTAAACATAGGTTTTATAAACTCATAATAGTATTTAAAAAATATAGTTTTAATACTAAAATAAATATTTGATAAATTAAAAGGTTTTATAAACTTCTAAGTCTTTATTATATAATTATAAAGTTACAATTTTGGTAAAAATTGTATTTTCACTATTCACCTAAAAACAAATATTTCAGAAAAAACCTAAAAATTAATAATAAGATAATATTGAAGTTTTGAAATGTTAAATCTAAAAATTAATTTTATCTTTTCAAATTAAAATTCTAAAAGTTTATAATTTAAATTTTAAATAAAAAAATCAAAATATAATGAAAACTGTTTTCATGGGAAAATAACCTTTTTAAAACATTAACCATTTTATTTTTATTTCCTATCAATTACTAATAAAATTGGTGTTAATATATTATTTATATCAACAATATATTTTATCCATAATATATTTAGTATCTTAAAATAAAGCATATAAAATATTATTTTTTAATGGTTATATTTTAAAGCATAAATTAGTCTTGTTAGCTAATTATCTATTCTAATTGAATTTTCATTAATGCCTTATTATTAATAATGACCTTTATTTTTTATATATATATTTAATAATTTCATTACATCAATTTTTATCTTTCAAGTATATGGATATATTTTAATGATTATATAACATTTCACAATTCATTGTGGTTTGGTGTTGTGTATAAAGCAAGATATCAAACACACAGGTTTTAAAGGAATGTGTTGATTAAAATCTCAAGGTGTTACATGTAGCATGGTATCTAGGAATTTCTAGGTTGTAATGGATAAGGTATATATTATGTGTTCATATGGGCTATTATGGATCTTGGTTTTACCATACATGTATGTGTAGGTTGTAACATCTTGGGTTTATAACATATACATGTATTTCGGTTATAGTCATTTCAGTTACTATAGGTTCACATTAATATGCTATAAGGAATTGAGTTATAGTTCATGATGCATGAGTCATTATAGCTTTCAAACTTGCTAAATTTTTATGATATATGATGGGATGTGTTGTGGTATGGTTTCATAGGTTATAGGATGTGATGATTATGTAGTTATGATATCATTTCCCATATGGGAAGGATAACTTAAAGAGAAGATAGGATCACCAGGATGTAATAAATTTGGGTGAGAGTGATTAGTGTAGTGGGAAAGTGGATGTGGGTACCTATATATATATATATATATATATATATCTGTGTGTGTGTGTGTGTGATTTTTATATTATGTTACCTATTTTTATGAGTTACTTGGTGAGTGGGCCTTGGTGAGGTTAGGATTTATTTCACCTATTTTAGGTCACGAGTTGATTTTCCTCTATTTTTTCACTGTGGTTTAGTGTAATTATTTCACATTTTCACTAGAGGTTTTGGAGAGGATCCTAATGAGTATACTTTTATAATCACCCCTATATATATAAACCAATTTTTAGGTCTATGGGAGTTGGTTGGTGATTGAGTTGGGCATTACTATCTCAGAGTGGTTGTTTAAGAGCTGTTGGTGTTCATAGTCTCTACTTAGGAATTTTCTTGGTATTTAATTTTGTTTCCATATTTTATAACATTTACTATATTGGGATTATCTGTTAATATATATTATGGATTTTATTGGTGGATCTTATCACTTTTCTTGGAATTTATATATTGAAGGTAATGCCTCCCATTTATGTATGTTTTATACCCTCGGTGCTAGTTTCCAACTCATAACCTATTGGAGGTGGGATTAAAGGGTCACAAATGTCCTCACTAAGAGCATAAGAGGGGTACCAGTGGAGGGGGGTTATGATAGAGTGGTATTAAATATTTTAGTGTAGTGGTGTGATGGATTTTGTAGATAGGAATTGGTCTGTATTACTTGGTTTGGTGGGGAAACAGTATCATCTGAACTTAGTATGTGATGTAAGTAAGGGATACTAGCTAATACATGGGATTTTAGAGAACCCTGTGATTCTATGCAAAGACATTAAGTTAACTATATGTAATAAATTAATTGAAACTACTTTCAGGATATAGACATAGGTAATCATAATGTATCATGATTATCTATGCTTATGGTTAAATTTAATAAATAATGGGAACTAGAATGAACCTTAATTAATAGACCATAAATATTTTATATTATGGGTTTGAGAAGTTCCTAAAACTTTCTATTTTATGGGTATGGATTCAGTTCAAGTTCCCTATCAGGTTCGTATCTATGATGTCCAACAGGATGTGCTAGTAGATCATAGTAGAGTGGAGATTGATGAAGAAGAAGACACATGTAGGAATATTATTTGAGATTTTTTGCACTAGATCCTGCAAAAGTATGAGGGATCTATTTTAGATCAGGAGACTAATTCATGGTTAGAGGAGTTTTACATTTCCTTCACCTTGATCCATGCTTAAAGGGAGAACTGTATTCTATTGGATATCAGTATATTATCTGTAGATTCATAAAAGTGGTGGTTTTTTTCTCAAGGATCATGATAAATTGTTCATTTCATATGGGAATTTTAATGATCAGTTTTAGGTTATGTTCCATTAATTTTCCATGAAGGAAGATTGTCAGTGATATTTTCTTACTATCTACTATAAGATCTCTAATATTTAGAAGTTTGGAATATAGAATAAGAACCTCTTATGTTATTATTCATACATTTTACTTAATGAGGAGGCTAGGGAGATCTATTTCAAATAGGATTTCCATACATAGATCTAGTGTCAGGTTGCTCTGTTTAGATCATCAAAGAATCTTGAGATGTTGGGGATGGAAGAGGTCATCGAGATATGTTTTATAGAACTATATATTCATGGGATGGGAGTTTTTGGTACTCCATAAGTTCTCAGTTTCCTAGTTAGATGAAGTCTCATATAGTAAGGAGTTGGTTCCAACCTTATTCATCCCTTTTCACTGGGGATTGAAGTTCCTATACCCCCACCAATAAATTGGGTGTGGTTTTTTTCAAATAGATATATTAGACATTGGAATATTGAGTTCCCAACTTTCCTAAGTCATAAGTGTGAGGATGGAGGCCCTCTTTATGTTAATCCATTATAGCGGTGTCCTCTAAGGAAACAGAAATACCATGGTGACTTGGGTTTTCATTAGTAGAGAGGGGGTTGGAAAAGGATATCCCTATGATGTCCCTCATCCTCAAGGATAGAGCAGAGTGCAACTGTGGAGGTTGTTACCTTCAGAGTTAGATAGACCATGGAGAAGGATGTGGTTAGATGCATGTTATAGAGTTGTCAGCACCAAACAAACCAGAAATCATGTGAGGTATTATATACTTATTTTATACCTAGGTTTATGATTTGTTTGATTCAATATCTACACATTCCTTAATTACACCTAACCTAATTTGTGATATAGGAATTTAGGTGAAGTGTCTTCCAGTGCCATTAGAATTGACTGTGCTAGTTGGAGGTTGAGCTAGATTATGTGATGTTTGTAGAGATTGTGAGTTGATGTTAGGGTAATATCTCTCTTGGGGATATTTATTGTGTTTACAGATACATCCATATGATAAAATCTAAATCATAGACTATTTTTATTTAGTGTGGGATATTTTGGATTACTTCAGGAGGTGAGTGGTAATCTATGATTATGATGGTAAACATATCATGTTCATTGGTGAGTGAGACCATCAGATGGGTTAGAGGCATGATAATTACATATCTTATTTGATGATTAGGTTGATGTTGAGTTTATTTGAGTATTATATTGTGGTATTTTATAGGGTTATAAAATAGTTCCCTGATGTCTATACTGAAGAGGTTTTGACACCACCCTCTCGATGAAATGTCAAATTTGGGATAGAGTTTCAAATGGACATCTCTAAAATATCTATATCCCTGTATAGGATATTATCTTATGAGTTACAGGAGTTGTAGATTCATATTGAATACTATCTAAAATGAGGTTTTGTTTAGCCTAGTTTGTCACCTTAGGGTGATTCAGATTTTTTACAGAGAAAGTAGATGGTATTCTATGTTAATCACTACTAAAAAACAGCCTTTAATGGTCCTAGAATAGGCCTTTATCAATGATAAAAAATTAATGATAATTTGAGCATGGTTAAAGGACTGAATCCATTATTAGTTCTTTTTTTGTGCTCTTAAAGGCCCCTTTTATCAACACTTTTTTTAGCATTGTTAAAGGGGGCCTTTAACAGTGCTAAAAATGCTGATAAAGGCCCCAATGATAAAGGGTATATAAAAGAAATTTTCATTCCCCACCCACCCCCCTTTATCTGCACTTCCCACCTCCCCCCCCCCATTTATCAGCACTTACCCCACCCATTTATCAATGATTTAGATAATCCCACCCTCCTATGTGCACCCCTACCTCCATCTAGTTTCGAACCTAGACCTCCAGCATATATATCAAAGCCTTTTCCACTTCCCTATACTATTTTGTTTCAGAATTTATATTTTGTTACATTTTTTATCCATATATTTATATGTGTGTGTGTGTGTGTGTTTATATATGTTTATATATTAATTAATATATTTTATATGTAAATATGTTTAATTATTTATTTATAAAATTAAATTCTTATTTGTGAATATGTATATATAAAATATGTATATATTTTTATATATTTGATTATAAATAACATTAAATTGTGAAAAATGATAAAATTTTAAAACCATAATATCAATATGAATTTAATACCTAGGAATAAATTCAGTCCCCACCAAAAAAGGTCAATACGACCTCCATAAATGATCCTAAAAATCCATCGAATGTTAAAAAATCAGGGTACGCCGACTAAAAACTCAATTTTGGAGGCCTTTTGGAAATTTTTTGGCCTTGAAAATGTTACAAAGTTTTACTTGTGTCACTATAGGTGTAGATCTTGTTGCAGGATTTGATTTGATATGTGGTAGAGCTTAAATGGACACTCAAATCAAAAGTTATGGTTGTTTGAAGTTTGAGTTACGTTTTCAACTTATTTTAGATCTTTTAATAATTTTTTTGATTTTTTATGTATTAAAATTGTTATTAAATGATTATTACTTGATAATAATTAT
Organism: Viscum album; assembly: GCA_963277665.1. Classification (NCBI taxonomy): domain Eukaryota; kingdom Viridiplantae; phylum Streptophyta; class Magnoliopsida; order Santalales; family Viscaceae; genus Viscum; species Viscum album. The sequence goes on along the minus strand of OY728131.1, from coordinate 1,778,927,187 downwards.
CAAATTATTAATTAAAAATATTTTTTAATTATTTTATTAGATATTTCCACTAAATATCTTATATATTAAGTGTAAATGCCAATTTACCTTATCTAAAAAATATTTTAAAAAATATATATTATATTTATATCAATATATATATATTTATATATTAATATATTATTTTTAATGAAATATAATTTTTTTTGAAGTATAATTTTATCAGCGCTTGTGAAAAAACACTGATAAATGACCCCATTTATCAGTGCTTGTAAAAAAACAATGATAAAGGCCCCCCTTTAATAGTGTTTTTTAGCGCTGACAAAGGGGGTCTTTAACAACATTTTTAGCCAGCACTATTAAATTCCTAGTGCTGGATAAACCCAGTTTTGTATTTTTGTCATTTGAATTAGGTGATAGTGAAGAAATATTATCCCATTCTATGGATTGACAACATGTTTTATCAACTAAAGGGAGATAGATGCTTCTCTAAGATCTATTTAGGGATAGAATATCATCATATGTAAGTGGATGATGGTGATAACCTAAAGACTACCTTTAGATATTGTTATGGATACTACAAGTTCATGGTAATTCTCTCTGGTATCATGAATGAACTATTTGTATTCATGGGACTCATGAACTCCATCTTTCATAAGCTCTTGGATCAGTTTATGGTGGTATTCATAGAAAACATCCCTATATAGTATGAGTTAGATGAGGATTACATAGAGCATATAAAAACAATTTTTGGAGTTCTTAAAAGTCATCATATGTCTGGGAAGCTGTTGAAGTGTAAATTTTAGACTTGTGTAGTTCATTTCTTATGGAATTTCTTGTCTTAGTGTGGATTAGTTATAGATCCTTTAAATATTAAGACAAATGTTTTGTGGGTAGTCTCAAAGAATATTGTGAAGGTTAAATGTTTCCTTGGTCTTGTAGGTTACTAAAGGAGGTTCATACCCAATTTATCTCAAATTTCAACTCCTATAATAGCTTTGAACTAAATGGATCAGGATGTTTGTGGACTGACTAGTTCCAATACACTTTTTGAGTATTTAAAGGAGAAACTATTCATTTCTATGATTATTTGTTTTCCAAAGGAGGGACTTATATTTGAGGTTTATTATAATGTTTACATCTTGTCTTTGGGGTATTTATAATGTATAAGATAGTAGTTACCACATATGGGTCTCTGTAGTTACATCCTCGTGGTCATAAATATGCTACACATGATCTTGATCTTACTATGGTTTTTTTCTTTGAATTTGTGGTAGAATTACCTCATTTTTGAATGATTTATAGTATTAAAATATCCTAATATTTTGAGGTATGTCTTATCATATCATTATTTAATTTGTGATAGCAGGAGTGATTGGAATTTTTATAGGATTATGACATCAATATTTCTTATACACCAAGGAAATGGAATTTCATTGTTGATGTGATGGTCATAAATTCACATAGTAATGATGCATGTAAGTTAAGTAATTCTTGGAGTGTGTTGGAGGAGAAATTTGTGATGCACCTTGATATGAGAGAATTTGATGGTAAGGAGTGTCTTTATTAGATTATGGTGTAATTTTATTTTTTAGTAGGTGGAGGAATCCTATCTTGGGGATTCTGAGGTGGAGGTTTGGAGAGATCGATTTTTTTTTTGTGATTCCCTTGAGGGATGGTATGAGGATGACCAGTATTGGGTGTTGTTTTAGGGTAGCTTCCTTGTTCCTTTGGCAATGCATTAGGTGGTTCTATGTGAGTTATATAGTCTACCCTTAGCGGTACAACCTGGTGTGGATAAGATGTATCATACATTGAGAGTTTAGTTTTTGTGGTTTGGTATGAAGAAGTATTTTATATAGTTTATATCACAATGTTTAGTCTCCCAAAGGGTGAAATCTAAGCATTATATTTCTGGTGGTTTGCTTCAACCATTTTTTATTCCCTATTGTAAATATGAGAATATCTTAATGGACTTATTCACTAGTTTTACTCAAGATGAAGGTGTATATGAAGTTATATGGATGATTTTAAACCATTTTATAAAGTCAACTCACTTCTTGGTGATTAAAGAGTCGAGCATAATGGGTGTTTTATAGACATGGTATCTAGAGGAGTTGGTGAGGATTCATGGGATTATGAATATGGTCATGACTGGTCATGATCCTTATTTTACTTCCAGGGTTTATAGAGGAATCTGGTGTGATTTTGGATCTCAATTACACCTTAGAACCACATTTCATCTTCAAAAAGATGGTTAAACATAGTGGAATATCTAGATTTTGGAATACATGTTTCAAACATGCATTCTGGGTTTTGGATGTTCGTGGGTGACCCACTTACCCTTGGCAGAGTTTTCTTATAACAATATCTACCACTCCACCATTAGTATGGGTTTATTAAAAGATTTTTATATCTAGACTTTCTAATCTCGTTTGTGCTGGTATGAGGTTGGGGAGTCATATATTCTCATATCGGAATTGGTTCAGAGCATGATAGAGAAGGAGTAGGTGATTCCTTAGTGGATAGATGAATTTGAGGATACCCATAATTCCTATGATAATCATTAGAGGAGACCTTTGGATTTTTAAGTTAGAGATCATGTGTTCTTTAAGGTATCTCCTCATCATGGGAAATATAGATTCGGGCATAGAAGTAAGATTACTCCCTGGTTTTTTGAACATTTTGAGGTGTTGGGGTATGTTGGAGCTATTGCATATCAGTTGGAACTTCTCCCATATATGAATTGGATCCATGATTTCTTCTATATGTCATATCTTCATGAGTATCTTCATTATAATTCCCTCATTATTAACTTTCGTGAGTTAGATGTTTAAGATGATGCAGCAATTGATGTGTAGCCTATTGAGATTCAAGACCATCAGGAGAAGGTGTTGCGGGGGCATGATATTCCATTGGAGAATGTCATGTAGTAGCATGGTGGCTTGGAGGATAGTACTTGGGAATGTGATTCACATATGTATGATCAATTTACTAAGTTGTATGTTGATTTATTTCATTATGATGATATATATGGATATTTTTTTATTTTATGATCATTGATTTTGCATGTTTATACACCTTGTTCCTCAAATGTGTTAGTCATACCCTTATTATAGAGAAATCCCTATGAGGTATCTCATAGGGTGGTTGTTTTTTTCCTTTTAATTTCCTTCCTAGATTTTGGTTTAATTATAGATGATGGTAATTGTTTTATAGATATCTTATGTATGGTCTTCTTTCTTATTGATCCCTTCCTTGATGTTTTTGTGTGATTAGAGGTATGAGGGAAAGGATTGAGAAGTAGAAGTGTAGCTAGAGCTAAAAATATAGCTAAAGGAGAGGTGTTTATCCATGGTTGGGTAGTTTTCCATGTGTTGTAGTTCTGAGGAGTGTATTGCATTTTCAATGGATTTCCTTCATATAATGACCATGGCCTTTGTGTCATGGAGCCTTCGATGGATATTCTTGCAGATATATCATTTTAGGGGTAGCTATGATGTGTAGCCTACGTTGTTCCACAGAGATCATAGGTTAGACTCTTTGCCTTCTCCTTCTTAAGGGTCTATGAAATGTGGTGCTTTTGGATACATCATGGATCCCCTGGGATTGATTCTCTGGATCTACCCTTTTGAGGACTACTATAGTGTGGTATCTTGGTTACACTACATTGCTCCCTTAGTTTAATCAGAGTAAGAGTTTTGATCATATTTAATGGGAGATATATGGAGGGGATTTATTCTGTGATTTATAAAAAAAATTGTCTCAAACCCATTGCAGTGTGGCCCCCCTTTTTTGCTATAGTTTTGGTGAAAAACCCAACCATTATGGCATGATTGACCCTATTAAATCAAGGTGTTATTAAAATTACAACCTATATAAATTCATAAGTCCTCTCAAATTTATCTTATTTTATCCTTCTTCCTTCAAAACCTATCTAACCAAAGGATTTATTTTAAAGACTATTGGGCCCCTTTTATTGGATACATCCCCTAGATTCTAAAGATTGATTCGTAGGTGATCGTAAGTGAGTTTCCTTCTTCCCTATTGGTTCTTTCTCCCTCTCTTGTTTCCTCTTACCATGTTGTGGTAGGTTTATTTTATTTGGTTCATATGATTTATTATTGATTATTAATAGAGTATTCTTAGTGGGATGATATACTTAGGGATCATGGGTTCCTTGCGAGAGAGGTGATTGGATATCTATATATATTCTTCCATTCTTGAATAGGGAATGTTGAAATTTTCATATTGATGTAGGGGATTCATGACTTCTTCTTATTTATGTATTGATATGGGATTATAATTATTTATCTTTAATGGATAGATGGTTGAGATTTACCTTAATAAAGATAATTAACCTTAAGTAAGGGAATTTAAAGAATCTGAAAGGTATTGTGATCGCATGTGGTCTATGTTATATTTTGATAATGCCTCATGATATTTACTAGATAGTATGAAACTTTATTATTGTATTCAATGTGATTCCTTATCTTATTGACATGCCAAAAAATTTTAAACAACATAAATCTAGTATGACAAATTGAATAATTAATTAATCACATGAATTGAGTTTTTTTCTCCTTCTTAAAACTATTTGATATGAAAAGTATTGATTTAAGAATGTTTATTAGATGATGGTAGCTATTCTTAGATACTAATTTTAGGATTCTTGTTGATTAAACCTAATAATAATGAATCAGTTAATTAAATATGGTAATGGGTAATGATGATTACTAAAATTAAACCTTTGGGGATTTTGTGATCCCAAACTTGTTACTATTACCATGATTTATTTAACTTGTTTTCTTGATTTTAATTCCTTAGTTTCACACTGAATTTTATTTTATGAAAATATGATTCACTATCATGTATGTAACTTAGAATGATAGGACTCTTTCTAAGAAATTAATTGAAACCTAGTATGGTTAGATGGTTGGGCATAGGTTGAGATTTGGGCTTTCTTATTTTTCAGATGTTGTAATGTTGGGTTGGTTGATATAGGTTGAGATTTGGGCTTGCCTATTTTCTTTTGGTTATTTATTATTATTATGATTATATTCTACTTGTTGTAGAATTCTTGTTTCCTTTATTTATATCTCTCTCTTGAGATTTTTGGTTCAAGTCTTAAAATTATAAAAATTATGGAATGATAATGGAATGGTAATGAATTTATGGGACAAGTTGATGGTGGTGGTAATGAAATATTAAATGGAAACTAAGAATCGATTGGGATAACACTCAATGAGCATGGGATAAATATGAAAATTGAAATGATGCTTATAAAATAACCTTGTATTTATAAAATAATGTGAGTGGTTAACCAAAATTTAAAAGAGGTTTAATAAAGTGAATAGTAATTTTAAAATTTTAAATTTTTAAATGATTGATGATGATGAATCATGATGCTTGTGCATCTGTTAGATTTAGATTTCTAGTCCTAGAGATTCCATTTGCTTTATCATGGGGGAATTTATCTATATTTTGAGTTTATGGTAGGGTAGTTTCCCTTAGGCTAGATGAGTTTTATATTACATTTATGTTTTTTATTTCATTCACTACACTATCATATTTGGTAGGGAAACCAATTACTTTATGATCTTGGGTTCCAATCATTTTCCCAACATCTAGGATGTAAAGTATATTTATGGTTGACTACTCTCACACCTCTCTTTTAGACATAATATAGTATATAGGAATATTATGTCTATAATGTATTAAAGTATAGGGTATTTTCTCATACAAGTTTTCATGGATCTCGGTTTTAAAATACATGTATGTGAAGGATGTAGAAAATTGAGGTTGTATCATATACATGTATTCTGGCTATTTTGAATGTGGATACTACATGTGTATATGCATGATATGTAATTTATTTAGGTATAATTCATGATACATGAGTTATGATGGCTTTCAAACTTACTCTATGATTATGGGTTGTGATAGGAGGAGGTATGGTAGAGTTTCATGAGGTGAGAGATGAGAAGATGATATGGTTATGATATGGTTTCTCGTATATTAAAGATGAATTATAGAGGGAATGGAATTATCAGGACATAAGACATTAGGGTTAGGGAGACTAGTTTAGTGGGAAAGTGTATGTGGGGCACCATTATATATATGTGTGTGATTTTTATTCTATGTTGCCTATTTTTGTGAATTTCTTAGTGCGGGGTCCTTGGTGAGGTTGGGATGTAGTAAACCTATTTTAGGTAATGATATGATTTTCGTATGCTTATTCACTAGGATTTAGCATGATTTTTTCATATATGCATGAAAGGTTTTATGGAGGATCCTATTGAGAATACTTGTATTCTCACCCTTATATATATAAACTATTTTTCATATTCGTAGTAGATGGTTGGTGATCGAGTTTGGAGTTACTAGCTTGGATTTTTTTAGGAGTTTCTAGTTTTTGTGGTTTCTACCTAGGTGTTTTCTCTGTATTTACATTTTTCTATATTGTATGAAATTTCCTATATTGGTTGTTTATATATTTTATGGATTTGATTGGTGAATTTTATCTCTTTTACTATAATTTATATATTGAGGGCAATGCCTCCCATTTATGTACGTTTTATACCCTCGGTGCTAGTTTCCAACCTGTGAACTATTGGAGGTGGGATTTGGGGGTCACTCTTGTATTCATTTTTGGCCCAAGAGGGGTATTAGTAGAGGGGGGTCAAGACACAAGAATTTATTTTCATCACCAATATATTTTTTTGTTTTCCACAAATTCTTCAATAGTATTAGTTTTTTTATTCAACTCAATCATTTTTATCATGAAAGGGAAGCCACATAGAGGAGGGTAGATCCCAATAAATGGGAAAGATCCCCCAGATGATGAAAAAAAGTAGAAGATGTTATTATTTTTCTTATTCTTTCATTTTTCAACAAGTTTATCTTAAGAGAGGGTATTATAAGGGTATTTACCTTGTTTTTATTTATTATATATTCAAGCTAGGTAAACCAAGCATGGGGTAGTGTTAGACTTTATAGATGGTATTTCCTAACTTAGGGTTATGAGTTTTGGATTTTATTATTTTATAGTTAATGTCAACATGAGTTGAAACATTTTTATAAATATATAATTGTTCACTCATGGGATACATTTCACTGACCTTGTATCCATATTGGCTAGCTTCACATGGATCTTTATATGTTTCATTGGTGTTACTCATGTGGTAAATGAATTAGATACTCTAACTTGGGTTTTTCAAGCTTCCCTACTGGTAAAGTTTCACTCTTTAGCTCATGTCTAAATTCATTTGATAATTTGGGTTAACAAAAGGGAATTGGATATGTTTTTATTAAACCAAATAGATTTGATTAATTGGAAGGGTATATGTTTGTCCATATGAAATATTTATACTATCATGGTCCTTAATTGAGTTTTAACTAAGTACATGATCATACCAAGATAATTACATGCAATTCAATTTAATACTTTTTAGTCAAATAGGTAATTAATAAAAGACATAATTTATATGGGATTAATGATATTCATTTTTTGGGTTCAATCTCGATGTCAGGGACATAAAAACATTAACAATGAACACACGGTTGATTAAACTGCACCAAACCTCTCTATAATTTGGATAGTTGTGATATATTATTGGATAACACTTTTGTTACACCCTCACATATCCCAAACCTTTTATTTTATTATTTTATTTATTTTTGGTCTTTTCCTCGAGTCATGGGTCATGCTTATTGAATATTTTGAGCTTTTTGAGCTTTTTATAGGTCACATAGTTAGATCATATAGTTTTTCTAACCATGTAGAAACTATGAATTTGGGTCTTCCCTTTGATAGATTTGTTTTTCATAGTTGACACATGTTTTGTCTAACCATATTACCCATTCGTACGGTTCCCCTTTTCTCTCTAATGAGGGGTTCATGGTTGGCATATAGTTTGGTAAACTATGCATCCAAATCCTACACAATTCCCAGAACTTCAAAAAGTTGAACTTCCTATTCTACCCTTTCCTATTTTTAACCCTCACTCAACCCCTCTCCACTCCCACTCAAACAAGTCACCCCAAGGAATATCTAGTTGCATCCCCCAATCCTTCTCCTTGATTATTAAGGCCTTATCCTTTAATTTTAGGTGTTTCTTTTACAAGGTAAGTCCCTTTGAATCATTCCTCTTCCTCTATTTTTTGTTTTATTATATTCTATTACCCTATAATCATGTTGTTCGAACCCTAAAGATGGATTTTGATCTAATTTGATTCGGTTCATGGTTTTAGGGTGTATGGATCATGTCTCGGGTCTTTTTTTCCCATTTCCAAGGGTTTCGTCAAATCCGCACCTTGTTTGAGGTAAGTGATTTCATGCCTTTGACTTTTTATTGCACTCCATATATGATTGAGTTTATTTAAAAAAATTTCTCCTAAAATCTTGGTTATTTTAATGTATTTTAATGAATTTATAAATTGACTATTGAAGGGTAACAATTTATTAGTTTTTTTTTCAAAATAAATAAAAATATTATATATGTTTGATGAATTTCCTTAATGATTTTTATGAAGAAATTAGTTATTTAGTTTTATTTTAGATTATTATTACTTTTATATGATTATGTTGGTTTAGATTATGTTTCTTTGTTGGTTACTCGGTGCTTCCTATGAATATAGGTATATATATACATGTGGCTAAGTGCCTATATATGTAAGTGTATGCATATACATATAGTTGTATGGATATATATATATAGAAATTCATAGGATGACTTTTTTTTAACTTGGGTTTTTAAATTTTCTATTGGTTCATCAAAGTGGATTTTAAAATTTATTTCAAAATTATATTTCTTAAAATGTGTTTATTATGCCTGGTTATAATTTTCAAAGGATTCTTAAAATAGTGTTTATTTGGTAAAGGATTTCAAAGGATGTTTTCAAAATCATGACCCGAAGGTTATTTCGGAACCTTAAATTGTTTTTTCAAATAAAATTGGATCGAAAATTGTTTTTAGGGGAGTTGAAAAGGTAAATTTCAAAATTAAAGAGTGAAGTCCTGGTTATAACTTTGAAACATTTTCCTTGAAAGTGTGAACCCTCTTGAAAACCCTCTAGTGTATGTAGGGACTTCTCATGTGTAGTGTTGGGAGATAGTATGATCATTGTCCTTGGATTATGTGGTTTCTTGTTTAATATTCCTGATGTGAGTTTTACCTCATGTCCCACTTATATTACCATTGGGGTATCCTAAGCGTTTTAGTGAGAGATGAGAGACACTTCTATCCAATAATTGATTAGATGGACTGGATCCCCTATGGTGTCAGTGACCATAGGGGTTTGGGCCACTAGAAGGCTAGTTGAGAGTAGTTGGGTTGGTTATAGACTTAGGAACTTCGTCAATAGGCCTTCATATGGTTCAAAACCAGGTAAATCTAAAATCACCTCAAGTAATATTTTGGAATTTCCCCTGATTATCTATTCTTTATTACATATAACTTATTATATTTGGATATGTCACTACCTACTTATTTTATAACTTTTTTATGACTTATTCCATTGGTCTCACTTTGATATTATTCCCATATTTTCATTTCCTTGGTTTATTCTCTAGTTGATGTTTCCCATATAGTATTTTTTTCCCTTATCTTGTTTTAAATGGTATTTCATAATAAGTGTCACAATAGAATTTTAAAAGGGGGTGTTTGTTAAAGGATTTAAAAATGTAAATTTTAAATATATATTTCCTTGTAAAGGTTTTAAAAGCTTCCTTAAAATGTGATTTGGGATTTAAAGATGATTTATTTAGAAAAAAATCATGTTTTTTTAAACTAAAATTTAATTTCAATTTGTATTTGTATTTCATATAAAATTATTGGTCTATTTTATAAAATAGAATGTGTGTAATCTTTAGTGATTGACTAATAATATTTATTATTCTCACACCCTACTTGTGCTAGTAAGTGTTGGTAGACCCAGGTATGTTTTGTAGGTTCAAGTACCATTTTGGTATTTTTATTGGACAAAGAGGTGTTTATGTATGGATGATGTATAAGAGGTTGAATGGAGATCATGTCGATTTCTTAGTTTTGTTTTAGTTTTTAACTTATATCATAAATGTATCTATCTAGTCAGCCTCCTTATATTTATATCCTAATTTAGTTCCTTTTTTTATATTTTATTGATTATGTATTCTAGTTTTGTTTCATTTCTATATATAATTTTATTTATATCTATTTCTATTTTTTAACTTGGTGTGGATGATCGATGTCTGGATGGGTCATTATGAAATTTATAGATAAATTACTTCATTATTAAATCATTATTTATTGGTAAAATCATCCCCATTAACTTATTGTGATGCTTTAAATGCTTTTCATTGGCATAGTGGGTCAAGGAATCACCTTGGGGATGTCACGTGCAGGGTTAGGTGTCGGTTCAAGATGGTAGTATGGGATTATTTGTGAAAAATGGAATTAGAGGGAAGGTTTTTTTATTTGGAGATGTTTAGTAGATTGAATATTAGGATAGTCAGAACTCAAGATGTAAGATTTAGAAGAGTGTTATGGGTTCTTATTCATCCTGGTCCTCAAGTTACCATGAGTTTTTGGGCATTGAGTCTTGAGTTTTGATCTTTACTTTTTGGTTCCTAGTTTATTTTGGAATATGTTGATGGTATTTGAGATTATTTGGGAGTTTTATGGGTATTTTGATGTTTTTAATGTTTTGGGGGTGTATAGGAAGGATGAATCAAAGGTTCATAGTAACCCCACATGATCTAGAAAACTATAAGGAGATCACGTAGATGGCTCTACTACTTTCCATTTTCAATTTCATGGTTGGTGTATGGTCCTCCAAACCATGTGGAAAAATAATTCATGGCCACTATCCTCTCTTTAAATTCTATGTTTGACCCCTTTTACCCCATTTCTTATTGAGATAAATATGGAAACTATTGTCTTGATTAAAAATATTTTTTAGGGTTCATTGATTAAAATTTGTTTGATTTTAAAAGGATTTTGAAATTAAAACTTTGTTTCCAAAATTGGGAATTTGTTTTGAAATTTGAAAATGTATGTTTCTTGAAATGAAATAGGTATTTATTAAGGTCAAGGAACTAGGTATGTTCCAAATGGAATTCATGTATTGTTTTAAATTGATTTTAAGTAAGTAATTATATTTTTAAATTTATATAAGTAATTTAAAGTAGTTTTCAAAGTAAAATTTTAAAATATTGAGATTTAAAATATGAAGTTTTCAAAATGGATTCAAAAGTAAATTTTAAGATTATGTCTAGTGGATTTGATTGGTTCTTTCAAGTTTTTAATTTTATTTTAGATTTAAATTATAATTTTATGTGATATAAATTTAAGTTTTGATTGATTTAGCTTTGTGTTTATTTTGTTATTTATTTAGAGTATGCCTCCTAGAAGATTTTTTAAGGTTTGTAGAGATTCAAGTATGGCTTGGTCAATCAAAAATTCCTCTTATATCCATAGTATAGTGGTAGATCTAGTTTCATCCAAGGTTTTTTTGTATTTATAGGTTATATTAGTTCTAAAGATATAGTGTAATGTCTTGAGGTAGTTGAGGAAGTTTTACAATCTTTGGGAACTCATAACATTGTGATGGTAAATGTTTTTATATGTCTATTTGAAGGGATAAGTTTGGATTAGTGGAAGATAATCATCCTTGGTGAGTTTCAAGTTGGAATGTCTTGGGATTTAATTAATAACACATTCGTTTAGTGTATTCTTTATGAGGAGTTTAAGTAAGAGAAGGTAGCAGAGCTTATGGGTCTCTGGAAAGGTCAATAGGCGGTGAAGGTTTTCATTGACCAATTCAATGATATGGTTCCTTTTTCTCTAGAGGTTGAGTTGATTGACTCCCTAAAATATCACATGATCATAAGGGGTCTTCATGTGTATCTCATTTATATAGTTTTGTTATCTAGACTAACCTCATTTAAAGATTTGGTGGATGAGGCCTACCTAGTCAAGTTGGATTCTCTAGGGTAACCCATGGTGAGTAGTGCCCATATTCTTCTCATAGCTGATGAAGGTTCCCTATTTGGTGAGGGGTGGATACCAAAGGAACCTATTCGATAAAATACTTCTTATTTGGTTTACACTACCTCAAAACATAAATGCTCACTTTTGTGATTTTAGTGTGGTTGATTCAGACATCCTTATCCCTATTTATTAGAAGTTCGAAATACCTGTCATTTTTATGGTTAGTTGAGAAACCTACATAAGTTCTATAATCAAAATCATCATTTAGGTAAGAGGTCCTCTTATATTTCATAATATTGATAGTGGTATGGTATTATTTTGAGGTATTTTCCTTTTTCTTTCTTTTTCCTATCTTATTCTATCATATGTTAGTTGTGGCCTTTGGTGTGTTTTGTTAGGGTGCTTTGTTTTCTATGGTCATTTGAAGAGTAAACAGTTGTTTCAAGGAATTTATGAAGGTGATCTCATTTGGTTATATTTCTTATGACTTTGAGGTTAGGGTGTTGAGTAATGGACCATCAGGTTTTTATTTTCTTTAGTTGAAGCATCATGATTAGTGAATTCATAAATAGTGGGGAGATCCATATTGGATCTATATATTTTGATTCACTTGGTTGGTTCATTAGGGTTTGAGTGTTTTATATATTTTTTTAGTGGTTTTTATTCTTCTTTTGGTTGGATCCTTTGGATTGTTTTCTTTTCTCTTGGAACTCAGTGGCTTTATGGGGTTAGAAAGTGTTGTAGTGGGTATTTTTCACTCCCTGTCCTCTCTCAACACTTTTATTTTATTATTTTATTCATTTTAGGTATTTTAATTGAGTCTTGGGCTAAGATGGCTAAAATTTTTGAGTTTTTATATATTTTTTTAGGCTGAATGGTCAGATTACTTAATTTTTCTAACCATCTGGAAACCATGAATTTGGGTATTCCCTTTGATGGAGTCATTTTTTCCAGTTGGAACGTGGTAAATCTAACCATGAAACCCAACCATGCATTCTCTCTGATGAGGGGAAAATGGTTGGCACATGTTTTGGTGAACCATAAGGCCAACCATGTGCAGCACCCAGAACTTTAAAAAGTGGAATTTCCTAATCTAACCTTTCATATTTTTAACCTTCACTTGACCCATATCCCCTCCCACTTGAATGAGGTTACCCAAGGGTTCCTTAAGAGCATACCTTAGGCCTCCTCCTTGATTCTTTAGGCCTTATCCTTCAATTTTAGGTGGTTCTTTCATAAGGTAAGGCCATTTTCCTCATTCCTCTTCCTCTATTTCTTGTTTTATTCTCTTCACTTACCCTATTATCATGTTGGTCAGAACCTAAGAAGTTATTTCTACCTGATGTTCTTAAATTGTTGGTGTTAGGGTGAATGGATCCTATATCGGGTTTTTGTCTTCCCATTTCCAAGGTTTTCATCAAATACGCACCCATTTTGAGGTAGGTGGTTCCATGCCTTTTCCTTTTTATTTCACATCATATATTCTTTAGTTTATTTGAATTGGTTTATCCTAAATTTCTGGTCATTTTAATGGCTTTGAATTAATTTATAAAGTGATTATTGAAGGGTAATAATTTATTATTTGGTTTTAAAATAATTAGGCATATTCCATATGTTTGATTAAATGTCTTAATGGGTTTTATATAGAAATTATTTGTTTAATTTTTTTTGGATTATTGTTGAATCCATATGATTGTTTTGGTTTAGATTATGTCTTCTAGTTGGCTATTTGGTGATTCCTATAAATATAGGTACATATATATGCATGTGGTTAAGTTAATATATATGTATTCATATTAAAACATATATAGGTGTATGGAAATATATATATATATAGGAATTAATAGGATTACTTGATTAAAAATTGAGTTTTAAATTATCTATTGGTTCTTAAAATTGGCTTTTAAAATGTATTTCCAAATGAGACATATTAAAATGGGTTCCTTAATCCCAATTGGAACTTTCTAATGGATTCTTAAAATGGTGTTTATTTTGTAAATTACTTTAAAATATTTTTTTAAAATCATAAACTCGAGGCATGTTTGGAACCTTAAAGGGGGTTTGCAAATGAAATTGGATTGAAAAGGATTTTTCAGGGGATTTGAAAAGTTTGGTCCCAAAATTGAAGTGTGAAGGACTGGTTGGAACCTTGAAACATTTTATTTGAAAGTGTTCACCCTCATGGAATCCCTCTAGTGTATGGAGAGAATTCACATGTGTGGTGTAGGAATATTAAATGAGCATTGTATTTGGATTATGTGGTTTCTTGTTTGATATGATTGATGTGAGGGTTTTCTCATCTCCCACTTACATTACCATTATGGGATCCTAGGAATTTTAGTGAGGGATGATAGATTCTTCTATCCAAGTCCTAATTAGATAGACCAGATTCTATATAGTGTTGAAGATTATAGGGGGTTGTCCCACTGGAAAGGCATGTTGAGAGCATTCGGGTTGGTTATAGACTTAGTAACTTCATCGATAGGCCTACATATGGTTTCAAACCGAGTGCATCTTGAGTCACCTCATAGAATGTTTAGGAATTTACCATGATTATCTATTATTTATTACTTCCTACTTATTATATTTGGATATTTCAACACCTCTATATTTTATAAATTTTCTATGAATTATTCCACTGGTATCACTTTGATATTATGCCCATGTTTTCATTACTTTGGTTTATTTTCTGGTTGATGCTTCCCTTGAAGTATTTTGTTATCCTTCATTTTCTTAAAGGGTAATTTATAAGAATTTTCAAAAGATTATTTTAAAAGGGGGTTTTTGTCAAAGGATTTCAAAATTTATATTTTAAAAAAATGTGATGTTATTGAAAAGGTTTTAAAATCTTATTTAAAATTTTATTTTTCCTTTAAAGATAATTTTTTTGGAAAATATCTTGTTTGGTTTTTCTTTTAAAACTAAAATGAATTTTATATTTATATTTAAAAATAAAACTGATGGTCTGTTTTAGAAAAAGGAATATGTGGACTCTCTGGTCACTTCCTACTGAGCTTTGTTATGATCACACCTTACTTGTGCCACTCGGCATCAGTATACTCGATTTGGTTTTGTAGATTCATGTACCATTTTTGGATTTCTATTGGAGTGAGAGGTATTTATGGATGGATAGTGACAAATAGATCACATAGAGATTGTGTTGGATTCTTAGTTTCATTTTAGTTTTTGTCTTGTATCATAGATTTGTCGATCTTACCAACCTCCTTGTATTTGGATCCTATTTCAATTCCTTTTACTATATTCTATTGATTATGTATTATGGTTTTTCTATATTGATCTGTTTAATTTTATTTTTATATATTTCTATTTGTTAACTTGGCATAGATGACAGATGTCTGGACAAGTAATGCTGGAATTTCTGATAAATTCCTTCATGAATAAATCATTATTTATTTGGTGAAATCATCCCCAAATACTTTTATGATTTTTTTATGCTTTTTGTCATCTCTGGAGGATTAGGGATTCCCCTCAGGTATGTCGCGGGATGGGTTGGATGTTGATTTAGGATAAAAGCCTGGGATGGTTTTTAAAATCCTTATATTATGATTAATATTAAGATTTATGATCATTTCTAAGTATACTAATAGGCCTCAAATCACACATAATATAATGTTAATTAGTATTATTTGTAACGACCATAAATTTTTGAATGATAATTTTTTCCTAAAATTGTGTGTTATATTATATTATACTCAACAAAATTGTATCTCTTTAATAATGATGTGAGTATAAATTAAAATGTGACTATCAGATTTTGATCATTACATGGTCGTTGGTCAATTATGACCATTGGAAACTATACTCTTAATAATAATTTTAATGTTATAATTAGTGTTATAAATAGAAATGATGTTGGTTAACTAATGAATAAAGAAGAAACTATGGCCTCGACTAGTAGAGGCATGTCATATGAATCCCATTTTTTGGATCTTGGTAGGGAGGTGGAATCATTGGACTTCACTTTTGACCAAGCCCAAGACGATCTTCCACATGTTAAGCTTGAATGAAATCTCTTACGAGAGATGTTCAAGTTAGTGAAAATTACCACTCGAACAATGTTATTTGAGCTGCCCCAAGAATCTATCATCATTACACACCTTACACTTAGGTCATATGTGGGTGTTATAAGAATTTATGTTTCTAGTCCCTAGTTACTTAAAGTGTAATAAAATTGTATAAATAAAATTTTTGTTCCATCAATTCCGTTTTTAGAATAGTTTTTCTTAATAAAATTGTGTTGGAATTTGATAAATTGATTTTTTGGACAAAAATTGTATTTTTCAGAAAATATATAAATATTATAATAAACTAAGATATTATGAATAATACTTATTTTAATGAAATATTATGGTTGAAACACTCCTATTTTAATATAAATGATAAAATAATTTTATTTTTTCAAGTGTTAGAAATTTCACTATGCATTTTCTATCCGCTATTATTTTTAATAAATAAGGATTTTTATATTTAAAAGTTAAAATTATCATATTTAGATTATTATTATGATAAAATAAATATAATTTTTTAAATCAAAGCATCAAAATTAGGTTAGGTTGAATTTATGATAATTTTCTAAAATACTTTTTTTCATGAATAATAAAAATACAGTTTGAGTTTTTAGGTTTGTTTAATGACATAATAATGATGTAATAAGTAATATAAAATGATTTTTGACTCTTTTGGATTAAAATATCATAATAGGTGTCCCAAGTTTCCAATACCATGTGAAAATACCATGGTAAAGCCCATGGTTTTTCATTTACCACTACCTAGGTGTCCAAAGAAATTAATAAACAAATTCTCCTATTTTTTTATAAATACCCACCCATTTCTCCATTTCTTTTCACTTAAAATTAATAATACACAATTATATGATATTTTTACCTCCCAAGGAGTCCTCATAAGATGTTCTCAAGCCCCCAAGGTCCCGATCCTCAAGTTTTTGGAATACTCTTCAAGGTAAGGTAAATCTCAACTTCTCATTTCCTTTCAAGTTTCCTTTTTATGTGGTATATATTTCAAATTTACATATTATTTTATTATTTATAGTTTATTATATTACTTAAATTTATTAATATTATTTTATGAATTTTATACACCTTTCCCTTGTCTTTTTAATGTTTTTTAAAACCATGTTTTATACACATTATGCTGCCAGATTTTCTTCTCAAAAATTCTCCCTTTTCTCAATAAATTCTTTTATTTTCTTAATGTGAATACCCAAAACTATTTATTTTCCAGGTTTATTCAACAATATATAAAAATTATTTATTTTATTATATAATTTATAAACATAAAATCCCCATTTATTTTCAGTAATTTATAAATGACATAAAGATCTTGTCTCTAAGCACTTTTTAAAATACCGTGATTTTTTTTATGAAACCCATTTCTTTTAATCTTCACGGGTTATTTATGAAATGTTTTATTATGATATAAGTGGCTAAAATTAATTAATACATATTAAGGGTAAATCCTAATATCTCTCCAATTCATTGGGTAAAAAATTTAATCTCAAAAGATGACAAGTTTTATGATACCTTGGTAAATAACCTAGGTAGTTTTTATGGCACCTCAGTGATAAACTCTGGTGATATGTTTATGAATGACTCAATTAAATGTTGCAGACAAATTTCCATGTTATAATTCATTTTCTTTTTACTATAATAATTCACTTTTTCTATTTCTTGTGCCTTTATGATATGCTTCAAGTTCTTATCGATAATTCTCATAATCACTTGTAAATTGTTTCCCTTACTTTCCTTTACTAAGCCTTATGCTCACCCTTCCCTTTTATGTATGTCCCCAGGTTATGAGATGAAAAAATTTGAAATATATTGAACCAAATTATAATCCATTCAAGTGTATTAAATGAATGTTTTATATTGTCATGTATTATTTACCTTTTTTCCAAGAAACCAAACTTTAAAAGATCATCTCTTTGTACAATGTAATGTAAATTTATGTAATAAAAAGGTGGGATGCCATATTTTTTTAGTCAATGTGATTGATACATTTATTAAAATGATTATGTCCTGAACCAACCCAGAATATCCTTAAACTGGGCACCCAATACAACTCGTGACATACTCGAGGCGCATTTTAAATCCTCCCAGGCTGGAAACTAGGGCTAAGGACATCAAATACAACTAAAAAGGGAACAATTTCACCCAAATAAATAAATAAGGAATGAGATTCCTCCTTAAATATCATTATGACCACTCCGTATATCAAATATCCATTCATAGTAAAATAAGAAGATCCAAAATATTAAGGAAATTAAACATAGGACATAATAATAAATGTGATTCATCAATAAACTCAAAATAATAAATAGGACCAACATTATAAATGACCAACTATAAAACAAATCTAATAAAGTAGTTAGACATGGATGATACAAAAATTATATAAAAATAAATAAAATAATCCAAAACCATGACTACCCATCTCCAAGTGCAAGTGGAACATCTTCACCCACCACCTCTATAACATCTTATCCCTCCTCATTGGCTTGAGAAGTGATGGATGTGTGTTTCTAGGACTTAATTGACATCCCCAATAAACAAAAGATGGTAAATAAATGTAAAAGGACTCATAAATATTTGGGGGATGATTTTACCTTTTAATATAAAACAATCAAACCACATAAAATAACCAAAACCACTATATGATGCATGAGTACAGGGGAAAAATATAACTCAAAGCATAACGAAAACAACGACCATGTCAGAGTACAAAACAGAAAACAAAACCAATAAAACTCAAAGGCAAAAAAGACACCAACTCATAAATTCCCAACCTTCTACAAGATCCAACTCAAAAATCCATGCCCATGGTATTATAATGTGTTACTAAAGAGCTGATATACCTTGATTTTACATATATCTCAATATAGACTAACTCAAGATGTCTGAGCTCTGGGAAAAAATGACCATTGTGGCCTATCAAGAGCTCTCAGCAGCGACTTCACAGCTGCTAGGGTTCATCTTCTCCGATTACACGTGGCATGATGCTGATCTTAGTTCCTTATTCATATGGCAGGATTCATTCTGGAATGGGAATGGGAGAAATCCTGCACGTGTAGTGGTAAGTTGGTGATGAAGGATAAAGCTTTACCAACTGAAAAACTGAAGCAGGTCTCCTTCCTCGAAGCTCTTAAATCCACAGATCTGTGCACATATATCTCCAAAAAACCCTCGCTCTACAAAAAAAATGGATGATGGTCGCTTTGCGGTGGAAGAAGACCCTGAGGCGCTGCAACAATACTCACAAATTTGTAAGTTCTCTGTTATGGGTCGCATCTCATACTTGAAAGGTGACAAACCATGTCCGGCCATGGAACTTAAGTCGCGGATCTCGCACATTTGGGGTTTTAGTGATTGGAAACTTGTTCCTATTGGGCATGGGTACTTTCATATCCTCCTTAGCTTGCAGGAAGAGGCTGATTGGGTCTGGAAGCTGGGCAATGTCCAACTGAAACCAGGGTTTCTCCGCCTCTCAGAATGGGGTTTTTCATTCAACCTGCACACCCACCGAAACACAACGGCACAAATTTGGGTTAGATTTCATGGGTTGAATTTCTTCTTCTATCATCCTAAAATCTTAAGTGATATCGCCTCCTGCATCAGAACCCCGTTGAATATTGATCATCGTATTCTGAATGTTGAACTCGGGTTGTACGCGTGGGTGTTGGTTGAGGTTGATCTAGAACACAAGATGCCAAATGTTGTGGCTTTCAACGCTAAAAATTACAAAGCTGAGGTACGATTCGAATATGAACACAGGCTTCCCTTCTGTGAACTGTGAAAAATTGTGGGCCATTCTCTTCTGAATTTCCACATAACCAAGTCAAAAATCAGGAAGAGCCGCCCAAAGATGACGACTGGACTCAAGTTCTACGAAAGAAGAATTCTCATATTGCCTCCTCCGGTAAGCCTAATGCGCCCTTGAAAAACACTGAGAAGTGGGTCAAAAAACTACCTAAATCGGGAGAAACCTCCGGTGTTAAGTGGTCGGATATGGTGGAGAAAGAAGACTCTAAAGATAACGATATCATTCTAAGGGATGAAATCGAAGCTATAGAGCAGTCGAAGGATGCTCCTGATCACCTTGACTCATGCCACCACGCTTATTTGTGTGATGGGCAGCAGGTTGTGGCCAGTACTGAAGTGGATGTGCCTATTGATGCAGGTATGAAGGCCACGGGTGCGGTTGCAGGTACTTCTTCAACCCACGATTGTTCTGCTAATAAGGATCTTATTAATGCAGTAGGTTCTCAGCCCACTTCCAAGGATTTTGATCATAATGGCACATATGACCAGCCTGATCAGCCTAAGATTGTCTCAAAGGATACCTCCATGAATTTTCATTCAGGGTTTATATCTTACAAAATCATTAATGACACTCCAGAGTAGGTGCTGCTTTCCAATGAAATGCTTAGCACCTCCAAGGTGACAAGCTTATCTAAGAAGACAGTGGAAGTGGGCTCTATAGCCACTGTGATTGTCTCCTCAAGCACCTCTGATACCCTCACACCTGATTTTCCCCCAAAGGATTGTCTTGCGACCTCGCATGGTTCCACAATCTCTCTGGATAATAATCAAGGTGATGTTAATAAAATTGAATCTAATGTCTCTGCTGCTTCTACTAAGAATAAATAGCAGACAGTGGTAGCGGGCTCCATGACCACTGTCACTATCTCCTCAGACACCTCTAATTCTCTCACACCTGATTTGCCTCCAAAAGATTGCCCAGTGGCTCTACTTGTGGCTACAATCTCTTTGGAAAAAAATTGGGGTGCTGATATTAAAAATGGTTCTAATGTCTCTATTGCCTCTTCTAAGAACAAACAGGGAAAACAATCCATCCCATCATCCTCTCATGAACCTAGAAGTTCAGTAAGGTATAAGGGCTCAGGTGGAACAAAAAAAGGGAAATCTAACTCCAAACGCAGGTTCAAATGAATTGCTTATTTTTTAATTTTCAGGGTTTAGCTAACTCTGATACTTTTATTGTTATTAAGAGATTTATCTTGAATCACAAACCAAAATTATTTTCCATTGCTGAACCTAAAATTAATTTTTCTTTGAAATATTTACACTTATGCTCTTTTGGTTATAATTTCCTTGGCGCTTTCAAGGCTGGTACTTCTACTGAAACTCTCTGGATTTTTTATCATTCATCTTTGCAGTCTGTTAATGTTGTCAAAACTTCTGATCAAATGTTTGCTTGTGTTTTTTCCTTTGTTGGTGTTCATACTGTCTTCACTATGATATATGCAAAGAATATATATCAGGAATGGAGACCCCTCTGGGATGACCTCCTTTCCCTCTCTAGATCTGTTCAGGATCACTGGCTGGTGGTTGGTGATTTTAATTCCATTCTTCTCCCAAGTGAAAAGATTGGACCGTCACATTCTTCCACCTCAACTAGATAATTTAAAGCTTCCATTGAGGAGTTTGAACTTATTGAAATCAACCTTACTGGTGATAAGTATACATGGTATATAAAGTACCTCAATAGGATAGTGTCTAGTAAACTTGACAGAGCCTTCACTAATGTTGATGCCCTTGATAAATGGGAATCCATATCTAGTATTACCTTACCCAAGGTCAACTCTGGTCATCACCCTATTCTTTTCAGTTTCATCTCTAAGGGCTTAAAGTCTTTCCTCCCTTTTAAATTTAACAATGCTTGGGTTGTGGTCCCAGAATCATCCAACATGATAAAAGATTTCTGGGAGGGCATGCGACACCAGAATGATTCTTTTTCTTACATTTTTAAATTAAAACTTATAAAACAACAACTCAAGGGTTGGTATTTTTCTAAAACAAAATAGCTTGACATGGACATCTCCTCTTTGTAGAATGACCTCTCTTGTATTCAAAGCTCCAATACTTGCTCTGATTTTTCTCTTGATCCCCAAGCTGAAATTACTATCTCCTTGAAGCTTAACTCTCTTCTAAAGCTCAAATATAACATGCGAAAGCAGATCTTTAAAACCAAATGGCTTTCGGATGGTGATAGAAATACTAAATTCTACAACTCTCTCCACAAAATCAAGAAAATCTGTAGACCCCTTGCCTTTCTTAGAGTTGATGACACTCTTCTTGACACTGAGGATGCCATTGCTAATCATGTTGTTGGTTACCTCCACATTTGTTTAATGGTCCGGAGGTCAATAAGGATCTTCTTCATGACATCATTCTTAATATGGTCACTGCTGAGAATTATGACCATCTCTTAATCATGCCTATGGATCATGAAATCAGGGCCACTGTCTTCAGTCTCAACCCTGATAGTGCCCTGGGACCTGATGGGTTCAACAATGGTTTCTTCCAGAAATACTAGGATCTCATCCATGTGGATGTGTGTAAACTGGTTAAATATTTTTTCTCTAATGGAGTTCTGCCTCATGGGTTAAATGCTCAATTTATTACTCTTATTCCTAAATTGGACAATGCTGATGAGATTCACCTTTTCCGACCTATTGCTCTCATCAACACCCTCTATAAAATTATCACCAAAATTCTTGCCAACAGACTCACCTCCATCTCCAATAAAATTGTTTCTTGGAACCAATTTGGATTTATCAAAGGAAGAACTATTCAATATTGTATCTGCCTTGCCTCGGAATGTACTAATATGCTGAATAAAGTCACTAGAGGAGGCAATGTGTCCATTAAACTAGACATTAGGAAATATTTTGACACCATGGATTGGAATTTCATTTTAAAGTTTCTCAAAAACTTTGGGTTTATTGATTTGTTTATTGATATGATTCGCACCTTATTCAATTTGGCTTCCATTTCTGTGCTGGTCAATGGGTCCCCTAAAGGTTTCTTTAAATTCACCAGGGGGTTTAGGCAAGGTGATCCCTTATCTGCCATTATTTTCACTATTACTGAGGATTATTTAAGTAGAATCCTCATGAGCCTTGTGAGTCAAAACAAAATTAAGGCCATTCAGGCTTCTAGAAACTTAAATGTCCCTACCCATCTTTTATATACTGATGATATAATTTTATTTTTAAAAGGTGATAAAAGAACATCCAAAACCTCAAAAATTCCCTGGATCATTATGAAGATATTTCGGGTCAAGCGATAAGTTGGAACAAATCCTTTGTTTTCTTTGGGAAGAATTTTGGCCTCAACAGAAAAATCCATATCATCGATTTCTTAGGAATCAAAGAAGTCTCTTTCCCTTTTACTTACTTTGGTGTGCCTATCTTTTGGGGAAGACCAAAATCCAGCTATTTTCACAGCATTGTTGATCAAATTATCAATCAACTTTCTTCTTGGAATGGTAAATCTCTTTCTATGGCTGGTAGAGTTTGTCTTGTTAAGTCTACAAATGTTTCCAAGATGGTCTACTCGATGATGGTTTGCAATTGTCCAGCCAGTCTTATCAAAAAAATCAACGTTTGCATTAAAAATTTTGTTTGGATTGGTAGTATGATTGAAATAAGACTTGTCACCATACCATGGGTCACATGTTGTAAACCCTGGGATAAGGGTGGTCTTGGGATTAAGAATCTTAAGCTTTTTAACGAATCTCTTCAAGCTAGAATGACTTGGAATTTGATTCACAACAACTCTGATGCCTTGGCCTTTCTTAAAAATTGATTTGTTTCCAAGATTCGGAATGGAAACTTGGGTTACATCACTTCCTCCATATGTACATCCATTAGACATTATTTCCTTAATATCATGCACAACTCTAGATGGATGGTTAGTGCTAATTCCTCTATGAATTTCTGGCTGGACAACTGGACTGGCGTCCCCTTAATCTCAATGCTATATTTCACCACTACTCTTGGGAATACCAACTCCACTATATGTGATGTTGTTAACTCTCATGACATCACCCTTCCAAATCACATCAGCCATATCATTGACAACTATCCTTTTTCCAACACTGATTATTTCCTTATTTGGGAACCTTCTTTTAATGGAGTCCTTGATTCTAAAAGTTTCTACAAAAACAAATTTAGTAATTCTGTTTCGAACTTTGTTTGGTTGAAAGATTTTAACAAACCTTGGATCAAACACTCGCACCTTACTCTCATTTGGCGTGTTGCTCATAATAGGTTCCCCACCAATGTGTGCCTTCAATCCTTTGGGATTTCTCTTTTCTCTAGATGTCATCTGTGCAGCCAACACCGCGAGGATGATAATCATTTGTTCTTGTCTTGTGATATAGTTGCTACTCTTTGGAATTATATTTCTGACATTTTTGGTTGCAGATGGTCACTTCTTGCTATTATCGGCTCTCAACTTCAACACTGTGTGATTTGGGATTTTTCTAAGAAAATCAAGAATATTTTTCTGACTTCGGTGGCAGAGCTCCTACATGTGATCTAGTATGATAGCAATAATTTTATTCATAATAATTGCTCATTCAGTCTCAATGTAGGTAAAAAGCGTATTCTCATTGCCATCAAGGATGTTGTCTCACTTTAGAAAGATCATTGTGACAACTCTGTTGGTGATTTTGAGATCCTCTGCCATCTTTGAATTGCAGGATCTTATAGGCAACCTCGACATACCTTTGAAGTCTTATGGAAAGCTCCACTTCCAGGATGGATCAAAGTGAAAGTCGACGGCACCTCTAGAGGAAACCCGGGTCCGGTAGGTTGTGGTGCCATCTTTAGAGACTTTCTTGGAAGATGCCTTGGCTGCTTCTTCGGTGGATGTGGTACGGCCTTGGCATTGGAAGCATAAATGTTGGGAGTCATTCATGCGGTGGACTTTGCGAAGCAAAAGGGATGGAACAAGCTGTGGATTGAATGTGATTCAACCACTATTGTCCAAGCTATTTGGAAGGGGGTGTTGCACCTTGCATGGCCGCTAACCTCTCTATGGATGAAATGTCT
The DNA here is from genome assembly GCA_963277665.1 of Viscum album. NCBI lineage: Eukaryota > Viridiplantae > Streptophyta > Magnoliopsida > Santalales > Viscaceae > Viscum > Viscum album. The sequence continues at coordinate 1,778,902,338 of OY728131.1, read as the reverse complement.
TGCTTCACTCATGGATCTCAACTACATTGCCACACATGTGTACCGTGAAGTGAACATGGTTGCTAATAGTCTTTCTAACAAGGGGGTTAATCAGGTTATTACCTGGTTGGATGATTTGCCTGAGGATTCGCTCCCTTTTTTCATTAAGGATTGTAATAAGATTCCATCTTTCAGACTTTTGTAATTCCTATTCTTTTTTTGATCAATAAATTGTTCCTTGGTCTTTGACTGGGGCACCACCTCTTAAAAAAACATTTATCTCAATAGATAACATATGCAAACTCACAAAAGTTCCCAAGTAGGGGGTGAGTACAAAACTCATTAGAATTTCACCAATGACTTCCCAACTCACACCACTTGGATGGAACATGTTAGAAACTTTATATAAAATAGTTTAAAAATAATTTGAGTATTTTATATCAAATCCCAAAATAGTTTTCCAAACCAAAATAGTTTCCATGGAAAGCAACCAAACAAGCCCTTAAAATCATTTCTCAAATCCATTTGGCATACCCATTCCACACATCCACACATTCATGCCCAGGTGATAGTTTCTTACTCATGATCGGTCTCTCATTGATCTACCAATTTTTCATAAGTAACCAATACCAGGTTCCCCAATGGTATACACCCCTTCCACAGGGTCAAGTTAATGCAAATGAACTCACACCAACCATGTATGCCAAAACTCAAGCCAATCCATTTCAATAAAACATTTATTTTATTAAAAATAATTCTATAGACATTTTCCATGCATAAAAATCAAACCATAATTTAAAACTATCATTTTAAAATCATGAACTAATTTCACTTTCAACAAAACAAACCAATTTCCACAATTTTCAAGAAAACATCACTAAAGAGGTTTCCATCAAAACATAAAATGGTTTCACAACAATTTCAAGAAATTAAATAAACTTGAAACAAATCCTTCAAGTTATAATCAAGAGTATTTGAGAGATAATCCACCTACTTATAAAACTAGGTGAAAATGAAGAATAGAACAAAAAATTTAAAAACCTGAATTGAACTTTTAGATCATTCCTTATATCTCATTCCCTTCAATAAAAACAATCATATCCCATCAATATTGATGTCACAAAGCATGGATTTATCCCCAACAGATTAAATACATGATTCCAAAATAGAGGAGGAGAATATATATAAGGAAACCCACCAATAATGGGAACTTATAGAGGAATTCGTCCTCCAACACACTTATATTTGCCTAGTAATCGCTTCTGGATCAAAAGGAATTGTCTCCACAACCTTGGGAGGAAGAGAAATTCATGTTATGGCCTGATCAGGGTAAAAATGAGTGGTTTAAGAGGTAAACCAGATTAGATCCAAAATTTTCAAATATATTTTTTCATGATACATGGTTAGGATTCCTGGTTAGGAAAACTGTGCACTAACTATGAACAAGAAAACACCTCAAACCACACCTCACATGGTTTGGAAAACTATGTGTCAGCCATTCTATACCCAACTATCTAGCATTTCATGGTTTCTCCTGGGAAACTGCATGGTTTGGCTAAATTGTGTGCCTAACTTTGCACCTAACCAGTGCCCGCTATTTCATTTGTATAGTTTTTTGGAGGTTTTTCATGGTTTCTACAAACCGTGCTCAAACTAGGTATCTCTAGAAAATCCTAAAAAACATTCCAACTTCAAAACTCCTAAAACTTAACCCAATCATTATATATACTTAAAATACATAAATAAAGGTTCAAGTACCTAAAATAAGTGGTGAAAAATTCTCCCCACCATTATCCTTTATGTCCTTGGAAAGTATAAAATTGCCATTGTCCTAAAAGTTTTTGGGCCAGTGTTCCACCATTTCCTTCTCACGCTCTCATGTTTCTTCCTAAATCAAACCATGTTTCCATAAAACCCACACTAGACTGATGCTTTTTCCATTAAAGAATTTCTCTTTCCTATCCACAATCTGTACTAGCACATGAACCAATGTAGAATCCATATCTAGGTTAACATGATCCCATAAAATCACATGGTCAGGATCAAGTTGATACTTCTTCAATTGAGATATATGAAACACATTATTTTCTAAACTAAACCATGGTGAAAAATCTAACTGATATTCCACCTCACCAACCCATTCAAGTATCTCAAAAGGGCCTATGTATCAAGTATAAAACTTTACCTACTTCTAAAAATGACAATGACCAATCCTTGGAGATATTTTGAAGAATAAATGATCACATACCTTGAATAAAAAAAGTCATTAATGATGATATTCATACAATTTATGATGAATCTAAACCATCTCTATTCTCTTTCTGATCAAATGAATCTTCTATATTACCTCTTGAGCACGGGTTGGCCCAACTAGTGATGTGTCTCCTATTTACACCCAAAAAAATTAGATAATGAAAAGGAATTTCATACAATGATTTAAAAGGATCCATATGTATCGAGGCCTGGTAACTTTTGTTATATGAAAACACTACTAATGGTATATACTCTTCCCATGATCCACCAAAATCCATTACACAAGACCTAGGCATTTCCTCTAATATTTGGATCATCCTCTCATATTTTATATCTATTTGAGGATGATATGTCATGCTCGCAGTCAACAGATTCCCAAGGGCTTGCTGTAAGGATTTACAAAAATGAGATGTAAACCTAGGATATCAGTCTGATACTATTAAAAATGGTATTTCATTCCTCTTTAAAACTTCTTGAATATAGATTTTGGAAAATTTCTCCACCATATTAGATTTATGAATAGGGATGAAATGGGATGACTTTGTGAGTTGATCCACTATCACCCATATGGAATCGTGTTTCCAAACCAACCTTGGTATACCTATTAAAAAACATATACCTATTTAATTCTATTTCTAAATGGGAATCATTAAAGACTATATCATACCCATTATCCACTGGTTCTCTTCCTTAACCTACTAATAAGTGAGGCATATCGAAACAAACTCATCCACTTTTTTTTATGTCTGTCCATCAAAATAGTGCCTTTAATTTTTTATACATATTTTTTATTACTGGATTAACATCCCATGTAGAATGGTTTTAATAATGAAGAATTTGTTCTTGAAAAATAAAAGGTGTATACATTCAATATCAAAACCAAAAAACTGATATTATATTAAGATTTCATCCCTAAATGGTCTCCCCTCTATTGATTTTTAACCACATAGAAACAAATTTAGAATTAGATGTATGTAGCACTTTAACCTTCTCAACCAAATCAAGAAAAAAATAAACTAGAAATAAAACCATAACACTACCTCAATCTTAAAAATCCAAGTTCATGTTGGTTATCACTGACATTGGATTTCATTGACCAGAAGCCTCTTTATCCAAATGTCTATATTATTTTCTACTTAATGCATCCTCCATAGAGTTTCCTTTACCCGGTGTATTAATTAAGTCAAATTAAAACATTTTAAGATAATCTATCCATATTCTTTGTCTCAGATTCAAATATCTTTATGATAAAATCTGTTTCAATCTCTTGTGATCCGTAAAAACCATGAATTTCTCACCAAAAAGATAATGATGTTAAGTATTCAAAGTGTGGAGCATATAAGATAATTACAAAACATGTATTGGGTAGTTATTCTCATGAAACCATAACTTTCATGGTCCATAAGAAACAACATGATCTTCACTCATGAGAACACACCCCAACTCAGATCCCAAAGCATCATAATACACCACATAGCCTTGTCCTAATTCTAGAAATATCAATATTAGTGTTAATGTAAGGTGAACTTTAAGATCTTGAAAATATTTCTAACATTCATCATTCTATTGGAATGGAACTTTTTTCCTTGTAAAACATGTCAGGGTGAATCTAGTCATGAAAAGTAACAAAAAAACGTCAATAATAACCAGCTATGATAAGAAAATTATGTGTCTCAAAGACATTCTTTGGTGGTTTCCAAGAGATCACAGCCTATATATTTTATGAATCTATAGAAAAACCTTTTCCAAAGATAAAATATCCAAGGAAACATAACTATTTTATCCAAAAATAACTCTTTGAAAGTTTATAATACAGGTAATGATCCTGCAAGATTCTCGGCACTATCACCAAATATTGATCATGCTTAGCTTTTTTCCTAGAATACACCAACATGTCATCCACAAACACCACCAAAAAAGAATACAAATATCTTTGAAATATCTAATTCATAAATTCCATAATGAAATTTGGTGCATTTGTAAGAATGAAATTCATAACCACATACTTATAATGGTCATATCTATTCTTAAAAGTTTTCTTTATAATATCCTCCTTCTGAACTCGTAGTTGGTGATATCCTGAACGTAAGTAAATTTAAGAGAACCATTAGGATCCCCTAAATGGATAAAAAATAATAATAAATGTGTGTAATAGGATACCAATTATTTATCATAACTTGGTTAAGCTTATGATAATCTATAAAAAACCTTATATTTTCATTCTCCTTCTTCATAAAAAGAATTGGTGCTACCCACAAAGACATACTAGGCCAAATGAACTCTTTTCTTTCCAAATCTTCCAACTGTACTTTCAATTCCCTTAATTCTATTGGTTTCATATGATAATATAGAATTGATATAGGATCGGTCCCTAGTAAGAGATCAATTGTGAACTCCACTTCTCTTATGGGTGTCAATCCTAATAAATTATCGATAGAAACATCAGGAAACTGATCAAAAAAATTAAAAATTACTATTACTGATATTATCCATAGATTCCAAGGTCAAAGATTCCAACTGGTATGAGATAGTTCCAACCGCTAGTGCCAAAAGAAATCTCCACTTTTCTTTATATTATTATCTTCTATAAAGATATTCTTGATTCCATCATCAGTTGTAAAACCAACACTTCAGATATAATAGTTGATGTGAGCTTTGAACATTTTCTACCAATCCATACCCAGGATTAATTTATAGACATCCAAATAAATCATAGAGAAATCCCAAATAAATTCATCCCTATCAATAGTTATGGAAAATGATTTGCACATAAAGGCTTAACATTATCTTTTTTCAATAGAAGTTTTATGTCTCAAAACAGAAGGCATCATCTTAACATGAAAACCTATAATATCAACAGCATGAGAAGAAATAAACAAATGGGACACATCCATATAAAAAAATATTACGTAAGGTTATAATTCAAAATAATTGTACCTCTCACCATCGAAGGTACATATTTATCATCCACAATCATTTTCTAAACTCCATAAAATTTCTTACTCACGTAACTTTTCACTTTATTACCCTGTTGAGATTGCACTGGTTGAGGAGTCATGGTACTCCTAGAATCACCATGGCTTGCTCAGTTCTACTGATGAGAATTATTTTTCTACACTTGTCCCGTCAAATTATTCAATGCTTGAGAATTATGATATGTGTCCCTAGCACCTGACCTTGGAGCACTACAATAATAATGTTGAAGATGCCCCATCTGGTTGAAATTATGACATGATCTAGGTGGTGTCATAAAATATCACTTAATATGCTCAAAATAACTACACTAAAATAATATAGGATTACACTTTGGTTTAGGAGGAAGATTTATTGATCCCACTATTTGATTCTGAGTCATAACCCCACCTTGTAAATAGGTGTACCTCTTCCTATTATTCCAAGCATTAAAGTTCCCATCAGTTCCCATAGGTACCAATATTCTTCCTTTAATCGTATTACCTAAGATGTCACTTTATACCATCATTTATCAATTGACCATATCTATATAATCCATTATACAAAGTATATGAATCTTTGAGAAAATCAACATCCTTATCCACAATTCAAAAATGTGTGCCTTCAAGGATGCACTTGCAGAAAATTCTGATAAAAAGAAAACTAAATTCATAAATTTATCCACATACTCTATTACCAAGATATTTTCCTTATTTAAACTAAATAAATCCATTGTTCGAGAAATTATAAACAAGTATGTAATTGTTCGTTAAACAATTATTTGAAATCCTCTCATGCAATGCCTTGGTCCAATTTAGCTTGAACTGCTAAATCCTACCATTTGCGTGGTAGATCTTCCATCATATATGTTACCAACTTCACCTTCAGTTCAGATGGTGTTCCTAGAAAATTCAAGGTTCAATTAATCCTATTTATCCACACTTATACTTTTTCTAGTTCCAAATCACCACGAAAGATAGGTGGATTATGATTTTGGAACTGAACCAAATGATCCACTTACCTTGGTTCATCCCTTATATTCCCTCTATCCACATTCTAAAAGGCCTGTAAAATACTCTATATTAACTATTGGTTCACCTATAGATTAGGTACAACCACATTCTCAACAACCACTTCTGGTCAGTTTTTATGATGCCTACCAAGTTCCATTTAATATAACAAAAATAAAACTCCATTTTTTCTCACTCTCTAGAAACTTAAGTCTTAAAAATTTCAAATTTACTATTTCAACAAGTTCCACAAATATTTTTATCCAAAATTAACTATTTCAACAATTTTGAAAATACCACAATTGTTCTTTTTGAAAATTAAACCATTTTCAACTATTTTCAAAAATAAATCCTTTTTCAACAAATCATAAATCATTACTCAAAATGAATTATGCACTCCTAGTGGGAATTCATTACTATTAATTTATTCCATGTTCTTCTCATAGGCTAAACCCATGAATATAAGGTAACAACTCCTAGAAGTGTCTCAAAACACTCATGTACCCAACTATCTAGTAACTTGAAATTCATCATAAATAGTTTAGCTACATATTTTTATGCTCTTCATTTCAAGTTTCGATAATCCTACTCTTTGCTACCATCCAAAATCAAGGACTAAAAAAATGATTTTCCAACTCCATGACCGGAAAAAAATGATACCATTTGTAACACTCTGCCCCTTCTCATTGGATTTAGAAGTGATGAGTGTGTGTTACTAGACCTTAGGTTACATCCCCAAGACACCAGAGGCTGGAAATAAATGACAAGGTCCTCATAAATATTCGTGGTATTATTTTCACTTTGAATATAAAATAATAAAACCACAATACATAAACAAACAAACCACTTTATGTTTCATGAGTACAAGTAAAAATAAAACTCAAAGCATAACCAAAAAAATGACCATATCATAGTACAAATAAAAAACTAGAACTAATAAAACTAAATGAATACTAAGACACCAATTCAGAAACTCCCAACCCGGTCCAAGATTTAACTCAACAATCCAAGACCACAGTATCACAATTCATCACTAAATAACTGGTATACCTTGAATTTAACTGTGTCTCGATAAATAACATCTTCAAACACACCAAAGTACCCCAACAGGGGGTGAGTAGAAAACATAGTAGTATTTCCCTAATTACTTCCCAACTCATGCCACTAGGATGGAACATGTTATCACATTTATATAAAATAGTTTAAAAAGTAGTTTATATCAAAGCCCAAAATAGTTTTCCAAACCAAAATAGTTTCCATGGAAAACAATAAAACAATCCATTAAAACCATTTCTCAAATCCATTTGGAATACCCATTCTATAAAACCACACATTCATGCCCAGGTGATAGTTCCATACTCATGAGTGGTCTCATGTCGAACTATGAAGTCATCACAAGGTAACCAATACCAGGTTCCCCAAGGGTACATGCCCCTTCCTTAGGGTCACTTCAATGAAAATAGATTCATACAAACCATGTATTCCAAAACCCAATCCAATCCATTTCAATAAAAAAATATTTTATTGAAAATGATTTTATGGACATTTTCCATGCATCAAAATCAAACCATAATTTTAAAATCATCATTTTAAAATCATGAACTAATTTCAATTTCCACAAAACAATCCAATTTCCACAATTTCTAATAAAAATCACTAAATAGGTTTCCATAAAATCATACAAAGTTTTTACAACAATTTTAAGAAATTCAATCAATTTGAAAGAAAGCCTTGTAGTTCTAATCGAGAGTATTTTAGAGATAATCCACCTAGTTCTCAAACTATGAAAAAATGAATAATGTCACAAAAACTTCAAAAAAGTGGATTGAACTCTTAGATTAATCCTTAGATATTATTACCTTCAATCAAAATAATCATATACCATCAATATTAATGTCAAAAAGTATAGATATATCCTTTAAAAATTAAATCCATGATTCCAAAAGAGTGTAGGAGAATAAATCTAAGGTAAACCACCAAGAATTGGTAGTTATCGAGGAATTAGACCTCCAACATACTTAGATTAACCTATGAATCCCTCTATAGTTGAAAGAAATTGTCTCCATAACCTTAGGAGGAAGAGGAATTCATGTTATGGCCTAATTAAGGGGAAAATGGTTTAAGAGGTAAATCAAATTAAATCAAAAATCTTTGGATCTAATTTTTCATGGTGCATGGTTAGGGAACACGGTTAGAAAAATTGTGTGTTAACCATGCATGATCTACTTCCACAAACCACACCTCATACAATTGGATCACACCGTTTGGAAAACCATGAACCAATCGTGTTATACCACATTGTCTAGCATTACACGGTTTCTCCTGGGTGGTTGTATGGTTTGGCCAAACTGTGCACCTACCCAGTGCCCACTGTTTTAGTTTCATGGTTTTCTATAGGTGTTTCATGGTTTCTACTAACTTTTCTCAAACTGTGCACTTCTATAAAATCCTTAAAAACATGTCAAAGTTACTCTGAACCTCCCAAAACTTAATCGAATCATTATATGTACTTAAAATACATAAATAAAGGGTAAAGTACCTAAAAATAAGGGTGTTACAACCTCTTTCAACCCAACCTAAGAAACTTATAACATCATCTTCCTCCAAGAAGACCTAATAAACCTATAATATGATAGGCATGAGAAAAAGGGCCAGTAGGTATGCTAATAAAATGCACCCCATGCATAAACATTAAAAAGGAAAACCATTTCATACTAATTTGAAATATATTTAGGAAAAAAATAGTAAGTGATTATAAGGAAAATAAAATAACACATCTAATCCACTTCATAAAAATTTCCTCTTATTTTTTTAAAAATTAAAACAATCATTTTGAAAATGTTTACTTGGCCTATGCCTCTTTTGTTAAAATAACCATTTAGAAAATTCCTTTTGAACCATTTTAAAGAATAATCATGATTAAAAGTAAACAAAAATGATCAAATAAAATATGCAACAATAAGAAATAGAGTAAACACAATCATCATGGGACTATAGGAGATCAGGGGATAAACTAAGACACATCTATATAAATACTATAATAAAGGATCATCACCGGATATTAAAAAACTTTCCCTAACACCCAGTATTTTACTTCTTGGACTAACCAAGGGTCATAATCTCAAAAGTATAACAAATTCTATTTTAGGACCATTAGTCAGAGCATGATAATAAACTAGGGAATAATGTGTTACTTTATTTCCCATATAACTAACCAAGGATTCCCATGACATAAAAATAGAGGTGAGAACATAAATTTTCATATAATATAATAATCATATCAATCAATAAATAAGATCACCCTAACATATAAACACCCTTTATAGAAACATATCCTTCTCTTTCATTGAGAATAATAATAAATATAAACATTACCCCTTCATGTAAAACATCAAATAAATACTATCATTGTAATATCTAAAATAAACCAAGGGTAATTCCTTAAGGGTAATCTTTAAAACAATTTATCAAAGTTATAACTGGGCCTTTTAATATTACTTAATAAATCACATTTTTAAAAAAGGCCTTTGAAAACTAAAATACTTGATCATCATAAAATCACCACATTCAAAGTAACACAACACTCATTCTTTAAAGTCCAAGTACATCCTTAAAATTTAGGAGTTTCCTTCGAAAAAAATTATAGACCAAAACACATTTTATAATTTTGAATCTATTCATAAAATATATCTAGGAATTTTATCAAACATTTAGTATGTGTGGTGGATGAAGAATAAATTAAAAGAACCTATTTTGATAAAAAAAAACCTTCTCTCTTAATGGAAACCAAGTGAAACTTGGTTTCCTTTTTATAAAGGTTCATAAATATGCATAATATTATCATTGGGAATTTAAAACATGGATTTAAAATGTAATCAATCATGGTTCAACAATTAAGGAATTATGAAATGGAGAAAACCTATATTAAACATTTCACTTTCACAAACTGAAGTTATTTTGTGTCACAAAAGATTCTAAATAAGTGAAGAAAAGTAAGATGAACCATAAACCCATTAAAACCCTCAATAAAAATTGAGCCACATGGAACCCTAGGTCTCTTGGACATCATTATGGAAAGAGAAGAAATGGAAACGAAAGGAAATCAAGAGATGAGAGAGATTATAGGAACTTACCATAAAAAATCATCCATAAACCTTAAATAAAATCCAATAAATTGCCATGGGAGGAAGAGGGAGAAAAGGGGGAGAACTCCTCTGGCCATGCGAGTCGAGTGAGGGAGAAGGAGTGAGGTTACCCAACCATAACATACATAAATATTACATCATTTTAGATGAATATTCAATACATTTCCCAATTATAATTATCTGATGACCATAAAGTTTTGGTGTATTTGGATATTAGATACATAATAAAATTATTTCTTAAAATATCTTCAACTTATCCCACAAGTTTCTTCTCCCATATAACCCTTCTTATGCATTTCTTACTTAAAACCTTTCTTTATAACCTAATAAAGGAAACATAAGAAAGGGTAAGATCAGATTCTTGATAAGGGTAAACATAGGATATTTAAATTAATGACCATAAGTGATCATAAGTATAAGTTTATGATAACATGATTATAACTAAAGAAATGCATACTCAATCAGTCAAAGATATTTAATCATGAATCATGGAATAAGGTTTTATCATAAAAAAATACAAAATCTATAAGAGTATAGAATTATCTATAATAAATCATGAGACATAATAACACATCATAATAATAAGACATAATTTTTTGGTATATACAAAAGCCAAAAAAATCATTTCCTTAGTCAAGGATCACTACCAAGACTATCATAATGGATTGGGTTCACTCCTCATTCTATCATTTCTTTGCTCAAGGCTCACTCCCAAGACTATTCTATTAGATAGATTCCCTTACTGAACTAGGGTCACTCCCCATTCCAATCCCTATTATCTCATGATATATCCATATTTACTTGATTCATTGGAGGAAAATATAATTTTGGTCCCACCCATCACATAATAAAAACCATACATATGTTTCCAACAATATCATAAAACATTAGTCATATTATCATATCATAACTTGATAAAAATAAATAGGTTTCATAAATATTTCATCATTTAATCATATCATAACCCATAGAAAAGAAATTATTTTTATAAAAATTTCATCATTTCATAATATCATAAATCTTGTAAAAGAAATAGTTTCATAAAGTTTTCATCAAAACTTAATTAACCCATGGGAAAGAAATGGGTTTCAAAAAATCAAACTTAAATCAACATCATCATAATTCATCAAGAGAAAGAATTCAGATATTTTCATAAGATTAAATCCCAAGTGAATCATAACAACCCCTAAATGATGTTAACATAGATGAAAAATACCTTTAAAAGAACATTCAAACCTTTTTTAAAAAACATGAGAAAAATGTCATTTTATTTTGATAACATTTTTACTAAAAATTCCCAAAATATTGAGAAAATAATTTTATTTTAAAATAACCATGGAAACTTATAAATTAATCTTCAAATAAAATAATGGTCAAGATTGTGGGAAAATATTTTCATATCATATACGTTAAAAGAAAACATTATTTTCACACTTTTTCAAAAGTCAAAAATGAATTGTTTAAAAAACATTTATTTAAAAATATTCATTTTAAAAATTTGTAAATAAAGTAAATGGTAATGAAAATTAACTTTTTAAAACATTTTAATTATAGGTAAAAACTTCCATAAAACAATTTTAAAGAGCATGGATATTGTAGTGTTCTGCCCTGGATGCCACTTAATGGTGCCCCAAGATGGTGGGATATAAGACCTCAGGTGCATCTCCCCAGATTCCAAAGGCTACTGACTAGTAGAAAGGTCATAGGGTGTGTTTGTGGGAAGACTATTCTCTCATAGGTCATAGAAGAGCACAGAAATGTATAAAAAATAAGAAAATAGAAAAAAAAAGGTAGCAGTAATAACCAACAGACAACAATGAAACAATAATAATGAAACATGCAATATAATTAAGCAAGAAGTGGAAGGTGAATAATAATAAGATACAATGTGATTATGATCATGAAATGTACTATAAAAAAGTGAATATGAAAGGGGAAAGGGATAAAAACATATACCACATGCTAAAAAATATATACCAGAAGACCAAAAAATGTTATGGCTATCATCTCAATCATAGTCTTGATCCTCTACCCCCAAATTCATCCTAAAGATATAAATAAAACATAGTAATCAGGAAACCTCCCTTTATCTATTCATAAAATCATAAATTCTACTCGGGTACCAAAGGTGCCCCAATTAGGGTGTGAGATACAATCTTTGTAAGCCACCACCAATGGTGTATAGATTAATCCATTTTTGCAATATAAAATGAATAGTGTTCCATAGTAAATAAATGCGTAACAGAATGAATTAAATAAATGCATTGAATTGGGTTCCACTTGGACACCCATCCAATTTTCCTATTTCAGCCTAAGCCGATGAGTCTAACCTAAGGGATCCTACGAAGGTAAAGTGAGTGGGATAAAATGTGGGAAGGTGGACTGTCCCCAATATTGTGATTGGTCTTGGAGGACACGTACCTATGTTTATAAAACAAAATGATCATTTATCATTTGAAAATATTCATTTAATTTTTCTTTAATTCAATTTAAAACCACTTTATAAAATATTAAGATTCACCCTGATCCCATGTATGGAAATTCAGAGAGAATTTCCAGGTATCTCTTGAGGGACTCGGCATATGCCCAATGCCATGGAGTCTATCCAAAGTGACCCAAGAATGAAGTATAATGTGTCACTCTAGGAATAGTGTGAAACTTTTCATAACTAACCTCTGATTCGGTACCTAATATCGCATGTATTGACCCAAGTCTCTCTCGTGGAATGGTACAACCATCATGTCATCAAACCTATCCATGGTGCCTCCCCTAGGGAATTGGTGTCACTCATCTGGAGGTAAAAATAGATAAATCTAGGTGAGACCATCCTAGAAATATCTAGTGTTTCCCCCATCATTTTTACAAATCATTAAAAATTCTAACTAGAAGGAAAAAGATTTTGTCCAAGGGTTCCTTAAGTTGTAACCCCTTGTATCACTCTCATCACTAAGGTGAAAGTAGTTAAGTAGGCATTTGCATCATAATAGATGAGTTGTTCAAGTCATTTAATTGAACCAATCCATTTATGTCTCAAGGATAATACATGATCCCTTGACCAATTTAGTTGGTCCAACAAATTCATTTATAGAATGTGGTGTAAGGGCATAACTCAAGTTCTATCACCCTAATCAATTGAATTTAGTCAATTTAAAGAAATTAGGATAGTAAAAACACCTCAAGGGGTGTTAGGAAAAATAAAACAAGGGTATATTAGGCCTCTAAGGTAGAACACACCTATTTGGGTGGCAGAAATCAAGGAGGTCAACCCAAGAGGTTGATTTGCCACTAGCTCAGGTTGCCAATGTCATGGGAAAGCTATCTATTTAGCTTAATTTAACAAATTTAAGGTGAAACCAGAAACACCTTTCTTGTAGAACAATAGAGAATATTATATAACACAAAAATTAAGGGAAAAACCTAGACTACCTACCTTAGCCTTGTAGATATTCCCTCATCCAGCGTCGGCCATTGATTTGAGCTAGGTTGGAAGAAAACAAAAAAATGGTCAAATGACCTGAAAATTGGGGAAATGAGCTTGAACTGAGATAGTGAAATATATGGGATGAAAAACTTTAAATATAAGGGAGATGATTGAAGAGATTACCTCTAGCTTCTTGGTGAATCCAACATTGAGATAAACGGTATCTGTATGGGGGGTTATCCCAATACCTACAAAAAAATGAGGAGGATCTTCATACACAGGAGGATAAGCTCAACCACTGAAGAAGAGGAGGAAAATAAATAAGTGTAGATTAAAATCATTAAAGAGGGGTAAAATATAAATTCACTTAAATTATAGGGGTGTATGGTTTGGATGCATGGTTGGCCAAACTGTGCACCAACCATGCCCCATTATCTGCTTCAAAGGGACACTTCACGTGGTTAGGTGCACAGTTTACCTAACCGTGCACAAACCGCTCTATCCTGAGGGTCTTCAATCATGCATGGTTGTGAACCTAGGGTCACACAATTAAAAAAACTATTTGGCCCCCAAGTCCCCATTTTCTACAATAGTATGGTTAGAGAAATTGTGCGGGATGGATGGCATGGTTTCTACTAACCGTGTGGCCCAGTCTACTGCTTCAGTTTTTGAAGCTCTAGGCTATGAACGATCCCCAAATTCCCTTGAAACCTCCTTAAATCCCTTAGTAACCTTTATTAGGGACAAAAAAATAATTCAAACAAAAAATGAATGGTTTGTTCCTTTGGGGAAAGTTGGGACGTTACAACCTACCCTCCTTAAGACAACTCGTCCCTAAGTTTCCCTTCTAAGGGTGGTAGAACGTCTTCTGAGAAGAGTTATGGCCATTGCACATGTACATCGGCCTCCTGCTCCCAAGTATTTTCCTAGATGTATTTTTTCTTCCATAGAACCTAGACCAGAGGAATGAACCTACCTTTTAGATCCTTCTTGCTCCAATCAATGATATGTATTGGATGCTCCTCAAAGGATGCATCCACTTCCATCTCAATATCCTTGGGTTCAAACAAATGAGACAGGTCAGGGTGATATTGTCAAATCTAAGATACATAGAAAATTTCATGCATGGCATGGTACCTCTGAGGTAATAGAAACTGATAAGGTACCAACCTGACTCTCTCCATTATCTTGAAAGACCCAACATATCGAGGTGATAAATTGACCTGTCTCTAAATTCATTTATGACCCAATCTAGGTGATACTTGTAGAAAGATCCAATTTCTCACCTCAAACTCCAGAGGTCTATAGTGAAAATTGGTATAATAATTTTTTCCAGACTGAACCATATCCATATAATTTTGAATCAGTTGGACTTTCTCTAAAATTTCCTAAACGAGATGAGGGCCTGGTAGAACTGACTCACCTGCCTCTAGCCAGCATATAGGTGAATGGAACGTCCTATCATAAAGGGCCACATATGGAGACTTTTGAATTGTTTTTTGAAATATTTTATTTTAGGAAAACTAAACTAGAGTAATATTATTTTCCCATGAACCTCCAGAATCAAGGATACAGGCTTGAATCATATCCTCTAACACCTGTATCATCTTCTTAGACTGCCTATCGGTATGAGGGTGATATGTTGTACTCAAGAGAACCTATGAAACCAATGTATTTTGCAACCTTTTCCATAACTGTAAAGTAAATCGGGTGTCTCAATCCTAAATTATAGAATGGGGAATACCATGAATTCATAATATCCCCCTAATGTAAATCCTTCCTATATCATGAATAGATAAGGTTTTCTGGATTTATAGGAAGTGTGTGACCTTGGTCAACCTATTGATGATCACCCATATCACATCTCTTCCTTGAGGGGATCTTGAAATCTTTTCATGAAATCCATGATGATGTTGTTCCATTTCTACTCAAGAATAGAGATAGGCTACAGAAGTCCAGTAGGTCGCTGGTAATCTACCTTCACTTACTGACAGGTGGAGCAGTGAGTGATGAAACTTGCTATATTCCTCTTCATACCTAGCCACCAATACTTAAAATGCATGTCTTGGTACATCTTGGTAAGACCAAGATGAACTTCCCATATAGATTCATGATATTCCTTCATAAGATCTTCCCATATATCTAAATGTACCCATACATGACCATGGAAGAGCAAGGTCTCACTGGCATCCACAACCCAACTAGGAGGTGGGTTCTCTCCTATGAGACTCTCCCTTGGGATGAGGCCTTCCAAATATGATATCTCTCCCATATAGACCTACTCCAGGAGGGAGGATGTCACTACTAGAGCTACTAAAACTAGATTCCCATGTTATTCATGAACCTCATGATGTATCTCAAATAATAGATCCATCAATTTCCACTCACCGATGGCCTCTTGGACAGCTTTAATATGAGTCTTCCGGATCAAGGTGTTAGATACAGCATTACCCTTTCTGAGTGTGTAAGAAATATCTAAATCGAATTATTGTAGAGATTCTACCCACCTGTGCCACCTCAGATTCAAGTATCGCTGAGTAGAGATGTATTTGAGACTTTTATGGTCTGTGTAGACAATGAAATACTCACCCAATAGATAGTGCCTAAAATAGCTTAAATCATGAACCACAGCTTCTAGATTGAGTTTTTTCATAGGATAGTTTCGCTCATGAGGCCAAATATGGCGGGATACATACACTAAAACCTGATCACTATAGATCAGAACTTATCCTAGGCCGATTCTTGAAGCATCATGGTAAATAGTATAGCTTCTTCCCAACTCAGGAAGAATAAAGATCGGTGCTAAAGTCAGTATTTTCTTTAACTCATGAAAAACTGTCACACAAGATTCATTCTAGAATAATTTTTCACTTTTCTTGGTCAATACCTTAAGCAGTGTTTCCAATCATGAGACTTCCTAGATGAATCTCTTGTAATAGTCATCCAGCCCTAAGAATCTATGTATATAAATCACATTCTTGGGATACTCCTAGGAAACCACATCTATCACCTTCTCTAAGTCAACAGATATGTCTGCTTTAGATATGATATTACCCAATAAGTGAACCTTACTGATCCAAAAGTTTTATTTACTAATTTTCGTATAAAGTTAGTTCTCTCTTAGTATAATTATCACAATCTCAATATGGTCATTATGGTCGTGTATGGTGTACGAATACACTAAGATGTCATCTATGAATACTACCACAAAGGAATCAAGATACGAGTGGAAAAATCAATTCATTAGATCCATGAAGACTTTTAGCACATTCGTCAGGCTGAATGGAAAGAAAAGATACTCATACAGGCCATACCTTCTCTGGAATGTTTTATGTGGTATGTCGGATTGCCTCATAATAACATTATGGTAGTCCGAACTCAAATCGATCTTAGAGAAAATAGTTTCTCCTCTAATTTGGTTAAAGAGGTCATCTATGTGAGGAAGTGGATATTGTTTCTTCATCATATGCTGGTTTAGTTGACGGTAATCCATACACAATATGAGAGTATCATATTCCTTTTTGGATAAAATCAATGGTGAACCCCATGGATATGTGTTGGTTCATATGAAACCCTTTTCCTCTAGATCTTCAAGATACTTCTTGAGTTCCTAGAGCTCTATAGGTTCCATCCTATATGGAGGAATGGACACTGGTGCCACACCTAGCATAAGATCGATGGTGAAATTAACCTCTCTATCAGAGGTTAATCCAGAGAAATCATTAGGGAATACGTCCCTTAAATGATCCACCACAGGACAGAAATCCATAATTTTCATTCCTTATTCGCTCGTAAAGAGACTATCCATTTGGGTTGTTACTCCACCTAGCCCAGTACGATTGAGTCCATATCGACTAGCCTGGAGATCCCATTTTCCATTATAGATGTATGTACCACCCTCATGTGATTTGAAATATACTCGATGGAAATAGAAATCTAATTAGGCTTGATAACGAATAAGCCAGTCCATATCGAGAATGACATTGAAATCGATCATCTCAAGGACAAAGAAACTCCACAAAAAATGATACCCACCTAACTCAAGGGGGAACTCCTTGAACTATAATATACTATCTTCTATAAATCCTAATGGATTTTCAATGGTTATAACACCACTATAGTACTCTATCACTGGGCCCAAACTTTCCATAGTTGCATTAGATAGAAAAAAGTGTGATGCACCTATATCAAACAAGGCTGAAACTAGAGTGGAGGCTGCCAGAATAGCACCTATAACTATAGATAGACTTGGAATCTACTCCTCTGGCATGGGTTTCATAGTATAGATATTTCCTAAACTGAGTCCCTAAGATGTTTCTTGAGTAGCCTAAGAAGGTCCACTCTTTTATCACTAGAACTCTAATTCTTGACTGCCTCGTCCATGATCACCTGCTCGACTCGAATGGCCTGTAGAAGACCAGAATCCTTTTTGATGAGGATTCATTAATCCTACACTTGAAATTAGTGTTATCATAGAACCCCACTCACTTATAATTGGAGGAAAAAATCAACAAAATCACTAGAGGTGAGCCATCCTGCTGCAAGCCCAGTACTCAGTTGGGTTCCTCGTACACTGAGGATTTTTATATATTGTTATGATACACAGTTGAAACACCCCATTACTATTAGTATGTTCTACTTGGCTGGTATATCCCTCATTTGTTCCCTCAAAATACCTCTTCATGTCACTAGATAAACCAATACTTTTCCTGGAAGCTAAACCGCCCTGTTTCACATCACCAGATTCCCTTAGGTTCCATTCAATGATGAGGGCCTAGTTCACTATCTCTAAAACGGTGGTTAGTCAAAATATTTTCACCTGTGATCAGATGGAATATGCAAGCCCATCCTCAAATCACCTCGTATTAGTCTTCTCATCACCAGTCAAGGTCAGTGCAAAACGCTGTAATTTGGTGAAACAAACTGAGTATTCCATCAATGATATGTCACCTTTTTGAAGGTGAATGAACTCCTAAACATGATCTATTCTCAGAGTCTAAGGTAATAAGTAGTTGAAGAAGGTTGTCTAGAAGTCTACCCAAACCATACCCTGATGTCGACCAGCCTGAGTCAGAACATCCCACCAATGATTGGCAGAGTCACATAGCATATAGGTAATGAGATTGACCCACCTATTTGGAGGTGTCTCAATATTCTCAAAGATTATATGCATGGCCTCTAGACATGATTCAATATCTTGAGTTCCTCTATCCCCCAAGAAGGTGGGAGTATGATGATGCTAGAAATCACAGGTCAGCTCTATCATATAAGGGGCAGGTCAAGGTGCACCCTACACAGATTTCATGAACTAAACAAATCTATCATGGAATTGGGCATCGACACCTAGTTAAGTATCTAGAGGAGGTGCCTCATGTGGAACTATAGGAGGTATCATGGGTGGTTTAGGGCCCACCACCCCCAGAAGTATGTTCATTTAAACTCTTCTGGATTACAGCATGAGTCCATTGTGGTGTCATGACTCTGCAATTTCCAAGAACATGCCTCATATGATATTTATAAAAGATAGGGAAAGTGATAAATAATGAAAGGTACAAGGCTCAACATACACATGTTACAACCCTTAGCCTGATCCAGGAGACAAGTCTAGGTGATTAGGATGAGTCACAGAAATAACATAGGAGACATTGCCTACTACCCTCTACTAAGTTGGGTCAGGTTCAAGGTCTCTTATAAGGTATCCATTTTATTTTTAAAGGTTTTTTTCATTTTGATTTATTTAGGAATTTAAATTCCATTTAAATTTTTGAATTAGGTGGATCACCAATCCTAATTTATAAGGGCCTATACACCTTATAAATTGAAATGTGGCATCTACTTAATCCTAAACATAACACATTCCATCCCATGCAACCAATTTTCCATGGATCAACATGCCACAATTTCCTACTTAAGGAATATTCTTTAACCTATGTAGGAAAACACTATTAGGTTATGACAGATGCTTAAAGTGGTTGTTTTTTCTTAGTCCTTCAAGGGAATATCATCACATTTCTATATATAACAATCAAAGCACTAAAATTCATAAAAAACAAGGCACAAACAACAATCACATTCAAATTAAGAAATGCATGATGAAATAGATATGGCATGGAATAATGAATTAAATTTTAGATCCTATGGTTCCTAGTGTAATGCATGATTCAAATATGACCTCATATCATTAGAGAAAGGAAAAATAGCCCACATAAATAACATAAACATTAATAACATCACAAATCAAGTGAGTCACCCAATGATGAAATCCATGAAACTGTAACAATGAAAGCAATAATAGCATTTACCCATCTCAGGTAATTTGGATTTCCCCTGTACATGGTTTAGCTACTACCAGGAACAAGCTCAAGACCAAATTCCTATATCCTAGTCTCAAGTCTAAACCCAAACAATAAGACAAAAGGAAAAAAATCCTTTGATACCACTTTGTATAATCCTTCCCTATATGGCACTTAATAGTGCCCAAAAACAGTGGTCTATAATACCTCAAGTGCATCTCTATAAACGCCATAGGCTACTGACTATCAGTGAGGCACTAGGGTGTGTTCATGGGAATACTATTCCCTCATAGGTTAGAGTGGAGCATAGAAATATATAAATAATAAGAAAATAGAATCAACAGGTAGAAATAATAACTAATGAATAGAAACGGAATAATAATAATGAAACATGAAAGATAAGTAAACAAGAAGTGGAAACTGAATAAAAAGAAGATACAATATGATGATGATCATGACATGTACTATAAAAAAGTGAATATGAAAGGGGAAGGGGATGAAGGCATATACCACATGAAAACAAAAATATATCAAAAGAACAAAAACTGATATGACTAGAATCTCGAGCATAGGATCATTTTTCTACCCCTGATTCCATCCTAAAGATGAAAATCAAACATCGGAAGCTGGACGCTTCCCTTTAACTATTCCTATAGCTATAAATTCTACTCAAGTACCAAAGGTGGCCCAAGAAGGGTGTGAGATACAGTCTCAGTAGGCCACCACCAATGGTGTCTATATCAATCCATTCATTAAATATAAAATGAACAATGTTCTATAGTAAATAAATTCATATCATAATGAATTAAATAAATGCATTTAATTGGGTTCCACTTGGACACCCATCTAATTTACTTACTTTGGCCTAAGCTGGTGAGTATGACCTAAGGGGTCCTTCAAAGGTAAAGTGAGTGGGATAAAATTTGGGAAGTTGGACTATCCACAGGCTTGTTATTGGGCTTGGAGGACACGTCCCAATGTTTCTAAAACCAAATGATCATTTCTCATTTGAAAATATTCATTAAATTTTTCTTTAATTCAATTTAAAACCACTTTATAAAATATTAAGAGTCACCCTGATCCCATACATGGAAATATAGAGAGAATTGATAAGTAATGATCAAGGGGATTGGTATATGCCCAATCCCATGGATTTTGTCCAAAGTGAATCAAGAATGAAGTATCATGTGTCACTCTAGGCGTGGTGTGAAAATATCCAGAACTAACCTCCAAGTTCATACCTGGTATCGCATGTAGGGGATCGAGTCTCTCCCATGGCATGGTACAACCATCATTCCATCGAGCCCATCCAAGGGGTCTCTCTTAGGGAACTAGTGTCACTCATCTAGAGGTAAAAATATATAAATCTTGGTGATCCCATCCCAAGAATATCTAGTGTCTCCCATAGTGTGTTTACAAAGAATTATCAATTATAATAAAAAAAGGCACAAGAGTCTTTCTAAGGGGTCTTTAAGTGTGAAACCCTTTTATCACCCTTGGTGCTAAGGTGGAATTAGTTAAACAGGAATTTACATCATAATAGATGAGTTGGTCAAGGAATTTAATTAAACTAATACATTTATGTATTAAGGGTAATACATGACCCCTTAACCAATTTAGTTGTTTCAACCAATTATTTTATGGAATTTGGTGTGAGGGAATAACTCAAGGTCCATCACCCTAATTAATTTAATTTAGTTAATTTAATGTAATTACGATAGGAAAAACCCCTCAAGGGGTGTTAGGAAAAATAAAACAAGGGTTAATTAGGCCTCTAAGGTGGAACACACCCATTGTGGTATCCTAAATAGAGGATTTTAACCCAAGGGTTTGATTTTCCACTAGCTATGGTTTCTAATGGCATGGGAAAACTATCAATTTAGCTTAATTTAACAAATTAGGGGTGACACTATAAAGGTCTGGCTCATGAAACAACAACGCATATTATATAATGAAATTAAATAAGGGGAAAGAACCTAGAACACCTACCTTATCCTTGTAGATATTACCTCATCCAACGTCAGCCATTGATTTGAGCTAGCTTAGAAGAAAATAAAGAAACCATCAAATTCCCTAAAACTAAGGAAAATGATCTTTCATTTAGATAGAACAATATATGGGATGAATAAATTGAAATATAAGGGATAGTATTGAATATCTTACCCCTAACTTCCCATTGGATCTAACAGTGAGAGAAATTGAGTCCATATGGAGGATTTATCCCAAGAACTATGAGATGAGGAGGAGGAACTTTGTACGAGGGAGGAGAAGTTCATCCACTAGAGAAGTGGATGGAAAGAAATAATGGTGGATTAAAATCATTAAATAGGTTTGAGAACATAAATTCAACCTCAATTATAGGGTGTGTATGATTTGGCCACATGGTTGGCCAAACAGTGCACCAATTATGGGTCATTATCTACTTCAAGGGGTTACTCTGTATGGTTAGGTGCACGGTTTACCTAACTATGTTCAAACTGTGTGAAAATACATTGTCACTAGGGTCTAAAATCATGCACGAACATGCACCTAGGGTCTCACAGTTTCAAACAAACTATTTGGCCCCCATATCCCCACTGTCTACAACCAGATGGTTAGAGAAAATGCGCAGGCTGGGCCGCATGGTTTCTTCTAATCGTGTGGCCCATTCTGCCTCTTTGATTTTCAAGGCTCTGAGCTTAGAACGAGCCCCAGAATCCCCCAAAACATCCTTGACTACCTTAGTCAACTTTATTAGGTCTGAATAAATAATTCAAACAAAAAATTAATGGTTTTTACCTTTGGTAAAATCCAATATATTATGAATATGGAAGAAAAAATTTATCGGCCAAAGAGGAAATAAGGTCAGTTTTTCTTTCAAAAAAATTTCTATATCATTTTAAGTACCAAAGGGAGAAAAATAGTACTGATACATAAAATTATAGAAATAACTATAGGATAATAAAATATATTGGTTTTAAAGTATTTTATCTATATAATTTTCCTTAATGGAAAGTTATCATAGGCAATCCCAAAAAGCAATAATATTGTAACATAACCCTTACTGTTATGGTAACTATTGAATCATAACCTCCATGTAAGGAATAACTTAAAATGAGAATTTAAATACCAAAAATATAAATATATTAATCATATAACATATTAAAGGGATATTATATACACTACATGAAAGAAATAAGTGGTGAATATGGCATATGTCTCTTATAAACAAAAGTGAGATGAGAAACTCTTACCTCTAGCATCATCTTGCTTAATAGGCATTCAAAAATCCTATATAATAAATATATATTTATTATAGATATATTAAATACCTATATTAATTCATATATTACTATGTATCATTATTTTATAATTTCTAATTATATTTTTATTAATAATTTCTTTATTAAAATGAACATTCTGGTGAAAACTGGTTTGTTTCCCTTGCATGTTCCGGCTTGATGGTTCTGGTAATTATACCTTGTTCATTGTTTAATTATATAAAAAATATTAATCATGAAATAATAATCATATTTATTCATCATATACACTTTTATAATCATTCATATAAATCAATGATGAAAAATTAATTACATCACTTTATGGAGATGATAGTTCGTACGTACGCATGAGTGATGTTTCCACTTTTTGAAGGATGGGATGAAAGAAAGGTAAATAATAATACACCTTTAAATAATTATTATTATATTATATATAATCATTAAATATTTTCTTATTATCATCTATGTAAATCTTAAATGAAAAACAAATCACATCGCTTCCTGGAGGTGGTAGTCCACATATACGAACGAGCAACATTATCATTTTCCAATGGATGAAAAGGTAAGAAGGTAGATAAGATATTATAATTAAATATTCATAATAATATCATAAATATAATATATAAATATTAAATCCATCATAATATCCAATCATGAATGATGGTGATGAAAAAATAAATACATCGCTTCGTGAGGCAGTAGTCTGCACGTATGTATGAACGATGCTTTTATTTCCCATTTGATGGAGAAGAAGATGAATAAAGGTTTCACCATAAAAATAATAACATTTTAGTGTATTGAATATAATGAATTAATGATTTTATAATTGATACAATATCTTTATATAAGTTTAAATAAGAAATAAAATTAAATGAACTTGGTTAAGTGTTATACCTCTTTGTTGTGAAACCTCCTTTGGCTTACACCTTAAGCCTTGAGAAGAGGGTATTCATATCAAACCAGGACCTATAAGATGTAGATATGTATTTTAGGAAGTTATTTGAGTAGGTATTGTATGATATATAAGGCTCATGAAGTGTGAGGAATATAGGATAGGTGTTGTCTTTTTATGAGGGAGAGGACATGCTTGGAATTTTTCAAAATATTAAAATATATTAATGTCTTATTCAAGTAAAATATATGAAAAATAAATCCTTTTAAAATATTAAATTATATAGGGTATAAATAGGACTATAAAATATTATTTAGATAATATTTTAGGTCGTTTTAATCATTATCCCTTTATTTTAACCCCTTATCAACCCCTTTTAACATTTACGGTGGTAAAGAATTTTTACCTTGGTTACTATTCATAATGACCAAAAGTTAAGTTGACCTTATTACATAATATTAATTAAGTTAATTCCAAATATGGAATAAATTTTAAAATATTTAATCATAATAAGTTATAGGAATTATTTTTAAAATAAACTCACAAAATGCGATGAAAAACGGTTTTCCAGATAAATGCATTTTTTAAGTATAAAAATTTTTATATACCTAAATTAAGAATAATGTAGATTCAAATTAACTTAATTGGGTTATTTTTAATAAAAAGGAACTAATTAAATTTTAAAATAAATTAAAAACAAAATGGGACTTTTTAAGTACTTGAATGGACAAATGGTATTCACTGAAAAATTAATATTTCCAAAAAAATATTAAAATTTAAATTTAAGATAATTTTGATATTATGATTTAAAAAATTATATTATTATTATAAAATTCATTTTATAAAATTGGTATAAATTAATTATAATATTTTCTCACAAAAATTAATAAAAAACATTTTTGAAGAAAAAGTATTTATGAACCATAAAATGACTTTACTAAAAATTGAGTTATTAATTACTAATAATTAATAAATAAATTTAAATTATATAAAACCTTTATAAATAATTTTCTTAATTTTTTTATTCCTATTAAATTTTTTAATTTAACAGCTATGTTATATCGGTCACATTTAAATAATAATAATTCAATGGTATATCACGGTTCATTTAAACTTGGTGTTGTGTGTAAAGAAATATATTGAATACTTCAAGTTGTTTCAAATGAGATACATTTAAAATATTAGTGTGTTACATTCTACCCCCTTAAAATTAATTTATCCCTTAATATTTCATCACTTTGATACAAAAAATGAGGATATCGATGTTTCATCACATCCTCAGGTACCTATGTAGATTCCTTGAATTTGTAATTCCTCCAGATAACATTAACCAAGTGAGTGGTCTTGTTCCAAAATACTTTATCTATATGATACAATATTTCTACTGGTTATTATTCATATGAAAGATCATACTCCAGTAGTACAACCTCTGGTTTCAGTACATGTAAAGGATCGGGTATGAACTTCCTCAGGAAAGATACATGGAACACATTATAAACTTTAGAGAGGTTTAGTGGAAGATCCAAGTTATAAGCAACAATCTCGATCCAATAAAGAATCTAAAAAAGTTCAATATATCTAGGGATTATATTTCCCTTATTTTCTAATCTCATAATATTATTTCATGGATAAATTCATAGGAATACCTTCTCACCAACTTTGAATTCTAGATCTCACTGATGATTGTCATCATAACTCTTCTATCAACTTTAATATTCCTTGATGTGTTACTGAATGAATCTAATCTTCTATTTAATTTCCTTAGCTATCTCAGGTCTCAATAGATTTCTTTCTTCAACTTCATCCTATCACACTGTAGTTCTGTACTTACTTCCATATAAGGCTTCATAAGGATTCATCTAAATACTCAAGTGAAAGTTATTATTATAAGAAAATTCAAAAAGAGGAAGTTGTTGATACCAACCACCTTTTAAATTCATAGATTATGATACCAACATATCCTATAGGGTTTTAATGTTCCTTTTATACTAACCATAGGTTTTTGGATGATATGAAATACTAAAGTTCAACTCTATATTCAATGTCAATTGAAGACTTCTCTAAAACATCAAGGTAAACCTAGGATCTCAATAAAATAAAATATAATGTGATACTTTATGAAATATTACCACTTATTTAATGCATATCCTGGTAATATGATCAATATATAAATCTTCTATAGTGGTAATGAAATTTATTGATTTCATAAGGCAATCGACTACAATCCAAATAGAATTATACCCTTTGGATGTTTTAGGAAGTCAGATGATAAAATACAAGGTAATTTGTTTCCATTTATATTATGTAACAGGTAATGTTTATAACATCCCCTGAGACTTCTATCTCTCAGCCTTAATTTTCTGACATACCAAACACTAACATACATACTCTGCAATATCTCTCTTCATGTTGTCCCACTAGAAATATTTTTTTAGATCTTTATACATCTTTGTACTTTCAAGATGAATAGAATGATGAACTATGAGATTCATCCAATAGATCCTTCTTTAATTATAGTATTTATGGGATTCATACTTGGTTCCTAAACCTTATCATTCCATCACAGTAATGGTTAAACTTAGGAACATTTCTCTCCTTTTTCTCTAGTTCCACATCCTCAAACTATGCCTCTTTAATCCTCATATGGATGGATGGTTGAACATTAATCTGAGAATGATATTATTTTTATTCATTACTCATGATTTAAAGATATATCTTATGAACCATAAATATTGGATCTCTTTTAGTCCTTATCGTGGACAAACTTGTATGGTCTTTCTAACTCAAAGCATCAGCCGCCTTGTTTTCCTTCCCAGGGTGGTAGTGTATTGAGTAATCATAATATTTAATCAATTCCAAATATCTATTTTGGTGTATATTAAAATCCTTTTGTTAGAATATATACTTCAATATTTTATGATTATTATATATATATATATCACATCTTTCACCATAGATATAATGCCTCCATATTTTCAATGAAAAAATTATTGCTTCCAACTCTAAATCAAGATTCAAGTAATTTTTATAATGAATTTTAAATTGGAAAAAGGTATAAGATA
The DNA here is from genome assembly GCA_963277665.1 of Viscum album. Taxonomy (NCBI): domain Eukaryota; kingdom Viridiplantae; phylum Streptophyta; class Magnoliopsida; order Santalales; family Viscaceae; genus Viscum; species Viscum album. The sequence goes on along the minus strand of OY728131.1, from coordinate 1,778,875,071 downwards.
TCACTATATCATTATGAATTATAAAACATCTCATTACATTATTTAATGAAATACTTATGATAAAAAAATCTTCTCTATTGCAGGGTAGTGAGAGCACAGATTCACTAACCAACCTTCTCTTTAGCTCCTTGAAATTTTCTTTACATTTATATATCCATAAGAGTTTAACTCCCTTTTGAGTAAACTTAGTGAGTAGATTAGATAGTCATGAGAAATATATCACAAAGAGTCATTAGTATCCAGAAAAATTAAGAAAACTATGGATATCGATTAGCGTGGCTATTCTAAGTCATTACTCAATAGCTTTCGTCTTTGAAGGATCCATTAATATACCCACTCTTGAGATTATATGACCCAAGAATGAAACTTTTATTTCAAAAATTCATAATTTTGGAATTTTTAAAATAGATTTCCCTTCCTCAAGGTCTTCAATACAATCCCTAAATGATATTCATGCTATTCCTTACTCTTAGAATATATAATAATATCATCTATAAATACTACCATAAACTGATCGAGGTAATCTCTAAATACTTTATTAATTAGATCCATAAAGATAGTGGGTAAATTGGTAATTACAAATAGAATTTCTATAAATTCATAATGATCATACCTTGTATTAAAGGATTTCCTTGGTATATCCTCCTTCTTGACCTTAAATTGATGATATCCAGAATGATGTTCAATCTTTATAAAGAATTTAGCTCTGTGTAGTAAATTAAACAAGTCATCAAGATGGGGTATAGGATACTTTTTCTTGATAGTGATCTTGTTAAGTTCTCAATAATCAATAAAAAGGTGAATTGACTCATATTTTTTTATTAACAAAAAGAATAGGTGAACCCCATGGTGATTCACTAGGGCGTGTGAATCCATTATCAATATTCTCTTGGAGTTTATTCTTCAATTTCTATAACTCAATCGGGTCCATTCTATATGGAGTCTTTAAAATATGTGTAAAACCATGTATGAGTTCTATTGAAAACTCAACTTCATGATTTGGTGGAATACTATTCAATTTATTGGGAAATATGTAAAAACCAATAAATTAATTTTTGTTATTAATAGAAGAACTCTTATTTTTTAATGAATGATTTATTATGAGCACATAGATTGACTATTATATTTCATAAGAACATTACACATCATGTGTTGATATGGACTACAAAAACTAGGAACAATAAAGGGATATACAAATAAAAGAATAGTAAATTCACTAAAAGACACTCTATAGGCTTGAATTCCCCCATAAAGATCACTCGTGACATAATGAATGTAAAAATAAATATAAGTTTTAGGAAAAAAATAGACATTATGAAAGGATGTGTAAGAACCATTGTATGTAGTGAATGATGAAGTGAGAATGTTAGTATATTTATAGGGAAATATGGTTGTTCAGTATTATAAACATTGGCCAATACAGCAGATGGAAACTGCAAACATTAATCAATAAGACATTTGGTCATTATTATTATTGGTTATGAAGATGCAATAAAGCGGCCATTTGGATTACGAAGGAAGAAACTAAAATTATATTTTTGTAAACTATAAATATATTAAAATTATATTAAAATTATATTTTATGAAAAAACAATAAGTTTTAAATAAATTTTATTTTCATGAAATAATTTTATAAAACATTTTTTAAATTACAATATAAATTACTAAAGTCCTAAGTAATTTTTATAACAGTCAGACAGTTTATTTTATCATAAAAACTATTAATTTTAAATAAATAAGGATTTTTATTTAAAAGTTAAAATTATTACATTTAGAGAATTATTTTGATAAAATAAATATTATTTTTTGACTTAGCACATTAGAATTAACTTACGGTTAATTTTTGAGAATTTTTGTGAAAAACTAAAAATTATCGTTTTACGAGTACCGTGATTTTATGACATCATAATGATGTGATAATGATTAAAAAATTTATATTCAATAAAAACTGAATTTAATAAGAATAAAAATTTATTTGAAAATATTATTTTTAATCTAGAAAATTATACTTTACATTTTGGAAAACAAAAAATAGATTTTTGAGATATAATTTATTTTTGTTTTCGGTGCATTCAATGGGTTGGTTGGAAGGTGAATTTTGAATTGGGATGGATTTTAGAATCAACCAACTCTCACTCGTTAATTAATAAGACATTAAATTAGTTATAATTTATTTGACCCATAAGTGGTTGGATTATATAATAAAATAGCTAATATTTTTACCCTTAAAAGTATAAATAGACATCCTTTATCATATTCCTCTCTACTAAAAACCCATTGAGAATTAAATTTATCTCCTTATCTCACTATAAAGCCATCCCAAGGTGTTAATAGGCCTCTAATGAGTCTCTCTCTATCTCTAAGAAGTGTCGTCTCAAGGTAAGGGTCTCATCCTCCACTTTTTATATAACAACCTTTCTCTTTATTACACATTAATTCATGATTTATTACATAAGAGTACACATAATACAACCCGAGAGATCAAGAGGTCTGGTGTCTTTTTGGAATTAGGTACATTATGTAGAAACTTAAAACAGCGGGTACATCGCTAGTATTTAAAACTTCCTTAACATGGTCATAATACTCCTTCATACTTAAAATTTCATGGGATAACCTGGGGACATATATAAGAAATGGGTGAGCTATAAATCCTAGTAAGGAAATAAACATGAAATAAAATGAAGAAATTATTACATGTTAGATAGTAGGAATTTTAGTGGAACATAAAATGGGTTAGAAACATGAACATGAACAATGAGGTATGATAAATCATGATAACATAAAGGCAACATGGAAATGTGGAAATAACTTTAAACATAGAATCACAAACATAGGTAAAGGATAAGACATAAGACATAATGATATACAAATTCCCATTATGAATTAGGTTCACTCTAAAATCCCTTGCATAACTTATCATGAGATGAAAACATTACCCAATGCATTGGGGCACTATATAATTTCGGGCGCACCCTTTACTTTCATTTTATTCACATGCATAAGTGTGCCAAATAGATCATACAACATGGAATCATTTATCATCACATTTTATTCCATTATTAAGAAGTGTAGAATATATAAATTTAATTACCCAACCAAGAATTATTAGTGCATAAATTTGAACACTCTTGATAGTAAATGGGTATGAGTATTCACTACACAATTGTTTGGCATGGAAAATTGTGGTGAAATTCTGGCAGCATAACAGAAGTACTCAAAGATTCATAAAAATGATTTAATCAGAGATAAAAGGGTATATCATTATTTAGAAATCAAATGGATATTAAAAGGTATGTGGAAATCATATCCCAACATTATTCATTGGAAGTAAAAGACATAAAATGGATAAGATGTTTGAATAAATAGGATAAGGAAAGGATCTCTTACTAGATTTCAGCATGGTAAAGGGTGTACATAAAGGTTCAGGGGAGGGATTAATGAGAGAGAAAGGGGTCTCTCATCATATGTAAATAAAAATTTAAGTAATAGGTATGTATAAAAACATACCCCAAAACATGAACAAGTAGAATTTAAGAGGCATAACATAAAATAGGTGATTTAATAAAAAGAAGAGGGGGAGAATCCCTTACCTTGAAAGGGTGATTCCAAAATCTTGTGAGGAGCTTCTTGAGAGATTGGTGGCACCTTGGGAGGACTATAGATATGGGAGGGAATATTAAGTACATGATAAAATATTTTTTAGTGAAGAGAAATGATATCTTGGGTGGGTTTATATAGGAAACGAGTGGGAAATTATTTATTATTTCTCGAACTTAGGTTTGGGACTCTATATAATAAAGTAATCAAAACCAAAAAAATTACCATGGTTTCCACAAAATAGGGGTGTTTTTAATTATTTTATAAGTTCAATGGATGAAATTATTAAAATATTACCCTTGGTGATGTGGAAGTGAGTCATGTCTTTAAAGAAATGATTTTAAAATCTTAAAATATATTATAGGTTTTGGAGGATCCATAAAGACTTTAAAAAATTAATAAAATAAACTTAAAAACGAATTATTTTAAATGAGAAAGATATATTTGGTCGTGTATATACTTTATAGTATTTATTATATCATTTTTTGTTCATTATGATGTCATAAAATACATCGTATATTTATACCATTTTAATTTTTACCTGAAAATTTGAATGTCTAAAAAAATTATGAAAAAATAACTATTAGATAATTTAAAAGTTTTGATTCAAAAAATAATATTTATTTTATCCAAATAATTTTATAAATATTTGGATTTTTACTTTTAAAATAAGAATCTACATTTATTGATAAATGCTGGGGTTTTTTACAATAAGAGTTTTTGAACCCTTATAAAAAATACATTTGACGTTATAAAAATTATACAATCATTTATATTTAATAAAAAATATTTAATAATAATATTTTTTTAAAATATTATTTATTTCTAAAATCCATTTATCCATCAAAATAAATGTATTCATTGAATTTGAATATTACCCAAAAATATATTTTATGTTTTATTGTATCAAAATCGAAATCATTTATAAAGTAACAATAATAAAATAAAAATATATTAATTATTCTATAAAATATAAATATTCATATTATTAGGGTCTTGATACATATCCCTTTATTACACTAGCAAATTCCCTAAAGTTAAGGTGTGTGACGGTGATACTTTCATGGGGTGGTTCGGAGTACATGGTTTGGGTCATGATCTCGATGAGCTTGAACTTATCCTATAAATGATTTTTCTCATGCTTTAGTTATTAGATCTCAACTTTTGATTGGTCAAGGGAAATGCCTAGTGATGATATCTAACTTGTAAACTCTAATAAATGGTCTTCATAGGGTACAATCCTACTAGTTGAGGTTATCACTTCCTTTGTCTGTACCAATTAGATTTGTCAAAACCATATATTTATACAAATCATATGATCATTGTTCAACAGCTATATTATAAATGGATAATATGATTAATGTTATTTTAAATCTGATATGATATAATAAAACCAAGAAGTTAATGTGTTTTATATAACCATAATACATAATAGGGAATTTAATTCAACCATAAAGGGAATTTTATTTATAAAAGTTCAGGTCATTAAAATCATACCCCGTTTAGAAATTTCATCCTCAAAATGTTCATTTCATATAATAAAACATATGAGGGTAAATATTTTTCATCACATCCTTTAGTTCCCATGTTTTTTCTTCAAACATGTTTTTTCTCCATAGCACTTTGATCAGTTACATTGTCTTATTTCATATAATTTTGTACCTATGATCTAAAATCTTCACCAGTTTCTCCTCATATAAAATATCATTCTCTAATAGTACCACCTCTTGATTGAGTACATGTGAGGGGTCTGGTATGTTCTTCCTCAAGAATGATACATGTAACACATCATTTACTTGAGATAGGTTAGGTGGGAGTGTTGGTCGATAGGCCACCACTCCAATGCGATCAAGGATCTCAAAGGGAAAAATGTGTCTTGGACTAAGTTTTCCCTTCTTCCCAAATCTCATGAATTTATTCCATGGAGATATGTGGAGGAATACCTTATCTCAAACCTCAATCTCTAGGTATCATCGATGATTATAAGCATAGATCTTTTTTTGACTCTAAGTAAACTTGATGTGATTCTAAATGGTATTAACCTTTTCCACAATTTCCGTAACCATTTCAGGACCTAACAGTTTGAGTTCCCCAACTTCATCCCAACATGTAGGTGTTATACACCTATTCCCATAAATAGTTTTATAGGGATCAATTTAGATTCTTGAGTGAAAACTATTGTTGTATAAGAACTCAACCAAAGGAAGATGTTGATCCCATCCTCCTTTGAAGTCAATTGAGTATTCTCTCAACATGTCTTTGAGTATTTGGATAGTCTTCTCAGATTTTCCATCAGTTTGAGGGTGATAATAGGTGATGAATTTCAATTTAGTACTTAGAGTATGTTGGATAATATTCTAGAACATTGAGGTAAACATTTTATCTCGATCAGATACAGTTGATAGTGGTGTTCCATGTAGCCTCATCACTTCTCTTATGTATATCCTTACAAGTTGATCAGGTGAGAATTCCTCCCAAATTAAAATGAAGTGAGTTGTCTTTATAAGATGATCCACTATAACCCATATAGAATTATTTCCTCTTGATTTCTTTGGAAGACTAGTGAAAAATTCCATGGTTATGTTTTCACATTTCCATGTAGGTATGGGTAATGGTTGTATCATCCCCTTGGATTTTTCCTTTCTTCCTTCACTTACTAACATACAAGACATCTTAATGTATATTTCTTGATCTCCTTATTCATATTTTCCCACCAATAATGCTCTCAGATATCTCAATACATATTTTTGATTCCTGGATAGATGGAGAAGGTCAAGCTATGTGCATCATCCAAGATATCCTTCTTTAACTCATTTGATGGTACACATAGTCGTGACCCAAATATCACAAATCCTTTTTTATTAACATTGAACTCTATGGATTTTCCTTTTCTTACAGATTCCAATTTCTTCTAAATTCCCACATCATCTCTTTGATAATACTCTATCCTATCTAGAAGGGATAGTTGATAAATAATTTATGAAAGGACTGATGATGTTCCTTCCTTTATGATTCTCATGTCCATTCTTTTCAAGTCTAAGAAGATCAAATCCTTCTCAATTCTCATCAATGATAAAATTATTGGATCATTTCTACTTAGAGTGTCTTGCACTTTATTTTCTTTATTAAGATGGTAGTGGATTGAGTAGTCGTAGTCCTTAATCATCTATAACCATCTTTGATGGCGTATATTCAACTATTTTGTGTGAATATATACTTGAGGCTCTTATGATATGTATATATTTCACACTTCTCCCCAAAGAAATAATTCCAGAAAATTTTCAACATAAATATCACTGCATCCAACTCTAGATCATGTTTTGGGTAGTTCTGTTAGTGAACATTTAATTGCCTTGAAGCATATGCTATCACTTTTTCATTCTACATTAACACAAATCACAATCCCTTCTTTGAAGCATCATTGTATACCATGAAAATTTCTCCACTTGTGAGTAGTAAAAGTATAGGTGTAGTGATAAGCCTCTTTTTAAACTCCTTTAAGCTATCTTCACATTCATTGTTCCAAGAGAACTTTAATCCCTTTCAAGTTATCTTGGTTATAGGTTTTGACAATCATGATAAATTTATCACAAATCAACGATAGTACCCAACTAATACAAGGAAGCTATGGGTTTCTATCACTGATGTTGGACTTGTCCATCCTTTAATTTCCTATGTGTTTTAAGGGTCCACAGATATCCCATTACTAGGGATAACATGCCCTAGGGATGTTACTTAGTCCAGGTATAAGTTTTATTGTGAACTCAATGACTCATTTAGAAGGGAGACCATACAATTATTTTGAAAACACATCAATGTATTCCATCATAATGTTCATGTATTCAAGGATGATATTTACCTTAGTATCAATAATTTGAGATAGATATGATTTATTATAGGTAAATAATATCCATGCTTTATATGATGATACTAAAGTGGATTCATCCTCCGCCTTGCACATGTATATAATTGAAGGGTGATTCATGGTACGAAGGGTGAATTCCATATTCCAGCAATTTATGTTGGATTTATAAAAGTAAAACCACTTCATAACTAGGATAACATCAAATTTAACTAAAGGTAGATTGATAAAAATTTTAAGAAGAACATTCCCACAAAATTCAACATGTGATACAACAATTATAGAAGTTTTTCCCAATAATATTGAATTATTTCAGGTGGTGACTCAATGTTCTTAGAAAACCTACAAGATATGCTAATAGGGTATGAATTGAAATAAAATATGACATACACAATTATTGAGTATAGGTTACATGTTCTTTAGCCATCATGATTCATCTTGGCATAGGATTTTCCTTGTTCCCTTGTTCTTGGAGATTTTTTTTGCTCATCGTTCTTCTCATCCCTTTGAATAGAGAATTGTCTTGGATAATTCCCAACTTCTCCACATTTATGATATAGATATGTATATGTAACCTTAGATTGAACTTTGTTTCCATCCATCATGTTATTAATTTTTCCATAAAAATTGGATACTTTATGCCCTATCTTTTCATGCTTAAAATGTCTCCCAGTTCCTTTGCAACATTTTCTTTGGTATCTCTTTCCACATTTTTTACACAAAAAAATTGGGTCTTCTTTCCCTTATCACCTTTATCAGATGAACTTAATTAAGGTTTATTCCTTATATTATTTAACATCTTTAGACATTAAACTATGTTCCAGTTGTTAATCATGATTTTTGATAGCCAGTTTGACATTATCACAATATATCCTACTAGAGCTCATATCTGATTGGGCATCTCATTTGGGAAATCATCACATTGCCTTTCATATTGGTTGTTTACTCAGTTCCTCCTATTTCTTACTATTTTATAGAATAAAGGGAAATTAAGGATGAGTAATTTAAAATTCATAAATGGGAATCAAATAACATTAAATGGATAACTTATAAATGACATTTATTCCTTAACTTATGAATTTCTAGGCTTTAATATATGTTATCCATGATCTATTTGTTAACATAGACACTTATGGTAATTTTTGTTCCCTTAATAATGGTTCATAATGAGCTTATGAATTTACCAATGCATATACCCCCAGAAGTGTCAAACCAAGTGTGAATCAAGGCCTGTTTTCATGCACTAGTTCCTAATTGAGTCTATCCTAATGCATTGTTTTCGGGTTTTACCCCTCGGTACATTTGTGCCAAAGCCACATCCACTTGTAATATCCAGACAGGGATGTATTTGTCTGGAAACCACTTACTCTATACTTTACCAAAATTTAGGGATGTCTTATTATGTTTATTCGTATCCCAAGGCTTTATCTAGAGTTTTTTAATCCTAATCCCAAAAATAACTAAACTTTCCTTTGATACCAACAATGAAAACTCTTATTTTTATTACACATTAATTCATGATTCATTACATAAGAGTGCACATAATAAAACTCATAAGATTTAGAAGTATAGTATATTTGGAAATTGGGTAAATTACATAACAACTTAAAATAGGGGGTATAGCTCCATTATTGAAAACTTCCTTAACATGATCATAATATTCCTTCATACTTAAAACAACATGGGATAATTTGGGGACATACATAAGAAAGGGGTGAGCTATAAAGTCCAGTAAGGTAATAAACATGGAATAACATGAAGAAATTATTACATGTTAGATAATAGTAATTTCAATGGAACATAAAATGGGTGAGAAACAAGAACATGAACAATGAGGTTTGATAAATCATGATAACATAAAGGCAACACGAAAATGTGGCTACAACTTTAAACATGGAATCATAAACATAGGTTAAGGATAACCACCAATATATCATGATGGAAAAGGTCCAATGATGGATTAGGTTCACTCCCTAATCCCTTTCATGACATCTCATGAGAATAAAATATTACCCAATTCATTAGAGCGCTATATAATTCTGAGCACACCCATCACTTTAATTTCATTCACATGCACAAGTGTGCCACATAGATCATAAAACATGCAATAATTTATCATCACGTTTTATTAAATGATCAAGTAGTGTGGAATACATGCATGTAATTCATCAATCAATAATTATAATTTCATAAATCTTAAATCCATTGATAGGAAATGGGTATGGGTATTCACTACATAATTGTTTGGCATGAAAAATTACAATGAAATTTCAGCAGCATAACAGTAGTACTCAATGATTCATAAAAATGGTTTAATGGGAAATAAATGGGTGTCTCATTATTTGGAAATAAAATGGACAGAAAGAGGGATTTTTAAAATCATATCCCAACATTAGGAACTAGAAATAAAAGACATAAAATGGATTAGATACTTGAATAAAGAGGAGAAGGAAAGGATCTCTTACTAAATTTTGGCATGGTAATTGGTGTATATAAAGGTTCATGGGAGGGATTAATGAGAGTGAAATGGTCATATCATAACATAGATATAAAAATTGCAGTAAGAGGGATGTATAACAACATGCCCCAAACATGAACAAAGGTAATTTAAGAGGTATAACATAAAAGAGGTTCTTGAATAAAAATAAGAGAGGGATAATCCCTTACCTTGAGAGGGTGATTCCAAAAGCATGGGAGGAACTTCTTGAGAGCTTGGAGGCACCTTGGGAGGAATATAGATAGGGGTAGAGTAAGGAATTGATCCAAGGTTTTTTAGTGAAGATAAATGGGATATTTGGTGGTTTTATATAGTAAATGAGTGGGGAATTCTTTATTATTTCTAGAACTTAGGTTTTGGACTCTATAATAAAGTAATCAAAACCACAAACCTTACCATGGTTTTTTCCCATGGTTTCTACAAAATAGGGGTGGTTTTCATTATTTTATAATTCCAAGGGCCGAACTTATTAAAATATTACCCTTGGTTATGTGGAAGTGAGTCATGTCCTTAGAGAAATGATTTTAAAACATTAAAACATATTATAAGTTTTGGAGGATTCATAAATGCTTTATAAAATTAATAAAATAAAATTAAAATCACATTTTTTAAAGTTAAAAAATATTTTTGGTCTTGTATACCCTTTAAGGTATTTATTACATCATTTTTGGGTCATTATGATGTCATAATACACTATGTATATTTACATCGTATTTAATTTTTACCCAAAAATTTGACTATCTCAGAAAATTATGAAAATTTTACTATTGGATAATTTTGACATTATGATTCCAATAATAATATTTATTTTAATAAAATAATTTTATAAATATTTTAATTTTCATTTTTAAAATAATTATCAAAATTTACTGAGAAATGTTGTGTTTTTTGATAATAACAGTTTTCAAACCCTTATAAAAATTAAATTTGAATTCATCAAAAATATATGATAAATTATATTTAATCAATATTATTTAGTAATAATATTTTATGAAAATATTATTTATTTATAAAATCCATTAATCTATAAAAATAATTGTCTTTATTAAATTTGAATATTACCCAAAAATAAAATTTGTGTTTTATTGTATCAAAATCAAAATCATTTATAAAGTAGCAATAATAGAATAAAAATATATTCATTATTATATAAAGTATAAATATTTATATTATTATGTTCTTGATACATATCCCTTTATTACACTAGAAAATTTCCTAAGGGTAAGGTGCGTAATGGTGAGACTTTCATGGGGCGGTTCAGCGTACATGGTTTGGATCGTGATCTCAATGAGCTTGAACTTCTCCCGTAAACGATTTATCTCATACTTTAGTTGTTATATCTAGGGTTAGTCTTGGTAAAGGTAAAATCCTAGTGATGTTATCTCCCTTTGAATCTTCAATAAATGGGCTTAATATGGTATGATCCTGCTGGTTGAGGCCAGCACTTCCGTTTTCTATGCTAATTGGATTTGTCAAAACCCTATATTTATATTAATCATATGATCATTGTTAAACAGCTATATTATCAATGGTTAAGATTCTTAATGGTCCTTTAAATATGATATGATATAATAAAACCAATAAGTGAATGTTTTTTCTATAACCATAATACATAATAGGGAATTTAATTCAATCACAAAGAGAATTTTATTTATAAACATTCGGGTAGTTACATTTTCAATTCAAGTGATTATTATATATAAGCCTTTTGTTTATAAATTTATTATATTGTCAAGCATTTATAAAACCCCCCATTAATGTGACAATGATGTCTTTTTAATGAGATACTTCCTTTCTCTCTCATTACACCCATTTCAAGATCCCTTTCTCATACCTATTATGCTACCCTTGATTTTCCATACTATATTTTCATGTCATAATACCCAACCCTATTTTCATTCAAGGGAATTAATTTAGATGAATAATTTAACTATTGATTGGGTAAAAACGTATATGAAACCCACATTCCCTACTCATAGGTTATAAATTATATGTACTTATGATTCTTGATCTATGTGGAACACATAATGTTAAATATGTGAAGGGTATGCCTTGATAGTGCTCAAATTCATTGGGTAAAGAAGTAATATCTAGAGATGACATGTTCATGATACCTTTGTACCATGCCTTAGTAATGTTTTATGGTACCTTGGTCAAAATCCTTGGTAATATGCTTTAAAAAACCTTAGTGATGAGCTTTAGTGATATGTTTATGAATGTCTTGTGTTTATGTTGTAGCCACATTTCCATGTTATGCCTCATGTTATTATGTTCATGTACTTATGTTATGATTCAAGTTCTTATTTACATGTTTTTATGTTATGCTTCATGTTTCACCTATGATGTTATATTACATTGTTTATATCTTACTAGGATTTATGCTCACCCCTTTCATTTGATAAATTTCCCATAGAAATCCTATGTTGTGAGATTACCTAGGATGGGATAGTAAAGAACTCTTTCAAGAGAGTTGAAATTTTATTTTTGTTTTCTTTATGTACCATGTATGTCTTGTACTATGTACCTAGTTTTCAAGACACTAAACCTAAAAAATACCTTCATATTTATTTATGTAATATTTTTTCAAGGAATTATTGTTAAAATATTGAAATAAAAGGTGGGTCTCCATAGTTGGTATCAAATGATGGTTTAGTTATTTTTGGAAATTATGACTAGAAAAAAATAGTAAGAACCCTAGGGATAAGTCTAAATATAGGAAAACTTCCTGAAATTTTGGTGAAGTATAAAGAAATTGGTTTCCAATAAATGAAATATATATCTAGATACTACAAGTGGGTGTGGTTTTGAAAGAAATTTATCTAGGGGTTATAACCCATAAAAGAGTTGGTCAGGTATATCCTGATCATCATTCTGGTGCACGATGAATGGGCCTTTACTGCTCACCTAGTTTGACACATCCAGGGATATGTTTTGGTTAGCATATGTTTTTTATGAACCATCATGAAAGGATATATAAAATGTGTAAATTATTATTTTTAAATAAAGAAAAGAATAAAGTATATGATCCTAGAAGCTCTATGTTAGAAGAGGAAGGAAAAACATCCCCAATTATTTTGAGGGAAGAGTTAAATTTTGAGGGTGAAATTTCTTAAGGGGGGAGAATGAAACAACTTATAAATTCCTTTATGTTATTAATATAATAACTATTATTTTATAATGAATGTTTTATTATGAACACATAGAAAGACTATTACATTTCATAAGAACATTACACATCATGTGTTGATATGGACTACTACTAGTAATAATAAAGGGATATACACATAGAAGAATAGTACATAAACTAAAAGAAACTCCATAGGCTTGAATTCCACCATAAATATTTTTCCTGCCATAATGACTGTAAAAAAAGAGAAGCATTAGGAAAAAAATGGACATTATGAAAGGATGTGTAAGAACCTTGTAAGTAGTGAATGATTAAGTCAGAATGTTAGTGTATTTAAAGGGAAATATGGTCATTCATCATTATGAATGTTGGCCAATACGATTGGTGGAAATTGTGACCATTGATAAATAATATAGTTGGTCATTATTATTATTGGTTAGGAAGATGAAATAAATCGATTATTGGGATTATGAAGGAAGAATCCAAAATTTTATTTTTTGAAACTATAAATATATTTAAATTCTATTAAAATTGTGTTTTATGAAATATTTATGAGTTTTAAATAAATTTTATTTTCATGAAATAATCTTATAAAAGATGTTTTAAATGATAATATAAATTAAAAAAGTCCTAATTAATTTTTATAACGGTTGAATAGTTTTTATATCATAAAAATTATTAAATTTCAATAAATAAGAATTTTATTTAAAAGTTAAAATTATCAGATTCAGAAATTTTTTTTGATAAAATAAATATAATTTTTAGACTCAGTACATTATAATTAACTCAGGTTGAATTGTTTAGAATTTTCTAACAAAATTGATTTTTTGGTGAAAAAGTGAAAAATTTTGTTTTATGAATACCATGATTTTATGACATCATTATGTGGTGAGAATAATTAAAAAAATAATGAAACATTTTATTTAATAACAATTAAATTTAATAAGTATAAAAAATTATTTAAAATTTTATTTTGAATTTATAAATTTATACTTTACATTTTGGAAGCATAAATTAGATTTTTGAGATAAAATTTATTTTTGTTTTTTGTGCATTAAATGGGTTGGTTGGAAGGTGAATTTTGAATTGGGATATATTTTAACATCAACTGAATCTCACTCACTAATTAATGATCTAGTAAATTAGTTATAATTGATTGCACCCATAAGTGGTTGGCTTATATAATAAAATAACCAATATTTTAACCCTTAAAGCCACCCCTCCATAAATATAAATAGCCACCCTTTCTCCCATTACTCTCCACTAAAAACCCATTAAGCGCAAATTTAATCTCCCTCACCCTCTATAAATCTATCCCAAGGTGTTCCTAGGCCACTAAGAAGTCTCTCTCTAGCTCTAATAAGTATCCTCTCAAGGTAAGGGTTCTCTTCATCCACTTTTTCAATTCAAGTGCTTCTTTTGTATAAGCCTTTTGATTCTCAATTTATTATGGTGTCAAGTGTTTATAAACAGCCCCATTTTTGTGACTATGATGTATTTTTAATGAGAGACTTCATTTCACTCTCATTAAACCCATTTCAAGATCCCTTTTTCATACCCATTATGTTTCCCTTGATTTTTCATGTTATATTTTCATTTCAAGAATACTCACCCCTATTTTCATTCAAGGGTATTCATTTAGATGTATCATTTAACTATGGATTGGGGACATACATTTAAGAAACCCACATTCCCTACTCATGGGTTAGAAATGATGTGTACTTATGATTCTTGATCAGTTTGGCACACATAATGTTAGACATGTGAAGGGTGTACCCTGATAATGCTCCAATGCATTGGGTAAAGAAGTAATATCTAGAGATGACATGTTCATGATACCTTAGCAGCATTCCTTGGTAATGTTTTATGATACCTAGATCAAAATTCTTGGTAATGTGCTTTACGACACCATATTGATGAGCTTTAGTGATATGT
This sequence comes from Viscum album, assembly GCA_963277665.1. Taxonomy (NCBI): domain Eukaryota; kingdom Viridiplantae; phylum Streptophyta; class Magnoliopsida; order Santalales; family Viscaceae; genus Viscum; species Viscum album. The sequence goes on along the minus strand of OY728131.1, from coordinate 1,778,860,053 downwards.
TTTTGAATGTATCATGTTTATGTTATAGCCACATTTCTATGTTATGCCTCATGTTATTATGTTCATGCACTTACATTATGTCTCGAGTTCTTGTGTTTATGTTCTTATGTTATGATTCATGTTTAACCTATGATATTCTTTTACATTTTTTATCCATGTGAGATGATCTAGGATAGGATAGTAAAGAATCCTTTCAAGAGAGTTGAAAATTTGTTTATTTTTTCTTTTATATACCATGTATGTCTTGTACTATGTACTCAATTTCCAAGACACTAAACCTAAAAAGGTCCTTCGGAGTTATTTATGTAATATTTTTTCAAGTAATTATGGTTAAAATCATGAAATAAAAAGGTGAGTCGCCATAAAATATATCAGTATAATCCTGAATAGTAGACATGTCTTCAATGTTGAGTTCCTCCCCAACCATTTGAGATAAATATCCCTCATGAATAGGTAATAAACTCATACAATGAAAGTAACTTCCATTGGAAGTTTATATTCATCCTCACACTAAAAGATGATCATAGGTTGATTCAGAATATCAAATGTGACTTCCCTCCCCAGCAATTGATATAGGATCTATATAGAGAGATTAAATCCATACCCAAAATCACATAAATTCAACTAGAGTGAGAATCATAGGATTTATAGGAAGCACATTTCCACAAACTTCTATTGGAGATGAGTTATAGACTTGAGATGCGATCATCATACTATTGGGAGTTTTTATTACTAACTCGGCATATAATAGTTGAGGTGGTGATGTGATACCCTTATAAAATTTATCCAATATAAAATAGTGGTTATAGCTAGAATAAAATAAGACATTTGTAATTCTAGATTGGATAGAAGTTGTATCTTTCACCACTTCATTATCATGACCCACTTTAGCAGTTGTGATTGCATGAGATTTAAATTTGACACTTATATTAAGAGGTTATTGATGCTGATAATCTTCATTAACCCTCAAATTCATACATTGATTAGAATAATATCTATACTCCTTGTAATTATAGCATTGTAATGTGGGTGGTATATTCAGTTGAGCTTTTTTCACATCATTGACTAGTCTCTTCACATCACTTCAGTATTATTTTGATCGATGGCCATATTTTCCACATTTAAAATATTTACCATACCCCATCTAAAATTATATCTATGTTTCCTTCTACACTTCTGACATGAAGGTTAATTTTTTTTCCTCTATGGGTTTTATTATTAGAATTTCCTCAAAATTACATCTTTCTCTTTTTTCCCCAAAACCATGAGAACACTAAGAATATATGATCTCTATTTTTAGCTTGAGATCACATAAAATGATTTCTTTATAGTTATCAAAGTCACTTATATCCAATACCTTTCAGATACTTGGTCTCAAGACACTAAAAAAGCGATCAAATTTTCTTTTATCAATAATAAAACCATAATCACACCTTAAAAAGTTTTTTGAAATTTGCCTCATAAGTACTTATGGATTTTTCATCCTTCTTCTTTAGTTCCAAAAATTACCTTTCCATTTTCATGCAAAGAGTTCAGGTAAAATACTTATTGAAAAATACCTTCTTAAACTCTTCCCAAGTCATGGAGTCAATTTCCTTCTCTTGCCTCGTATTTTTAATAAGAGTCCACCATTGATCAGTTTCACCTTACAAATGATAAATAGTCAAAATAACCTTTTTATGGTCTAATCATTAGAGAAAAGATAATATATTTTCTATAGAATTGATTCATTTCTTAACAACAAATGGGTCATAGGAACCACTAAAGGAAGGTGGATGTTGCTGCAAAAAGATGCAATAATTATTTATCCCTTCCATTGGTCATTTGGAAGTTCATCATGATTCTTGTTACCATTCATATATTGAGAGAGTTGGGTGAGAATAACTGCAAGATTTTGAATCCCAACTCCCATTTTATTTGGTTTCTCATGAGGATGGTCATTACATTTCACTTCACATTCAGCATTTACATGATTCCTCCTAGGTGCAGCCATTGAATAAGACCAAAAATCATAGTGTGAGCAATAATAATCATAGTGAGTAATCATATAATCATGAAAAATCATTCATAGGATGTATAAATCATGAAATCTTCTTTTCAATATATGACACATTAGATTTAGCCTAGGTCATTCACAGTCATCATCTATTCAAATCTTTCATAACAGTACATAAGAAAATGTGAATTAACCCAAGAATATTCTCAAGGAGTGTCTAGCCAGGAGTGAAATCTTAGGCCCACTCATCATGCACTGGTGATTACTGAGTTAATACCCAATCCACCTATTTCAGATTTGTTACCCCTAGGTGGATTAGTGGCACAGCCACATCCACTTGTCATTATCAGGACATGGATGTATTTTCTAGGAAAACGACACAATATTTACTTTAACAAAGTTTCAGGATATTAAATTATACTTTAGACTTAACCATAGGGTTTTCAAAAAAATTCTTTAATCCTAATCTCCAAAAATAATTAAACTATCTTCTGATACCAACTGAGACAACCCAAGCATAACATACATAAATATTACATCATTTTAGATGAATATTCAATACATTTCCAAATTATACATGTCTAAGGACCATAAAGGTTTAGTGTATCTGGATACTAGATACATAATCAACTTATTCCTTAAAAAATATTCAATATCTCCCACAAGGTTCTCCTCCCATTGAACCCTTATTAGACATTTCTTACTTAATACCTTTCTTCATAACCTAGGAAAGGAAACATAATAAAGGGTGATAACATATGCTTAGTAAGGGTAAACATAGGAGATATCAATCAATGATCATAAATGAGCATAAATATAAGGGTATAAGAACATGATCTTAACTTAAGAAAGTCATACCCAAGCATTCAAAGAACTTTAATCACAAATCATGGAATAAGGGTTTTCATAACAAAATATAAAATAAATAAGAGTTTGGAGTCATATATAATCAATCATGAGCCATGAAAACATATCATAAGCATAAGACATAAGTTTTTGGCATACACATAAACATAGAAAATCATTTCCTTAGTCAAGGATCACTGTCGAGACTATCATAGTGGATTGGGTTCACTCCCAAGACTATCTTATTAGACGGTCCCTTACTGGACTGGGTTTACTCCCCATTCAAGTCCTTATCCTCTCATGAGATATCCATATTTTCCCAATGCATTAGAGGGCTATATAATTTCAGGCACACCCATCATATAATGAAAACCGTGCACATTTTCATCATAATACCATAAAACATTCATCATATCATCATATATAACCTGAGGAAAGGAAATGGATTTCATAAACATTTCATCATAGCATAAATCATGAAAAATAAATAGGTTTAATAAAAAATTTATCATTCCATCATATCATAACTTATGGAAAAGAAATGGTTTTATAAAGGTTCCATAATAACTTAATTAACCAGTGGGAAAGAAACAGGTTTCATAGAATCATCCTTAAATAAAAATCATCATAAGTCATCCATAGAAATAATGTGGATGGTATCATAAGATCATATCCCCATTAAAGCATAAAAAACTTTAAAGGATGTTGACATAGATGAAAAATACCTTTAAAAGAACATTCAAACCTTTTTTTGAAAACATTAGAAAAATATTTTTTTCTTTTAAAAACCTTTTAACTAAAAAATTATAGAATATTTAGAAAATGATTTTCTTTGAAAATAACCATGGAAACCTATAAATAAATCTTCAAATAAAAGAATAGTCATGACAGTGGAAAAATCCATTCATACTGTATACATTAAAAGAGTACATTCTTTTCACACTTTTGTAAAAAGTCAAAAACAACTTGTCTGGAAAACATTTATTTAAAAATATTCCCTTTAAAACTTTGAAAATAAATTAAAAGGTAATGGAAATGAAATTTTTAAAACATTTTAAGTATAGGTAAAAAATTCCATAAAACAATTTTGAGGAGCATGGACATGGAAGAAAACCAAAGAGGAAATAAGATCAGCTTTTCTTTTAAAACATTTTCTCAATCATTTTAAGTACCAAAGAGAGTAAAATGGTACTAATATATAAAAATTATAAGAATAACTATAGGATGAGAATATATGGGGCTTAAATGATAGTATCTATATAATTTCCCTCAATATAAATTTACCAGAAAGTCCTGAAAAAAGAATGAGATTGTAACATAACTCTTGTCACTTTGGTAACTTTTGAATCATAACCTCTGTGAAATAAATAACTTCAAATGAGACTTTAAATACCATGAATATAAAGATATTAATGATATAACTTATCAAAGGGGTAGTATATACACCACATGAAATAAACAAGTGGTGTATATGGCATATATCTCACAAAAACAAAAGTGAGACGAGAAATCCTTACATCTACCCTCAACTTACTTCATAGTCGATCAAACCTATTGTATAATAAATATATATTTATTACATATATTTCATAACCATATTAATAAATAAGTTAATATACATCATTCCTTTATAATTTCCAATTATCCTTTTATTAATAATTTCTTCATTAAAATGAACATTCTGGTGAAAACTGGTTTGTTTTCCATGCATGTTTTGGTTTGATGGTTCTCATATTTTCACATTGGTCATAGTTTCATTATATCAAAAATATTAATCATGACATAATTATCATATTTATTCATCATAGACACTTCTATAATCATTCATATAAAGTGGTAATAAAAACTTAATTGTATCACTTTATGGAGACGGTAGTCTATACGTACGCACAGGTGATGTTTTCACTTTTCTATGGATGGAATGAAAGAAAGATAAATAATAATTAATAATTCTAGAATAATTATTATATCATAAATATCATATATATTCATTACATATATCCTTATTACCATCTATTTAAGTCAGAAATGAAAAACGAATCACATTGCTTCGTGGATGTGGTAGTTCACACATACGCATGAGCGACGTTATCATTTTCCAAAGGATGGAAAGGTTATAAGGTAGATGATATATTATAATTATAGAATCATAATTATGTCATAAATATTATATATAAATATTAAATCCCTCATAATAATCAACCATGAATGATAGTTATGAAAATGAAATACATCGCTTCGCAAGGCGGTAGTCTGCACGTACGCACGAACGATGCTTTCATTTCTCCTTTGATGGAGAAGGAGATGAATAAAGGTTGATCCATAGACATAATAACATCTCATTATATTTATGATATTATATTAATCATGTTATAATGTATACAATAGGTTTAGATAAGGTGGGAGAAGAAATAAAATTGAAAGTACTCGGTTAAGAGTTAAACCTCTTCATTGAGAAATATCTACTGGCTTACACCTTAAGCCTTGAAAGGATGGTATTTTGATCAAACCATGACCTCTAGGATGTTGGGAGGGATTTTATAAAGGGATTTGAGTTGGTATTGAATGATATATAAGTCTCATGAAGTGTAAGGAAGATAGGAGTGGTGATGTCCTTTTATAAGGGAGGGAGAGGACACACTTTGAATTTTACAGAAGATTAAAATATGTTAATGTCTTATTCAAGCCAAATGGATCCAAAATAAATCATCTTCAAAGAGGATATTATATAGGGTCAAAATATGACCATTCAATAGGATTTAGACAAGTTTTTAGGTCATTTTAACTTATATCTCTTTAGTTTAACCCCTCATTAACCCCTTTTAATATTTACTGTAGTAATGAATTTTAACCTCAATTATTATTCATAATGACCAAAGATTAAGTTGGATTTATTATATAATATTAATTATTTTGATTTAAAATATGGAATCCATTTTATAGGATTCAATCCCTATATGTGGCAGAAATTTCCTTTAAAATAAACCCGCAAAACGCAATGAAAAACGGTGTTCCGGAAAGATGCATTTTTTAGTTTAAAAATATTTTTATACCAAAATTAAGCATAATGTCAATTCCAATGACCTAAATTAGATTATTTTTAATCAAAATTGACTAATGAAATTTTAAAATAAATTCAAAACAAAATGGTACTTTGTAAATACTTAAATAGAAAAGACATTTTTCTATAAAATCGGTATTTTTTACTATTTACTAAAAAATTAATCTTTTTAAAAAAATCCTAAAATTTATACTTAATCTAATTTTGATATGATAATTTTAAAAATGATATCCTTTTTATAAAATATAATTTCTAATATTGGAAGAAATTAATTATAATATTTTCTCACAAAAAGCAATAAAAACCATTTTTGAAGAAAATGTATTTTAAAGTATAAAATGACTTCACTAAAAATTCAGTGCTTGATTCCTAATAATTAATCAATACATCTGTATTATATAAAACCTTTATACATAATTTTTATAATTTGTTTATTCCTATTCGTATCGCCAATTTAAAGGCTAGGTTATAACAGTCACATTTAAATACTAATAATTCAATAGTATATCGCAGTTTGTTTAAACTTGGTGTTGCATGTAAAGAAAGTTATTGAATAATTCAAGTTTATTTCAGAGGAAATATATTTAAAATCTTAGGATGTTACAATGAGGAGGTATTTAGGTTAAAATCAGGGGTGAAATGAGAATTTCTCATTTTTGATGACCTGGGCACTTCTCATGGTTTGGTCACATGGTTTGGAAAACTGTGCACAAACCATGTGAAATGCCTCTGTTAAAACTGCAGATGCATATGCACAGTTTTTTCACGACTTCTACTAAATATATTCCAACCATGTTTCATTCACTGAAATGTCAAAAACTTGAAAATTCAATGGGATTCAGCTTGAAACTCGAGGACATGGTCAGTCATTAATAAATAAATAAACTAATAAAGAAAATCAAGGTCAGTGTGTGATGGTTCTCCCTACTATAATGCTTTCTGCACCTAGAAATCCTTGAATGAAAATGTTACTGTAAGAAGGAAAGAAGTGCAACTATCTTACTAAGGACATGACCCAAGAGATTGGGAAACATGAAGGTCATCCAAGATGACAGCCAAAAATCAAACACCCTATGACCAATATGAGAATTGAGCACACCACAACGCCCAATTTCCCTCAGCACAGATAACCATATAAAACCTTAAATGAGATCATCGAAAAACTCGAAACTAGTGAAAAAAATCTCAAGCAAGAAAAGTCAATTCCATAAAGCACAAACTCAAAAACCAAAGAACACCCCAACTCAAGGGATAGGATATAAAGAACCAGCAAAACTCAATCATCATTCCCAAAAAGAAAACCTTTTGAGTACATCCAATGATCAACTATCTACACACTATCGTCGGGTGGGAGTGGTCGGGGAAGAATCACATAATGGGTACACATCAAACATTAATACTTCCTCACAAGATGGGAAAAAAAACGCATGAGGTCATGGAGGACAAGGATCCCACAAAAGGAGGCACCTGTAGTGGTCTCCCCACTATATTAGAAGTCCACTAACGCATTGATTCCCAAACACCCACTTGTGCCTAGGAGGAAATCCAATAAGAGGGGGAAGGTTCACAAAGGAAACTACTAGAATTCAAAAGTGCCATAATAGAAAACCATCCCTAACAGGTTTTGAATGTTCCACTAGGACCATGAGTTTAGGATAGACACCGCCTCAAATAAGCACAATGAAAGAATAGTCTGATGGGAGAAGTCAAAACACGACTATAAATACCTCAAACAATTCATGATTGAAAGAGAATAAACAATACTAGCCTTGGGGAAAAGGTGTAAAAGGAAGAAACTTGGGACATCTCTCTCAGGACACTGGGTCCTAACGGACCCATCTGGACAACCATGACATCATCTAGGGTGCAACCTCAGTTGAGGGTAACACTCATCCCCGTTCCTAAATAGCATTCCCAAGTCTTCCAAAGCACGACCCCTCAAAATAAAATCATCACTATGAGGCTAGTATTACATCAAGACTAGAATTCACTATCGATCACAGAGGCATGAATATCTCCAAGACGATCAATATTCCACTATGAGGCTAGTATTACAGCAAGACTAGAATTCACCATCGATCACAGAGGCATGAATATCGCCAAGACGATCAATATTCCATTAAGAAGATTCAAGGAAAACACCAAAGAGTCGCACTAATCAAAACCCACTTTTAGAAACTTCATCTACTCTAGGATCAACAAGAACAAGACCCAAAACTAACAACCACTACCATATGAGAAATGGAACTATACCTAAACAGAGAAAGGACTCACCCTGAGGATCTTTCCAGAGGAAGGACATCACCCTTTTTCACCAGGACCTTTCTAGGAGGTAGAATCAAAATAAAAAAGTACATAAGACTAGAAAAGACACGCTCCATAATTCAAATCAAATAATTCCAAACCCAACCAAGGACCATTTCTAGAAATACAAGTCACCAAGTTTAAAACGCCCTTAAAAAAATCCCACATACCCTAAAACAATTTCTCTCTTAAAAGAAAAAACTGGGCCGCAAAAACCCTTCTAATTCATTTAGAAAACCAATAAAATTTTGTTTCTAAAGCTCCATTTTCTTCTTAAAATGCTACTCAACCCTTGCTTTTAAATCATTTATGTTCATTTCAAATATTTTCAAAGCATCTATAGACAGCACATTTGATGATAATCAAAACCTTTCTCTATTTTCAATACAAGAATTCACCTTTAAAGTTGAAAACATCGGCCCTTGAAATCATTATTTGAAACAATTTAAGAAGACCAAATGAGGTTCATTATAAAACTTCACATAAACGTTTCTAAAACATTTAACACAACACCATATTAATGCTTTAAAAATATTTGAAATACCAAAATGAAGTTTTTATGAGATGATTTTTCACTTCACATCTAACACATTTGAAAAATGCTTCTTGATTTTACAAAATTCCACTCTATTTAAAATCACAAATCAAAATCTTGTCACAATTCCCAGACAACTCAACTATAGTAACATCCACAACTCATATAAAACATCTCAATACATCCTAAATCAATCACAAGGAATAAATCCACCCAAAACCCTTAAATAACCAAAATATCAAAAAATCTAGAAAATTTATAAGTACGCAAGGTTTGTTCGCACAGTCTAGTAAACATTGCACTAACCATGCAGGTCTCCACTGGAAGCCATCCAGATAGGTCTGCATGGTTTGAGAATAATTTTCCGAACTGTGCAACCCTGGATTTCTTCCTAAATTCACTTCAAAATCAAAAACTTCTCAAAAAAACTCATAAATTCTCAATTGAAAACATAAACACTCAAAGGACTCAAAATCTCGAAAACATTTGAGAACCAAGATCGAATTCGAGATACATTCATCCTAGACAACCCTAGAAACTCAAGAGCTCAATGAGAAAAATGTTGGTTAGACACTCTTCTGCACCTACGCCTCAAGTCCCGACATCCTATCTCTTGTTTATCTCAACTACTCAAATAACAAGGGTGACTCTATAACCTAGACCCTCTTAAGAACCTAGACTTTGATGCCATTTTATCACGAACCAACCTAGGACACCCCTGAACCGAGCACCCAAGAAAGCCCGTGACATACCCAAGGCGTGTTCCTGATTACCCCAGGCTGGCAGCTACTATCAATGGCTTCAAATGCGACTCCAAAGAGAATGATTTCACCCAAAGAAATAAATAAGGCATGAGCTTCCTCTTGGAAGCTCGGTATGACCACTCTGTATTCCGAGATCCATGCCCGATGAAATAAGCATATCCAAAATAATAAGGAAACCAAACATAGCACATAAGAATAAATGGGACTCATTAATAAACTCAAAACAATAAACAGGTCCAACATCATACATGGCCAACTATAAAACAAAGATGAGAAAGGAGTTCAACATGGGTGATACAATAACAATATCAAAATAAATAAAAGAAGGAAAAACTACAACTACCCATCTCTAAGTGCAAGTGAAACATCTTTGCATGCCATCTATGTCAACCCGAACGATGAAACTAAGAACATTTTCTACCTCCAATCGGACCTGTTAAACCTATAATATGATAGGTGTGAGCACAAAGCCCAATAGGTATGTCAAGAAACCAAATCTTAAAAAGGAAAACCATTTCATGCTAGTTTGAAATATATTTAGGTAATAGTTTTTAATAGGTGAGCACAAGAAAAAACCAAATAACACATCTAATCCAATTTATAAAAACTTCCTCTTCTTTCTTTTTAGATGAAAACAGTCACTTGAAATGGTCAAATAAAACACACACCAACAAGTTATAGATCAAACACAATCGCCATGGGAACCTATGACCTCGAGGGGGGAAACTAAGACATGTCTATACAAGACTATAATAAAGGATCGGCGTCAGATATCAAACAACCCATCCAACACCCGGCATTACCCTGCCTGACCTAACTAAGGGGCATAATCCCAAAAGTAGAACAAAGTCTATCTCAAGAACACTAATCAGAGTGTGATACTGAACTAGTGCAACATGTGTGACTTGATTTCCCACCTAACTACCCAAGGCTTCCCAAGACATAAAAATAGAGGTGAGCACATCAATTATCACATAATAGAATAATCAAATCAATGAAATAAACTCACCCTCACCTCTGAACACCCTTCATATAAACAATCCATGTGGGAGTGTGTGTCCCATATCGGACTTGGGTGTTTTGGTATCATTATAATTCTCTATAAATAAACTTCAAGACCTCTCTTAAAAGGCATCTTGGATAATGGGTCAACTCCTCCATTTTAACATGGTATCAGGGGGGTGACCCTTGGCCATCGTCATAGTCGGCTGCCCCCTTCGTCGTTTACCCCTCCGTCCCTCCTTGTTGCCTTCCCAGCAGGCACGTCACCCCCTCTCGGCTGCCCTTCTTTGTGCGCCGTCCTCCTCGTCTGACGCCCGCCAGCAGGCCCTCATTTTTTTGTCACTGCCCCTCACCCGAAGCACCCCTCGTCGCACGTCCAACAATGTGGGGAGCGTCTCTACCTTAGCTCTACGAGGCGCATCGAGGAAATCGGCTTGGCCTTGGGCCTGGTGGCTGCAGATATCTCGTAGGGATTAGATGCGATGGATTTGGCATCTTCTTTGATGACTTTCTGAGTAAGGTGCGGGCGATTGCCCCTCCTTTTTCAGTCGTGACACCCCTCGACGGCCCCCTACTAACATCCCTGCCCCCACCCACGATGACCCCCTCGACGGCCCTACCTTAATGCGACAATTGCTGAACCTCTGCATCTGACGCCCATATTTGGCACATCCTAGGCGCGGCCATTCGCCTACGACGTGCACCCTGCTGGACGAATTTGGTGCAGCCCCTGTACCCGACTTTCGTTGTCTCACCCTTGTTGCACAGCTTTTGTCGAAACCTTTGGTTGTGTCCAACCCTCTCCTCCCATTATACCTCGCTGCACCATTGATGTACTTCGACTATTTCTATCGGACATCCGATCATGGTGTTGTTCCTGCATGCCTGGATGATATTGACCTGACTATTCCTGCTAAGGCATGATCCGATTATCCTGATGGTGTTTTCTTTTTTTAGCTATTCCTGTTGGTTCTGCATGACGGGCGATGGTCGAGGGTTGGCACATCTTCAGTGTCATCATCCATTATCCACCATTTTCATCTTAAAGGGGAGTTGCGATCGCAGATGATTTCTTTTTTGTTTCATCTTGTTCTGTAATCAAGCTAGGTATGTCCAGCTTGAGGGATCTATCCAAGCTAGGTAGTATACCTAACTTGAAGGGGTGTTGGAGTGAATGTCGTGCATCGGACTTGAGTGTTTTGTTATCATTATAATTCTCTATAAATAAACTCCAAGGTCTCTCTTAAGAGACATCTTGAGTATTGGGTCCACTCCTCCATTTTAACAATCATAAAATCTCCACATACAAAGTAACTCCACACCCATTCTTTAAAGGCCAAGCACACCCTTAAAAATTAGGAGTTTCATTTGAAAGTTTAAAGACCAAAACACCTTTTATAATTTGAAATCCCTTCATAAAAGTCTTCTTGGCATTTTATCTAACATTTGGTGTGTGCAGCAATTGACAAATAAATCTAAAGAACTTGTTTTGATAGAAAAATCATTTGCCCTCAATGGAAACCAAGTGAAACTTGGTTTCCCTTTTATAAAGGTTTATAAATACGCATAATATTATCATTGGGCATTTAAAACATGGATTTAAAACACAAGCAATTGTATTTCAAAAATTAAAGAATTATGAGATGGAGCAAACCTACCTTAAACAGTCACCATCACAAACCGAAGTGATTATCCACACAACAGAATCCAAAGTGGCGAAAACGAGTAAGAGGAACCCTAAAACCACCAGAACCCTCAATAAAAATTGAGCCACGAGGAGCCCTACATCTTCAGGACCTTATTAGGGCAAGAGAAGAAAGGGAAATGGGGGGAAATCAAGAGTGTCGAGGGATTAGAATAACTTACCATAAGAAACCAACCATAAAACTTGAAGAAAAACCAAGAAATCACCTTGGGGGAAGAGAGAACCAAGAGAGAGAGCTCCTCAGGCTATGCAAGTCAAATAAGAGAGGGATTTAGGTTAAAATTGAGGAGGGGGGAAATTGTAATTTTCCATTTTAAATGACTTGAACACTTCACACGGTTCGACCACAAAGTTTGGCAAATCGTGTGCCAACCGTGTGAGCCTTACAAGGTAGACTTGACATTATGCACGGTTTGATTGCACGGTTAGACAAATTGTGTGTCAACCGTGCGAAACATCTCTGTTAAAACTGCAGATGCATATGCACGATTGTCGCGCATTTTCTACTGCTCGTGCGTCCTGCACTAAAACTTCAAAAAGTTCAAAATTCAAAGGGATCAACCTTAAACTCAATAACGAAGTCAAATGTCAATAAGTAAATAAAATAATTAAAAAAAAACAAGGTAGGGATGTGACACCTTATACGTATCACAAGCTCAAATGAGATTTGTGTTTAACCCATTTGATGTTTTTAACTAAATAATTGTTATTTAATTAAATAAAATTAATGCTACATACATAAATAATGAGCTATTTATAAAATGCTCCGCCCAAAGGGACCTTTGGAGGCTCATTAAAATATATCTGAAGGCATGTTACGGTTTTAGCCACTTCTGCTCTAAGAGGTGGCAAGGATGAAGAGTGGAGTGATTCTCTAGTTCACCTCGATCACTTCCATCGCTTAACATTGGAGCGGGTAGAGGCCCTAGGTTTGGAAGAGGGTCCATCAAGGCATTTGTGACTAGCATTATCAAGATGTCGGTGGAGGCTTGGACTTGATGGCCCAGGTTTGATCCAATATTTTGAACCTTTTTAAGAAAAGGGAAAGAACGGTTTATTTTCATGTAGTATTTTTTGAATTTTTATTTATTTATAATGATATTGGGTGAAATCCCAGTCCCGGAGAAAGCAAGAAGAATTCGATAACTTTAATCATGCATATTCACTTAATAATTGAAAAATAAGTTTTAAACAATACCTTTTTAAGGCTCGTCAGTATATTAAATTTGAACTTTAAATGTTTAACAAATAATTTAATTAAAAAATTATTTTGAATACATTAATAACAAGAATTTTTATCATTCAAATTAGAATACTAAAAATGAATCAGATTCTGGGAATCAGATGTAATATCATAGAAAGTATTTTCTATAATTAAAACTACGAAATGTCATCACCCCCTGGCGCACGATTCCTCGGGCAGCCTGAAACTCAGACAGTACATAGCCTGCGCAACACAAAGAACAACATTCATTTTGCATCAACAAAATCAAATCATAAATAAACAAAACAGGGCTACCTCTGGTTTAAAAAAAAACGTAAAAGGGCTTTAATAACTCAAAGATTTTCTGGATTTTAGGTGAGATATTCAAAAAATTTAAAAAATAATAATAGTAAGTATGAACCTCATTTAAATGAACCCGCAACATTGATTAAAAATTGTCTGGAACTGGGAAGTCCAGGCATCCCACTCACCGTATTGATCTGTCCTCCCATCTAATACTGGTCACCACATGGCCTTCCTTCCGAGACAAGCCAACATGCCCGTGACATGAAAACAACATGCAAGCACACACACAAAGCACAAGGAATTGAATGGTCCGAACAATGTGTTCTACATCCACCGTTGTCTCAGACAACCTCTGTTTCCCTATAGCATACGTCCAGTGAACAATGAACGTCACTTTTACGATCCATACCGATGGCTCTACGAAAGATTTTCTTTGTCGCTAACCCATGAGGAAAGTCTTCCACGTATCATTACCAGTGACTTCTCATAAGCCATAACTTCCACACATCCATCACCATCACCAAAACTTGTGTTGCATCTAGAGCTTCCCTCTCGACTTCGTCCCCCAGAACATAACCGTTGATCCAAGTGCATACGTCGAATGGTGCTCCTCCACATTCCCACACAAACGCCATTGTGGTGCTTGATTCAGCTGAACTAATTTCGGTTCAACGCCTATTAATCTATCTTATGTTGAACCACACCGCTCAACTAACTTCCACTAAGCTGTGGAATGAGGCTTCAATTGAACTTCTATTCAACCGAGCTACTACAAATTCCAATGAAAGTGCTTCTGTTGACTAGAACAAGTCGTCTCATGGTGAAGGTGTACTGCCTCCATCTAGGCTCCTCCAAGTGTATCTTCTGAAACGTGTCTTCAGAAAATCCCAACACACCCAGAAAACAATTATCACACCTGTAAAAGAGGAACTCTCCTTACCTCAAGGTGAGGCGGAGGCCTTCTTTTATAGATTGAGAAAACAGAATATACACAGTAGTATTCCGATGTGGGACTCGGAAATACCCATAATAATAAAAAAGGGGTTTTAACACTCCCCCTCAAGCTGGACATGCCCAGCTTGAATAACGAGTCCCACAAAAAGAAAGATGACATCAGAAAAGACCAGACACACTCCCCCTCAAGCTAGGTCGTAGATGTTGTGGATGCCCAGCTTGGAACTGAGCGAGGCTAGGCGAGCCCCCAAGAGGCCTTTGGTGAAGATGTCGGCAAGCTGGTCCGCCGTCGAGATGTGGCTAAAGCTGACATGATCTTGCTCCAGGTAGTGGCGAAAGAAGTGGCAGTCCACCTCAATATGTTTCGTACGTTCATGGAAGACGGGATTGGAAGCTATCTTGGTGGCTGCCTGATTGTCACACCAGATGAGAGCAGGTGTTTGCGGAGGAAAGCCAAGCTCCTGGAGGAGATGTCGAAGCCAAATGATCTCCGTAGTAACGGTGGCCATGGCGCGGTATTCGGATTCCGCACTAGAGCAGGAGACGACAGTCTGTTTCTTGTTGCGCCAGGAGATGAGGTTGCCTGCTAAGAACACGGCAAATCCATAAGTAGATTTCCGAGTAGCAAGACAACCGGCATAATCAGCATCACAGAAGGCCTCAATGTTGAGATGAGAATGCTGGGAGTAGCGAAGACCACGGGCAGGATCGCACTTGATGTATTTGGCGATGCGGATGACAGCATCTCAATGAGTGGTGGTCGAATGCTCCATAAATTGGCTCACTTTGCCAACAGCGCAGGCAATGTTTGGACAGGTCATAGTGAGATAATTGAATTTGTTCACCAGTCAACAGTACCGCTCTGGGTGTGA
The DNA here is from genome assembly GCA_963277665.1 of Viscum album. Taxonomy (NCBI): domain Eukaryota; kingdom Viridiplantae; phylum Streptophyta; class Magnoliopsida; order Santalales; family Viscaceae; genus Viscum; species Viscum album. The sequence continues at coordinate 1,778,844,504 of OY728131.1, read as the reverse complement.
ATACGGTGTCGAGGAGTCATAGAGATACCGTTCCCCAAACTCCAAAGGAGTGTCCGTAGCAGTGGTCTGTGTCAGCCCAGCATCCCGCAGAATATCCAACGCATATTTGCGTTGGCAGAGGGAGATGGTGTTCGAAGAATAGGATACCTCAATGCCTAGGAAATAGGTGAGAGGGTCGAGATCCTTAGTGTGGAAGTGCTGGTGAAGATGCCCCTTGAGATGGGTGATACCATCAGAGTCGCTGCCGGTGATGATGATATCATCCACATAAACGACAAATAAGATGCAGCCAGCAGAGGTCGTCCTGTAGAACATTGTGCGGTCTTTCATGCTGTGAGAGAGCCCAAAGTCGGTGACGACAGTGCTGAAGCGGTCGAACCAAGCACGAGGGGACTGCTTGAGGTCGTAAAGAGAGCGGCGGAGTCGACAGACTTGAGACTTGGCGCTGGAGGCACAAAATCCGGGGGGTTGTTGCAGATAAACCTCTTCCTCAAGAAATCCATGAAGGAAGGCATTCTTGACATCCAGTTGATGAAGAGGCCAATGATGATGAGCCGCCAGAGAGGAATAATCGAACAGAGGTCGGAGAGAATGTATCAAAATAGTCAATACCTTAAGTCTGCGCAAAGCCCTTTGCCACAAGCCAGGCTTTGAGGCGGTGGAGAGTACCATCGGGATTTAGCCTGACTGTAAAGATCCATTTGCTGTCAACCGCTTGTTTGACTGCGGGTAGGGGGACAAGATTCCAAGTGTGGTTTTCTTCCAGAGCCTGCAATTCATCCCGCATTACCGCTAGACACCCCGAGTGAGATTTTGCATCACCAATGGTGCGAGGAACAGATACTGTCTCTAGAGCTGACAGACCTCTGTATGAAGATACAAATAAAGGAATACTCTGGCAAAAGCGAGTACCTTTCCGGAGTAAAATGGGCAAGTTGTCTGGTGCCGGGGCAGGAGCATCGGACGAAGCGGGGACGACGGTGTCATTGATTGGGACAGGGGATACTGTGGATGGACGACGAGAGTAGACCCTACCAAAATGGGTGTCAGCAGTTGAGGGAGACACCTGAGGAGGATGGATGATGAGAGGAAGACAATCATCTATGGCAAAGTCAGGATGAGAAGAGGGAAGGGAGAGTGGAGAGCTCTCAACAAATGAGACGTCAGCAGAGATGACATACCTCCGAAGGTCCGGTGAGTAGCAGTGATATCCGCGCTAAGTGCAGGAATAGCCAAGGAATATGCAACGGAGGGATTTGGGAGAAAGTTTGGAGAGGCCGGGACGTGTATTCCGAACATAACAGAGGCATCCAAACACTCGAAGTGGAAGGGAGTGAGGAGGGAGTGAGGAGAACATAGCTCGAAAAGGAATCTCCCCCTGCAGAATAGAAGAAGGAAGGCGATTGATAAGGTAGGTGGCAGTGAGTATCGCATCTCCCCAAAAATGCAGAGGCACCTATTGGTGGAGGAGGAGGGCATGAGCAGTCTCCAGAATATGTATGTGTTTCCGCTCGGCCACTCCATTCTGCTGGGGCGTATCAGGACAGGAGGTCTGATGAATGATGTCTTTCGCCTGAAGAAACTGCCGAAAGGGAGTGGAGAGATACTCACGCCCATTGTCCGAGCGGAGACATTTAACAAAGATGGAAAATTAGTTATGAATTTCATTGTAAAATGTCTGGAATGTGAAAAACACCTCGGAGTGTTCTCGAATGAGGTATAGCCAAGTCATTCGCGAAAAATCATCAATGAAAAATATATAATATTTATACCCCAAATGACTCGAGATGGTACAGGGACCTCAAACGTCTGAATGAACCAGATCAAAAGGTTTGGAGGCTAGTGTATCCACTCGAGGAATGTATGAAGTGCGATGATGTTTCACAAATATACAAGACTCACAATGAAAAGAGATATGTTGACTGAAATCTGGATAAAGCTGATAAATGGTGGAGGCGGGGGGATGTCCCAACCGAGAATGAAGATCCAATGCGCGGGCAGAGACAAACGTGCAAGCGACGGTTGTTGGGTCATCGAACATGTAGACCCCGTCCTGAAGCTGACCTCTACCAAGTTTCTGATTCGTAGTCCGCTCTTGAAATACAACAACAGAGGAACAGTTGTAATCCTTGGTAAGTTTACTGATGGAAAGAAGATTAAATGGACTACGGGGCACATGTGCCACAGAAGGCAGGTGAATCGATGAAGTCAGGAAGCATGCATCGAAGCCCGCAATGGGGATAATAGAGTCATCTGCGACGGTGATGGTTGATTGACCGATATAGGGATAGTAAGAGTGTAACATACCAGCATCACCGGTGAGGTGGTCGGAGGCACCTGAGTCGAGCATCCAAACAGAGGAGCGACGGCCGATGAAGGCAGCGGAACCAGTGGAATGGGCCAGAGACGCCGAAGATGGACCGGGTCCTGCGGGGTTCCGAGAATCATGACTCAACCGGATGTCTGCCATAGACAGGTCCAGAGATGGTGGAAGAGTGGCGACTAAGGAGGAAGCCTCCTGGACTGCCGTCTGACCCTGCCGCGGGTGCTGAGAGGGGCGTCCATGAAAAACCCAGCATCGGTCGATCAGGTGGCCGAGCTTGCCACAGTGGTGGCAGAGAGGTCGTGGACGGCCCTCCACACAGCCACGGCCATGAGTGCCCGAGGAGTGGCCTCTGCCACGACCAACGAGAGCTGAGTGGTCGATGATGGGGGTGGTCGGGGGAAGAGCCCGCTGAGCCTTGCTCAGGCGATGATATACCTGTGGTATCGCCAGCGTCGAAGGGCTGGCGAGCAGCTCGGAAGTCGTTGTGGCAAATTCTAGTGCGAGGTCGTTGAGAAGATTGAAGAGGCAGAGTTGGTCCCGCTGGGTCTGAGCGTCTGCCGATGTCTGGGGAACGGGCTGCAACTCCTGTAACTCATCTCGAAGACCTTTCCAGGCCATAAAATATGTTGTGAAGGACTGGTCCTGCTGACGAATATGCAATAATCGCTGGAGAATATCAGATACCTAAGCCAAGTTGTTTGTCTCGGAGTACATGATGTGCAAGGAATCCCAGAGTTCCTTGACTATGTTCGCAGTCCGGGTGACATCCTTGACAGAGCGATCCATGGAGTTGACGAGTAAGGCGAAGATCTTGCTGTCAGCCAACTTTCATGGACGGTATTTGGGACCGTCCGATGCCGGTGGAGGATCCTCAAAGTGAGAATCAAGGTCCAATCCTGTTAGTGACATCAACACCGTCTTCCGCCAGATGGAGAAGTTGGTGGAGTCGAGCCGCTCATCTACGAGGCGGGTGGATGCGGTGATCATCTAGGACAGAGCAGAAGAGGCCGCCATGGTGGATAGCCGCCGAAGATGTCAGGAGTAGCGGGATGTCGTAATGAGCGGTCGCAAGAAGGTGGGGCCGGTTGAAGCTAGGAAGCCGCAAGTGCAGGCAGCGATGGGAGCCGGAAGCACCGGGAATCGGCGTGGATGATGGGGTTGATCGAACGTCAGGAAGAAGTCGGGAGTTGCAGCGGACAGCAGGAAGGGCGTTGGGATGCCAGAGGAGGACGGAACTATCGGCGAGAGCGTCGGGCCAGGGAATCTGTGTGAAAAGGAGTCGGGAGCCGGGCGAGTGCCGCGTACGGGATCCGCCTGGAGATGCGGGAGCTGCTGGAGGCGTGACGAGGCGGAGTGAAGTCGTCACGCCGGTCGCCTGGAGTGCAGGGCCGGTCGTCCGCCTGGAGTGCAGCGGAGGGCCGGCGTATGCAGCCGCGACAGGTGGCTGGAAGGGCGGCGGGGTAGATAGCGCAGATCGCGCGATAGAGGCAGGGGTTGATCGCGCCGGGAAAAGCGGGAGTCGGGAGGCCGCGTCGGGAGGAGGACCCGCAATTGGTGTTGTGAAGGCGGGGGATCCCGTCTGGAGATGGGGGCGCCGAGAGAACCAGGGGCGCCGGGGAGCGGGTCGTCGGGACGAGTGACGGGAGGGCGGGAACAACGTCGGAGGGAGGCCTGTCGGGAGGCGGTCTGGCGAGACACGCGACGGGAGAGCGGGCCACGACGAAAGGGAGGCCGACTGGAGGCGGGCCGAGCTTCGCCGGGAAGGAGGGGCGACGTTGGGGAGAGGCGCCGTAGGAGAGGGCGGTTACAGGGGCGAGCGCGCCTGGACGAGAGGAGAAGCCCGAACGTGGAGGGAGGCAGGGCCGATCACGCCAGACAGAACCGGAAGGAGGGCAGAGGCGGGGCCGGACAGAACCGGGAATCTGCAGGGGAGGGAGGGTTCGGGATTAATTTCCCTTTGATACCGTGTAAAAGAGGAACTCTCCTTACCTCAAGGTGAGACGGAGACCTTTTATAGATTGAGAAAACAGAATATACACAGGAGTATTCCGATGTGGGACTCAGAAATACCCATAATAAAAAAAAGGGTTTTAACAACACCAAAACCTAACAATCCCCACTTGAGAATTGATTTCAAAGATAAGTCCAACAATCTCCCACTCTGAGACTATTCACATGCTTTCATCAAAATCTCATTGGTCAACTTCAGTTCAGCCTTGCAGCCTTGCAGTGCCCGCATGGTTCTCCCTCCATGCAACCTATGACGATCTAGCCCCCCGCTATTGAAATCACATCCTCAAACCTTCAGACCATGATCTACTGTTTCGTTCCTATGAAACCTTCTAATACCTCTATGGAATTCCTACAAAGTAAATAGCACTAAACTTCAATCCAAGTCACGTTGAAGTCCCATCAACTAGTATTGTCATGTATCGGGTCCATGGCCCCGCTTCTGTCGAAACATGCGCTTCCGAAGACTGTAACCGAGCTTTCGCAACTTCTAAGAGCTGCCTAGTACAACGAACTCCAACAATACCATCAGAACCAACCTCCATCTGGAATTCTATCTTCGAAAAATCTGATAGCATCGGACAACGAACTCCCACTGAAACGCTTCAATGCAACCAAGACATGTGTGGTCTTTTGCTCACACTACATTCCAGCCTCAATCCCGATCCTTGGAGGATCCCCCCCATCACAGAGGACCTTCTGATACTTTGACTATCTTTTGAAAATCGTTGTAAAGTCAGAAAACCGCCAAAGCCATCCCCACCCTTTACAACCAACAACTATCCATCTTTCAGACTTTGAAGTATCTTCGAAAGATGTTACCCCAAACAAAACGAATCATCCCTGATCCTCAAGATAAGTCGCATGTAAAACCAAACTCGAACTGTCTTGCACCACCATTTCTGAAAAACACGTCAACTTCACCATCAGAAAGACTCGACACAAGACATTCTCATGATCCCCCACATGCTCCCCAACCTTCTCAAATAAGTTTGGACATCCCCGCGACACCTTCCAGTGTTCCAGGTCAGTCTCCTCAAACTGTAGGCAAACACCTTCTGAAACTCTCTTTGCTCCACGAACTCTAATCTACCGGACCATCATCCGGTCCACTTCCTTCCATCATGGTTCTTCACGACGAAGGCTTCAAAGACCATCTTGAACTTCTGCTTTGAGGAAACCAACACCCGCACTGCTCTTCCACTCTATCTATGAGGGTACGTTGAAGAACAATGGCTCATGTGAGATCACCAAAACATGGTCAGGTTCCGATTCACCTTCTCACTCTCGTGCACTCATGACAACCATGCCAGACTCCATCTTTCGGTAGTCTGCTCCTCCGCATGCCACATTCCTTCCAAACATCTTCTTCCAAAGCTGGAAACCTTGTCCATGCTCAGCTACCTCTAAAGTCTGCACCTTCCACCGTTGAAAACATCATTCAATCGGAACTTCTAACCCCTCCAGGAGTGGCAAACCAGCATCCTCTAAAGTCTGCAGCCTCCACTGTTGAAAACATCAAACTGAGCCTAACTCATTGCAACGCTATCCATTGGAAACAATGTGCTCCCACTGAATCCAGAAAGCTAAGGGATAACAGGCTATCTTCTGGAGGTCTCCAGTAATCTCCCAACCAAGCGCTAAATGCCACTTCGACAAATGGAACACGCCACCCGACACAACCGTCATGGAGGACTTTCGATATACCCAAAAACACCTCTAGTACAGCCGCCATCTTCCCAATGAACATCCTTTCAAAAAACTCAGTAAACTACCTGACCAGAGGAACCCAACAGTCTTCCAACCAAGCTCTGAGTGTCGTCTTGATAACTAAACACACCTCAAGACACCAACCGGTAAGGAGGACTTTCGATATCCCCAGAAAACCTCTGGTATCGCTGCTATCTTCCAAGTGATATCCCTCAGAGTCCTTGATAAACTACTCATCAAACGCTTTGCAACCAAGCTCTGATACCACTTATTGGGGAACAAGCGTGGAACATCAAAAGCCGGAAGTTACATCTTCCAATCGATCAACCCCCCATGATTCAGTGTCCAAAACTGGGAAGTCCACGGACCACAGCCACTACACAGATCTGCCCTCCCATTTAGTACCGATCACCCCATTGCCTTCCTTCCGAGACAAGCGAACAAGCGCGCAACATGCAAACAACAAGCAAACACAAACACACAAGACACAAGGGATTACATGGTTCGGACAATGTGTCCTACGTCTACGGAAGAACAGTTGCATCTTCATTGATCAGAACATACACTCATCTAAGTTACAAGGATAATCTCATACCCTACCCAGATTCATAGCTCATCTAAGTTACAAGGATGATCACATACCCTACTCAGATTCATAGAAGATCCACACGCCTTCCCACGACAAGTACCTATCGCTAGCGCTCTCACCGTGAAGACCCACGAGTGAGTGAATGTGATCCATCCAACCGATCCACTTTCCGCTGCTGCTCCTTCCAGTTTGCGTCCTATCTTTCAGACTACGACCACCCACAGTTGTGAATGGCGCAGCATCATGGATTGTGGTGATGGTGTTTCCATGGATGATAATGAATTATCTTTTTAGACATTTTATGCTAATTTATTTTTGCAAATTTTGTAATATTTAGACTTATTTTGATTGCATGTTCGTTTTTTTAAATTAAATTCTCATGAGATAATGTGTTGCCAAGGGCCTTTGTCGCCAATTTGCGCCATGCGCCATAAACAATGATGCGCCCATTGGCATTCACACTAAGGCCTCCGGTCCATGGGTGCTGACTCAGCACTCCATCCTCTGATGCATGATGTGTAGTGTTGCGGAATCGTCGGGAGACACAACAACAGGAAATAAGAAAACGAAAGAAAAGAAAAACAGCAAATGAACACGGCGATTTACGTGGTTCGGGAAAAATCCCTACGTCCACGGGAGAGGCAGAATTTCACTAATCGGGGAGCAGCAAATTACAGAGGATTTTCAACATAAAACCCTAGCCCGAAATGGGCTATAAAACAAATGGAGAAGACGATCACTATTCGAAAAAGTGGTCCGCGTCGCTACAGTGAACGGCGGCTGGCTTTGTCAAAAGCGCTACAGTAAAGTTGACCCCGAAGTTGCGGGCCACAAGCATTCGGCCCAACCGGATCAGGCAACACCAATCCAACATGTAGCAAGCATATCGGCACACATGGTCCAACCCCACTCCAAATAGAGGGGCCCAGTCAGTCATCGGGTCTCACCGTCACCGACTTTCACGGTAAACCCACCATTGACTCCGACAACCTTCGTTTCCCAGTAAAATCCATTACCTTGACCACCAATATCTGGTGAATAGTGCACATCGCCTTTACGATCCAATTGATGACTCTACAAAACATTTCCTCCACCGTTGGCCCGTGAGGAAAGTCTTTCACATATCACCACCGGTGACTTCTCATAAGCCATAACTTTCGCACATCCATCACCGCCTCCGGAACTTGTGCTGCATCTGGAGCTTCCCTCTTAGGTGCATCACTTCATCCTCTGGAACATGATTGTTGATCCAAGCGCATACATCGGATGGTCCTCCTCCACATTCCCGCACTCAAATGCTACTGGGTTGCTTGCTTCCGTTGAACTGATTTTCGTTCAAGCCATCTTCCGTTGAACCGCACCGCTCGGCTAACTTTCGTTGAACCGTTGAATGAGATTTATGTTGAACATCTTTCATTCAACCGTGCAACTGCAACTTCCGATGAAAGTGCTTCCGCTGACCAGAACTGGACGTCCCACGGTGAAGGTGTACTGTCTCCATATGGACTCCACCAAGTGTATCTTTCGAAACGTGTCTTTCGAAAATCCCAACACTTAACCTAAAAAGCAGTTATCACACCAAAACCTAACAATCTCCCACTTCAAAATTGTTTTTGCTGGTTAAGTCCAACAATAAGGATATGAGATACTGGACTGAGAGCATTAACTTCAAGGTCATTTTGAATGACTTGCTTTAGTGTCTTTTTTATCTTACTCTACTTCACCAGATTTGTGTATTTGTCAAGTCTCCTATCAACAAGTGCATCCAGTGACCTTTTTACACGGCCAAACCATCTTAATCTTGTCTATCATCCTTCCATCAATCAATGTCACTCCAATTTTCTCTCATGTACATTCATTCCAAACATTATCCATTTTTTTATGTTCACGTGCTCATCGAAACATTTTCATTTATGTTAACTTTACTTTTTGTTTGAGTTGCCTCCTAAAAGGACAACACACACTACCATATAGAATTGTTGGTTTAATGGTCGTCATAAAAAATTTTCCTTAATTTCAAAAGAATTCCACAATAACGCAGCACCTTTGAAACCTTTATTCATTTTAGCCATCCAACTTGAATCCGAATAGAGACATTTTTATCTATTTCTCCACCACATTGCATAAATAACCTAAATATCGAACAAGGTCAACTTTCGAAAGCACGGGAAAATTGAAATTATGAATTATTCAAGACACAAGAAGCAAATTCAAAATTTGGGAAGGGTGTCTAGTGGAAGTGATTGGGTAGAGGATCCGAACACATCACGTTGGAAAGATGTTGGGTGAGGGTACCTTATTTGGGGCAACCTCCCTAACCTTGTGAAATATGGGGTCCTGTATGCCAGCATTCAGTGCACACTCTGCCTCCTGCACACAAAAATGATGATACAATGACATAAAATGGCAACCAAGCACATGCAACTCAAAAACTACATTTGAAAGACAGTGATTTTGTTATTAAAATATATATCTCTAATATTATCATATATAATTTTGATATGTATGTATCAAACTCAATTAGTATATTGTATCAACTTGACTGAACTCAATAACACCCATCCATTTTTCAATAATTATTGAAAACATTCTGGAATTTAACTGAGTGTTTTTCCAGAAACATAACGAACACCACTTGGTATCCATTTGATAACACATTGAAAACTGCCTGGTTTTCTTTTGAAAATCAAGTGTAACCGAGTACAATAAACAATTTTCAATAAGTTTTGTCAAAAGAACCTAATTTCTATGCGCAGGTGTTTGAAAATTCCAACCAAAACGGGTTAAATGCTTCACAATAATTCCATGAAAAGTGGTCCTGGCAAAAGCATGCACAGAGCAGTTACAAACCAAATGCAGAAGATACTAAATGAAATCCAAAATGCAACAGCACATTAGATAGGAAACATACTTCTGCAAAAATATAAACTTGCTGTTTTTAAAGAATAAAACGTACAGAAATGATTCCCTCTTTTGTTTCGGTTGACCGCATGAAGCAATAGCAATGAATCTGAGGCAAAAGTCCCCTCCAGAATTTCAAGTTGATTAGGCCCCTAAAAGCATCTGCATAATAAGTTCATGATGTATTACCTAAAATCTATATTTTGAACAATCTCAAAATCACTCTTTTTTTGTCACAACAAATGAGCCCATGCAATATAAAACTTGGATATGTAAATTGATTAACATGTCAACAAAACACACAAAAGCATTGATGATGACCATGACAATTAAATACGAAAGAATGAAGAATGGGTGTGCGCATGCATGACATAGAAATATAGGCTGCATTGAAAAATATTTATTGTTTTTCTTTTTGAAAAATGTATTGAATTATGTGAATGAAAAAAAAATTGAAATTGAAAACGGTAGTTGGTAAAAAATATTGATTCCATGTTTTTAGAAAAACTAAAATGTTTTGATAGGTAATTCTTGTATTTTTTTTTAATTGAAGACCATATTTTCATTGAAACCATTTAAAATAAGATCATCTTGAATGATTTGTTCAAGGATCCTTTTAGGCCTACCACTGCCTCTTTTAAAAAATGAAAATTAGAAATTTTTTCCAAAATCAAATGTAATCATAAATTCAGGAAACAGAAAATCTACCCAAAAATTGCAAGGCAGAAGCTGGTAAATTCATTATAACATGATCCACATGCTCCCAGGCATTGATGTCAGATAATAAAGGGCTTCTCATTCTCTTGTTTGTGCCAGCTTTCCTCCTAGAAGTGGCAGGAACCCCAACACAGTTGGCACTACCATTTTCTGTAGGATGAAACCATTTTAGCTGTCTCATTCAAGCAACATAAACATGACAACACATGCCCTGAATTTTACAGATGGTTTTGAAAAGCCAATTCTAAGGCTATGTCTGGTTTTTAAAAAAATGTAAGAACCGGACAGGTTGAGCCTTGGCCAAGAGTTATTTATGTATTAAAGTCACACATTGGTCATGTCCTGTGATGTATCTCTTAGCTCTATCTATAAATAGTGTCACCTCTCATTGAGATATGAAATTCCATCTCACATCTCTCGCACAGAAACACTAGCCGCCAAAAGTAACCCTAGCTGCTGGCCCCTCCCTGCAGAAGTTATGCACCCCATGTCACACAACACCCTAGGGTGAGCCCCATTTTGGGGCGTACCCCTCAGCCACACCATCCAGGTGCAGCTCTCCCGGCAGCAACCCAGTAGTGTCGGCGGCCAGCCCAAGGGCAACGCCCAACCGGTGCACCACTTTCCAGCTGCGGCCCTTCAAGCACGGCCCTCCTGACACATCAATCCTGGCACCTCCATCTTAATTCGGACAGCGCATCCAGTGCCACTACATGTGTTGTTCCTGCACGCCTCAATGTTGTCCAGCTGGTTCGGCAATGATTCTTAGCCTGCTGAGGCCTACCGTTTGATCCAGACCCAGCTGTTGCTGTCGGCATCTTCGCTTTACAAACTCTTCTTGCTGGTTCAGCAATGATTCCTAGCCTGTTCTCAACCGTCCATTCCCCCCGGTTGGTATCTTCATCATGGCAGATTCTTTGAAAGTTACTTCATCCGTGCTCCTACAACCAATCAGCACCTCCATGTGCCTTGTGGATGAGCGTCTAGACCGTCCTCGTGTCGCTCACCGGTATAGACCTTGATTATCACCTAGTCGATCTCCCACCGCAACCAACTGATCTAAAATAGAAGGCATGGAAGTTGATTGATATCAAAATTTCTGTCTTGATTGTTATTTCTATGGATCAATCAATCAAGGACCTTACTCGCACTATGAACACAGACAAGGAACTTTGGAACTCCTTAACCCTCATGTACTTGAAAACCAACAATACAATTCATGCCATGGAAGTTCTTCAGCGACTCTGCCATCCGCTAGCAACATCATCCTTTTCCGACATACTCTATTGAATGGAAGGCCCTCCATGACAAGCTCCCCAAGTTCTGGCCACTTCCTCAAGCACTAAGAGTGGCTCTGGCTCTACGGATCAGTTGGGCCTCTTTAACCTTCTTCACAAGCTACATATTACAGATCACGGTGTGTTCGTGGAACGTGGAGGTGACCGCTCCGACACTAGTGGATGAAGTCGTGATGGAGGTCACAACCGACCTTTCTACCAACACTGCGACAAATCGGGATATCTTATTGATCATTGTCAGTTGCTTCATGGTCACCCTTCTCATCTACCTCAGTCAGTTAAGACTGCTCTAGTCGATTCCTCAGCTCTATCACCAGACCCCCACCACACTTTGCGTTTTCGACGGATGAGACGCTCGTCAAACCGTCTCAATCTAGTCAGTTTTCCTAGCCTGGACAAGTGGTCCTACAACTTGAATTTTCCACCGCCCAACTAATTTGGTGTTGAATTCTGGTGCATTGGATTCGCACACAGTTGATGAAAGCATGCTGATTTCATGTTGTCCTTACACCGGAACTACTACTATCACAGTAGCTAACGGACCTATCAATCCTATTACAGGATTTGATACTTGCTCATTGAAACCTCATATTAAGCTGAAAGCAGTGGTCTCTGCCCCTCACAGCCCCTTCAACCTTATGTCTATCAATGAGCTTAAAAAAGAATTTGAATTGTATTATGGTTTTCTCATCCACTGATACTGTTTCTCAGGAGCGTTCGACAAATCGGGAGCTTGGTAGGTCACCTGCACTGAGGGGTCTACCAGTTTGATGTGACGACATCCATTGTTGGTCCCTCCGCTTCCGCCCAAGCTTTGGAGCTTCATTTCTAACATGACAATCCATCCACACGGGTTTGCAGAAGTTATGCCTAGCCCTTAGCCCACATCTTTCTTTCCATTGTCAGTCATGTCAGTTCGCCAAGCACCATCGAACATCTTATGTTCCCTAGTTGTCATCGCATGCACCATCACCTTTTGAGTTAGTTCATTATGATGTGTAGGATCATTCTGTTGTCCTGAATCATTCGGGTTATGGTTATTATGTTTACTTTATTGAAAATGATTTTTCTAGTATGTCTTGGGCTTATGTTCTTCGTGACCATTTTGAAAGCTTTAATATATTTGTTGGAGTCTGCATCCCACATCGGACTTGAGGTCCGGTGTGGTCTTTATTATTTGTTATAAAAGCACCCCAAGGGCTCCTTTAGAGAGTACACCTTGGGGGTTCGGGTCTCTCCTTATTTTATCATTCTACATGGTATCAGAGGGAACTTAATCCCGAACCCTCCTCCTCCCAATTTATTTCCCCCGTTAAGGGTTTCTCAGAATTTCCCCCCGTGGGGGGCGGCGGTCCCCCATCTAGGGTTAGATTTTATGCCGCCGCCCCTCCGGGCTCATTTTCCAGCCGGCCTCCTGGTTTTGTTCGGCCTCCCTTCCCCAGCGGCTCTATTCCCCGGCGGTTCTCTCCTCTCGGGTCTGCCCTAAGCGGCCACTCCCTTCCCCGACGGATCTCTTCTCCCTCCCGGCGATTCCATCCTGGCGGATCACTATTGTCGTCGCCCCTCCCGGCTTCCTGCGCGTGACTCCATCCGCGCGGCTCCCTCCATCCCCGGCGGATCTCCCTCCTGTCCGGCGACTCCTCATCCCGGCGGATCCTGAGCGGGATTCCACCCAGCGTGCGACGACCCGCCTCCTGTCTCCCGTAGCAGCTTTTCTCGACGGCCCGCCTCCAGCGGCTCCCTCCCAGCGGGTGCACTCCGCCCCAACGGAATCCCCACCTCCCGCAGATCCTCTTCCCCGACGGCCCCCAGCGCTCCTGAGCGTCTCCTCCTGCTGCGAAGTCCCCTTCCCAGCGCTAACTCCCGCCGCGGATTCCCGGCCCTGCCTCCAGCTGCGGTTTCCCGGCTTCGCCCGGCACCCCCCTCCTGCTCAATAAACAGCGCCGGCCCCCCCTCCTTTCCCGGGCTCCCCTCCTGTCTGTCGGCATCCCTCCTTCCCGACGGATCTCTCCAGCAGCCGGTCTCCCTCCGCTGCGCGTCGGCCTCCCGTGCAACGGTCCTCCTGCACCGCTCCCGCGCGACAGCCCTCCTGTGCCGATCCCGGCCAGCAGATCCTCCCCCGTCCGCTGCTCCTTCCATGTCGGCCACCTCCTGAGTTTCCCCGCCTCGCCGGCATCTCCCGACAACTCCCGTCAGCCGCATTTCTCTCCCCGGCACGCCCTTGCGCTGGCGCAGCACTTTGATCGCCTTAGACCGGGCCATTTGGCACCGCCAGACCCCACAACAATTCTGCGGAATCCCCGCCTCCCGTCGCCGGCCCCGCAAGTGCGGTTTTCTCGGTGCTAGTTTGGTTTTCCCGGCGTTTCATCGACCGGCCCCACTAGTGCGGCATTTCTGGCGTTCCGTCAACCGACCTGGTCTTTGTGTGGTTCTTCTGCTGCGCCCGCAACATCATCCATCCATCATCGTGAGGGGGAGCTGCGATCATGAGGGGGAGCATCAGTCTTGCAGTTTTTCCTTTATTTTATTTCGTCTTGTTTTGTCATCAAGCTGGGTTTGTCCAGCTTGAGGGGGAGTGTTTGCAGTCTGTTTGTTGTTTTGTCTTCATTTGTTTGGCTTGTTTTTTCTTTATATGTTCAAGCTAGGTACACCTAGCTTGAGGGGGAGTGTTGGAGTCTGCATCCCACATCGGACTTGAGGTCCGGTGTGGTCTTTATTATTTGTTATAAAAGCACCCCAAGGGCTCCTTTAGAGAGTATACCTTGGGGGTTCGGGTCTCTCCTTATTTTATCATTCTACAATATTAAAATCATTTTATCATGAAATTCACTCAGTTCTCCGCCTTTATTAAATGTTTATGATCAAATAATGGTTGCGAGTATTTGTCTTCTTCCCTCCGGTGCTTTCTTATAGACCTTGGTGTTATTCATCAAATGTCCTGCCCTGACACATTAACAAAACAATCAGATCAAGCATAAACATTACCATATCCTAAAGACCACTCTCACCATACATTGTCACCTGCAAGAACCGTTCTCGCTGTGGGACGATGTTATTCTTATAGTCACCTATCATATTAATCATCTGTCATCCTTTATCCTTCATAAGAAAGTCTCTTTCAGGTCCTGTTTCCATCCCAACCTCTTCATTTTCATGTTTTTGGTAGTCTCGGTTATGTTTGTGAAACAGAGCCCAATATGTCTAAATTTGTTCCACATGCCCTTTGCTAACTTTTTCTAGGATACAGCCACACCGAACGAGGATATTGTTGTTTCTCTCCCAACCTGGGACATTAAGTCATTCGTTGAGACCTCTCCCTACTCCTCACCTCAGACCCCTTATCAGATATCGGTCTAAATGATTGTCTTCCTCTTATCATCTACCCACCCCTCTCATCTTCAATCATATATAATGACCGCCGCTTTGGTCATGCCCACTTTCATCATTCATCGACCATGCCACCAAATGAACAGACGATGCCACCGCCCTGACTTCGCATGACACTCTTAATATGATCACAAATGACTTGCACATTGCCCTGACCAAAGGTATCAGTTCATATGAGTCTCATCATATATATACATATTCTTACAAGGGTTTATTTGCGGCAACAAACACGTGTTGATCTGGACCCAAGAGACGATGTTTTTTTCCTATGCAGTCATTAAAGCTAAATCTCATTATGGTTGTCTCCAGGCAGTGCAAGATGAATTACAGGCTTTGGAAGATGATCAAATATGAGATCTTGTACCTCTTCCAGAAGAGGAATAGGTCATTGGGTGTAAATGAATTTATAGGGTGCGACTGAATGTCAATGATGCACTTCATTGCTATAAAACTCGCCTGGTTGCCAAAGATTATGCTTGGATGTATTGAGCGGATTATTCTGACACACTCACTAGTCACAAAGATGAGCTTTATTTATCACTACAGTCATCGACTCCCATTGGACTTTTCAACACCTCGATATCAAGAATGTCTGCATGAGGTCTATATGCAGCAACATTCAAGCTTCGTCGCATTGGGGGTTGAATCGTAAGTTTGTCATCTTCGTCGCTCTCCATATAGACTCAAGCACAATCCCTTCAACCCTAGTTCAATTGATTTCGCACTGTGATAACTACATTTGAGCTTTTCTTAGAGTATGAAAGATCACTACATTTGAGCTTCCACTAGTAATATCCTATTGGTTTATGTTGATGTTTTTGGATTGGTGTAGCTCAATCCGTTTGGATGATGTTCGGCCGAATCCTAGCGGCTCATACTATACACCAAACCGCAACTCTCGCGGGTCGAGCTCGGCGGTGAGCTCATTGGGGGTTGCAGGGGGCAACACACCCCTGCTCAGGGGATCCGAGGGCCGAAGACCGACCCAAATTTTGGGGGGGCTGTAGCCACTCTGACCGACTGTAGCAGAGCTGACCAGGCGACACCGACAGGGTACTGAAGCAGTGTGGACTTTGGCACGGTTACTGTAGCATCTCAGACTTTGGAGACAGCGCTATTGTATCTCTACGAACTTCTAGCCACTGGTCACTGTAGCAGCTTGGACTTGGGTGGATGCATCACTGCAGCAGTGTGGACTTTCGGCCATCGTTCACTGTAGCCCAGTGGACTTACTGTGCGGTTGGTGGCATAGTGTTTCATCTTCTTTATTAGCTCATTCGAGCTAGGGTTTCTGTGTGTGCGGAACTCTGAAACCTCCGTGTAATTCTGCTCCCGAATTATAGTGAAGTGATTCTACCTCTCCGTGGACGTAGGGATTTTTCCCAAACCACGTAAATCACTGTGTCCGTGTTCATCTTCTTCTTCCATTCTGCCTTTTCTTCATCTGCAAACCTATCTGTCGTTGTGACTCGGCGTTTCCGCAACAGATATCATTATTGTTGAACCCGGTTAATTGTATTTCTGGGTAAAGGGTATTTCCAAGTCCCACATCAGATTATTCCAACTTGTAACCCTTTTTATCTATCTATAAAATAATGTCTCCACCTCACCTTGAGGCAAGGGGAATTCACCATTTACATGATATCAAAGGAGAACTCCCAAGAATTCTTTTTTTTCCTGCGCTCATTCCTCCCTGTGGTCTCCCTCTGCCTCCTTGTGCGGTCTCCTGACCCCCGCCTCCTCCTTTGGCGTCTCCCAACCCCGCCTCTGTCGAGGCATCCCGGCCCGCCTCCCTCGGCGCATCCCAACCCCGCCTCCCTCGCGATCTCCCGGCCCCGCCTCCCTCGGCGTCTCCCGACCCGCCTCCCTCTCGACGATTCCCGACCTCGCCTCCCTCGGTGACTCCCGACCCGCCTTCCTCTACGTCTCCTGGCTCTGCCTCCCTCGACGTCTCCCGGCCCCGCCTCCCTCAACGTCTCCCGGCCCCGCCTCCCTCGGCGACTCCCAACCCTGCCTCCTGCGACGGTCTCTCGGACCGCCTCCTGCGTCGATCACCCAGCCCGCTCCCTCGCGATCTCCCGACCTCGCCTCCATCGGCGATCTCCCGACCTTCTCCCTCGGCGTTTTCCCGACCTCGCTTCCCTGCGGCTCTCTCGGCGCTGCACCCCCTTCTCTGCCCGTCGCCCCCGCTGCACACAGCTCCTCCCTGCTCGCGACTCCCACCTGGCGAAACTCTCCCCACCCTACCTCCCTCTCCCGAACCGCCTCCCCAGTGCAGCTTCTCGGCCCCGCCACCCTCCTGTGCGGACGCGCTGCCCCCTCCTAGGTAGCAGCTGTCTGGCCTTCGTCGTCGATCCCCGCCTGCCACCGTCACAACGACAGATCCAGCAGTACCAACACCCCCCTACGCGTCGACTCCATGCAAACAGACTTTCCAGCGCGCACCTCCTGCGCGTCGCCCTCACCACTGTGCGCTTACTCTCCCATTTGGCGCCTTCTGCGCTGCTCTCCCGACCAACGCCTCCTGCGGCACCCCCATCTCCAACGGTCTACCTCCCACGCGACAGCCCTCCGACGGCTCCATCTACGCCTCAGCAGATTTCTTAGCGTCCCCTCGACCGACCTGCCTCCCTAAGCGCCCATCGACTCCTCAATTGTTGGCTCTTCCGCTCGCGGCCCTCCAGCACCACCTCCAGTCGCCGGCTCTCCTACAAGGTCGCCCCCTCATCTCAGTTGTCGGTCTTCCCGCACGGCAGCCCCACGCTTCATCCCTACGTTTGTGCGCTCGCCTGAGCAGTTGTCCCGTGCTCCGTCACTGGTTCTCCCGCAAGGCGGTTCCCCTTCTCGGGCACACTCTGCATACCCAGACATGTCATTATCCTCACCATCATCCAGTACCTGTTAAAAACTGGCACTCTTGAAGGAGGAGATTGCATTTATAAAATCTTATCGGGTTGCTTTGTCACCTTCCTCTTCTCCAGTCACCATTGCTTAGACTGGTGGCCCTACCATGTGTATATATATCGACCAACAGCTTGGATGCTTGACTCTGGTGCGTCTGAACATCTCACAGGAGATTCAGGTATGTTCACTACCTATCATCCGTCTATTGGTGTCTCTGCAATTATTGTTGTTAATAGATCGACAATCCTCATTGCGGGATTTGGCACATGCTCCTTGACCCCATCTATTTGTCTGGCTTCAGGAGCTCATGTTCCTCACATTCCGTTTAATCTTATCTCTATAAGCAAACTCACCAAAAACTTAAATTGTATAACTATTTTTACATCTTCTAGTGTTGTTTTTCAGGAGCGGTCAACGAATCGGAAACTTGGTCGAGGTCATCTTAGGGATGGGGTGTACATGTTCAGGGATGGGGTGTACATGTTCGATACCCCACCATCTCTTGCTTGCTCATCCACCTCTGCTCGTGCCCTCGACCTACATTTTCTTCTTGGTCATCCACCAGCTTCCGTCTTACATAAGCTTTGCCCCCAATTCAGTCCATACCTTTCCTTCCATTGTGAATCCTGCAAGTTTGTTAAACATCATCAGGTGACATGTGTTCCTCGACTGGAAACGCGTGCAGCGAATCCTTTCGACCTTGTTCATTTTGATATATGGGGTCCTTGCAGGATTCCTAGTTAGTCAAGGTACACTTATTATGTATCCTTTATTGATGACTACTCAGGTATGACATGGCTTTAGCTTCTGCCCCGATAAAGGCATCGTTCATCAGACATCCTACCCCGATACACCTCAACAGAATGAAGTGGTCGAGCGGAAACATCATCATATTCTGGAGACTGCTCGTGTCCTATTCAACATGCAGGTGCCTCTTCATTTTTTGGGGATGTCATGCTTACTGCTACATACCTCATCAATCGTATTCCTTCTTCTATCCTTCAAGGGAGACTCCTTTTCGGGCCTCGTTCTCCTTTCTCTCTCCTCACTCACTCCCACACCGTGTGTTTGGGTGTCAGTGTTATGTTCATGACACTCATCCCAACCTCTTCAAACTTTCTCCCAAATCCCTTCGTTGCATATTCCTCGGATATTCCTGCACTCAGCGCGGATACCGATGTTTCTCTCCAGACTTACTGCGGTGTATCATCTTTGCTGATGTATCTTTTGTTGAGAGCTCTCCTTTCTCTCATCCCTCTACTCATCCAAACACCACCATCGATGATTGTCTTCCTCTCATCATCCACCCACCTTTACCTCTAGTGTCTCACTCTGCTGATCATCGGTTTGGCACTGTCTACTCTCGTCGCTCATTGGATGTGTCCCCCGTCCAGACTGAGGATGCAATCTCCCCAGTTCCGTTCGACGCTCCTGCTTCGGCAACAGACGACTTGCCCATTGCATTGTGAAAAGGTACTCGTTCTTGCCAGCATACTCCTCTTTACACATCCTCATACAGAGGTCTTTCCGCTCTAGAGACGATATTTATTCCTTGCACGGTTGGCAACGCCAAATCTCACCCTGGGTGGCTTCAAGCGATGTGGGATGAATTCCAAGCTCTAGAAGACAATCATGCTTTGGATCTGGTCCCCCTTCCAGCAAGTAAACAAGTGGTCGGCAGCAAATGAATTTATACGGTTCATCTCAATGCAGATGGCACTCTTCATTGCCTTAAAGCCAGACTTGTGGCAAAGAGATTTGCTCAGACATAGTGTCGACTATTTTGATATTTTCTCCCCGGTTGCAAAGATAGCATGTATCTCATTATCCATCTCTCTCGTCGCTCATCATCATTGGCCTCTTTATCAACTTGATGTCAAAAATGTCTTTCAACGCGTCTTTCTTCAAGAAAATGTATATCTGCAACAACCTCCTGGCTTTTGTGCCTTAGAAGCCGACTCTCATGTCTGTCGACTTCGTCGCTCTCTATATGGACTCATGCAGTCTCCTCATGCTTGGTTTGGTAAATTCAGCATTGTTGCCACCTCATTTGACCTATCTCGGAATATGAAGGACCACACTGTCTTCTACCGCAAGACGTCCTCCGATTGTATCCTGCTGGTTGTGTATGTTGATGATATCATCATCACTGGGAGCGACTCAAATGGAATCGCCCAACTAAAGGGGTATCTTCAACACCACTTTCAAACCAAAGATCTCGATCATCTGACATACTTCCTTGGCATTGAGCTCTCTCGTTCTCCGGACACCATCTTTTTTTGTCAATGGAAATATGTCTTGGATATCTTGCAGGATGCTGGTTTGACTCAGACAACTGTCGTTGACCCTCCTCTTGAGCCTGGGGAACAGTCTCTCTTTGACAACACGGAACCATATTCTCACCACTAGAGAGGTACCGTCGTCTTGTGGGAAAACTCAATTATCTCACCGTGACTCGTCTAGACATTGTCTGCGTTGTCGGCAGGGTTAGCCGATTCATGGAACATCCGACAAAATCTCAGTGAGATGATGTCCATCGCATTGCCAAATACATTAAAAAAGACTCTGTCTGTGGTCTTCGATATTCACATCATGATCATCTGAATATTGAGGTCTTCTATGATAGTGACTATGATGGTTGTCTTGCTACCCGAAAGTCTACTTTTGGGTTTGCCATTTTTTGGGCAGGTAAACTCATCTCATTGCGAAGTATGAAACAAATTGTCGTCTCTAAATCCAGTGTTGAGTCTGAATGTCGTGCGATGGCCACAGTCACTGTAGAGATCTGGTTTTCGCCTTATAAGACCTTGGAATATTTTTGCATATATTTCCAGAGCTATGCGCTGAGACAGCGTGCGATTCCGATAACCGGTGTGCCCGGAATAAATTTTACAAAAATATTAAGTATATTTTATACTATGCACGCGAATGAAACAAGATAACTCTCAAACGGTAGCTCAGATCAGAAATCTGAAGGCACGATTGAGTCTGGAGCTGGCATTTACCTTGGACGGTACATAACTTTTGTCGGTGTGAACCTTTTATAGAAAACGTCACAGAGGACGTAACTATAAATAAAATAATTAAATTAAATTATTTTATCTCGGACGTTAATTCGAATAAATTCTGAACGGGGACACGGATTGGAAATTTGAGACCACCATTGAACTCGTAGCATGGTGTTTTACCTAGGCGCGACCTAAAGTGAGAGGGCGCAGGAGGTTCGGATTCTGCGATCGCTGGTGGTTTCCAATAAATAGAAGTTTAAGAAAATGAGCAAGGGTTTGGCTCATTTCCTCCCACGACCGGTGAAGCTCCGTCCTCTCCTTCCGATGGCAATCATACGCCAAATTCATGGCAAATCGCGACGAGATTACATATCCGAGTAGATCAGAGCGGAGCGAACGCAACGACGGATTCAAAATCCAAGTAGGGTTCTTTCGGATTTTGCACTCCCCGATTGAAGTATTGGTTGTCAAAATTTGTTTCTGGTCGTTTTTGCTTCTTTGAGAACCTCTGTCGATGGGCATACACGGCCATCGACCGTTTCAATTTTGGATCGTTCGTTCTTCCTATTCTTCGTTTGTTCTTCGCGTTCTTCATCGATAAACTTTTCGACACGTTGAAACGACATCCAATATTCGAGCGAAGCATAAATCTGTGAAGGTTGTGATCCAAGGATTCCGGATCTACAATGGCTTCGAGTTTCGGGCGTCGGAGGAGGCGCAGCAACGTGCGGAAGATCCGCCTACTTTTGGTCACGTCGAAACATCAACGAATCTTCGAACGGAGCATGTGTCTGTGTAGATCGGGTCCCGGGGATCCCGGATCTGGTCTCGGTTCTAGTTTTCGATCACCGGAGTGATCCCGGTGGTCCGCGGAAGGGACCACCGGCGCGGGTGGTCCGGCCGCGAATGGCGACGACAGCCGCAGGTGCCGGCGTGGACGACCGGGCAGCATGGGGCGCGCGGGGTGCGGAGGTGGCCGGGAGCCAGCGGCGGGTGAAGCGGGCCGACAAAGGGCCGGCGGACCGAGGCGGCTGGGCCGCGGGCTGGCGCGGCTGGACCGGCCAGAACTGGTCGGGCCAGGCAGGCCTTCAGGTCGGGGCAGTTTCAAACCTCTGTAATCTTCTAAACCAGACGTCCGTTTTACGTGCCATCTGCAGCCACGTGATCCTACTTTCGAGACGGGCCTTTTTAGGCCGGTTTGGAAATTTTATTATTATAATTTTGACCCGCCAAAACTTCTGCATACGACGACTGATCGACGCGCCGTCAGCAGCGTCGCGACCCTGAAATTAAGGCGGACGTTTCAAGACTAATTTTGGGCGCTTAAACTGAAATCAAGGTGTCAGCCCCACGAGGCCCGGTTTGGGCGTTTGCGGTGAAATGTGACTTTTCCACCAGGTGTCCGTTTTGGACGAATGAATAGTCAATCCCGTGTCTTTTCCTGTGAGGATCGCAACGGTGCGATCCATATGATGTGTTTTGGCATCAAGAAGTGGGCCCCAAGAAGCATTGTTCGTGTACGATACTGAGAGATGCACCTTCTTCACCGGGAGTCCCATTCGGGTGAATGAATAGTCAGTCCTGTGCGCTTTTCCGTAAGGATTGCAACAGTGTGATCTTTTTGCGCATCCGAAGCCGTCTGAGGAGGCATGCCAGTAAAAGTATGTTTTTGCCCTTCGGACCAACGACGAGCGTCGTGCGCTCGTCAGCCTTTTGGCCAGATATGCCATGTACTCTGGGAGTACACTAGCACGCCTAGGGGTACTAGTGCACAATTTAGTACCCGAGTATGGCTGGGTACACGACCAGGCGATGAGGCGAGGTCATACGTCATGTGGGCCCCACAGGCGTCGTGTACCACATTATAAATCTTCTACCTCTCGTATCTCCTTTTGGAATCGGATCTTGGCCTGCAAGTAGCCTATCCTGAGTGTTTTTCCGCGTAGAACGCGATGGTTCCCTCTGTAGTGGCTTTTGAGATACGATGTGAGATTATCCAAGCAAGACACCTATCTGAGGCAACGCTCGACGATGGCAGTGATCTGGCGCAGGCATATCAAAGTATCTCAGGCTTACCCTCCAGTAAAGTTGGGCAGTGGCATTCCCCAATGGC
The DNA here is from genome assembly GCA_963277665.1 of Viscum album. Taxonomy (NCBI): domain Eukaryota; kingdom Viridiplantae; phylum Streptophyta; class Magnoliopsida; order Santalales; family Viscaceae; genus Viscum; species Viscum album. Next base: position 1,778,821,541 of record OY728131.1, on the reverse strand, counting down.
AATTTCTGGATTACCCTCCAGCTGGGTTGGGCTGTGGCGTTCCCCGATGGCAGTTCCGAGCTTACCCTCTAGTTAAGTTGGGCAATGGCGTTTCCCGATGGCAGTTCCGGGCTTACCCTCCAGCTGGGCTGGGCAGTGACGTTCCCCGATAGCAGTTCCGAGCTTACCCTCTAGCTGGGTTGGGCAGTGGCATTCCCTGATTGCAGTCTCGGGCTTACCCTCCAACTGGGTTGGACAGTGGCTTTCCCCGATGACCTTCCCGAGTGGTACCCTCCAGCCGGGTTGGGCAGTGGCGTTCCTCAGTGACTACCGGAGCAGAACTCTCGACTATGTGGATCAGTGACAAGACATCGTTTGACGTACCTTTGGACTCACAAGAAAGACGCTTTCCCCACCGAGATGTGTCCTTGTGACGCGACCTAAAACCATGCAACCGAGACAGAGTCTCCCAAAGCAGATAGTATCAAGATGTAGTAATTGAGCCCCTTTGACTTACGTGCTCAAGGAAGACGTGAGGGATGTTGGGCATATTGATGGTTACTTCTAGAACTGTTGGTGACTCTTATCCTGAGCTGAACTGTGAGATAGAGATCCTCTTATTCTCTCGTTTGGGCTTCTTTGACTGAGCATATTTATATATCCTATTTTAGTACTCACTCTTTGGGTTTTGGTTGCTCTCCTTTCAGGAGAGGCGAAGATGCGCGGGGCATGCCACATGTTTTTCGTGTATAGCTTCTCGTGGTTGGATGAGTCTACTCTCCTATTATAAGTGGTGAAGACTCAACGAGAAGTTCATCTTCTCACCGTTTCTAGCTCTTTGTGTCTGGATGAGCTTACTTCCCTCTCTTGTTGGGTTGAGCTATACTCTCTTTACTGCACCTTGTTATATCTATTGCTTTCCTCTTCAGTCTACCTCTTATTGCTCCCCCTTCGCTTTTTCAGGGCATCCTAATGAGTATTTTTACACTAACCCCTGCATGGGCTTTGCTCGCACGTGTCGTGTCTTATGCAGACGACGAGCAGGTTGATCGAGACTTCGGAGAAGCTTAGGGATACGGGTGTTTGGACCGCGTACGGTGGTCGTAGCTTGGGATCCAGAAGCGGGGCCCTCTCAGTTGTTTTACTTTTCAGTTACTGCCACGTTGTGGCACTTTTCTGGTTAGGCGTGTATTTTTTCCCTTTTTCCTTTCAGTTTACTTTTTTGTACTTGTACTGATTAGAGGTCGATGAATGTTTGTGGTTTATATATAACAGTGTTGTATCTTGTTTTCCTTTCCCTCTGCACTATTTGCATTGAGTTGGCTGCATGTGTGTGTACAGGTTCTTAGGCAAAGGCCTCCCCGAGTTTGTTGTGCATTCACCACTTGTCGTCACCTCCTGGTCCATGGAGGCGGGCTTGGGGTGGTTGCGGCTCGAGCCCCGACATGGGTCGGGTCGTGACAAAGTGGTATCAGAGGTGGTTCGACCCTTGAGACGTTGCTGAGACATTTCACTAAAAAAGTCTTGGTTAGGTTTAGGGCAACAGTGTCAACGTGTCTCGAGAGCGGCTCTCGGTCCAGGGAGTCCAGTGATGATGCGACGGTCGGCGTAACCATTCACCAAGACCCTGATTACCCGCTTGTCGACTCGGCAGGCTGAGACATTTGTTGCAGGAAACATCGGTACATGCACCATATAGGATTGAGACTTTGACTGTCTTTCTGGAGTCAGCTCCCCATTGTTCCGATATGTGTGTGTGTGTTCATCTGACCGCGGTACTCCTTGATAACATTCAAGATGCCTCAGCGACGACAGTCACCCAGGATACTAGCTCCGGTTCATGACGACGATTCTGTGAGCGACGAGGCCTTAGTTCAGGATCCTTCATACAATCTCCTTCCTCCAGGTGGGCAGGTAGCAGTGCCTCCACTCATTGAGCAGCAAATAGCCCCAGCAGAGCAGGCTGAGGACGTGCGCAGGTTGAGCGCACTCCGTGAGTTCCAGCACCAAAGACCGCTAAGGTTCCGCGGTGAGTCAGACCCTCAGGCAGCGGAGGTTTGGCTAGAGTCGGTGGTCCACCTCTTCAGCCTTGTTCAGACACCGACAGATCAGATGGTGACTCAGCCAGTCTTTTCCACAGAGCAGCTGGGCGTTGGAGTCTGGTTACTCAGATGCACGATGAGTCGGTACTCTCGTGGGATGACTTCCAACAGTTGTTTCATGAGTACTACCCCTCCTACTTACGCTCCGTTCGGATTCAGAGAGCTTCAGCAGAGAGGGATGACGGTAGCTGAGTACGCAACTAGGTTCGCAGACCTTATTCGATACTCTTTGGACGTGGTCCACGATGGTAACTTTCGAGGCCCGGAAGTTTGAGCAGGAACTCCGTAGGGAGATTCGTGCCAGCATAGCACCCTTGTATATCCCCACCATTGCTGAGGTGCTGGAGCAGGCACTGGTGAGATTTTTCTGTCAGTGAGATGCTAATTAGCTGGAACTGGCTGTGGGCGCAACAGAGTTGAGACGTCTGTCGCAGCTAGCAGACGTCAGTTGGCGGGGCCTCGATGCGAGGCCTCCCCATGATCAGACTCGGGCACTTGGTCTGGGACAGCATAGAGCATCGGGGCAGCCCAGGGAGGGTCGGTGTTATGCTTGTGACGGGCGAGGTCACATGGCATGAGACTGTCCGACCAGACGTGTTGAGCTTCCCAAGCCGATGGTAGATTGACCGTCACGGTAGAGACAGCGTCGTGATCAAGGATCTCCCAGGTGAGGACAAGGTGGTCCACAGGGAAGCAGTGCTGGCAGAGGAGCAGGAGGAGCTGTGGGTGGTGGATGACGCTACGAGATCCTTCCACCACCACTAGGCGGCCCACATTAGGCCCAGGGAGCTAGCAGTCGGGGTCACGGGCAGCTGCATGCGTTGGATATTTACGATCCTGCAGCGCGCGAGATGATAAGAGGTACGCTTTGTGTCTCTTTTACCTTTTTTGGTCGAACGTGTTAGACACTGTATGAGGTACTCTTTCCTCCTTGCTTCTTGCTTGAAGTTCTACCAAGGTGACGCGGGGCGTCGGTGTAACCCTGTGTCGGTGTTGTTCGACGTAGCTTTGAATGCACGAGAAAGAGGTGCAACGTCCCGGATCCGAAAGCGACTCAACTGGTGCTCCGTACCCAGTTGGTTACATGGCCTCAAACGCATTTCTCCAAATGTCAGATGATGTCGAATAGCAGCGAGGGCCTAGGGTGTGATTGTAGGGAAACTATGCAATCGTTGGCAGAGTGTAACACAGCGGAACAAATAATAACAATAGCGAAAACGGTAAACAACATGCAACTGAATAAACAACGGAAGACTGAAAGATAAAAAAAATCAAAAGTCATATAATATCAAAATGATGCAGCATGTCACATGTTCTAAGAAAACAGCGAAAACAGGATACACTGCAATCAAGTACAATACAATACCAAAGTACGGTAACTCAAAAAGAAACTCAACATCATCGCAAGTCTTGGCTTAGTCTCATGCTCTCCTGCTCCTAAGCAGCAATCAAGTACCTGAAAAAGGGCTCTTGCCCTTATCGACTCCTGCAGCAATATAGTCTGTTTGGGCCCAAAACATGACCCGAACAGGGTGTGAGAAATGAATCACAATAGACCTAAGGTCGGTGCCAATCTTTCAGTGAGTATATGCAGCAATAATGTACAAAGAGAAATGCAGTAACTAGGAAGTACTCAAAAGTAAACAATCATACAAGTCTTGTTCCCCGTTTTCATTCATTATGTTCAGTCCAACCATTTAATTACGTTAAATTAAATAAGTCTCGAGATCCGGCCTAAGCTCGTCGATCCCCCGTGTAAGAAAGCTTAATAGATACCTCAGAAGGCTATCTAACAATAAAGTGAAGACTGAATCCAAGCTTGTGCTTTGACTTGGCAGACGCATCATAAGTCATTCTATTTCAATATCCAACTCAAAATCTTGCCCACAAGCATAGCAAAACCCTGCCCGCAGGCATAATCAAGTCCTCGCCCTCGAGCCTAACAAATCCTCACCTACAAGCATAACTCATCGCCCACAGGAGTAACAAATCATCGCCCACAGGCATATCACAATCTTGCCCGCAGGCATATCACAATCTCACCCGCAAGCATATCACAATCTCACCCGCAGGCATATCACATAATAAGCGCACATGTAAATTAAACTATTACATGGAAAATATTGATCAATTCACGTGAGCGTCAATCATATTACAAGCCTATCAGTAATATAAACAATTACAAGGCTTAAACAAACATATGCTCATATGGGTAATTTATGTAACAAACGCAACATGTGAATTAAACTATCACAAGGCATAACCAATCATTATCTCACGTGGCATCACATTCAATTGACCAATTCCATTTTTAACAACCCATAATAGGGAATACAAGGCTTGCCTCATAGGCAACCTAGGCCAAACGGCTAAACATTGGTCATTCAGGGGAAACGCACCCACAGGGTGGCCCTTAATCAAATCAAGCAACCTCAAACATGTTTTATATCATCAAACCAATTACCCAATCAACGTTAGGCAATAACACGGGTCAAATTCTCAACCAAGCAGCACCCTAAACATGGGTGCGCGGCACAATGGCACATATAAACAACTTGACATTAAGCAATAAGCACGAGACAACCTACCTCGTCGTAGTATGACTCTCCTCGTCCCCTCGACTTCCAATTCAAGCTAGAAGGTTATAGATCTACGAAACAAGAATATTCACTCAACCTTAAATAACTCAGTTGAGAGCAAAAATCACTAAGAATGGCTCAAGAGTAATCGAGAGCTTACCGATTGGGTTCAAACGAAACCGACGGTGATTGATTCGGAGTTCGGATGATCAACCGGGAAGGGATTGAAGTTCTGGCGCTGCCTCTTGAGTTCTCCCGGCGAGCCCACTGTCCAATCTGCCGAAAGGGGAGGCTAATGCCCGTTTTAAGCGAAAAACACAAAATACACGACGTGTAAGTCCATATACACGGCGTGTATATCATTTAATTGTTCATTTGGCGGCTGAATTCTGCCGACTTACTTTCCAGGGCCTGCCGACATGACTACACAGCGTGTACTAGGAAGTACACGGCATGTAGTTGGTTTTCCCCCTTTTTCTCGTAGACATGCCTGCACGCCCTGTATTCCCTTCACACACGGACATACTACACGACGTGTGCTTAGGATTACACAGCGTGCAACCCCTGATTCCAATGCTTTGCCCAAATTTTCCTTGTTTTCTCAAAAACAACTCAAAAGGAAAAAGAAGAAAAGAAACCCATACTTCCAAAAGGAGTCTTTCCCCCACCGAGACGCGTTTTTGTGACGCGAGAAAAACCGTGAGGGTGAGTCAGTGCCGCCCAAAGCGGATAATATCGAGGTGTGGTGGATGAGTTTCTCTGACTTGTGCGTTCATGGCGAGGTTGTGCAGTGGAGTGTCGGAACAGATCCTGGCATTGTCAGTGATGTTTTTCTGCTTGACCTCATTTTGTTTGGGATGCCACTAATGGGTGTAGCGGAGTGTCTGGTTTGGGGTTACTCTCCTTCCAAGAGAGGCGAAGACACGCGGGATATGTCACGTGCTTTTCGTGTCTAGCTCCTTGCGATTGGATGGGTTTACTCACCCGCCCTGTTCGTTGGTACCTTTGTGTGCTCAACGTCAACCTTAATACGACAATTATCAAGTACAGGTCGAGGTGATGGAGACCCCACAAACAGAACTACGCGACTCACTACCCGGTGCTGACAGTGATAGTCTTCACCTTGAGAATGTAGAGACACTGACTTCTAGAAGAGTGTCTTGTGGTTTGTCCAGACCACTGGAGTCATAGGTACGTCTCCACCCAGAGAGACTTGAACTTGAGTCAACGACGCTGGTTGAAATTCCTATAGGACTATGACTTCGAGATAGTTTATACTCCGAAAAAAAGTCAACGTTGTAGCAGATGCCCTTAGCAGGAAGTCTCAGGCTCGCCTAGTGCGGGAAGTTTCGGAGCAATTAGTTTCCCCGCAGCTGGCCCTAGTGGTGCAGGGGGGTACAATTTTTCTTCAGTCAATAGTGTCGACTCCTTCGCTTCTCGAGCAAGTAAGAGAGTTCGGGTTGTGAGACACCGACTGTGAGATCTTGCGTGACTCAGATATCCATAGGCGATGCACCAGATGGATATTCTGAAGGAGGGAATCACAAGATCTTGTTCCAGGGGTAAGCAGTGGTTCCGGTTGCGATGCGGGAGGAGATGATGTGGGAGTTCCACACTTCTCCCTTACCTATACATCCCGGTGTGGGAAAGATGTACAGGGATCTTCAGTGGCAGTTTTGGTGGTCCGACATGAGACGAAGCGTAGCTGAGTTCGTCTCATGATGCCTCACCTATTAGCAGGTGAAGGCTGAGCACTAGGTTCCGGCAGGTTGTGCATCCTCTTGAAATCCCATAGTGGAAATGAGACGGCATATCCATGAACTTCGTCACAAGGCTTCCGCACGCAGTGAAGGGTCATGACGCCATCTGGGTAATAGTAGACCGACTCACGAAGTCGGCGCACTTTCTGGCTATCAGAGAACAAAGTTCGGTAGAGGGTTTGTGACAGTTGTACATACGGGAGATCGTCCACCTTCACGGAGTACCCTCGACGATTGTCTCCGATCGTGACGTGCAGTTTACGTCGCGGTTATAGAGAAGCTTGCAGGAGGCATTCGGAACCCAGTTGCGGATGAGTGCAGCTTTTCACCCCAGACCGATGTGAAAACCAAGCACACTATCCAAGTGTTGGAAGATGTGTTGAGGGCTTGCGTGTTGGTTTTCAGCCGAGGAGGCAAGCTATCCCCGAGGTTCATCGAGTTGTTTGAGATCATGCAAAGGGTTGGCGAGGTTGTCTACCGCCTTGCCCTACCCCCACAGCTGGAGCGGGTGCACAACGTTTTCCACATGTCGCGGCTAAAGAGATACGTGCATGCTACGCACATCTTCGTCAGGAGCAAACCTTACGAGGACGAACCTTTCCCTTGATTCGCGTGTCGTAGAAGCACGGAAACACCTAGAAGAGTTCCTAAGAGCGGGAGAACCAGATGTGGGCTCAGTATCCCGAATTGTTTTCCCTAGTTTTGCATTTCGGGGACGAAAATCTTGAAGGAGGAAATGATGTAGAGATCTGGTTTTCGCCTTGTAAGACCTTGGAATATTTCTGCATATATTTCTAAAGCAAGGCGCTGAGACGACGTGAGATTCCGAGGCCCGGTGTGCCCGGAATAAATTTTACAAAAATATTAAGTATATTTTATACTATGCACGCGGAGGAAACAAGATAACTCTCAAACGGTAGCTCAGATTAGAAATTTAATGGCACGGTTGAGTCCGAAGCGTGGCGTTTACCCTAGATAGGACATAACTTTTGTCGGCGCGGACCTTTTGTAGAAAACGCCACGGATGACGTAACCCTAAATAAAATAATTAAATTAAATTATTTTAGCTCGGACGTTAATTCAAATAACTTGTGAACGGGGGGACTCGAATTGAAAATTTGAGACCACCGTTGAGTTCGTAGCGCGGTGTTTTACCTAAGCGCGACCTAAAATGAGAGGGCACGGGAGGTTCGAATTCCGCGACTGCTGGTGGTTTTATATAAATAGAAGTTTGAGGAAAGGAGCAAGAGTTTGGCTCATTTCCTCCCACAGCGGGCGGAGCTCCATCCTCTCCTTCCGATGGCGATTCGACAAATTCTTGGCGAATCGCGACGAGATTACATATCCGAGTAGATCAGAGCGCGGCGAACGCAACGACGGATCCAAAATCCAAGTAGGATTTTTCTTTCGGATTCTGCATTCCCCAATTGAAGCATTGGCTGTCAAAATTGATTTCTGGTCGTTTTCGCTGATTTGAAAACCTTTGTCGATGGGCATACTAACACGGTCATTGACCTTTTCAATTTTGGAACGTTCGTTCCTCGGGTTCTTTGTCTGTTCTTCGCATTCTTCGTCGATAAAGTTTTCGACATGTTGAAACGACATCCAATATTCGAGCGAAGCATGGATCTATGAAGGTCGTGATCCAAGGATTTCGGATCTACGACGGCTTTGAGTTTCGGGCGTCGGAAGAGGCGCAGCGGCGAGCGGAAGATCCGCCTACTTTTCGTCACGTCGAAACGTCAAGGAATCTTCAAGCGGAGCACGTGTCTGTGTAGATCAGGTCCCGAGGATCCCGGATCTGGTCTCCATTCTAATTTTCGATCACCGGAGTGATCCCGGTGGTCCGCGGAAGGGACCACCGGCACAAGTGGTCCGGCAGCGACCGCAGGTGCTAGCGGGGACAGTCGGGCGGCGAGGGGCGCGCGGGGTGCGGAGGTGGCCGGGAGCCGACGGCGGTCGGCGGAGGACCGGCGGGCCGAGGCGGCGGGGTCGTGGGCTGGCGCGGCAAGGCCGGGCCGAGGCGGTTGGACCGCGGGCTGGCGCGGCTGGGCCAACCAGAACGGGTCGGACCAGACAAGTCTTTGGGCCGAGGGAGTTTCAAACCTCTAAATCTTCTAAATCAGACGTCCATTTGACGTGTCGTTTGTGGCCACGTGATCCTACTTTGGAGACGGAACTTTTTAGGCCGGTTTGCGAATTTTATATTTCGGGCTTGTGGCTCAGGCCCCCGAAACGCTCAAATGATAATAATATATTATTATTACAACTTTGATCCGCCGTAACTTCTGCATACGATGTCCGATCGGCGCGCCGTCAGCGGCGTCGCGACCCTGAAATTGAGGCACACGTTTCAAGACCGATTTCGGATGCTTAAACTGAAATCAAGGTGTCAGCCCCACGAGGCCCGGTTTGGACGTTTGCGGTGAAATGTGGCTTTTTCACTGGGTGTCCGTTTTAGGCGAATGAATAGCTGATCCCATGTGTTTTTCTGTGAGGATCGCAATAGTGCAATCCGTATGATGTGTTTCGGGATCGAGATGTGGGCCCCACGAAGCACCATTCGTGTACGATGCAGAAAGATGCAGCTTCTTCACCGGAAGTCCGATTCGGGCGAATGAATAGTCGATCTTGTGCGCTTTTCTGTAAGGATCGCAACGGTGTGATTTGCTTGGCCATTTGGGGCCGTCTGAGAAGGCATGCCAGTAAAAGTACGTTTTTTCCCATCGGACCAACGACGAGCATCATGCGCTTGGCAGCCTTCTGGCCAGATATGTCATGTACTCTGGGAGTACACCAGCATGCCTAGGGGTACTAGTGCACAGTTTAGTACCCGAGTATAACTAGGTCCACGACCAGGCGATGAGGCGGGGTCACACGTTGTGTGGGCCCCACAAGCGTCGTGTACCACGTTATGAATCTTCTACCTCTTGTATCTCCTTTTGGAATCGGATCTTGGCCCGCGAGTAGCCTATCCTGAGTGTTTTCCCGCGTAGAACGCGATGGTGCCCTCCGTAGTGACTTTTGAGATACGATGCGAGATGATCCAAGCGAGAAGCCTATCTGAGGCGACGCTCGGTGATAGCAGTGATCTGGCACAGACATATCAGAGTATCCCAGGCTTACCCTCCAGTAGAGTTGGGCAGTGGCGTTCCCCGGTGGCAGTTTCAGGCTTACCCTCCAACTGGGCTGGGCAGTGGCGTTCCCCAATGGCAGTTTCGGGCTTACCCTCCAACTGGGCTGGGCTGGGCAGTGGCGTTTCCCGATGGCAGTTTTGGGTTTACCCTCCAGCTGGGCTGGGCAGTGGCTTTCCCCGATGGCAGTTTCGGGCTTACCCTCCTGCTGGGCTGGGCAGTGGCGTTCCCTAGTGGCAGTTTCGGGCTTACCCTCCAGCTGGGCTGGGCAGTGGCGTTCCCCGATGGCAGTTTCAGACTTACCCTCCAGCTGGGCTGGGCAGTGGCGTTCCCCGATGCAGTTTCGCGCTTACCCTCTAGCTGGGTTGGACAGTGGCGTTCCCCAATGGCAGTCTCGAGCTTACCCTCCAACTGGGCTGGCGGTAGTGTTCCCCAATAACCTTCCCGAGTGGTACCCTCCAACCGGGCTAGGCAGTGGTGTTCCTCGGTGACTACCAGAGTAGGACTCTCGACTATACGGATCAGTGAGGAGACATCGTTTGACGTACCTTTGAACTCACGAGAAAGAGGAACGTTTTCCCCACCAAGGCGCGTCCTTGTGACGCGACTTAAAACTGTGCGGGCAAGACAGAGCCGCCCAAAGCAGATAGTATCAAGGTGTGGTGATTGAGTCTCTTTGAGTTACGTGTTCAGGGTAAACGTGAGGGATGTTGGGCATCGTTGGTTGTTACTTCTAGAGCTGTTGGCGACTCTTCTCCTGGGCTGAGCTGTGAGATGGAGATCCCCTTACTCTCTCGTTCGGGCTTCTTTGACTGAGCATATTTATATATTCTATTTCAGTACTCACTCCTTGGGTTTTGGTTACTCTCCTTCCAGAAGAGGCGAAGACGCGCGGGGTATGCCACGTGTTTTCCATGTCTAGCTTTTCGTGGTTGAATGAGTCTACTCTTCTACTATAAGTAGTGAAGACTCGATGAGAAGTTCATCTTCTCATCGTTTCTAGCTCCTTGTGTCTGGATGAGCTTACTTCACTCTCTTGTTGGGTTGAGTTGTACTCTCTTTACTGTTTGCATTAAGTTGGGTGCGTGTGTGGGTGCGTGTGTGGGTGCAGGTTCTTAGGCAAAGACCTCCCCGAGTTTGTTGTATCTTTGGCGCTTGTTGTCACCCCCTGGCCTATGGAGGCGGGCTTGGGATAGTTTTGGCTCAAGCCCCGGCATGGGTCAGGTCGTGACAGTCACTACTGAGATCTTTTAGCTTTGTCATCTCCTCCATGAGACTGGTTTCCCATAGCAGATGTCTGCTCATATTTGGTGTGATAATCAGACAGTCGTGAAGATTGCTTCTAATCCCGTCTTTCATGAATGCACGAAGCATGTCGAGATGGACAGTCACTTTCTTCGCCATCACCTCGAGCAGACTATGTTAGTTTCAACCACATACCGACAGCAGATCAGTTTGTCAACATCTTCACCAAAGGCCTCTCGGGAGCTCGACTGAACACTCTCAGTACCAAGCTGGGCATCCATAGTATCAGCAACCCAGCTTGAGGGGGAGTGTATAGGGTCTTGTTTGGTGTCTTTTTTCTTTTTTTGGGACTCTTCGTCCAAGCTATCATATACTAGCTTGAGGGGGAGTGTTGAACCCGGTTAATTGTATTTTCGGGTCAAGGGTATTTCCGAGTCCCACATCAGATTATTGCTGTTGAACCCTGTTTTTATTATTCTGGGTATTTCTGAGTCCCACATCGAAATACCCCTTTATGTATTCCATATTTTCAGTCTATAAAAGAAGGCATCCGCCTCACCTTGAGGTATTAAGATTACCTCTTCTACATGGTATCAGAGGGAACATAATCCCGAGCCCTCCCTCTAGATTTTTTTTTCTCCTGGGTCTACCCTACGTGGCCACCCCCCTCCCTCCTGCGTCTGCCCTACGCCCCCCCCATCCCGGCGGCACCTCGCGGCCCTCACCCAACGGCCCTGCTCCGTCGCGACGTCGCTCGCCCACCTCGTCCCTCCCGATGAAATCCCGGGCGTCGCCCTCCGAGTCCCAGCAGAATCTCCCTCTGCCCGATTCTGCCTCTGTGCGCACGACGGCCTCGTCCAGGCGGCCTCCCGGTTCTGCCCGTACCCTGTCCTCTCAGCGGATCTCACGGCAGCCCTCCAGCCGACGGCTCCTTCCCGGCGGATCCCTCCTGTGATCGGCGGCTCCTTCACTGGCATCTCCCTCGCGCAACACTTCCGCCCGCGGCTCCTCCGGCGTCCCGATCCTGGCCCCTCTCTGCACGCGACTCCCGGTGCCCTCGCCCCGGCGTCACCTCCCGGCTGCGCACGCCGGCCCTGTCAACCCGCGCGACTCCTGTCCCGCCTCCGTGGCGGATCCCAACGGATCGGCCCCTTTCGTCCCGGCCTTCCCTCCCGAAGGCTCCCAGCTCTACCGCGATCCAGTTCCTCCTGCGGCGCTCCTCCAGACCACGCCTACTATTCGGCGCGCCGCTGCTCCTTCCGCTCTATGTGACTTCCGACATCCCGGTATTCTCTCGGGTCTCCCTTCCGGGCAGCATCCCGGCGTCTTCCTGCAGAGTCCCTCCCGACGCGGCACCCGCCCTCCGGTCGCGACATATCCCGAGCGGCACCGATCCGTCCGGCTCCTCGCTCCAGCGCGACGGACCCATCGCGACGCCTCCGTGCGCCGCTTCTCCACGCCGGCTCCCTTCCAAGCGGTCTGGTCCAGGCGAACCGGTCCCGGCGATCCGACTCACTCCAGGCGAACCGGTCCAGGCGAACCGGTCCAAGCGAACCGGTCCGGGCGGTCCGGTCCAGGGGAACCGCTCCCGGCAAACCGGCTCCCTCGAGGCGAACCGGCATTCTCCCGACTCTTCCTGCGCCCGGCTTGCACCGACTCCCAGCGCTCTTCCCGCTGTCAACTGCATCTCGCGGCTCCACACACTAACCGACATTCCGGCTTCCCGGCTTCCACCGGCCCCGCCTTCTACCGGTCGCGCCTCGTAGCATCCCGCTACTTCTGACCTCTTCGGTGGTTGTTCCACGCCTCCATGGCAGCCTCTTCAGCTCTGCCCCAGATGATCATTGCCTCCACCCGCCTCGTCGGTCGTGGAGGTGGCCGCTCAAGCCCTCGTGGTCGTGGCCGTATGGAGGGTCGTCCACGTCCCCTCTGTCAACACTGTGGCAAGCTCGGCCACCTGATTGATCGATGTTGGGTACTTCATAGGCGCCCATCTCAGCACCTGCGGCGGGGTTAGACAACAGTCCAGGAGGCTCCCTCCTCAGTCGCCACTCTCCCACCGTCTTTGGCCCTGTCTATGGCAGACATCCGGCTGAGTCATGATCCTCGGACCCCTACAGGACCAGGTCCATCTTCGGCTTCTCTAGCCCATTCTGCTGCTTCCGCCGCCTTTGTTGGTCGTCGCTCCCCTGCCTGGATGCTCGACTCAAGTGCCTCTGACCACCTCACCGGTGATGTTGGTATGTTGACCTCCTACTGTCCTTATACCGATCCATCAGCCATCATCGTCACCAATGGCTCCACTATCCCCATTGCGGGTTTCGGAGCATGCTCCCTGACGTCATCACTTCACTTGCCCTTTGTGGCACATGTGCCCCGCAGTCCCTTTAATCTTCTTTCCATCAGTAAGCTCACAAAAGATTTTAACTGTGTTGCCATATTGACCTCCTCTGCTGTTTTTCAGGAGCTGACTACGAATCGGGAACTTGGTAGAGGCAAGCTTCGGGACGGGGTCTACATGTTTGATGGACCGACACCCGTCGCCTGCACATCTATCTCTGATCGTGCCTTGGATCTTCATTCCCGGTTGGGACACCCCCCACCTCCATCATTCATCAGCTTTATCCAGATTTCAGACCACATACTTCTTTTCATTGTGAGTCTTGTACTTTTGCGAAACATCATCGCACTTCCTACATTCCTCGGGTGGATACAAGGGCTTCCAAACCTTTTGATCTGGTTCATTCAGACATTTGGGGTCCCTGTACCATCTCGAGTCATTTGGGGTATAAATACTATATATCCTTCGTTGATGATTTTTCGCGAATGACTTGGCTATACCTCCTTCGAGAACGCTCCGAAATGTTTTCCACATTTCAGACATTTTACAATGAAATTCATAACCAATTTACCACTTCTGTTAAATGTTTCCGCTCGGACAATGGGCGTGAGTACCTCTCCACCCCTTTTCGGCACTTTCTCCAGACGAAAGACATCATTCATCAGACCTCCTATCCTGATACACCCCAGCAGAATGGAGTGGCCAAACGGAAAAACCGCCATATTTTGGAGACTGCTCGTGCCCTCCTCTTCCACCGATAGGTGCCTCTGCATTTTTGGGGAGATGCGGTACTCACTGCTACCTACCTTATAAACCGCCTTCATTCCTCTATTCTTCAAGGGGAGACTCCTTTTCGGGCTCTGTTCTATTCTCTCCCTCCTCACTCACTTCCGCTTCGAGTGTTTGGATGCCTATGTTATGTTCGAGACACACGTCCTGGACTCTCCAAACTCTCTCCCAAATCTCTCTGGTGCATCTTCCTTGGCTATTCCCGCACTCAGCGCGGATATCGCTACTACTCACCGGACCTCCGGAGGTATGTCATCTCTGCTGACGTCTCATATGTTGAGAACTCTTCGTTCTCTCTTCTCTCTCCTCATCCTGACTCAGTCATCGATGATTGCCTTCATATCCTCATCCACCCTCCTCTGGTGTCTCCCCCTACTGCTGACACCCATTTTGGTAGGGTCTACTCTCGTCGTCCATCACCTGTATCCCCCGTCCCGGCCAATGACACCGTCGTTCCCGCTTCGTCCGATGCTCCTGCCCCGGCACCAGAGGACTTGCCCATTGCTCTCTGGAAAGGTACCCGCTCTTGCCAGAGTACTCCTCTATTTGTATCTTCATACAGGGGTCTGTCCGCTCTGGAGACAGTTTCTATTCCTCGCACTTTGGGTGAAGCAAAATCTCACCCGGGATGGTTAGCCGCAATGCGGGATGAGTTGCAGGCATTGGAAGAAAACCATACTTGGGATCTTGTCCCCCTTCCAGCAGGCAAACAGGCGGTTGGCTGCAAATGGATTTACACAGTCAGGCTGAATCCCGATGGCACTCTTCATCGACTCAAAGCTCGCCTTGTGGCCAAGGGCTTCGCCCAGACTTACGGTATTGACTATTTTGATACATTCTCTCCAGTTGCCAAGATGGCCTTCGTCCGGTTATTCATCTCTCTGGCAGCTCATCATCGCTGGCCTCTTCATCAACTGGATGTCAAAAATGCATTCCTCCATGGATTTCTTGAGGAAGAGGTTTATCTGTCTCAGCCCCCCGGTTTTTGTGCCTCCAGCGCCGAGTCTCAAGTCTGTCGACTCCGCCGCTCTCTTTACGGCCTCAAGCAGTCTCCTCGTGCTTGGTTCGGCCGCTTCAGCACTGTCGTCATTGATTTTGGGCTCTCTCGCAGCATGAAAGACCACATTGTGTTCTACAGGACGGTCTCCGTTGGTTGCATCCTGTTAGTCGTTTATGTGGATGATATCATCATCACCGGCAGCGACAGTGACGGCATCACCCAACTCAAGGGCCATCATCACCAGCACTTCCACACTAAGGATCTCGGTCCTCTCACATACTTCCTAGGCATCGAGGTATCCTATTCTACGGACACCATTTCCCTATGCCAACGGAAATATGCATTGGATATTCTGCAGGATGTTGGGCTGACACAGGCCACTGCTGTCGACACTCCTCTGGAGCCTGGGGAACGGTCTCTTTATGACTCCTCCGAACCGTATTCACACCCAGAGCGATATCGTCGACTAGTGGGCAAACTCAATTATCTTACCATGACTCGTCCCGACATTGCCTACACTGTCGGCAAAGTGAGCCAATTTATGGAGCATCCGACCACCTCTCATTGGGATGTTGTCCTCCGCATCACCAAATACATCAAGCGAGATCTTGTCCGTGGTCTTCGCTACTCTCATCATGCTCATCTCAATATTGAGGCCTTTTGTGATGCAGATTATGGTGGTTTCCTTGCTACTTGGAGATCAACTTCTGGGTTTGCCGTATTCTCGGCAGGCAACCTCATCTTCTGGCGCAGCAAGAAACAGACGGTTGTCTCCCGCTCCAGTGCGGAGTCCGAGTACCGAGCCATGGCCACCGTCACTACAGAGATCATTTGGCTTCGACATCTCCTTCAGGAGCTTGACTTTCCTCCGCAGACATTTGCTCACATCTGGTGTGACAATCAGGCAGCCACCAAGATTGCTTTGAATCCCGTTTTCCATGAATGCACGAAGCATATTGAGGTGGACTGCCACTTTCTTCGCCACCACCTGGAGCATGATCATGTCAGCCTTAGCCACATCCCGACGGCGGACCAACTTGCTGACATATTCACCAAAGACCTCCCAGGAGCTCGCCTCGCCTCGCTCAGTTCCAAGCTGGGCATCCACAGCATCTGCGACCCAGCTTGAAAGGGAGTGTGTTTGGTCTTTCCTTGGTGTTATCTTTCTTTTTTTTCTTTTGTGGGACTCGTGTTCCAAGCTGGGCATGTCCAGCTTGAGGGGGAGTGTTGAGCCTTGTTTTTATTATTCTGGGTATTTCCGAGTCCCACATCGGAATACCCCTTTATGTATTCCGTGTTTTCAGTCTATAAAAGAAGGCCTCCGCCTCACCTTGAGGTATGGAGATTACCTCTTCTACAATTGCAACTTGTAATCTTTTTTATCCATCTATAAAAGAATGTTTCCACCTCACCTTGAGGTAAGGGGAATTCACCACTTATAATTATCATAAGAAGTGTAACGTCCCAGCCCGACTGACTATTAAACCGATAGCCGAACCGGTCGCCACATGGACTCAAGCACGCCTCCCCATACGTCAAAGGTTGCCGACTAGTAGCAAGGGTATAATGGTGGTACGATGGAGAGACTATACCCTCAAGGTCACAATAACACAGCGATAAAGCAAATAAGAAAAACAATTGACAGCAGCAGAAGCAATATAAAGAAATGACAAACCAGCGGAAAATAAATGTAATATCAACTGAATATAAAAGTGGTCAACGTCAAATTATAGCAATGCATGTATGACAGATGATGCTAAAAGTATAAGCAGTAAAAATTACAATAAGCAATACAATGTAATAAAAGAATAATTGTCCTACGACTAGCTCCACGAGCATCTCGAGCATCACCTCAGTCCTCTGCCCCAACTTCATCCTAGCAATGTAAATCAAAACATTGGAAGTTGGTTGTTTCCCTTTAACAACACCTGCAGGCATAAAGTATACTCAAGTACCAATGGTGCCCGAGCAGGGTGTGCGATAAAATCTCAGTAGGAGTATCTAGCCCAATCCATTTCGTGCATTATAAATATGAACAGTGTGCCATAACAATTTAAATGCAAGACAGAATTAAATAACTAAAAGCATTAGATTGGGTTCCACTTAGACACCCACCCAACTACTTGCTTCGGCCTAAGCTGGTGTGTCTGAACCGATAGGACCTGCAATGGTAAGGTGACATGTAATATGTGTCATAGGCTGGATTGTCCCCAAGTTTGTGATTGGGCTTGAAGGTCACGTCCCTACATTCTCTAAACCAATTAACCAATTCTCATTTGAAAACATTTATTTCCTTGGAAAACATTTTAATCATCTCTTTTTAAAGCATGTCGAGACTCCTTGAGCCCGTCCTTGGCAATCTGGAGAGACTTGCCAAGTATCGCTCGAAGGGCTCGGTCAAGTTCCAATGCCAAGAGTCTGTCCAAGGCGACCCAAGTATGAAGTCCCAAGTGTCACTCTGGCATGGAATGAAAATAGTATGAATTGACCTCCAAGTCCATACCAAGTATCGCACATAGGAGCCCGAGTCTCTCTCGTGACATGGTACAACCAATCGTGTCATTGAGACCGTCCAAGGGGTCTCTCCTAGGGAATTGGTGTCAGTCGTCTGGAGGCAAAGACAAATAACGTACGGCAAGCCCGTCTCAGGCATAGTTAATGTCGGCCCTGACGTATTTAACAACCATTTATAAAATCCAACAAAGACACAAGAGTCTGTCCAAGGGGTCCTTAAGTCGAAACCCCCTTGGTTCACCCTTGGCACTATGGCAACGACACTTAACCAAGCATCACATGTATGACATGTACAATAATGGTCATCTCATTTAATTAAACATTCACATCAAAAGGAACATTGGTTAAGGCAAACCATTTATCAATCTCATTTAAGTCACATGGTTCAAGGCATAAGCACTTGACCAATACATTCAACCCAACCAACCATAAATGGCATGGGGCAAGGGCTAGTCACTAGGTTTTATCACCCTAAACAATTCAATTAACAACTCAAGGCATGAGCACAATGCACTAAACAACTCATTTCATTTATAACAAGCCAAGCAACTATGGCGTATGGCGAAAGACAAGCATTAAGCCTAAGCATAAGCACAAAACTACAAGGCAGTGCACATATTATTTTTCAATTGAAGACAGCGCACCTCATCGAGGGGTTTTATTATAAAAATGTGACATTATTTACCAAAGAATTCATTTAGCATAATTTAACATCATTTCAAGAGTCATACTCAATTCACATTAAAGAAGCATTTATTCTAAAAATAATGCAGCGCTACTTAATATCCAAGGATGGTGTGTAAAGCGAGCAATTCATGCATTTTTAAATTTAAATGACAAATGGAAATGGATCCTACCTCAAGAAGAAGAAGGTCAAGCCGAACACTTCGGCACTTGACGTTTTCATCGGCGGCCACTCGAAGCTGCTCTTTCCCGCCTCCGAGCATATGCATCTTCTCATATACGTAAGGACACCTAGCCCCTTTGTACATATTCGCATGGCCATGAATATGTACAAGGGAATCCTTGCATATATGTTTATATATACATATACCTGTTTACACTTACACCCGTATGCATTTTTTCATATATATACATAAGCACACCTAACCCTCATATATATATATTCATGCCGCCATGGGTGAATATATATATAACGGGAGAACTTACATATATATATTTATGTCTACCTATGCATACACGGTAAGTCGCCTTTGACTCTGGCAACTCAAACCCGCCTCAAGGATGACCAAAACACACTAGATAAAACTAGGAACTTAAAACCACTAAAAAGGATCCTACCTCAAGAAGAAGGTCAAGCCGAACACTTCGACACTTGACGTTTTCATCGGCAGCCACTCAAAGCTGCTCTTTCCCGCCTCCGAGCATATGCATCTTCGCATATACATAAGGACACCTAGCCCCTTTGTACATATTGGCATGGCCATGAATATGTACAAGGGGATCCTTACATATATGTTTATATATGCATATACCTGTTTACACTTACACCTGTATGCATTTTTTCATATATATACATAAGCACACCTAGCCCTCATATATATATATATTCATGCCGCCATGGGTGAATATATATATATAACGGAATAACTTACATATATATATGTCTACCTATGCATATGCGGTAAGTCGCCTTTGACTCTGGCAACTCGAACCCGCCTCAAGGATGACCAAAACACACTATAGATAAAACTAGGAACTTAAAACCATTAAAAGGGATCCTACCTCGAGAAGAAGAAGGTCAAGCCGAACACTTCGGCACTTGACGTTTTCATCGGCGGCCACTCAAAGCTGCTCTTTCCCGCCTCCGATCATATGCATCTTCGCATATACATAAGGACACCTGGCCCCTATGTACATATTCGCATGGCCATGAATATGTAAAAGGGGATCCTTACATATATGTTTATATATGCATATACATGTTTACACTTACACCCGTATGCATTTTTTCATATATATACACACCTAGCCCACATATATATATATTCATGTCATCGTGGGTGAATATATATATAACGGGGGAACTTACATATATATGTGTCTACCTATGCATAAGCGGTAAAAGTCACCTTTGACTCTGGCAACTCGAACCCGTCTCAAGGGTGACCAAAACACACTAAATATAAAACTAGGAACTTAAAACCACTAAAAGGCCCCAAATGAAATTGGGCTAGACAAAACAGCAGGAGAAAACTTTACCTCAAGCGGCGATGGGAAACTGAAAAGTACTGAAGCGCTTCGCCTTCGACGGCGAATGTCGAAACATACAAAAGACCGACCCGAGAGACCTGCTGCAAGCCCTAAAAACAGAAGAAAACCAAAAGAACCGATTAACCCTTGACCTAGGGTTCGGCCGAACGACACCGGGCAACGAGGAGAGGGAAAAAAGGCAGGAGAAGGGAGTCGGAGGTCTTACCTCGAGGCGACGATGGAGAATCCCGGAAGAATCGCGGTGCAACGGCGTGCGATGAACAGTGCGGGCATACTGTCCATTGGCAATAACCGTGCGTGCTAGGCGCACGGTTTGGGTAAACCGTGCTCAGCCCGTGCAGGGCGTTTCTACTCCTTTGCTACAGACGCACGGTTTGCTGTTGAGGGCCGCACAGTTTCAGAACCGTGCGCCTCTGTCAGACCCTCCAAAACCTTGATTTCTGAGATCCGGTGTTCTCGAAACTCAACGAGACACCCAGGAAACCTCTCGGGCTTTACCCCAAGTCCAAAAACAACACATTGAAGTGTTTCAACCCTTAGAATCACGTTCGAAAGCTCAGTTTTAAAAACGGTCCGTCCAGTAAACGCCAACGCTTGTTTTCCAACCGAAACATCGAGATGGCACTTACCTGAACTCGTTCAGCTAGAGACACAATCACGTCGTCGTCTCGTTAAACATCTGGCCAAAGGTGCACTCCACCATAGGCCTTCACGTTGGAAAGGGGCCAATTCAGAGTCATTGTGCGTCCATCGTCGGAATTGCCTATAAAGCACGCTCCTAGCGTGATTTTGAACTTACCAAACAGTCGATTCCTCATCGACCTCATTCAGCCAGGTCAAGCCAGCTTTTATGAAAAGCCCTGGCCGACATATACCGGACATGTCTCCACCCGACGACATGCTTTAAAACGGTTCTTCACCAACCGTATTCATTGAAAAAGGGAAAACACGAGTCAAGCCACCTCCGACTAACCCTTCCGAAGACGCGCTCGGCTTAAATGGACGGCGTAAAACCAACAGAACCGCAATGTCTTCCTCCAAAGCATCTTGCGTTTATAACGAGCATGTTCACCGAAGTCCACTCCTGACTTTCAGTGAAGTTTCTTGATCAAACCATCAACTGGTCATTTATTCCATCATGCCTCAGCACGAACAAGGGTGTAATCCAGATCCAACCCACTGGAATCGTTACCCTTTTAAGCGTTACCTTCGAGCCCGACAACAACTTTGGGGTAACCTCGGATTCATCTAACTGGAGTCCAAGGGACCAACCAGGATAGTTCACACCTCATGCTTACAAGTGAGACGTTGTTACAAGACCAAAACGTCCACTTCAAATCATCGACTGAGCCCAGAGCGGCATCCGCCTAGAGGTCAAGTAAGAAGAAACAGCTGGCGTCCAAGAGTCCGTCCAAGGCATTCCTACACAGGAATCCCAGTTTCACTCAGGACTAACCAAGCCATGATAAGAACCACGCGTCCAGCGTGCAACACTGAGAAAACCACCCAAACAAACCCAACAGCTTTTAAAGCTTTAGCGCAGCGTAAAACCGACGCTCTCTTAGTGCATTAAGGACGAAGTCAATATAGGGGACATGCTCGTCTCTTAAAGAGGAGTACACTAAGAGGAAACTGAAACAAGAACAATCGAACCACTACTGATCGACCTTTTGAAAGAAGCTCGGCTTCACCTGCCGACGCACCGTCAACCGAACCACGGTGCCTTTACCACCCGAGGCATTTTCGTGATCGCTCAAGATTTAACCACAGGAGTCCATTCAAGACCAACGGTGTTTCCCAAAGGTTGCATACACAGACAACCATATGAACGTCGTGCTACCAATCAAGCACCGACACAATTTAAAACTTGCAAGCCTCAAAGGCATTCACGCGAGACCAATCATTTCCAAATGGTCTTTTTCGATTGTGTTCCTTCTACTTGGAAGGACACATTTTCACTAGAACCAACGTGATGCTCCCCACCTTAAGAGTGTCCTAGCCGTCGGAAGAAGAGAGTCAGACTAGCCGCTCACAAGCGCGCTAGATCAAAACCACCTTAAACGTACATGTCGCTCCTCTGTGTCACGATCACCGCGTCAAAGCATTTGGCATGAAACCAAAACCAACCTGACCTGATCGGCATGTCAAAACACCCGAGTCTCAAAGATGTCATCCCAAGCATTTGGACGAACTTGATTCCATTTAACACTCAGGTCACTCTACTTCGGAGATGACCCGAGAACGTATTCAACAGCCCAAGGCTCAACGATTCACCGAACTCAACCGGTTAATTACACCATTTAGCACTCGACAGGCATTGCGTACGTGAACGCATACTACCCCGAGGCTTCAAAAACAAGACGATACATCCTCGATACTATCCATAGGCTGTGTCTGCCCTATGCATTCAAGTATCAGGTGGTCCGTACAAGAGATTTAGCCCAAGGTCGTACTGCCCCATATGACCTTTAACCTAGACAACGACATGCCAAGTCGTCCATCACTAAGGAAAAAGAAAGGGCCGCACGACCTACAAAGCAGTTGACCATGCCCTAAAGCATGTCTGATCTGCTAAAACGAACATTACTCAATGCTCACACCCTTAACAAAGTCAAAGATGCCACGACCATCCATCCGAACAAGGGTGTCATTTAAAAGATAAGTGTCCTGCGAGGGATAACATCACCCGAACAGCACCAAACGGCAGAAAGATCACAGCATTAGCAAGACATTCAAGCTCTAAGGGTGCTACCTACCACGAGCTAGCCCCTTACGAGAGGAGAAAGCGTCGACCCATAATGAGGTCACGCCTAACAGAAATCACTGGCTCAAGAGCCTACCATCCAAGCCATTGCTAAAAAGAAGGCCTGTGGAAAACGCTCACGCTTCCGTTCCAAGGCATAACTAAAAAAAACACTTGAACTACCCTTACACGAGGGCTAAGGCTAAAACAACACTATAGGTTTCATTTTAAAGCATTTGAATCAAACCTCATTTAACCCTTTAAACATTTCAAGTTTAGTTTTAAAGAAAAACCAACACTAGCCGCAAGGCAAAACAGGCAGGGTTTTTTAAACCACCTTCTCAACCATTTTTGTTCAATGTCATCCTGTTATAATTGGGCCATTCTATCATAAAAACCCCATTTTAAACACCCTTTATTTAATTATAAGGCCTCACACAAAAACCACTCAAGAAGATAAAAAGGTCTTTTATTAATTAAAGAGGCACTAATTAAAAAGGAAGAGTCGCCTTACGTTTACATGCGAAGCCATATAGGCGGCGGCTATGGGCACTTTTAAAAGTCCCTCCACACAAAGCATAAGCACGCCCTCGTGGGGTTAAACACTATGGCATATCAAAAGAAGAGCGACCTACTAGGGTCCCGCTGAGCCATTCCGGGTTCATCTAAAAGCAACCCAAGCATTTCAAGCATTTGCATTTTTTTTTTTAATTACCCTTAGCGGTTCCATTTTAAGGTCACTAGATTGATTCACATTCAATCTTTAAATTTTTAACAGATTTAAAACAGGACCTCAAGTACCATTTACAAAACAAAAGCACTTGGTAAAAGACAAGGCAAACAGGCAAGCCTTACCAAACTTCCTTTTTAAACATTAAACATTGATTGACATCCCGTCTTTATTAGGCAATTTAACAGATAAATTCCTTTTAAGTTTTTAAAAGATAAGGCGACCTACGAGGGTCCCACTAAGCCAATCCGGGTTCAACAGAATACAACCCAATAACAGTTGCTTAGTTATAGCAATTATAAACACCCATAATGGGTTATCTCATAAGAAACATGCTCCAACTGACCTACTTGGATCCAGTTGTGCATTTTAAAAAGGTAACCAAACCATTTCAAATTGAAATTAAACAGCTTTCACTCACTTAACCAATTCATAAAGCGCTCATACACTTTACAGTTTAGCATTTGGCTCTCATTTAAGCGCAACCATTTTATCCAGGGTAAAAAGGAAATTTTTATCAGCTTGAACATTTATACAAAAGCCTATGAATATATAAGGTGCAATTACAATTGCTCGGTTGTCTGGGTCATCATTTTCCAACCAATAAGGCGCTCATGCACCTTACAAGCTAGAAATTGACTCCCCTTTTTAATCGCAACCAGAACTTTCAGCCCATGCTAAACAAGCAATAAGCATAGGAATTTAAACAAGCATATTAAATAAGTCACCTAACCATGGTAAGCAACCACAAGTCATAACAACTATGGCATAGAACGGGCACGCAAATCGCACACAAGGCACATCAACAATTTCAAACAACCTAACAATGCGAACTACATGGCATGGCATATGCATGGCATGTGAATTCTTATGTGCCTATAATGATGCATGTAATGGTTTCTCCTTACCGTACCAGGCCAAAGGTGATTATTATAAACCTCATAAATCAGTAAGCAATAGAAAATACTTCAATCACTCAAGGTGAAATAGAAAACAATTGAAACATCAACAACATAAACAACAATCCCAGCCCTGACCACTTGGACTTTTCCCTGTGAGTGGGGTGATCAATCCCAGACACGGCTATTTATCAAGCGCTGACACATTCCTAGTCTCCTGTCTACCAGTCCAAAACAGCAACACAAAGAAAAAATGAAACTCTGATACCACTTTGTAACGTCCTGGCCCGACTGACTATTAAACCGGTAGTCGGACCGATCGCCACATGGACTCAAGCACGTCTCCCCGTACGCCAGAGGCTGCCGACTAGCAGCGAGGGTATAATAATGGTACGATGGGAAGACTATACCCTCAAGGTCAGAGTAGCACAGCAGTAAAGTAGATAAGAAAAACAATTGGCAGCAGCAGAAGCAGTATAAAGAAATGACAAAGCAGCAGAAGATAAATGTAATGCCAACTAAATATAAGTGGTCAACATCAAATTACAGCAATGCATGTATGACAGATGATGCTAAAAGTATAAGCAGTAAAAATTACAATAAGCAATACAATGTAATAAAAGAATAACTGCCCTACGACTAGCTCCACGAGCATCTTGAGCATCACCTCGATCCTCTGACCCAACTTCATCCTAGTAATGTAAATCAAAACATTGGAAGCTGGTTGTTTCCCTTTAACAACACCTGCAAACATAAAGTCTACTCAGGTACCAATGGTGCCCGGGCAAGGTATGAGATAAAATCTCAGTAGGCGCCGGTGTCTAGCCCAATCCATTTCGTGCATAATAAATATGAACAATGTGCCATAACGGTTTAAATGCAAGACAGAATTAAATAACTAAAAGCATTGGACTGGGTTCCACTTGGACACTCACCCAACTACCTGCTTCGGCCTAAGTCGGTGTGTCTGAACCGATAGGACCTGCAATGGTAAGGTGACATGTAATATGTGTCATAGGTTG
This sequence comes from Viscum album, assembly GCA_963277665.1. Classification (NCBI taxonomy): domain Eukaryota; kingdom Viridiplantae; phylum Streptophyta; class Magnoliopsida; order Santalales; family Viscaceae; genus Viscum; species Viscum album. The sequence continues at coordinate 1,778,796,469 of OY728131.1, read as the reverse complement.
GACTGTCCCTAAGCTTGTGATTGGGCTTGAAGGCACATCCCTACATTCTCTAAACCAACTAACCATTTCTCATTTGAAAACATTTATTTCCTTCGAAAACATTTATAAAGCATGTCGAGACTCCTTGAGCCCGTCCTTGAAAAATCAGGAGAGACTTGCCAAGTATCGCTCGAAGGGCTCGGTCAAGGTCCAATGCCAAGAGTCCGTCCAAGGCGACCCAAGTATGAAGTCCCAAGTGTCACTCTGGCATGGAGTGAAAATAGTATGAACTGACCTCTGAGTCTGTATCTAGTATCGCATATAGGGGCTCGAGTCTCTCATGACATGGTACAACCAATCGTGTCATCGAGACCGTCCAAGGGTCTCCCCTAGGAAACTGGTGTCACTCGTCTGGAAGCAAAGACAAATAACGTACGGCAAGCCCGTCTCAAGCGTAGTTGATGTCGCCCTTGATGTATTTAACAACCATTAATAAAATCCAACAAAAGGCACGAAAGTCCGTCCAAGGGGTCCTTAGTCGAACCCCCCTTGGTTCACCCTCAGCAATATGGCAACAACACTTAACCAAGCATCACATGTATGACATGTACAATAATGGCCATCTCATTTAATTATTCACATCAAAAGACACAATGGTTAAGGCAAACCATTTATCAATCTCATTTAAGTCACATGGCCCAAGGCATAAGCACTTCAGCAATACATTCAATCCAACCAACCATAAGTGGCATGGGGCAAGGGTTAGTCACTAGGTTCATCACCCTAAAAAATTCAATTAACTCAAGGCATGAGCACAATGCCACTAAACAACTCATTTCATTTATAGCAAGCCAAGCAACTATGGCATATAGCGAAAGACAGAAGGCATTAAGCCTAAGCATAAGCACCAAACTACAAGACAGTGCACATGTTATTTTTCAATTGAAGACAGTGCACCTCATCACGGGGTTTTATTATAAAACCATGACATTGTTTACCAAACAATTCATTTAGCATAATTTAACATCATTTCAAGATCATACCCAATTCACATTAAAAAAACATTTATTCTAAAAATCATGCAGCACTAGTTAATATCCAAGGATGGTGCATAAAGCGAGCAATTAATGCATTCTTAAATTTAAATGGCAAATGGAAAGGGATCCTACCTCAAGAAGAAGAAGGTCAAGCGGAACACATCGGCACTTGACGTTTTCATCGGCGGTCACTCGAAGATGTTCTTTCCCGCCTCCAAGCATATGCACCTTCGCATATACGTAAGGACACATAGCCCCTGTGTACATATTCAAATGGCCATGAATATGTACAAGGGGATCCTTACATATATGTTTATGTGTGCATATACCTGTTTACACTTACACCAGTATGCATTTTTTCATATATATACATAAGCACACCTAGCCCCAATATATATATTAATGCCGCCATGGGTGAATATATATATAACAGGGGAACTTACATATATATGTCTACCTATGCATACGCAGTAAGTCGCTTCTGACTCTGGCAACTCGAACCCACCTCAAGGATAACCAAAACACACTACAGATAAAACTAGGAACTTAAAACCACTAAAAGACCCCAAATGAAATTGGGCTAGACAAAAACCTTACCTCAAGCGGCGACGGCAAACCGAAAAGGACTGAAGCGCTTCGCCTTCGGCGGCGGATGCCGAAACATACAAAAGACCGACCCGAGAGACCTGCTGCAAGCCCTAGAAATGGAAGAAAACCAAAAGAACCGGTTAACCCTTGACTTAGGGTTCGGCCGAACGACACCGGGCGACGAGGAGAGGGGAAGACGGCCAACCAAGGGAGGAGAAGGGAGCTGGAGGTCTTACCTCGAGGCGACGATGGAGAATCCCGAAAGAATCGCGGTGCAACGGCGTGCGATGAACAATGCGAGCATACTGTCCATTTGGTACTAACCGTGCGCAGCCTGTGCAGGCCGTTTCTGCTCCTTTGTTGCAGACGCACAGTTTTCTGCTGAGGGTCGCACGGTTTCAGACAAACCGTGCGCCTCTGTCAAACCCTCCAAAACCTAGATTTCCAGGGTCCGACATTCCCGAAACTCAACGAGACACCCAGGAAACCTCTCGGGCCTTTACCCAAGTCTAAAAACGACACATTGAAGTGTTCCAACTCTCGGAATCACGTTCGAAAGCTCGGTTTTAAAAACAGTCCGTCCAGTAAACGTCAAAGTTCAAATTCCTTTGGTTTTTCGTCCATTCCAAAAACACGGGTCGTTACAGAAAGTAACTTCGGAGGGATCGCTCATTTCAAATCCTATCTCTAATAACAATTCCATACCGATTTGGGCCTCCTAAAATATTTTCTAAGCATCGAAGTTTCTCGCAACAATACAAAGTTCTTTCACACCTAACACAATAAAGTGTTGGATCTCTTACGAGAGGGTAACTCATCTCAGGCTATTGCAGTTAACAAACTCTCGAGTCCAGGGAAGAGTGTTTTCATAATGCTAGCGAGTCTTACTCCCCTCTAGAGAGGTATCGTCATCCTATCAAGCAACTTAATTACCTCACAATAACTACTCCAGATATTGTTTGTCACCTTCGCCGCTCTCCATATAGACTCAAGCACAATCCCTTCAACCCTAGTTCAATTGATTATGCACTGTGATAACTACATTTGAGCTCCCTTATGAAAGATCACAACTAACACAATAAAGTGTTGGATCTCTTAAGAGAGGGTAACTCATCTCAGACTATTGCAGTTGACACACTCCTCTCGAGTCCAGGGAAGAGTATTTTCATAATGCTAGTGAGTCTTACTCCCCTATGAAGTGGTATCGTCATCCTATCAGGAAACTTAATTACCTCACGATAACTCGTCCAGATATTGTTTGTATCGTCGGTAAGGGTAACCAATTTATGAAGCATCCCACAAAATCCTAGTGGGATGCAATTCTTCACATCATCAAATGCAGTAAACAGGATCTTCTTTATTATGATCAAGACCGCATGAATGTTGTTTATCTACCCAAAAGTTCACTTCTAACTTCACGGTATTCCTCGATGTCAAATTGGTCACTTGGTGCCAAAAGAAATAGATAGGTTTCTCCTGATCCAGTGTCGAGTTCAAATACCATGCTATGATGTCACTTCTGAGATCCTTTGGACCCGCTAACTGCTCCATGAAGTTGGCATTCCACTGAAGAATCTTGCTCATCTCCAATGTGATAAAACCATGAAAATTGCTACCAATCCCAAACACACCAAGCACATGGAGGTTGGCCGTAGCATTTTTGAGCATCACTTCAAGCATAAACACCTCACCTTCAGCTTATACCTCATTGCAGATTAGCTTCACAACAACTTCACCAAAGGCATTTCTGGATCTCGAGTGAAGTTTCCCTGCACTAAGATAAGGATGCACAACATTTACAGCCCAACTTGAGAGGGAACCCAATATTGAGCGGGGCTGTTTGACCCAGTGAGGTTGGCCTTGGTCCACAGTCCATTGAGTATCAGAGTCCCATACCGGTCATGTATTATGATGTATCTTTTAGCTCTATATAAATAAAATGTCACACATCTCATCAAGGTATGAAATTTCATCTCACAAAAATATTTTCTGCTTTCATTTTTCAAGAATATATTAAAAATGCTTTAAATTATGTAAATAAAAAACATTTTTTTAAAAAAATGAAAGCAAGAAAGCAAAAACAAAATTGTTTTCTTGTTTCTTGGAAAAAAAATGCAAAAAATGGTAAATCAAATACTTTCTTGTTTTCCCTAAACAGGGCCTAAAATAACTTGGGAAAAGAAAACTCCTGAAAACATGCAAATCCAATGCTTGTTCATGTACTTGCCAGACCTTGCAGAAAATTTTGTTGGCATCTGCTAGCCACAGATGTTGTTCCACCAACATCCATACACAGAACTTTAGAAGCCTCCTGGTTCCAAGAATCATTGCCTGGACCTTCATTCATGCCAACTGCAAGTAATTTGAAGATAAATTTATACAGGTTCACTGTACAAGAGGATAGCTGATTATATTAAAAATGTTTATTACCAGGTAGCATATTCTTCTCAAACTCCGTTTCTGAACAATGAGACTTGGGACACTGTTTCACAGCCATCAGCTGTGACATAAATTCCCTTGCATCCATGTTATATGCAGAGATAGAGTCATCAACTTTATTGATCTGCGAATTAAACTTCAAATAGCGAACACTGTTCGGATTTAAATCATTTGCAAACACAAGACAGCCTTTCTGTGCTGCTGGAATGGCAAAGGGACCAATGCCTGAGAACATGTCACATATAATCTCTCCTGTTTGAAACAGAGAAATAAGCCTTCTGTGTTCATGTTCCAACCTTGAGTTCCAATATACCAAGCTGTAATCAAGTTTGAATGTTGCCCCATATTGCTTAACTTCTGTTACCATGTCATCATTGCCTGCTAGGATTTCAAACTCCGGTACCCGAAACTCATTTGTTATGCTTCCAATTTTATTAACAACAGTTTTGATCTTTGGCTGGTTTTTCTGTAGATGTATTAAAAAAAATAAAAACAGTAAATAAGATAAATGCTCACACAAAGAATGGTTCAAAGCATAGCATTGCTATAAAATCACTTAGGCACACGCAAGTAAAAGGTGCACCCAAAGAGTGTATGAAATGACAAAATGGGTTTAAAGGAGTGTTATGTTTGGGAGTTCCTTTTTTTCCACATGATGACATGATATGACTTTTGGGATAAAACCATTATTTGGGAGATTTTTTTATGAGGTGAGACGATGAGTAATGGCCATCCAAGCAACCATCAACCCTATGCCCATTTTTCCATGGCTCTTCAGATCAGAGAGTCTTCAATAGAACAGTCTCAAAAAATGAATTATTATTATAAAAATATACAAAACAAAAATTAAGAAAATGAAAAATGAAAAAAATAAGGGCAATATTTGAAATTGTGAAGAAAAAATTATTTTATTTCATTTATTTATAACAAATTTAAATAATCACAGGGTAAAACCATTCTCATTCCATCATGAAACTCCCAAACAATGGAACGTTCAATTCCATTCTCTTTCACGTAGTTCAATTTCATCATATTTCATTAACAACCATTACATCTCTTATCATGAAAACTCCCAAACATAGCCTAGGGTGTAAATGATACATTGATGCCTACATGGTACCCAAACTTGGTTCAAACAATACTCGAATTTAGCTCAATTTTTGTTAAGTCGAGCATGAGTTTGAGTTACTCTGGCTATATTTTCAGCTGAATTCAAGTATTAAAATATAATAATTGAATACATTGTGAGTTTAATAGAGTAATTGATTTTTCAATATATAAATTAATATTAATACGTGTTTATTATTTGAAAATGTTGAATGATAAAATGAGGTAGACCTGAACCCCCAAGGTACTCTCTAAAGGAGGCCTTGAGATTCTTTTATAATGAATACTAAAGACCACACCAGACCACAAATCCGATGTGGGATGCAGACTCCAACACTCTCCCTCAAGCTAAGTGAACCTAACTTGTACACATAAAGAAAAAAAACAAACCAATGAAAACAAAGCAATCAACAGACTGCAAACACTCCCCCTCAAGCTGGACATACCTAGCTTGATTACAAAACAAGACTAAATAAAAAGAAACAATCGACGATCGAAGCTCCCCCTCAAGATCGCAACTCCCTCTCAGGATGATGGATGGATGAAGTTGTCGCGGGCGCAGCAGAGGAACCACACAAACCAGGCCGGTTGACAGAGCGCCAGGAATGTCGCACTAGTGGGGCCGGTCGATGATACGCTGGGAAAACCACACTAGCACCGGGAAAGCCGCACTTGCGGGGCCGGCGACGGGAGGCAGTGATTCCGCAGAGTCGTTGCGGGATCTGGCGGCGCCAAAGGGCCCGGATCCTAGGCGGTCAAAGTGTTGTGCCACGATGGAGGAAGTGCGAGGGTGTGCCGGTGGACAGGGAGGCGACTGTCGGGAGTCGTCGGGAGATGCCGGCGACGGGAGGCGGGGATTCCGCAGGAGGTGCCGGCGACGGGAGGCGGGGATTCCGCAGGAGGTGCCGGCGACGAGAGGCGCCGCTGGAAAAGGAGGTGTCGGAGATCCGGATCTGGAAGCAGGGCAGCCGCTGGGAGAGACGGGAGCCAGGAGGGGGGGCGCGTAGGGCAGGAGCCGGGGGGGAGGCCGCGTAGGGCAAGAACCGGGAGGGGAGGCCGCACATAAGGAGCAGCGGGCGGGGAGTTTGGTCCGTCGGGAAGTCTGCACAGGAGGCGATCCGGGAGAAACGCGAGGAGGCGGAGCCGAGCAACGTCGGGAGTTTCCGACGCGAGGGAGGTTCGTCGGCCATCGCGCACGGGAAGGTGAGGAGGTCCGTCGGCCGTCGCGCGGGAGAGGGGCCAGGAGTCGCGACAAAGGCGGAGGCTGGAAGCCACGACAAAGGCGGAGGCTGGAAGTCGCGACGGGAGGTGAGGTGGCCGCGAACCACGACGGGAGGAGAAGTGCGCAGCGGGGGGGGACGCCGGGGAAGGAGGCGCCAGCAGGGGGGAGAGCCGTCGGACAGAACCTGGAGGGAGCCGCGTGGAAGGAGTCACGCGCAGGAAGGGAGAGGTGACGGCAAACCTTGCTAGCCATGGAGGCCGCCGCCACCCCCCACGGAGGAATTATCGCCGGAAACCCTAGATGGGGAAATAAAATATGGGAGGGAGGGTTCGGGATTAATTTCCCTCTGATACCATGTTGAATGATAAAATGAGGTAGACTTGAACCCCCAAGGTACTCTCTAAAGAAGGTCTTGAGGTTCTTTTATAATGAATACTAAAGACCACACCGGACCACAAGTCCGATGTGGGAAGCAGACTCCAACAGAAAATATTCTTAATGTTATTATTATTATTTTTTTGTGATGTACTTATAATTTTTAAACATGTTTTTAATCAATCCTTGAATCAAGCATGATCAAGTGAGCTCGAATAATGTTGGAGTCTGCATCCCACATCGGACTTGAGGTCCGGTGTGGTTTTTAATATTCATTATAAATACACCCCAAGGGCTCCTTTAGTGAGGACCTTGGGGGTTCGGTCTCTCTTATTTTCCCAATCTACATGGTATCAAAGGAGGTTTTTTGAACCCCCAATCCCACTCCCAAGGGCTCCTTTAGTGAGGACCTTGGGGGTTTGGTCTCTGTTTTGTTGTTTTATTTTCATTATGTGTCCAAGCTAGGTCACCTAGCTTGAGGGGGAGTGTTAGAGTCTGTATCCCACATCGGACTTGTGGTCCGATGTGGAGTTTCTCATTCATTATAAAAGAACGCCTCCGCCTCACTTTGAGGAAGTAGGCGAGGGGGTTTCCTCATTCTAACATGGTATCAGAGGGATCTTTCCGACCCTCCCTCCCATCTTTTTTTATTTTGCTCTAGGGTTTACTCATTTTTTTTTTTCCCGTCCGAGGGGGCGGCGGCCTCAAAGCCCCGTAGGGTTACCGCCGCCGCCCCTCCGCCTCTGCCCTGCGCGATTTCCCGGCGGCTCACCCCTCCCTCCCGAGGCCTCGGCCTGGCCTCTTCCCCGGCGGCTCCTCCCGGCGCGACGCGGCTTCCCGGCTCGTCCCTCCCGCGACGCGGCTCCCGGCTCCTCCCGGCGCGACGCGGCTCCCCGGTTCCCGGCGGTCTCCCGCTGCTCCCGACGCCATCACCCGCGCGCCCCGCCGGCGGCCTCCCCGCTGCGCGCGGCGCCTCTCCCTGGTTCTCCAGCCGCCGGCGCCTCGGCTCTCCCACCCTGCGCGACGGCCCGCCTTCCGTAGCGGCTCCCTTCCGCGACGGCTCCCTGCGCGCCGGCCCTGCCACCTGCTGCGGCATCCCGACGCCGGCGCCCGCCTCTCACTCCCGGTGCGGCTCCACCTCCCGACGGATCTCCTCCCTCCGGCGCCTCCCGCGCCTCCTCCTCCCGGCGGGCCTCCCTTCCCGGCGGCCCTCTCCTCTGCGCATCCCGTCGGCGGGCCTCCCTCCCCGGCGGCTCCATCCCAGCCGGCTCCATGCGCCGGCAGCCTCCCTTCTCCAGCAGCCGGCCTCCAGCTCCGGCCGGCGACCCCTCTCCGGCAGCCAGATCCGGCCAGTTCCGGCTACTCCCGCCAGATCCGGCGAGATCCGGTCTGTTCCGGGCAGTTCCGGGCAGTTCCGGCCAGATCCGGCGATATCCGGACTGTTCCGGGCAGATCCGGACTGTTCCGGCCTCCACCCGTGCCGGCCGCTCCACGCAGGGGGCCTCCTCCGGTTTCCAGCGCCGCCTCCCGGCCTCCTGCACCCTCGCCGGCCTCCTCCTGCGGATCCCCGCCTCGCCGGCATCTCCCGACACCTCCTGGCAGCCGCATCTCTCTCCGCCGGCACGTCCATTCGCTGGCGCAGTAGCTCGACATCCTCGGCTTTGGGCCCGTTGGCACCGCCAGTCCCGCAACAATTCTGCGGAATCCCCGCCTCCCGTCGCCGGCCCCGCAAGTGCGGTTTTCCCGGTGCTAGTTTGGATTTCCCGGCGTTTCAACGACCGGCCCCACTAGTGCGGCATTCCTGGCGTTCCGTCAACCAGCCGATCTGAGTGGTTTCTTCTGCTGCGCCCGCAACCTCATCCATCCATCATCCTGAGGGGGAGCTTCGATCGTGAGGGGGAGCAGCAGCCTTTGCAGCGTTCTTTTTATTTCGTCTGGTTTTGTAATCAAGCTGGGCATGTCCAGCTTGAGGGGGAGTGTTAGCGTCTGTTTTGTTGTTTTCTTTTCATTATGTGTCCAAGCTAGGTTCACCTAGCTTGAGGGGGAGTGTTGGAGTCTGCATCCCACATCGGACTTGAGGTCCGGTGTGGTTTTTAATATTCATTATAAATACACCCCAAGGGCTCCTTTAGTGAGGACCTTGGGGGTTCGGTCTCTCTTATTTTCCCAATCTACAAATAACTTGATTGAGAAATCTGGTCCAATTTGATCTTGAAAGTCGCAATTCGATTGAGTTCGAGTCGGGTATCGAGCTAAAAATTTTTAATCAAGTTCAATCTCAAGTGGCATATTATATACACTATTCTACTTGACTACACCCATAATTAGAGAAGTCTTAAAACATGTACATTGATAAACTCCTCACCCCAACAATCCGCATCAGAAAGTCTTAAAACATGTATATATTGAAAATATGCATAAGAAGCAGAAGAAGAATTACAAGTGGAGGAAGAAGAAGGAGAAGAAGGAGAAGAAGGAGAAGAGAGAAGATGGGTGAAATACACGAGAGGCTTCGCCACACTCGGCCAAGCCCTCTGGGCGAACATAAATCTAACAAATTTTCCCCTTTTAACAGCATCGCCACCCCCCTTGTTCCTCACGTGGGATCCCTAACAAACCACCCAGCGGTCCCCCCCACCCTGCTTTTCAGGTTGTATTTCCCCTGTAGTGACCTTTATGTCCCCTTCTTGAAACTGCTTTCCAGGCAGTCCAGCAATGGCTAGGTAGGGGCTCTATCACTCGCCCTCCTTAAGAACAGTCTTGTCCTCAAGACTGAGGAAATGAAACTGATCTCGGTTGGTAAAGACCTTTTCTCATGAAGCTTCTTCCACAGGACGCCCCTTCCATTTGGTTAGCCCCCGAGTCATCGCTGCCCTATTCCATAGAAAAAACTGTCATGGCTTCAGAAGAATTCCACCCCGTGGCAAGGATGCAGATGGCTGCAGACTGGCTGAAGGAGCCTTGTTGCATGCTCAGCCAGTGGAAGTGGAAATATTTTGGCTTGGAACATCAGCAAATTCTCCCGAGGAACAAGTCTGTCAAAACAGCCGCCAAGCCATCCCCCGGTCACACCCTGGCAGCAACAGAACGCAATTCTGCTTCAATGCCTGCCTCTCTGTCTGATTTTTGAATCTCAAAATTTTTGTCGAAAGCACCCCTGCCATGGAGGAGTTTGGCTCCTCCCAAATGCCACTCAGATTCAACAACCTCTTCATCCACAACAAAAGCATTAATTATATCATCTCCTGTTCTCACAACCCAAGTCTTATTCATGGCATCAATCAAAATATTCTCCAAAATGGATCGCAGGCCTGGAGCACCACAATTTCTAGATATTGCTTTTCTAGCAATTAAACTTAAGAGTATTTTCTGTGAAGTGCGACTTTACCCCATTCTTTCCAAACAGCTTTTTGTATTGTTTTCCCAGTGCATTTTTGGGTTCTATCAGCACCTGAACAAGTTGATTCTCATCAGGAGGATTGGAAATCGTCGAAAAGTCCAAAAAAATCAGGTCTTGCTCAATTATATCACTACTTTCAACAATCCCTAACAAGGATGATGCAGCTGATTCATCTGTATAAGTTCCATATCTCATATTTGTATGAATAGTGGCTCCAAAGCCAATAGATGAACCTTGATGCCCTTCAGGGATTGTTTTCTCAGGGTTGACAAAGGCACCCCCACAAGGGAAGAGAATGTCCTTTGTATCAATCTGGATGTTGTCAATTCTGGGGTTCTTGCGAGCCCCTTTCTCTGAGATTTTGACAACATTTCCTTCTAGCATTTTTAGCAATGCTTGTTGGACAACTTCCCCAGACACATCTCCGATGTTGTTATAGTTTTCAGCCTTTTTAGTAATCTAGTCAATTTCATCAATGTAAACAATTCCCTGCTGTGCAGCCTTAACATTACAATCAGCAGCCTCATCACCGTCATGGTGACCTGCATGGAACTCAAGTCGAAACGCCCAGAAATCCGCTAGTGCCTGAACAGGAGGTTGAACCAGTGCTATCATGTCACTGCCAGAGTGCGGTGTGACCCGAAGATTTAGTGAAGGACATGCCCATGGCGGTGGCTTTGGTGGTGGTTGTGGGAGCAGCGCATCTTGTCCCAGACGTTGGCTCACCCTTAAAATTCCCTCATATATAAACCTAGTACATTGATCACTTGGTTTAGATAACCGAGCCTTCTGCTTCCAAACAAGAACGTTAAACAGCATAGATGGAACAAACAGCACAGGTTTAGAACCAGTTGCAGTCTGTATGGCAGTGCGGACGTTGATAGAACCTGCACAACAGCAGATCACCTGGAACTGGCAGCTTTGTATAACGGTACAGAACTGTGAGTGATTAGAGTTACAGGAGGGGGAAGATGAAGAAGAAGAATGGAGGAGAGAGAGGGAGAGAGAGAGAATATCGAGAGGTCCTCAGGAACTCCCGCTTCTTAAATTTTCATCATAATTGTTTATGGTGCATGGCACAAAATGGTGATGAGGGCACTTGGAGCTATGACGTACGATGATATTATCTCGTGCCTAGATTCATGGGAAAGGATGGCCACCCGAAAAATAATGCATAGATAAAAAATGGAAAGAAAATAGGGAGTCAACTCCAAAGCAGGGTGCAGGGGAGGAGGATTGTCGGGTGAGTCATAGTCGTCGGCTCTAGGTGCTTTGCTCCTCTATCATCATCCACACCAATCAGAAAGGAAGAAGATGCAGACAAGAAGAAGATGCGCGCAGGGTAGGGGTAGGAGCGCTGCATCAAGGATCTCTCAGTCGCCGATGGGGGTCTCAAGTCGGACCGAGTAGGGTTCAAAAAACAAGCAAAAGGAAGAAAAAAAAGAGGCGCTCCATTGGGGCAGGCCATGGCACGCTATTAATAATTATGATTTCCGTTTTTCAAAAACAATGAAAACAAGTTTTTTTTCTAAAAATATCACATATTGATGCAGTACAAGATGGATGCGCCCGATGATCCGGGTCCACCATCATTCCCTAATCCAGATTAAACATCAACCCTGAATTATGCACTTGACTTTCCTCTCTCTTTGTTCTCATTAATATGTGGTTTCCCTTTTATTATATTTTATTTCCATTTGACTAGGATTTTATGTAATTTCCTTTTCTCAGTACTTATTCCCCTTTGACCATATTTTTATATGCTTTCCCTTTATTAGCCATGAAATTATTTATAAATATCCAAGGCAGGCTTCGTACAAAGACATTGCTGAAAATTGTTGTGATTTTGAGTCCCCTTGTGCGTTATCCAGTTTCTTTTATCAAAATAGTCCACGCTGAAAGGCTTTTTTCATTGTTCGCATCCACTTTTGTCCTTTCGCCCTTCCTCGCTGCATCAGTTGGTATCAAAGTGAGGCCTCTCCTCACGTGTGGCACTGATTGGCAGTTATCCTCGATTCTCCTACCGCAATCCATCCCTCTAGCATCAATCGCAACCTTCTTATCATCACCGCCACCCCCACCACATTCTAGATGGGAATGAGCACCTCATGTCTGAGTGAGGTAGAAGATTCTCAACATCATAATCTATTTCAAACTCGTTGTCGAGTTAATAAGAAGCTAATCAAGGTGATTGTCGACAGGGGAAGCCGGGGGAATTTGACCTCCAAGGAAACAGTTGAGAAACTCCACTTAGAAACGATGCCTCAACCCTCACCCTATAAAGTATATTGAATCAGCAGGAGACATCAAGGTCACTGAGCAGTGCAATGTTTCCTTCTACATCGACTGCTACAAGGACCATGTTATATGTGACGTGGTAGACACAAATGTAAGTCAACTATTACTTGGACGCACCCTAACATTTTGATGCTACCACTTGTCACAGTGGTCATGCCAACATGGTGATTAAAGAAGTCAAATCCATTTTGACCCCTTGGGGCATAAACATTTGACCAAACGCAATCGATCCTCAGCCACACTTGCATCGCCATTCCAACCGCAACAGCACCACCAACCATGAGCCACTCTTCCTACGATGGAAACAAATGTCCATACTCCATCTGACGAAGCAAACGTCCATACTCCACTGAAAGGAGCTGATTAAAATGTTTCCAACTGCATTTGTGAAGGGGTCATTATACGCTCTCCACGAGGAGAGATAACGATGGATTCGAAATCTGAATCTAAAACAGAAACTGTAGAAGCGCTCCACGTGGCTAAAACATGAGCACGGCCTCGGGCATGAGCCAACAAAGCTCAACTTAACGCCCTCTACCACTAACTGCACTAGAGAAACCACAATACCACCAACATTGTGCTCCAGATATTTCTCAACCACATGCGCCGCCTCCAACACTGCACCAATCTTTGTTACCTACACCAGAGCAGCAACCACTGCAGTAATTGCGGATCACAAAACCTGTGATTGAACCTATTTGGGGTGTCATTACTTCCAACTTCCGTCCAGATGAAGCTGCCACACTCCCCAATCGTGGGATGCCCAAGCCATGACTAAACCCCCTGGGGGCAACATTGCTGCCATAGAATCTCCTGAGGGCGACACCACTGCCCGCACATTATCAGTAGACGCCGTTGCCCACACCTCACCAGGCAAGCAAGAGATACAACTGTCAATGTCAAACAAGGATTGGTGGTCCCACAACAACATGAGCATTTCCTAGTAATGTAAAACGGGCCCGCGGCCTGAGGGCATGGCGGGTATGGGTCGAATACAGGGTAGGTCAGGCCTAAAAATTTTGATTGTTTTGAACGTGAGCTTATGCGGGTCGAGCCCGTGCGAATGCGGGCTAAGAAGGGGAAGCCTGCGCGGGTGCAGGCTTCTCCGAATGTCTGGTTTTTTAAAAATATATGTGTGTGTTCTTTCCTGGCATTTCTTGCTAGCTCCATCATACAAATAAAATAGGGATGAATCAAAAAAAAAACGAGTAAAATAGAGAGGAGATCGCTGCGCCTAGAGAGATCGCCATCACGCACGCCAGGGCATGCTATTAATAACTATGATTTTCATTTTTCAAAAACAATGAACACAAGTTTTTTTTCTAAAAATATCTCATTTTAATGCAGTACAAGATGGATCCACCACCTGATGATCCATGTCCACCATCATTCCCTGATCCAGATTAAACATCAACCTTGAATTGTGCAGTTGACTTTTCCTGGTCATTATTCACATTAATATGTGGATTCCTTTTTATTATATTTTATTTCCATTTGACTAGGATTTTATGCAATTTTCTTTCCTTGGTATTTACTCCCCGGTCATTATTCTCATTAATATGCGGTTTCTCTTTTATTATATTTTATTTCCATTTGACTAGGATTTTATGCAATTTTCGTTCCTTGGTATTTACTCCCCTTTGACCACGTTTTTATGTACTATCCCTTTATTAGCCATGGAATTATTTATAAATATCCAAGGCGGACTTTGTACAAAGACATTATTGAATGATATTGTAATTTTGAGTCCTCTCAACAGGTGTGTTATCCAGTTTCTTTCATTCAAGAAGTCCTCACTGAAAAGCTTCTTCCATCCTCCACCTCCACTTTCGCCTCCACTTTCGTCCTTCTGCCCTTGCTACATCACATTTTCATTTTCATTTCTAAAAAACGTTTTTCATTTACGTAATCTAATACATTTCTTAAAAATGAAAACATAAAACGCTTTCCAAAACTAAACACAACCTAAATTTTCAAAGCAACTAGAGCATAAATTATCAAAGTTCTCCATGCTTGGTGAAAATATTTATACTGGGAGATGCGACCTTTGAGATAAATCATAATTTTTTAATTTTATTTTTTTATTTGGCAACATGCATAGCAATAGCAAAGACCGTTGTTAAACCACTGGTAAGGACAATTAGTGATCTGAAATGGTTCATGAAATGATAATAATAATGCAAGAATTGACAACAAGTTAGAGGGAAGAAAGAAATGCACTGAGACACGTACATCGTATATAACCTTTGCAATAACATTTTTGTAAGGAAGCAGCTCGTCTGGAATATTCAAATGGGCAATATGGCCTGCATAATTTCACCCATCATGGTTTGTATTAGGAGAATCTGAACAAAAAACATAAAAATAAGCTTCAATCCCGGTATTTTAGGGTTGGTTACAGGGAAACTGAATAAAAAAATACAGAGGATCTAAGTTAGTAAAAATATAAATACATATAGCAAAGGCAGAAGAACACATAAAAGTCGGAAGTTGAACAGCAGATATCAGGAAAAAAAAAGACAACACTGGAGTTCTTCGAGCAAAATCTAGAATATAATGGAAGGAAAGAGTGGGTGAGTTACAGAATTGATTAAATACTTAACTATCGTTTCAAATGATGATAGTGTCTCCACTTCTGGTGGCAGAATCTGCTTCAAGACATGGTCTACGATCAATGCAATCAGCTATAACGTTAGCCAATGATGGCAAAATCAATGCTAAATATCACCACCAAATTTTTTTTAACAGGATTTAGCAGGATCATGCAAACCCGGGAATGTTTGTGAGCAGTGCTAAAGGATACAATTCTAAAATTTCAACTGATATATCCCGAACATGAACTAATATGTCTAATATATATATATATATATATATATATATATATATAGAGAGAGAGAGAGAGAGCACTGTATAACACCTACACGTAGGACACGCGTCTGTGCTGAAGAACCATAATACCATTGTCCCGCTCAACAACCCAACAGCAACAGAATGAAGACAATCAATTTCAACTATCATGACATTCAAATTCCCTAACAAGTCTTTGCAGTTTGAATTTAACTAGAGTCTACCTGCACCCCAGTAGGAATAGCCCAGCGTTAAAGAGTAAGGAATCACTTCGAACACGCACAGCTCCTTTAGTTTGACAAGAGTTTCCTCGGGAATATCAGACAGCTCTGACCCACATGGTACGATTTTTAAATAGTTAAAATAGCCTAAACCGGTTTGGCTTGCAATGATAAATCAACTAAATATGGTTAAAGGGTTGTGTTACCCTGATTTTGAACCTTCTCGGATAATATTATGCAACGATTTTTTTCAGCAGCGGGGTCCATGGTTATGGGTTTAATGCGGGGCTTGTCAAGCAAGTACCTAGAAGCAAACACACCATGTGATATTTTTTATTGGAAAGAAATGAAAATCCATACAAACATGCTGAAAAACAACGAGATTCCTTGTTGCTTATTGCATCTTAGATGACGTTTATTGTACTTCTGGGACTGTCTATGAACAGAGAAATAGATCAAAATGAGCAAAATGTCAGGAAAGAGTTTAACAACATTTCCCAAGGAACAAACGAAAATAGTAACACCACGACAGAGATGGAAGGGGAAAAGAAATGATAAAGATGAGAGAAATAGATTTCTCAAGTTTGGTAATCTAAAATGATGTGAAGAGAAGTGATAGGGGAAAAATGGAGAGAAATGGATTTCTTTCCCACTACATCTTTTGAATCATTTCAAAATTGAGATGATTTAGAAGGACGTGGTGGTGGAGGTTAATTTATATTTTAAATTTCCAATATTGTCCCTATTTTCTACATGGGTCACGAAATGATTTTTTTTATTTTCATTTAAAATTTTCCACCAGAAAAGATGAAGAGAAATTCAAATCTTTTCTTTTATTTAACAAAATTATTAATCCAAACATTAGGGGAGAAATCATAATCATTTATTTTATTTTATTTTCACTTATAAATTATCAAATCATTTCCTTTAATTTACTAAAATCTCACTAAACATAGTGTAAAATAGAAATAACCGCTGAGTTGCAGGGTTGGAGCGGTGAATACCCGTTAAGAATACGACTGACAATCTTGCATAATTCCCGAGGGATTCGAATAGCCCACAGTCGAAGCCGCACATCAAACTTCCTCTCATCCAACATTGCATCTCCTATAAGCAAAACCTACATCGACGAAGTAACCGAAAAAAAACGAATTTTAAAAGGAATAATAAAAAACACCAAATTAAGTTAGGAGAGGTGCAACTGATCCCAAGGGAACAACGTATAAAATTAGGGTTTGAACGCAACAAGCAATGGAGGAAAAAACATTATTGGACGCAGCGGGTAATAAGAGAGGGATGAGCTTGTTCAATGTGCCTGTCCATCATCCGACTTGAAGCTTTCGGTGAAAGTCGGAGTCGGACGTGTGCCGGTAGCAACTGCGGCTGCGCCCGCACTTTGTTTGATGAAATCAATTCATTTCCCCTCGTATATTTTCTTTCATCCCTCGATCCCTCGCGCCAAACGAGCTTGAGCTCTACCGACGAAATTCCAAAGCACGCGCGGGGCAGAAGTGGAGATGGCAACGGGTCGGTAACCGTTTATTTTTACAAAATATTACCAGGTTTTTTTTTTTTAATTCACTGTACTATAAAATTTAAAATTTACTTATAAATATAATATGAATTGAACTCAAAATTCATAAAAAAAAATATAATTGTAGTGTTATTTAAAATTTTATTATTGATTAATTATTAATAATTTGCATAATGAGGTTCGGGTTTATAGTATCCTAAGAATACTACTCTAACTCTGCCCGTTTATTAATCAGGTTTTCAATTTGGGTTTTCAATTTGTCACCCTAACCCTATAAATACTCATTTAACCACTGCTCTAACCTTATTTAATTGGGTTCAATAGTGTCAGGTACCCGGTTAACGGGTACCCACTGTCATCCTTACGCATAAGGGCGCTTTTGGTTTTATTTTTAATTATACACTAAATTAACTATAAACTCATTTTTTTACCCAGTTTGATTTTCTAATCGTTAATTTGAAATTATGGTAAATGGTTATTGAAAATGAATTTACCAATAAATTACATTTTGAAAAAATAAAAAAGTAAAAGTAAATTGTAAAATCAAAATAAATTTTCACTTACAAAAACACAAAAACCGTAAATTTCAAAAATTGGGACATGCAAGCCCGCAACAATCAATCTAAACACCGTGAATGGCATTGGGTGCTACTTGATCGTGTACTCGGCCCTATTCAGCCCAATTAAATCAAGTTCAGATGCCTCCAAATCGGGTTCAAGTCGAGTTTGGATATTATATGCAATGTTCGTTTTTATCCAGGTTTCCCAAAACCTAGATATATCTATATAAATTATTGTTGTTGTTTTTTATAATATCATAAAAAACATCATATTCTAGTTCATATTCAAGTTCCAAAGGAGTTTCACAAAAAAAAAACATTATCAATATTAAAAAATTTAAAATCAAACTCGTAATAAACGGGTTCGAGTTTCAAACGTGTGAAAATTGTATTTTATGTTTTCAAATAAAGGTACTTTTATTTCGTTTTATGTTTCGTTGCCATCCAAATTGTCTCATGTAAAGTAATTTTGCATTTTACCATGTCATGCTATTGTGTGGGCTTGCTTCTCTTGGGTTGTTGAAATTCCTCAGAGGGCTTATTTGTTCTACCTCCTAACATCTTCAGTGAGCCTTATTATGCTGGGTCGTTTACACATGACCTACTACATGAGTGATTTGTGGTATTTTGTCACGATCAATCCTCATCTTTGAATATTTTGATCTAACAACTTTAGGGTGACCAAGTTGTGTTTCTTCATGTGTTTGTTTGCCCTATGATTTTTCACGGAACCATGTTGCATGCCTCCCAATATGAATGTGCCACATGATCTGCAAACAGTTTGCATGTTGTTACCCAACCAATATTCGTGAGGCTTCCATTTTCTCCCAATCGTCCACATACTGTTTAATCTATGTGATGTGTTACGTTGCCTGATGCATTATCATGCCGCCCAACATTTTGTTTGGGGCACCTGTTGCGAAAAACGTCGAGAGATCCAATGACAAACGATTTTCCAAAGAAGGGTAAAAGGGAGAAAAAACAAGAAGAAGATCATAAGACACAGAGATTTATGTGGGTCAGGAATAATCTTGTAACATCTCGTTACTTGATTTTAGATATTCATTGACCCTTGTTTTGATCATACCTTGATGGGGGCTTGTCTCAGGTTGTTTTCGGTGAGGTTTGAAATTTTTTGGAAACCCATGAGACTGTGCACGATTGGTGCACGGTTAAAGCAAACTATGTGATTTGAACCAGAAAATTGTGCACCCTTTGATAAACCACTGGAAGGGGGTGCACAGTTTATCCAAATTGTGTAGCCACCCCTCCAAACCCTGCACTCTTGGATAGTAAGGGTTTGCACGGTTGATGCACAATTAGTTTAATCGTGTGGTCAAACCATGCACCCCATCCATAAGTCTAGTAGGAGTGCATGGTTAGAGCGCACAGTTACTGCTAACTATACGACCCTATCCATCAAACCGTGCGCACAGGTTTTTTAACCCTCTAAAAATTTAATTAAAAAACTCGGGACACCTGTTTAAGATGCCTAAACACCTCCACTCAACCTAAATCGGTTTCTTTTGATTTTTGAGGCTCTCTAGAGAATTCCTTAGCTCTCTAAACCTCTTATTTTGTGAATCGAAGTGTCGGTGGAAGATTTTGATCCCTCTCTGGTAAGTGAACCTCCTCTCTTGTGGCTTTTTCTAATCCTCTCTCCTCTCCTCCTTAGAGAGTGACAGATCATCATGTTATTGATGGGTCTAATATTTGTTTTGATGGATTTTGATTCTAGGTTTGATTCTTTGATCTTCTGTGCCTTCGGTCTTCCTTGGTGGATCCTGTTGCGGGTGTTGTGTGTTTTGATCGTGTGTTTAAAGGTAAGCGATTCCATTAGGCTTTACCCTACAATTGAAACCCTAATTGCTCGACTAATTTGAATTGAGTTTTTAAATGATTTTAAAAACCCAGATTTGAGATGATTTGATGCATGATTTAAAAAGGGCATGGAATTGTGAAAAACTCCCAATTTCAATGGAATTGAAATTGTTGGGTGTATTTAAGAAAAATGATGGCTTGATTTGAAATTGGATTTGATGAAATGATTTGATGTGATTCTTGAGAAAATTTGCTTAAAATGAAAGATGACTGAAAAAGGCATGGATTTGATGAAAACCTATGATCTGGTTTTGAAATAAAAAATGCATGTTGAAACTAAAATTAGGTATTTGAACTGTAAATGGTTAAATTATTTGAAATGATTGATTTGCCCATTATTGGTTGATTGATTGTTTGAATCACATGTGAGTTTGGGTAGTTAGTGGGTGATTAGGACAAGCATGCTAGGACTCTGACTCCCTAGTAATGGATTGACGATGATAACATTAACTAAACCAATTTCGGCATGTTTTCCCATAATGGGTCCCCTAATGGGGTGTTAATTGATTTACTATAATGGGTCTTCTATTTGGCGTTGATTCGATTGTATACTCCTATCTTGAGTCACAATGATGATTAAGAAGTGTGAGGATCCTATTTCCAAAAGGTAACATATCACAGGGCTTATGGGCATGGTGCTTTGTTTTGTTTGACTTGATTATGCATTCCATTGGTTATGGAACAGTTTTATTCATGCTAACCATTAATATAAATGTTTTATATAAAATGTCCATTTAATCCTGTTTTGACTTATCTGCCATCTTTTTGAGTTAAAAGCATGTTTTGTTGAAAATAGATAAATGACTTACCATGCCTTGTTTTATTTAAATTGAAAGCACAAATGATTTATTGTTATGGAATTGCTCATGGAATCTTTGGTGGTATTCTACTGGGTTGTTTAGCTCATATCCTACCTTTGCATTCAGGAATTTTTAGATCATCTCACGTCATGTACAAGTAAAGGGAAAATTCTACTTGGAGGTAGTGGGTGTACTTGATTCGTGGGACTTGGAGTAATAAAGATGTGATCCACCTGTTACATGGGTTTTCATAGTTTCCTTACTTTGGAAAATGTTGTATCTTTTGGTGATTTATTGTTTGGGTATTATTTTACCTGTTTGTTCCCGGAACTTTATCCTTGTGGAGTGTTGACATACCAACTTGTATCGTTTATCTTCCACTGTTTTATAGAAAAAATGTTCCCCTTTGATCTTGATATGATATAGGGTGCTAGTTGCCAACCCGTGAGGATCGGGAACGCCCTTCGGGCTATGTCAGAGCCAACTGAAGTATGTACTAGGGTATTTGGTCTATTTTATGAAAAGGCGGTATCAGAGTAGGTTGTACATCTTTCCCTGATGTCAGTATGCAATTTTGGATGTCCTGTTAGATAAGAGGTAGGATTGTTAGGGCTTAGAAGGTAGTTATGAGCGAGTGCCTCACTACTAAAAAACAAGTGTTTAATAGTGCCAGTATTTATCAGTGCTAGAAAAAAGAACTGATAAATTTAACCTTTTATCAGTGTTTTTTTAGCGCTGATAAAGTGTCCATTTATCAACGTTTTATTTTTAGCACTGATAACGGGTACCCTTTATTAGCACTTTATTTTTAGGTATGATAATCTTTATTAGTGCTTTTTTTAGCACTCATAAAAGGTATCCTTTACCAGCGCTATATTTTTAGCGCTAATAAATATCCGAATAAATAAAATGAAATAATTAAATAAATAAAAAACGAGTTTATTAAAAATAATATTACAAATTTTATTAATTGAATAATTATCGATAAAAATGAATAAATTGATTATACTATATATAAACTATAAATACTAATAAATAGTATGCATTAAATATATAGATACATGCAAAATGAAAATTAAACAAATTAAAATTAAAAATAAGTAAATTGAGAAAAATATTTAACATTTTATTAATTAGATGATTATTGCTAATATTAATAAATAGTATATATCAAATGATATATATATATATATATTAATGTATATAATTATGATTTATATAATACAAAATATTATTTATGCTTTACATTAAATAGTAATGTATTTAGTGAATAATGGTTTATAATTAAAAATTAATATGAATTAAAAATACCGACTAATTGCATCGAGTAATGGATATAATTGAATGTCGTTTTATTTTTCAATCTATAACATAGATTAAACATATTATATTATTTTCACACATACGTATTATACACATATGCACACACACAATTTTTTTTGGAATTTAATAAATTTATATTATTTATTTTATATATATTTATTTACTATGTTTTAATATTTTCAATATGTATTCATCTTTATTTCAATATATGTCCATTTTTTTAATGATTTACATTAATCGAACTTATCCAAATTTTCAATATATTGTACTCATTTTTAATTAATCAATTTTACTCATTTTTAACATGCATGAACTTAAGATTAAATATTCATTAATAATGTTAAAAATACATTTGTAAAAAAATATTTATAAATAAATATATTTATACCTATATATTTATTGTTTTTACACATTTATAATTATAAATAAATAAATAATATTTGTTTAAAAAGTATTTATATAATTATAAATAAATAATTATAAATTTACAATAAATTTATTTAAATAATGAATATATTTACTATGTTTATATATATATATAATTATATAAATATATATAATGATATAAATATTTTTTTAAAAAATATTTATATAATTATAAATAAATAATTATATATTCAAAGAATTTTAAAACTATTATTTTATAAAAGGTATTATTATAAGTATTATAATTATATATAATAACTATACTTTTTTTAAAAAGTATTATTTTTTTGAAAGTATTGTAAGTATTTATCAGCGCTAAAGAAAGTGCTGATAAAGATTCATTTTATCAGCGCTTATTAACTTAGTGTTGATAAAAGGTATCTTTATCGACACTTTTTTTGAAGCATTGATAAAAGTGTCATGATCTATTTTAAGAACTCTAACCATTGCGAACCAGTTTGCGATATCTGAAGCTCTCCACAGAAGCGACCTGCTACCGACGCTCCTTTTTGTCGAATCCAAGCTTGAATTTAGGTCAGAATCAAGGTTCTAACTATTCCAAGGCTCAAATCCAAGTCTCAAGCGATTCAAGGGTTGAACGCAACCATGACTCGAACGGAATCTAGGTTTTTTGATATCTCTAATTTCCCTCGGTTATCCACTGAACCTTCTCATCCCATATCTATACATCCTAACAAGTCTAGTTGCACTATCCTATAATAAGACAACCTAAAATTCATTGTTTTTTAGATATATTGAAGTATTGTCTTTCTTGATATCTTGTAGGTCTCCTTGGGACAACATTGGTACTGTGCGACTTGAAATATGTCAAACCCAATGTTGGGTCATGTTGTTGTGAGGTATAATAGGCTCCCAATAACTATATTCCATGACATCTACCTCTTTACAATCGTCAACTTTTGAAAAAATCATCCATATAACGGTTGGTGTTATCATTGGTTTTCAATATTACATTTCAAATCACTTGGATGATGAAATATATGACATCATTTGGGTCTTATAATATATCATGAAACAATTGGCACTAAGAGGTTTGAGTGAGGAGGAACTGAAATATAGGGTTACCCCCTTCTACTTGAAAGGTAATTCTAGAAGTTGTTTCCAAAAAATGGATGATGAAATATCTGACACATGAGAACAACTATATAATGATTTTTTTCCTAGGATAATAAGAACTAAAATATGGTTTAAAATTAATGGATTTATTTAGGATGAATATACACTATTTCATGAGGCTTGGGATAGATTTAGGGGCCACTTATGAAATGTAACAATCAAATGATTCAGATGAATCTGTAAAATCAGATGAGAAAAAACATTATATATGTTTGATTTGTTGTCTTATTTATTTAATTACTTCTTGAAAAAATATAATGTTTTTAGTTTTTATTTTTGAAATATTTCAATTTTAATTTAAATAATATGACTTAAATGCTATAAAAATAAAAATCAAATAGGTTTAAGGTTCTATAATCCTTAGACCATATTATACATGAAAAACTGATTTTGAGATAAAATGTAATTGATATTTTGATTTTGGTTGTTGAAATATAGTCGAAAAATAAACAATTGGAATGAGTCATTTTTTAGGAAAAACTTCAACATCATGGTATTTTAAGAAACAAAATATTGTTTCATTATGCAGTGCATAAGAAGAGTAAATTATTGATAAAATTTATTATTCTTAATCCTTTAGGATTGATAATTTTTTTATAAATTTGATATTTTATTTGAAAAGTAACTCAGTCAACAAGAAAAGTTTTCTATTATTTAAAATTTAAATAATATTTTAAATCATTCAAGAATAAATCTTATACCACAAGATTTAACTAATTTTGATAAAATAAAATACTAACATTGATTGATGTAAATTTAATAAATAAGTCTTAATAGAATCTATTTTTTTGAAATAAAAATTATTTTTCATGGATAAAATCATTACACCTTTAAAATCCCACTTCAAGTCAACTTTATTAGTTTATATTTAATAATTTAATGACATGCTATGTTCACTATGGATTCTTAATTATATTTAATTTTATGGTTTACTAAACATAAACTTAAATCCATTTTTATGTCCTTCTAGTGGTAATATGATGCCCCACATATGTGACTATCTCAATTACATGAAATTAAAAAATGTTTCATTACAATACATTAACATGACCTTTTATGTTAATATTTTTATAGAATTAGGACAACAAATTAACTAAAAAACTCATGTATTTTTAAACTAATGGATTTTTTTTGGAACAATATATGCAACAACTTGATCCATAAGAATCCTTCACTATTCTTATTCGGATCAAGCTCCTCATGTCACATTGTTCTTATTCAAATTAAGATCCTCATGCGTGGATTTTATCCAATTATCATCCTTGTAATCCTCTCTAAATGATTTAGGTTCTACTTGGGAAAAATGATGTTTTTTGTAGAGTCTTACTCCTCCGAGTTTTCACCGAAACTTTCCGATCACCAATGACATTTTATTCATTTATTTCAGCCTTGCTTGTATTTCTTGTAGTTGATACAAATATAGCCATATTTGAAATGATTACCCACTCATTAATACTTCTTAAAAACCACTTCATTTATTTCATCACACATCTAATAAACACTATGTATTTTTTACTTTAATCCATCTAAAAACAGATCATTATTTAACATTGCCTTTTGGTTCCACCCTTAGGAATCTCTGATTACCATCCATGTAATTCTCACAAATGGGAGGCATTCACATTTGATAATGAATATATTGTGTGTATTTATTTATTTATTATACAAAATGAATATTTTATTAACCCAATAGGATATATTTACTTTCTCTCAGATGATTCAAAGTTTCAATCCAATGTATCTTATTTTCTCCTCATCCTCCTCACTCATTGATTGATTGTTTGGCGAGATCTATTTGTGTCTTTTTTATCATCATTATCACTTTACCATCGGCATATCCCTATGTTCAACAATGTTTTCATAGTAAAATCATTATCCATAGAATTAATTTATCATTACATATTTATGTTTAATTTATTTCTTTTCAATATTACTCATATAATAATTTTTTTCTTGTACAAGTGAATTATTTTGTTCGAGTTAGGGTGGTTTGTTCGAAGCTTCTCATGATCGTGAGGGGTCAGACTTCAAGTTTGTAACTGAGATAATGAAAACAAGGAAATGTGTCAAGAATGCATAAAACCATCAGGAAAAGGTGAATTCCTACTACTTATTTAATTAATTTTGTCATTATTTTATCTACTATTTGTAAGTTAACTTCTTTATCATTTTTATCTAATACTTATTTAGTTTTTTTCACAGATCTTTTGGGAAGTCATATTTTTATTTCAACTATCTGCAACAAACCATAAAAGAGATAAAATGATTCTTTCTACCAATGTAACCATGTTTTCTATATTCATTGTCTTTCTTTGTCGAACTGCCAACACTGCATATTGATTCGATGTTGTTAGAAAAAAACCTTTCTTATTGTTGAAAAAAAGTAGAGTATAGGAGGCTCATGTTCCCATTGTGGTGAATTCTCATGATATAATGGGCACATGAGCTTCTTATACTCTTCTAATTTTCAACAACGAGAAAAAAATTTCCGCTAAGAACATCGAGTCATTATGCAGTGTTGACAGTTCAACATAGAAAGACAATGGAATGTGGTTACATTGCCATTTAGGATTGTTTTGAGACTTTGGGATGTGTAATAATCAACCACACCTCAATCCGACACATGGTGTGACAAGTATGAAGTGCTTCTTTTTATTTAAAATTGACATGAATTTTAGTAAAAAAGACAACTGACATACTAAAAAATGAGAAAAAAATATTCCAATTATTTTTATACTTTATATAAATGAACCATAAGTCATTTGGGATGTGTAGTAATCAGCCACACCTCAATATGACACACGGTGTGACTGTTATGACTCAATATCAGTTTAAAATCGACGATTTAGTTAAAAAAATGCCACTCAGTGAAAACAAAGAAAGCGCGCTCGGATTTTTTTGATAATTTAGGAAATCAATTGGTAAGTAATCTTTGATGTGTAGTAATTATTCTCACATCAAATCAATACACGATGTGATCAGTATAGGTCAAAGTGCATGTTTCTAGTTTAAAATGACATTTTAGTAAAAAAAACAGTGATGTACTCAAAAATAATCAAATACATTTTTATTGTTTTTATAATTTATTACAATGATCCATAAGTCATTTGAGATATATATGAATCAACCTCATCTCAATCTGACACACGTTGTGACCGATATGACTCCAAGTGCGTCTTTTTATTTAAAAACGACATCAATTTTAATAAAAAAGAAAACTAACCAACTCAAAACTAAGAAAACACATTCATATTTTTTTATAATTTATTAAAATTATTTATAAGCCATTTGGTATGTGTAGTAATTATCCTCACCTTAATCTGACTCACGGTGTGACCGATATGACTCCAAGTGTATCTTTTTATTTAAAATTGACATCAATTTTAATAAAAAGGACAAATGACCTACTCAAACCCAATAAAACACATTAATATTGTTTTTATAATTTAGTTAAATGATCCATAAGTCATTTTTGATGTGTAGGAATCAGCCTCACCTCAATATGATACATGATGTGCCTGGTATGACTTAATGTGTCTGTTATCAGTTTAAAATTGACAGTTTAGTTCAAAAAATGTCACTCATTGAAAACCAATCAAGAATGATTGGATTTTATTGATAATTTAAAAATTGATTAATAATTCATTTGTGACGTGTAGGAATTGGTCTCAAATAAAACTGATACACGATGTTATCAGTATGAGTCAAAGTGCGTGTTTCTAGTTTAAAATGACATTTTAGTAAAAAAGACAAGAGACGTACTCAAAACTGAGTAAACACATTATAATTGTTTTGATACTTTATAAAAATTATTCATAAGACATTTAGGACATGTAATAATTATATTCACTTCAATTTGACACACGGTGTGACCAATATGACTTCAAGTGTGTCTTTTTATTTAAAATTAACATCAATTTTACTAAAAAGGACAACTTGCCTTCTCAAAACTAAGAAAACACAATCAAATTGTTTTTATAATTTAATTAAACAATCCATAAGTCATTTTTTACATGTAGGAATTATTTGCACCTCAATCTGATACACAATGTGCCCTGTATGACTCAATGTGTCTGTTATCAATTTAAAATTGGTAGTTTAGTTCAAAAAATACCACCCACTGAAAATCAAACAAACACACTCATATTTTATTTATAATTTAATACATTGATTCATAAGTCATTTATGATATGTAGTAATCATTATCATGTCAAACTTATACATGATGTGATCGATATGAGTCAAAGTGCGTGTTTCCAGTTTAAAATGACATTTTAGTAAAAAAGAAAAGTGTTGTACTCAAAACCAAGTAAACACATTCATATTGTTTTGATACTTTATGAAAAAAAATCCATAGGCATTTGAGACATGAAACAATGAGCCTAACCTCAATATGATACACATTGTTACCGATATGACTCAAAGTGCGTCTTTTTATTTAAAATTGACATCAATTTTAGTAAAAAAGATAGCTCACCTACTCAAAACTAAGAAAACACATTCAAATTGTTTTTATACTTTATTAAAATGATTCATAATTCAATTTTGAGGTGTAGGAATTACCCGCACCTCAATATGATACACAATGTGTCTGGTATGACTCAATGTGTCCGTTATCAGTTTAAAATCAATATTTTAGTTCAAAAAGTGCCACTCACTAAAAAATGAGAAAATGATTTCGGATTGTCTTTATAATTTAGGAAAATGATTCAGACGTCATTTTTGATGTCTATGAATTGGTATCATGTAAAACTGTCACATGATGTGACCAGTATGAGTCAAAGTGCGTGTTTCCAGTTTAAAATGACATTTTAGTAAAAAAGAAAAGCGACATGCTCAAAACTGAGCAAACACATTCAGATTATTTTGATACTTTAGAAAAATGATCCATAAGTCATTTGAGATGTGTAAGAATCATCCGCACCTCAATCCGATGCACAGTGTGACCGATGTGAATCCAAGTGTGGTTTTTCAATATATAAGTATCATTTAAGTTTAAAAGGCGCATCACATTGCCAAAACCGAGATTACGAGCCTATATTGTTTTCTCTTCATTTAAATTCTATATTCTCACTTGATTTTTCTGATTTCATGGTGTTTTTGGTGTTGCAGTGTGCTGTTAAAGCACATTGTAGTATGCCCCATTATTAGTGCTTCTGAAATAATTGATAAAATACTCGGGATTTTAATCTCTCTCCAGTAGTCAGCGCTTCTCTAATGCTGATAAAGGCCATTTTTAATGCTATTAAAAGCTGATTTTGTAGTAGCGCCTAACCATGTATCATCATAACAAGACTTAAGTCACCATGGTTGTTTGGGAAAAGTTTATCTGAGGAATTTTTTGATCTAATTATAGTCTTTTCCTATTTTATATGAGTGCTTTGATATCCCTATAACTCTTAATTGAGTTGTTGATCTATGTATCATTACTGATGTTTCAGTGTTCTCTGTTGATGTTGTGTAGCATCATGCCTCTGAGAAGACGTGTGAATAGGCCACAAGAGGAAGTTTCTAGTGAACCACAATAGGTGAATCCTCTGGCGGACCCGAATCTTTTTAAGATAGTGGTGAGTGTTGTCCAAGCTTTAGGATAGGTACTTACACCAGTTCCCATTTAGGCTCTAATAGTGGAACCTCAAAGGGACAAATATTGAAATCATGCTCAAGACTTTCTTCATCAGAATACACCAGTGTTATAAGTCTCTAAAGATCCTCAATATGACGAGGATTGGTTGGAAAAGATAGAGATGATTTTTGAGTTCTTGGAAACACCTGATTCGATAAAGGTAAAGTGTGCTACCTTCAAGATGGAAAGGACCATTAGGAGATAGTGTGATTTAATGGTGATAGTGAAAAACATTAGGGTCTTGAGTGGAAAGACTTTAAGGTTCTTTTAACAAATTAGTTCTACCCAGAATCTATGGTTTTGGTGAAGTCTATGGATTTTCTCAGCCTTCAACAAGGCGATAAGGCTATGACTTAGTATGGAAACCATTTTGCTGAGATTGTTCAGTTTTCTCTTAAGGTGGTGATGAATGATAAGATGAAGAAGGTTTTAGATGGGTCTTTGAGCTGATATTCGATCCCAGGTTTTCATGCTGAGGTTCAATTCTTATGTGGATGTAATTGATAGGGCATTGATGGATGGTCTTGGCCTAACAAGTAAGTCAGGGTTGACAAGAGTTCCTTTTTCTCCCACTAGCAATTATGTTAGTTTCTTTAAAGGAAAGAGAAAGTGGGATGATTCTCAAGGTGGATCTTAATAGTAGACATCATCCAAACCTCCTATAGTTCCTGATAGAGGCCCTATGGCTTACTTTTAGTGTTAGAATGTTGGGAATTCAAAATATGTTTGCACTGAGGCACTCAAGATTTGTAGTTCATGTGGATTCTTAGGTCACCTACAAAAGTTTTGTCACGTCTTTTATTCTATGTGTAGTGGAACAGGATCATCAGTACCTAAAATTACTATGGTGTAATCAAATGCTTCAAGAATTAAGGGTTTCTAACCACATGAATCCAGAACGAAGCTTCTTCATATAGTGAATGAGTATACAGAGTAAACTGGTGTGGGTCTAGTGACTGTGATAGGTACCATCACTATAGATTCATCTTTAATGACTGATTTATTTGATACTGGTGAATCTCACTCGTTTATATCAAATCATATTGTGAACCTGTTAAATCTTCCTACAAAGATTTTGTCTTATGTGATAGATATTACTATGCCCCTTAGAATGAAGAAAGAGCAGGGTCTCCATAGTCCCTCTTATGTTTTCTCTCTATCGAAAATTGAGCTTACTTAGAACTTTCTGGTTCTCGACATGAAACCACTTGAAGTCATTTTCAGGATGAATTGGTTGATTTCTCATAAGACCCAGATTTATTGTTATCTTGGTAAGTCTCCTTTACTATGCCTGATGGGGTGTTCCATGTTTTTTAGGGAGAATGGGACCCGAGATCGAGTAAATCCAGACCTTATTTTCCAGAGTTGGGTAGGGTAATATCAATGTTCTCTTTTGATATGGATAAATAATATTTGAGTGATGACCCCCCTCTAATTATTATCGAGTTTCCTAACATGTTTACATCATATTTCTCTTGTATGTCACCAGAAAGAGAGGTGTAGTTTTCCATTGATTTAGTACATGGTGGTCAATATTGATTCCCTCTTACCATATGACACCAACTAAACTGAAAGAGTTGAAAACTCATTTGGATGATCTAGTAGAGAAAGTATTTATATAACTAAGTGTGTCACATTGGGTGGAGCCTATTCACTTTATGAAGAAAGATTATGGGACACTTCACCTCTGTGCTAATTATCTAAAACTCAATCGAGTTACGGTAAAGAACAAGTATTTGTTGTAGCATATTGATGATATATTTAACCATTTGAAAGGGGAAAAGTGGTTCTTGAAGATATATCTTCAATATATTTATCACCATTTGGGAATTAAAGAATCTAACTTTCAGAAGACCGCCTTCAGGAGTAGGTATCATCATTACGAGTACCTTGTTATTCCTTTTGGTCTGACCAATACTTCTGTTATGTTTATGGCACTGATGAATAATATATTCCATGAGTACCATGACTCATTCATGGTAATATTTGTGGATGACATTTTGGTTTAATATAAAACCGAGGAGGACCATGTGTGTCATTTGAGAGAAATTATAGAAATTTTGATGGATCACTGACTTTACATGAATCTTTTAAAATGTTATTTTTGGATTCAAGAAGTGAAGTTCTTGGGACACGTGGTCTTGGAACATGGAATTTATATTGATCATAAGAAGGTGAAGGCTGTTATGATATAGGAGAAACCTCATAATGTTTTCAAGATACAAATCTTCTTGGGCTTGGAAGGTTATTACTATAGTATTTTTAAAGATTTCTTGAAGTTGGTGTCTCTAATGACCACTCTCACTCGGAAATGAGTGAAGTTATTATGGGATTAAAAGTGTTAGAATTATTTTGATGTGTTTAAATTCCTTTTGAATTATACACCAGTGTTGAATATTCTAGAGGATGGGCAAGGTTATGTGGTCTTTTGTGATGCATCTGGTTTGATATTGGGCCACATCCTTATACAAGTGAATCATGCGGTGTCCTATAGTTCCATAAAACTTAAACCACATGAGAAGAATTGTCTGATCCATGATCACAAACTCACGATTGTAATGAATTCTATTAAGATTTAGTGGTATTAATTTTTTGTAAAGAGGTTTACCATTTATTCCAACCACAAAATCTTGAGTTAAATATTCTCTCAAAAAGATTTGAACCTTCAATAGAGGTGTTGGGTGGAGTACCTGAAGTTTTTTTATCATGATATTGCCCACACCCCTAGAAAGTAGAATGTCATTGCTGATGTGTTGAGTAGAAAACTTCCGACCCATTCCATGAAAGAATCATCACAAGAGTGTATTTTGATGGATCTCATTGCATAGTTTCATTTGGGACTTCAGGAGAATGAGATTGAGGTTGTTTTGGAAAGTGTCTAGTAGACCTCCGCTCTTCTTGAGATGATTCTTTAGTAGAAGTAGCTAGATGATGAGTTTTGTGGAATTATGGATTCTTTTTATGGTGGGGAGACCTTTGGTGAGTGGACATTCTCTTCTGAGGTTATACTATGTTTTAGGAATCGTTATGTCGTGCCTTTTCCTATAAGAAAGGTCATGATGGGGGATTTCCATAATTGTCACGACCCGTCCTTAGGGCCCGTGTCGTGACTACCCCAAGCCCGCCTTCCATAGGCCAGGGGATGGCGACTAGCACCAAGGCGTAATTCCTGGTAAAAAGGGAAGACATTGCCTTTGTAAAGTAAACAAACACCACAGAGAAAGCAAGCAGAAGTAAACACTAAGTAAAAAATGGGCACAACAGTAAGTGCGGAAAAGTAAGTGGGCCAGAATATAAACTCAAACTGAAAGTAAAGTACAACTGGAAAGGGAAAATAACAACTGAAAGTAAAACCGCAGCCTTGAGCCGTCCACTGGAAGTCCCACCTGAAGGGTGGGTACAGATAGCCTCCACAGCTCCTCGGGTCCAGCCGTCCGCTCCGAGTACGCCCCGCCCAGTGATCCACCTCCGGGTACCAACCTGCTCCTCGTGCCTCAACCACGATCAGCGCTGTCCATCGTCTGCAACCAACACAACGTAGTGCGGGCATAGCCCGTGCATGGGTGAGTATAAGCTACTCAGTAGGGACCCCGAGACCCCCGAAGGTCTCCCAGAATCCACAAAGGAAAGATACAAACACAAAGTAACATCCGGCACTACTTAGGTATATGCCCATACATATACCTAAGTCATCAATTCTCGTTCGGCTCCAACATACGAGCCCGAGTTCGATCACATCCACACAGGATAACACAACACAATCCACATAGGAAAGCAATTCAAGATTCAACTCACACAGGTATACTTCTTCATATGACGATAGAGATGATCAGATATAGCCACTGATTCATCTAAGCCGTCGGACCCACAAAGGATCGATAGGTACTAACCCCCGTAATGACCCACAAAGGATCTGACCCACACAGGGTCGATAGGTAACTAACCCCCACAGTGACCCACACAGGATCGGACCCACACAGGATCTGTAGGCGCTGACCCACACAGGACCGCTGAGCGCTGACCCACACAGGATCTAACCCACACATGATCGGTAGCACTGATCCACATAGGATCGCTGAGTGTTGTAGTCGTCGCCGTCGAATCCACGGAGGATTTCTGTACAGTCTTCATCGTCGTTGCAGTCGCAGCCAGCTCTAGGGTTCCCGCACATAGCAAGCTCGTTCGGGAGGGTCCGCTCCACGAGCCGAAGGGCCGATACATCAACTGACACATAGTCTGGAGTTGATGTATCTGAAAGTTCTGTATCGTCAACAAGAACTCAACGTCACAGACGGCGCGTCAATCAGACGCTCGGTCTGAGAGTTATTGGCTTTTTTGTTTCAGGGGCCCGATTGGTTTTTAAGTCAAAACCAACCCGACCGTACTCCAACTGCGTCCAAACCTCGAGTGGAGTAAGCCAAAAGGTCCTTCTCACTAAGAGGAATCCAAAAAAGTCGACGACACGTCAATCGGACGTCTGGAGCTCAAGTTATAAGCGTTTCCGCTCCGAGGGCCCGGTTGGTTTCGTGTACGAACCAACCCGACCAAATCCAAAGTTCTCCGAAACCCTAAGTGTAATATACCGAAACGACCATCTCGATCCAAGGATCACTACGCAACTGACGGTGTGTCGATCGAAGGTCCGCAGCTCAAGTTATGGGCAACATACCGAAAAAGGTTTGATAATAGGGGGTTCGGGCCTGGTCCGACCCGACCCGATACCCCCAGGGTCGGCCCGAACCGGGTCGACCCGAACCGGGTCAACCCGAACCGGGTCCGGGTTCAGCCCACTTGGGTGCGGCCCGGCCCCACCTGGGCGTGGCCCGGCCTGGCTGTCCGGCCGGGCGGCTCGGCCCGGCGCGCTGGCGCTGGCCAAGCGGCCGCGCAAAGGGGGGAACCGCTCCCCCTGGGTCGAAACTACGGCCTCGTGTGGGGGCCACCCCTTGCCAACGGACGTGGCCGGTTGTCGCGTCCTGTCTGCTCCGGTCTCACACGGTCGCGGGATTTTCGGCCTACTGCCGTGGCTTCAGCCGCGGTGGCTCTTCCCGGTGGCGCGCCGGGCGCCGCCGTCTTCTGGCGGCCGGCTAGTGCCGGCCGCCACCTCCTGCCGCCGGCGCCACCGTGCCGGCGAGGCACACCGGCGGGTTGATCCGCGGACCACCGAATGAGCTCTGGTGGTCGGAATTGCCCGCCTTCTTCGCCAACGGCCCCCCTGGGACCGATTCTTCACTGCGAAGACCTCACAACGCCCGTGCGGCCTGCTTCATCGTCGCCCATCGATCCGCACACCAAGAACAAAGGGACAGTGGGTTCGGA
Source organism: Viscum album (assembly GCA_963277665.1). Taxonomy (NCBI): domain Eukaryota; kingdom Viridiplantae; phylum Streptophyta; class Magnoliopsida; order Santalales; family Viscaceae; genus Viscum; species Viscum album. Next base: position 1,778,762,353 of record OY728131.1, on the reverse strand, counting down.
CTTGTTCGTTGGTCCGCACCCACCGCGTTAGCAGTTTAAAAAGGTTTCTGACAAACTTTAAACATATGCCGCGGGTATAAATCACAAAGATTTAATTGAATCAAAACCCCTACCTCGTCGAATTTGTTGAGCGGGGATTCGTCGCGGAAAAGCATGTCGCGGAAGAAAGTGTCGCGGAAGGGGAATCGTCGCGTCGCGGAAGGAGTGTCGCGAAAGAAGCATCACGGAAGAAGCGTCGTTGATTTCCGAGGATCCGGCATTCTTCGCGTTCTTCACGTTCTTCGCGAGGAAGAGAAGATCTTCAAGAGCCTGAGTGAAATCTCTTAGCCTCTCAACACCACCCCTAATAAAAATAAGAGTTGTCTTATTTTTATTTCACAAGCCTTGCGTTTTAAAATTCAAAAATGAAAGAAACAGTTAAGTGAATTTAATTGCAACGCTTAAACCGCCACATTAATGAGGCGTTTCTTAACCAAAATAAACGCACGGTTTGACTTCATTAATAGGGGGTGCAGGTGCGTTACTTAGTTAAAGGAGGGGGGTTTATGAAGAAAAGAAACGGTGGGGCTTATGTGGGCCCCACCTCACAAATATCCTACCAAGTTGGTAGGATATTTGTGGGTCCCACATCACCCACTTAACTTAAGTTAAGCAAAATAAAATAAAAATCGGTTGTACCACTTTTATTTTATTTCTTAACTTAACCCCGAAAATTAAAAACCACATCCGAGCAAACGCAACTCCGGAAAAGATGTTTCTAAGCAAATACCAGTGCTGCGATTCCATCGGTGCCATCGGAATTTGATTCCGAGCACCGGTTCAAAAGTTAGAAAAACCCGCTCGTTCGTTCACTGAACGTACCCGAGCTAAACTTCGGAAAAAGATTCCGGGCACACCGGGCCTCGGAATTAGGTGCCGTTAGAAACTGCATTCTTGTAAAATTCCCAAGAAAATTAAGAAAAAAATTTCCTTGAATTTTTAGGGTCTTTACATCACTCCCACCTCAGGGATTTACGTCCCCGTAAAGATACATAAAAAACTAGAGAAACAAATGTGGGTACTGAGCATGCATCTGAGCCTCCCGCTCCCAAGTGCTCTCCTGGAGGTTCCCGTGCTGTCATCTGATGCGCACTAGAGGAATCGACCGTCCACGTAGGACCCACTCCTATCGATCCTCGATCTCCACCGGGACCTCCGCAAAAGTCGCCCCATCATCAATGTCCAGCTCTCCATGGTCAATGATATGCGTCGGGTCGTGCACGTATCTCCTTAGCTGAGATACGTGGAAGACGTTGTGCACCCGGTGCAACTGAGGTGGTAGATCCAGACGATAATCCACCTTGCCAATCCTGCTGAGGACCTGGAATGGTCTGATGAAGCGTGGAGACAACTTTCTGCCTCGGCCAAATCTCTGTAATCCACGTCGAGGTGAGACCCGCAAGAAGACATGGTCGCCATCCTCAAACTCCAGTGGCCTCCGCCTCCTATCAGCATAAGACTTCTGCCAGCTCTGAGCTATCCTCATCTTCTCCTGGATGACCTGGACCTTCTCTGTCATGGCCTGGACCATCTCCGGTCCCACAAGTGTTGACTCCCCAGGGTCTTTCCAGCACAACAGTGATCTGCAGGGTCGGTCGTACAACACCTCGTATGGTGCCATCCCGATAGTGGAGTGATAACTGTTGTTGTATGCGAACTCCACCAAGGGTAGGTGGTCCTCCCAGCTGCGACCAAAGTTGAGGACACACGCGCGAAGCATGTCCTCGAGAGTCTGAATGGTCATCTCTGTTTGACCATCCGTTTGAGGGTGAAAGGCGGTGCTCATACGTAGCTACGTCCCGAATGCCTCCTGCAACCTCTTCCAAAGCTGGGAAGTAAAGATAGAATCTCGATCGGAGACGATAGATGATGGTACACCGTGAATACGTACAATCTCTTGAATGTAGAGATGTCCCAAGCTCTCCACTGAGCCCTGCTCACTGATGGGTAAGAAGTGAGCCGACTTGGTGAGTCGGTCGACAATCACCCAAGTGGAGTCGTGACCTCTGGAAGTGTGTGGAAGTCTAGTCACGAAGTCCATAGATATGCTATCCCACTTCCACTCTAGAACCTCCAAGGGTTGTACCAAGCCTGCTGGTACCTGGTGCTCTGCCTTCACCTGCTGGCAGGTGAGGCATCGAGAAACGAACTCTGCCACAACCTTCTTCATGCCCGACCACCAGTGCTGTCATCTAAGATCCTGGTACATATTCGCCACTCTAGGATGTACCAAAAAAAGGGGAAGTGTGAAACTCCCCCATCACCTCCTCCCGTGAAGCAACTGGTAACAAGGTACGTCCTATGAAAAGGACGTCGTGCTCTCCTCCAAAGGAGAAACCATCAGGTGCCTGTCTCGAGGATATCTGCACACGCCGCGTCTCACAGTCGGCGTCCCCACACTGTGCCTCTCTAACCCACTGCAGTAGTGGAGGAGTGACTGTGAGTGGCTGAAGGAAGGCTGCTCCATCTCTATCCACGAAGGATATCTGCAAAGCGGCTAGCTGCTCTGTCACCTCTGCAAGTAGCTGAATGCTCGTCCTCCTGCTGAGAGCATCGGCTACTATGTTCCCCTTTCCAGGAGTATAGACTATCTCAAAGTCATAGTCCTGGAGAAACTCGAGCCATCGCCGATACCTCAGGTTCAGGTCCTTCTGCGAGAAGATGTACCTGAGACTCTGATGGTCAGAATAGACTGTAAATCGCTCGCCCATCAGATAGTGTCGCCATGTCTTCAGCGCGAATACCACTGCTGCTAAATCCAGGTAATGGGTAGCGTAGTTCTACTCATGCGGCCTCAACTGACGTGATTCATAGGCGATCACTGCCCGCTCCTGCATCAGGACACATCCGAGTCTGGTCCCTGATGCATCGCAGTAAACTACGTACCCAACTCCCTCCTCCGGTAGCCTCAAGATAGGCGCGCTGGTCAATCTCTGTCTCAGCTCCTGGAAGCTCTGCTGACAATTTTCTGACCACACAAAGGGTTTCCCCTTCTTCGTCAAAGCTGAGAGTGGTGCCGCAACTCTAGAGAAGTCTGGCACAAATCTTCGATAGTATCCAGCTAGTCCCAAGAAACTCCGCACCTCCGTCACGCTCCTAGGTGGATCCCAAGCTAGCACTGACTCGATCTTCGTAGGATCCACCGCAACTACCGCCTCAGAGATGAAGTGTCCCAAGAAGTGGACCTCGCGTATCCAGAACTGACACTTTGAGAGCTTACCATAAAGCTGGTGCTCTCGGAGTGTGTCCAGTACAACCCGCAAGTGGTAGGCATGCTCCTCCTCAGTGGTCGAGTATATCAAAATGTCGTCGATGAAGACCACGACAAATCGATTGAGGTATGGCTGAAAGATCCTATCCATGAGGCCCATGAACACTGCTGGAGCATTGGTTACGCCGAATGGAATAACCAAGAACTCATAGTGGCCATACCGACATCTGAAGGTCGTCTTCTGCACGTCCTCATCCCGAACTCTGAGTTGATGATAACCTGACCTGAGGTCTATCTTCGAGAACCACCGTGCTCCCTTGAGCTGATCAAAGAGGTCATCAATCCTCGGTAGCGGATACTTGTTCCTCACTGTCACCTGGTTTAGGCGACGATAGTCGACATAAAGTCGCAAGCTCCCGTCCGCCTTCTTGGAGAACAATATCGGGGAAGCCCAGGGTGAAACACTAGGTCAGATGAATCCCTTTCCCTACAAGTCCTCCAACTGTACCCGTAGCTCTCAAAGCTCGGCAGGAGCCATCCGATATGCTAGAGTGGATATCGGGGTTGTCTCAGGGTATAGGTCAATGTAAAATTCTACCTCTCTACGAGGAGGTAGTCCTGGAACATCGTCGGGGAAAACGTCCACATACTGATCCACCACTGCAGGAAAACTAGGACTCCACACGTCAACTTCTCCTAGGATGAGGCCAGCCAACTGATGAGTGATGGGCTGTCCTCTCCTCTGCAGGAGTCCATCATGTGCTGCGAAGGCTCCCTTCTCGCCGGTGAAGGTGAACCTGCTCACGTCGGTGCGTACACATCGCACCTTGTGCCTAATACAGTCGATCAGAGCATAGACTGTAGATAACCAATCCATACCCAAGATGACGTCGTAAGGCCTCGACGCCGCTACAAGAAGATCCCAGCCGAAGCTCTCACCTCCTAGAGTAAGCTCAAACTGCCGGCACCAGTGCGTAATCGTTGATTCTGCTCAAGCAGGAGTCTCTAGCTGTAAGGATCAAACCAACGGCTCTGTCGGAATCTCCAAGCTCTGAACAAGGGCAGTGTCTATGAAAGAATGACTCGCTCCTATGTCTATAAGAACTGCAGCAAGGGTGTAATAGACACAGAAAGTACCTCGAATCATCTTGGGTGCGCTATGGTCGTAAGCCTTCGCTGCTTGGAGTTGTGCCTGTCTCTGCCCGCCAGCTCCCTGTGGTCGGGGTGGACCTCCTGGTGGTGGTGGTGGTAGAGCCTCAAAGCATCGCCCACCACTTGTTGCTCGGCCAGCTCCTCTGCCTCGTCTGCTTGCTCCCTGCGGATCGCCACGGTCGACCCTCTGCCTCTGCCTAGGTGGCCCCTCAACCATCTGCTACTCCTCGGTACGGCGGGTCGGGCAGTCACGACCCATGTGGCCCTGCCCGCCGCATGCGTAGCACTGTCTACCTCTCGAAAGACTGGCTCCGTGCTGTGTGCTCCGCACTGCTGAGCCAGTGTCCTAAGGTCGTCTGCCTGAGGGTCTGGTCTACCTGGACCCATGAGTCATCCGTCAGCTGCATGCTGTCGAAGACTCTGCTATGTGCCGCCCTACGGTAGGTCTCGCTGCTGATGAAGGCTCAGCAAGGAAGCTCTCTATCAAAAGGGCTCTCTCCAGTACCCCTGCCTGAGTCGGAATGCTGAGGGAGATCAGTGATGCCCTGATCTCATGCCTCAATCCCTGCTCAAAGGTCCGGGCCCGGAAGAATGGGTCCCATACCATGTCTGTCGAGTAGCGCGAGAGATCGGTAAATCTCGCCGAGTACTAGGTGACCGTCAAGCTACCCTGCCGTAGCTGTAGAAGCTCCTGGATACGCACCGCACGGAGGGTGGCTGGGATGAACTTCGAGCGAAGGAGGCTCTCAAAGTCCGTCTAGAGGAGAGATGCCTCATCATGCACCTGGAGCATCAAGCTCCACCATCTGCCTGCTTTCGCATGCAGTAGGCTCGCTCCGAGGATCACCATGAGGTCTGCTGGTGTCCTCACTAAGCTGAAAACTCTTACAACTACCTCCATCCAATCCTCGGCTGCCTGGGGGTCCGTCTCCCCACGGAACCTGGGCGGTCGCTGGCGCTGAAACTCGTGCAGTGCACTAAGGCGACGTGCATCGTCAGCGGCTGGGGCTGTTAGCATCGGTGGCTCGGCGGGTAGAGGTATCGTCAGTGCCTCTGCTGTCAAAGGGCCTTGTACCGAGGCCTCGTCGCTCGGTGGGCTTTCATCACGCACAACTCTCGGAACCCTAGCTGACTGCCGTCGTGGGGCCATCCTGAAAAGAAACAGGTGCGCCACAGTCAGAACAGTATACCTGGTGAGTTGACACAAAGTAATCACAAAGAAAACACGAAACACATATGCAATCAATGTTTACGTGCATTAAGTTGGAAATCAGGAGTTAGGGTCCTAGTGTACGGATACGTCGGCCGCCGCACCAACACTGGTCTCCCTGGACTGATAACCACACTCAATACTCTTAACATTATTGCTTCACATAGAAAAAGATCAGAGTCCTGAGTTCTGTGGTAGAACTGAACTCCTCTGATACCAATTTGTCATGACCCGTCCTTGGGGCCCGTGTCGTGACTACCCCAAGCCCGCCTTCCATAGGACAGGGGCTGGCGACTAGCACCAATGCGTAATTCCCGATAAAAAGGGAAGGCATTGCCTTTGTAAAGTAAATAAACACCACATAGCAAACAAGCAGAAGTAAATACTAAGTAAAAACTAGGCACAAAAGTACGTGCAGAAAAGTAAGTGGGTCAGAATACAAACCCAAACTGAAAGTAAAGTACAACTGGAAAGGGAAAACAACAACTGAAAGTAAAACCGCAGCCTCGAGCCGTACACTGGAAGTCCCATCTGAAGGGTGGGTACAGATAGCCTCCACAGCTCCTCGGGTCCAGCCGTCCGCTCCGAGTACGCCCCGCCCAGTGATCCACCTCCGGGTACCGACCTGCTCCTCGTGCCTCAACCACGATCAGCGCTGTCCGTTGTCTGCAACCAACACAACGTAGTGCGGGCATAGCCCGTGTAGGGGTGAGTATTAGCTACTCAGTAGGGACCTTGAGACCCCCGAAGGTCTCCCAGAATCCACAAAGGATAATCCACAAAGGAAAGATACAAACACGAAGTAACATCCGACACTACTTAGGTATATGCCCATACATATACCTAAGTCATCAATTCTCGTTCAGCTCCAACATCCGAGCCCGAGTTCAATCACATCCACACAGGATGGCACAACACAATCCACATAGGAAAGCAAATCAAGATTCAGCTCACACAGGTATACTTCTTAGTATGACGGTAGAGATGATCAGATATAGCCACTGATTCATCTAAGTCGTCGGACCCACAAAGTATCGATAGGTACTAACCCCCGTAATGACCCATAAAGGATCTGACCCACACAGGGTCGATAGGTAACTAACCCCCTCAATGACCCACACAGGATCAGACCCACACAGGATATGTAGGCGTTGGCCCACACAGGACCGCTGAGCACTGACCCACACAGGATCTGACCCACACAGGATCAGTAGCACTGATCCACGTAGGATCGCTGAGTGCTGTAGTCGTCGCCGTCGAATCCACGGAGGATTTCTGTATAGTCTTCATCGTCGTTGTAGTCACAGCCAGCTCTAGGGTTCCCACACACAACAAGCTCGTCCGGGAGGGTCTGATCCACGAGCCGAAGGGCCGATACATCAACGGACACATAGTCCAGAGTTGATGTATCTGAAAGTTTTGTATCGTCAACAGGAACTCAACGTCACAGATGACGCGTCAATCGGACGCCCGGTCTGAGAGTTATTGGCCTTTTCATTCCAGGGGCCCAGTTGGTTTTTAAGTCAAAACCAACCCGACCGTACTCCAACTATGTCCAAACCTCGAGAGTAGTAATCCAAAAGGTCCTTCTCACTAAGAGGAATCCAACAAAGTCGACGGCACGCCAATCGGACGTCCGGAGCTCAAGTTATAAGCGTTTCCGCTCCGAGGGCCCGGTTGGTTTCGTGTACGAACCAACCCGTCCGAACCCAAAGTTCTCAGAAACCCTGAGTGTAATATACTGAAACGACCTTCTCGATCCAAGGATCGCTACGCAACTGACGGTGCGTCGATCGGAGGTCTGAAGCTCAAGTTATGGGCAACAGACCGAAAGAGGTTCGGTAATAGGGGGTTCGGGCCCGGCCCGACCCGGCCCGATACCCCCAGGGTCGGCCCGGCCTGGCGGTCCGGCCAGGCGGCTCGGCCCGGCGCACTGGTGCTGGCCAAGCAGCCGCGCAAAGGGGGGAACCGCCCCCCCTGGGTCGAAACCGCAGCCCAGCGTGGGGGCCGCCCCTTGCCAACGGACGCGGCCGGTTGCCGCGTCCTGCCTGCTCCGGTCCCGCACGATCGCGGGACTTGCGGCCTGCCGCCGCAGATTCAGCTGCGGCGGCTCTTCTCGGCGGCGCGTCGGGCGCCACCGTCTTCTGGCGGTCGGCCGGTGTCGGCTGCCGCCTCCTGCCACCGTGCCGGTGAGGCGCGCCGACGGGTTACTCTGCGGACCACCGGACGAGCTCCGGTGGTCGGAATTGCCCGCCGTCTTCGCCAACGGCCCCCCCGGGACCGGTTCTTCACTGCGAAGACCTCACAACGCCCGTGCAGCCTTCTTCATAGTCGCCCGTCGATCTGCACACCAAGAACGAAGGGACGGTGGGTTCAGACTTGTTCGTTGGTCCGCACCCACCGCGTTAGCGGTTTAAAAAGGTTTCCGACAAACTTTAAACATATGTCACGGGTATAAATCACAAAGATTTAATTGAATCAAAACCCCTACCCCATTGAATTCGTTGAGCAAGGATTCATCGCGGAAAAGCACGTCGCAGAAGAAAGCATCACAGAAGGGGAATCATCGCGTCGCGGAAGAAGCGTCGTTGATTTTCAAGGATCCGGCGTTCTTTGCGTTCTTCGCGTTCTTCGCATTCTTCGCATTCTTCACGAGGAAGAGAAGATCTTCAAGAGACTGAGTGAAATCTCTTAGCCTCTCAACACCACCCCTAATAAAAATAAGAGTTGTCTTATTTTTATTTCACAAGCCTTGCATTTTAAAATTCAAAAACAAAAGAAACAGTTAAGTGAATTTAATTGTAACGCTTAAACTGCCACATTAATGAGGCGTTTCTTAACCAAAATAAACACACGGTTTGACTTCACTAATAGGGGGGGTGCGGGTGCGTTACATAGTTAAAGGAGGGGGGTTTATGAAGAAAAGAAACGGTGGGGCTCGTGTGGGCCCCACCTCACAAATATCCTACCAAGTGGGTAGGATATTTGTGGGTCCCACATCACCCAATTAACTTAAGTTAAGCAAAATAAAATAAAATTCGGTTGTACCACTTTTATTTTATTTCTTAACTTAACCTCAAAAATTAAAAACCACATCCAAGCAAACTCAACTCCGGAAAAGATGTTTCTAAGCAAATATCGGCGCTGCGATTCCATCGGTGCCCTCAGAATTTGATTCTGAGCACCGGTTCAAAAGTTAGAAAAACCCGCTCATTTGTTCACTGAACGTACCTGAGCTAAACTTCGGAAAAATATTCCGGGAACACCGGGCCTCGGAATTAGGTGCCGTCAGAAACTGTGTTCTTGTAAAATTCCCAAGAAAATTAACAAAAAAATTTCCTTGAATTTTTCAGGTCTTTACAATAATTCCCACTGGAAGATGAACCCTAGTACCACAAAGATGTTTTATGATATACAGTGAGGATTCTGGTGGATGGGTATGAGATAAGACATCACTAACTTTGTTTCTCATTGTTATAACAACCAACATGCCAAGGCCAAGCACAAAAAACCTTCAAGTTTTCTTTAGTCACTTCTAGTGACGACTTGGAAGTGAGATGATATTTTTATGGATTTCCTAGTTGGGTTTCCACTTATCCTTTATAAGAATAATACAATATGGAGTGTGATTGATAGACTAACCAAATAGACTCACTTTTTACCCATTTGAGATACAACCAAAGTTGAGGGTTTGGGAAGTCTCTATGTGAAATAGATTGTCTGTTTGCATAGAATTCTGCCTGCTATAGTTTTTGATAGAGATTCTCATTTCAATTTTCATTTTTGGAGAGGCCTCTAAAAGGTAATGGAATCCTAGGTACATTTGAGTATGTCTTATCATCCATAGATAGATTACTAGATAGAATGATCTATACATATTCTTGAACACAAGGTACGAGCCTGTGTTCTCGACTTTGGTAGAGATTGGGATGGACATTTGAGGATGGTTGAGTTTACCTACAACAATAGTTACCAGTCTTCCATTAGGATGGAACCCTTTTAGGTTTTGTATAAAAATCTATGTAAAACTCTATTATGTTGGTTAGAGATTGGTGAAACTTCCTTGGCTGGACTGAGTTTGGTCCAAGAGATTACAATAAAGATTTAGTTGATTTGTTATAGAATGGTGATGACACATAGCCGATATAAATCCTATGATAATTATATTTGAATATCATTGGAGTTTTTAGTTGGTGAACAGGTATTATTAAGAGTTTAACCTCAGTTGGGTCACCAAGGCCTTAGGAAATAGGGAAAGCTTGCACCAAGGTTTTTGGGTGCTTTGAGATTGTTGATCAGGTGGGGAAATTGGCCTGCCATTTGACAATTCCACCGCAGTTAACTTTGATCCACAATGTGTTTAATGTATCAGAACTTAGGAAGTACCTTTCTAACCCTTCTCATGTCTTGATTTGGGAAGATCTTGATTTTGAACTCGATTTATCCATGACTAAGCATCCAATCAGGATTGTTGATTCTGAGACAAAGGTTTTTCATGGGAAGACGATACCTTTGGTTCATGCACTATAGAAACATGGTTCTGATTTGCATGATACTTGGGAGTGAAAGACACCGATGAGAGAGCAGTGGGATTATATATTTGATATTAAATCTTTTTATAGAATTTCTAGGGACATAAAGTGTTTATGGTGGGGAGGTTGTAGCATATCGTTACTTGATTTTAGGTATCCCTTAACCCTTTTTTTATCATACCTTGATAGGGGCTCGTCTTGGGTTGTCTTTAGTGGAGTTTGGAATTTTTTGAAAGCCTATGGGGTTGTGTCCAATTAGCTCATGGTTAGGGAAAACCATGTGGTTTGGCCCAACAAACCATGCACCCTTTGATAATCCATTAGAAGGGGAACATATTTTTTCCAAATTGTGTGTCCACCCCTTCAAATCGTGCACCCTTGGAAAGTGAGGGTTTGCACGATTAGTGCATGGTTAGTTTAACCATACAGTCAAACCATGAACCCTTGAATAATGAGGGTTTATGTTATCAGTGCATGATTAGTTTAACCATACAGTGAAACCATGCACCCCATCCATAAGTCTAGCAAGGGTGAATGGTTAGGGAACATAACTATTACTAATTGTACAACCCAATCCAAAAAACCGTGCATGTAGGTTTTTTAACCCTTTTAAAATTTAATTAAAAATCCTAGGACCCATATTTAAGATGCCTAAATACCCCCACTAAACTTAAATTATTTTCTTTTACTTTTGGAGGCTCTCTAGAGAATTCCTTGGCTCTATAAACCTCTTCTCTTGTGAATCGAAGTGCCGATGGAAGATTTCAATCCCTCTTCGGTAAGAGAATCTCCTCTTGTATGGTTTCTTCTAATATTATCTTCTATCCTATTTATAGAGTGATATATCATCATGTTATTGATGGATCTAATCTCTATTTTGATAGATCTAGATTTTAGGTTAGATTCAATGATCTCTTATGTAATTTACCCTGATTTGGCACTCTCTCATGTAGCCAAATCAGGTTGGTTATGGGACCTCATGCACACCTCTCTGTATGTCATAGGCTACTGACTAGCAACGAGGGTGTAAAAAATATAGTGGGGAGAATATACCCCCTAATATATAGTTGAAATACAAAGAAAATAAGCAATAACAATAAATATTAGAGTGAAAGAAAAATAGAGGAAATAATGAAACATACAATTAGAAGGTAAAGGAAGAATCAATAACCAAATAATAGTGAACCATGTAATGACAGAGTCTAATGTATCTAGACGTACGTCAAACTGAAAGTAATACAGATAAAAGACCATGTTGACATAAACAACTCAAAACTCTAATCTTGAACCCCATGCCAGTCCCACCTTTATGATCCAACCCATCTAGAAAAAAATAATCAACTATAAGGTCTATTACCCTTGTCCAAACCTGTATCCATGTAATCTTCTTGGGCACTAAATGACGACCCGAATAGGGTGTGAGTAAAACTCAGTAAGTCGACACCACTAGGTCTAAGCAAAACTAGTTTGAAAATTAGTGCATGAAATAAAGCGATAAATAGGTGTATTAATTAAAAAATTAATACAATATAATAATAAACCCACTTCAACACCATGCTAGAATTTCTTTAAGCATGTATAACAACTATGCCAACCATAACCACAAACCATGGAATAATTATATAACTATGAAAATCCCTTTGTATAATCATTTCAGCATCTGAGCCAATCCCTCTATATAAACATTTCAGCATCTAGGCCAAGCCCTCTATATAAGCATTTTAGAATCACTGGGCATAGCCCTCTATATAATCATTTTAGAATCACTGGGCATAGACCTCTATATAATAATTTCATCATCACTCACAACACAAGTCATAACAATAAGGGTAACACATCACAATATCACAAGCCACAATGGTTAATTATGCCAATTAATATTTTTATTTCAATTACTCATTCATTAATTACATTATAACTTAAGTTTTTGTCATGCCAATTTGCATTCCCATTTTATATCAAAGAATAATTAGTCATTCAATGATCCACTTTGCCTTTATCCAAGGAGAATCTATCACAATCAATCACTTGAGATTTTATGTCATGCTTAAATATACTTTAATCTATTAGCCAATTCATTATCATTCTAGGGTAGGCTCACCCAATAGGTAGTTGTTCCACTTGATCATGACATCTGGAAGGGTGGAAAGAACTCTAAAATCACCTAGAAAATTCCTAAGGCTCTAGAGAGGAGGGTTGTGTGTGAATGAATAATGAATCATATGCACATCACGACCTTAAAACCACTGAGCCTAAGAAATACATGGTGTGCAATCCTTTCACATCGTGTATTTCCCAAATTATGAGTTATGCCAAAAAGCATGTCGCCTCGGGTTAAAACAACCCTTATTGAACATTACATGACATGAACCATTTTCATGGTGAGTATTCATTTCACGTCATGAACCCATTTCATGGAACCATCCTGGCAATAATTACACATCATGTAAAATATAAATGACATGTAAATTCCTTACAGATATATTTAAGCCTAACTTCTACAAAAGAGCCCGAACCACCTCTGAATCCTTCCAAAATCATAAGAAACCCTCATAATCCCCTTTAAAATGTTTATACACAAACTCCATTAATTCAAACAAACATACATCCCTAAACTTTAGGTCATTTCCCCAAGAATTTCTCTCAGTCCGTAAATGAGACTCGACCATCAAGGTTTAAAGAAGAAGGAAACCCAATAAAATAGGTTCAATGAAAAACTCAAAGAGGGAGGTTACTGAAAAAAGATGGGATCTTACAACCTCTCCACTATATAACAACTCATCCCTAAGTTGCTCCAAGAATCATTGTGGGGTCTCGGTGAACAAGTTTGGTAACTATGCTTGCATATCAAACTCCCTCTCCTGGGTATCCTCTTGAACATGACCATGTTTACACTACACTCTAACTATAGGTATGGTCTTTCCCTAGAGATACTTCTCACTATGGTCCATAATCTGTATCGGATGATCCTCAAAAGATGCATCTATAAAAAGATTGATGTCCTCAAATTCTACCACATTAGAAGGGTCATGATAATATCTCTGAAGCTGCAACATGTGAAACAGGTCATGCACGACACTGTAGCGTTGTGGAAGGGACGATTAGTACACCACTAGACCTAAACTTCCCACTATCTCAAATGAACCAACAAACTTGGGTGTTAGCTTTCTCATTTTCATCATACGACATTTCTCTAACCTAGGCGACACTTGAAGAAAAACATAGTGACCAACCTCAAACTCTAGGGGTTGTATCTGATGGTCAATGTATAATTTCTACCTGTTCTTCATAGTCACCAATTGGGCTATGTAATGAGTCTCCCTCTACCTAGTCTAAAGAGGTATTTTCTTTAAAATAATAAACTGAGGCTTCGGCCCCAACCTTTAAAAAAACCAACTGCCTCCTGATCAACTGAACCTACCTAGATGTCACCTACATGAGACTAGGTCCAATAAGCACTGATTCACCAACCTCTAACCAACAAATAGGCGAATGACACAACCTAACATATAAATCCTCAAAAGGATCCATTTGGATTGATGCCTGTAAGATGTTATTATATGAAAAATCCATGAGTTCCATATGCTTCTCCCATGAACCACCAAAATCCAAAACATAGTCTCATAACATATGCTCCAGAATCTAAATAGTTCACTCAGATTGACTGGGTCTGTGGATGGTAGGTTGTACCCAGAAGAACCAACAATCCCAAAGCCTTCTGAAGACCCCTCCAGAACTGAGATGTGAAACAAGAATCTCTATCTAAAATGATACTCATCAGAACACCATGCAACCAAACTATCTCATGCATGTAAATAATACCCATATCATTAATAATGAAGGTCACCCTGATAGGAAAGAAGTGGTCTACCTTCTTCAGTTGATCTATGATCACCCACACTACATCGTTCTTATGGGCTATTCTAGGCAATCCTATCATAAAATCCACAGTTACATCATCCAATACTACAAATATGACCTTTAAAAGTGCTAGAAAAGTCCATTTACAATGCTAAAAAAGTGTTATTAATCTCAGCAAAGATAAAGGGGGGTCCTTTTTATCAACACTAAAAAAACACTGATAAAAGTTAAAAAAACATTAAAAAAATATATTCATGCAATATGGGGAGGGGCTTCAATAGCGCTTGAAGCCCCCTTCAACAGAGCCACCCCCCACCTTAGCCTACATGCCCAAGCCACCCCTAGCCTTTAACAGTGCTTAGTCCCATTTTCACCCCGTGCGCGCGCCCTGCCTCCCCCTGGATTCGAATCTGGAACCTCTTGCTTGCGCGCCTAAGCCTTTACCACTCCACCATATTGCTTTGCTCTAAATTTAATAATATATCTATTTATTTATATATGTATTTAGTTATATTCACTCATATATTAATATATATTTATATAAACACATATATATATATATATATATTTGTATATTAATATATATATATACATATATAGTTATATTTATATATTTATACATTTATTAGTATATTAATAAATATTGATATCTATTTATTTATATATATTTATATTTTTTATCCATATATTTATTCGTATATTAATATATATTTATAAGATCAGTTTTGAATTCATTTATAAAATATGTTTTTACGCGTGTTTATAAATAAATAAATACATATATACAACACACACACACATATTATATGTGTATCTATTAGTATAATTATACATATTTATATATATTTATATATATTATATATTAATATGTATATACATATGTTTAGAATATATAGATAATATATATCAGTTTGACAATACAGACGAACAAATATATATATATATATACACACGTACACATTATATAGGTATATAAATATTAATATATTTATATTTTAAATAAAATAGATATCAGTTTTTTATTTAGATAAGGCTTATATATTGAAAAGTATATTTTATATGTAAATATCTTTAATTATTTATTTATAAAATTAAATTTTTATGTGCTAATATATAAAAAATATGTATATATTGTTATATATTTGATTATAAATAACAGTACATTATGAAAAATGATAAAATTTCAGATCCATAATATGAATATGAATGTAATCCATTTAAATAAATTCATTTCCCACTGAAAAAGGCAAAAATATCCCCTTAAATAAGGCTGAAATTCCATCGAATGTTAAAAACTTTGGGTATCCAGACTAAAAACTCAGTTTTGGAGGCTTTGTGGACCTTTTTGGCCTTGAAAAATGTGATATAAGGTTCCCTTGGGTTGTTAGCGCATAGAGATCGTCGCAGGATTTGATTTGATATGTTGTAGAGATCAAACAAAAACCTGGATCAAAAGTTATGGTTGTTTGAAGTTTGAGTTACGTTTTTAACTTATTTTAGATCTTTTATTATTATTATTTTGATTTTTTGTGTCTTCAAATTGTTATTAAATGATTATTAGTCGATGATAATTAGAAAATTATTAATTAATAATTTTTAAGATATTTTATAAGTCGTTTTCACTACATATCTTATATATTAAGTGAAAATGTTTATTTATACTTATCTAAAACATATTTTAAAAATATATATTATATTTATATATAAATATATTATTTTGTATGATTTTTTTTGAAATATACACTTTATCAGCACTAAGAAAAAAAACACTGATAAAACCCCCTCTTTATCAGAGCTACTAAAAAAAGTGCTGATAAAGGGGCCCCTAACAGTGCTAAAAAAGCACTGATAAAGGGGGTGCCTTTATGAGGGATAAAAAAAGCACTAATAAAGGGGAACTTTTAATAGTGTTTTTTTAGCACTGTTAAAAGTACCCTTTATCACCATTTTTTAACGCTGATAAAGGAATCCCCTTTATCAGTACTTTTTTAGCATTGTTAAAGGGTGGCACTGCAGAAACCTAGTTTTTTGGTAGTGATCCCATTTCCACTTTGGAATGGGCATATGCTATAATGGTTCAACATGCCTCTGATGCTCAGCCTTTACCTGCTAACAAGTGAAACATCTGGCCACAAATCTTGCTACCTCCTTCTTCATTCCTGACCACCAATACTGTCTATTAAGATCATGATACATCTTTGTCAAACCAATATGCACCACCCATATAGAAGCATGAAACCCCCTCATCATCTCCTCATGAAATCCCATAGTAACCCATAATAAACTACAAAAAATAAGAGAATTTACCCTATCAAGATACCATCTTGACGGGGGATCCCCACTATATAACCTGTCGCTTAGAACAAATCCCTTTTGATCAGATAACTGGTCTATCTTGATATGGTCCAAAAGCATATATATGATAGATGTCAAAGTTAGAGCTACTCATCCCTGGGACTCCTAAACATATAGATACCTATTTTTAGAGAGTGTCATCATCCTCCACTTATCACAAGAATCCCACAATGACTTCGTATGCATCTTCCAGATCAAAGAATCAATAATGATATTTCCCTTTCCCGATGTATAAGCCAACTCGAAGTTGAAAGACTATAGATACTCGACCCACCTCCTTCATTGAAGGTTTAGGTCCTGCTGAGAAAATATGTACTTGAGGCTCTTTTGGTCCATGTACACAACAAATATCTCACCCATAAGATAATGTATCCAGCACCTCATGGAATGTACCAACATAGCTAACTCTAGATCATGAGTAAGATAATTCCTATCATGTGGTCTCATCTATCTGGATCTATAAGCAACCAATCAATCCTCTTACATCAGAACTTCTCTGAGTCCAACTCTAGATGCATCACAATACATGGAATATGCCTTACCCAGTATAGGTAAAGCGAGGATAAGTTCTCAGTTCATCATGCTCTTTAGCTCCTGAAAAGCTCTATCATAAACATCCGACCAAAAAAAATTCATCCCCTTCTTGGTCAGACCGAACATTGGTGCTTCCAGATGGGAGAAATCCTGGATGAAGCACTAGTAATAACATAATAAACCCAAAAAACTCCAAATCTTAAATACATTATCATGTCACTTTAAAGATACCATGAATACAACCTTCTCTGGGTCCACTAACACTCCTACCTTTGAGATGACATTACCTAATAAGTGCACTTTATCAATCCATAAATTGCATTTGGTTAGTTTGGCATAAAGCCAATTCTCTTTCAATGCACTCATGACTATGTTAAGATGTTGGGCATGATTATCTATAGACTGGGAGTACACTAAGATGTATTAAAAAAAACTATCAAAAACCAATCCATAAAAGGATGAAATATCTTATTCATCAAGGCCATGAATACTGCTAATGAATTTTTCAAACCAAATGACATCACTACGAACTCATACAAGTCATACCTACTCTTAAAAGCAGTTTGAATTATACTCGATGGTATCACCCTCAACTGGTGGTATCCTAATCTCAAATTGATCTTAGATACGATCTTAGCACCTCTCTGCTAATTGAATAGGTCATCAATGAGCGGAAGGGGATACCAGTTATTGACCATCATCTAGTTAAGTCTCCAATAATCCACACATAAGTGAAAAATCCCATCAAACTTATTGGTGAAAAAACTAGAGAGCCCCATGAATACATACTTGACTATATGAAACCTTTAGCTTCTAGATCTTCCAACTAAACCTTAAACTCCAAAATCTCTTCTAGTGTCATCCTGTAAGGTGGAATAGAAATTGGATCTGCTTCCAACACCAACTCGATCATGAACTCGATCTCCCGATTGGGTGGTAAGACATATAACTCATTAGGAAATACATTCTGAAAATGGTCTACTATTGGAAGAAAATTATCCTGATACATTCCACCATCATCTATAGAAAGACCTTTGATTTGATATGTGATAAAATCCAATCTATACTGAATCGGTCCTACATCACCTTCCTAAAGATCCCACTCACCTTAGTGAAAATAGATGCCTCCTTATAAAGATAGAAATGTAACCCTCCTCCAGTAATAGTCTATATGATCTTGTTATATAAGTATCTAATCGATACCAAGAATCAAATCAAAAAATTTTATTTCCAGCACACATGTTTCCTAAAAGAAATAGTAACCACCAATCTCTAGGGAACACACCTTGAAAAATTTGATATTCTCATACTGCACTCCCAATGGTGTATCAATGGTCAAAGCACCATCCAATATTTCCACAACTAATCCCAAACCATTTTCAATAAGAGAAAATAAAAAGGAATGCTATGCTCCTACATCAAACAAAATGCACATAAGGGTAGATGATACAAGAATTGTGCCTATGATGGTAGAATGTACTACATACACACTAACTAAAGTAGACTATATAACGTGCAACTGACTTCCCCCTTTTCCCTAGGATCTAGTTCGACTCCCCTGAGATATCCCCTCTATCGGGTACTACCACTCCTGCACTGAGGTACCACATCCCCTACCTCGACCTGAATATCCAATGGAACTCCAACTACCAGTCTACTAAGGGGTAGCTGAGTCCTTCCGAGAACCTAGTACCTATCTTGATCCCTTACCATTGATCCGCTAATGCATGCCCCTAAAACAACCTCTACATGTGACCAACCTACAATAAGCATGGAACTTCAAAGTAAGGTATGGACATTGAGGCCTCTTATGGCCCAACTTTACACACTAATAGAACTACAATGGAACATAGGCTTGAGATGGTTTACCACTACCCTAGTTTCTCTTCCCACTGTTACCTTGGTGATAACTGTCACAATGGCACTTCTTACTACCAGAAAAAGAGCTCCTAGTTCTCCCTACTGAAACATATTGTCCAATGTTCAGGGCCTCTCTCAGATTCCCTTCCATGATGTGTTCCTGATTCATCATGCCTTAAAAGCTACCCAAGCAAAAGACATTCACCTGTGACCTAATCTCATAGCAAAGCCCATCCTCAAAATGTCCTGCCTTGAATATCTCATCAGTTGCTAATGATGGAACAAAGCACTGAAAGTTAGTGAATCCAGCATAGTCTATCACTTAAATGACCTCCCATGCCATATGCATGAACTCGCAATCCACATCATCCCTCAATGTCTCAAGATAGAAGTGGATCAGGAACTTCACCTTGAATTACTTTTAGGATAACTCCTCTTGCTTCCCATCTTGCTCTATAATATCACACCAATGCTTGGCGGGGTCCATGAAGCATGTATGTAGAAAGCATGTATGCACGCTTGAAGATCATCTAGACTAACTAAATATAGAACTTGAATCACTACTTTAAATGTGGTTTTTACCCACATTTCTTTACCAACGGTTTGCTTAAACTGTTGGTAAAGAAGGGCTAGGAAAGGGTACCCCTTTACCAACAGTTTTTAAAAACCATTGGTAAATATTTACCCCAAATACAGTCGGTCTGCTGCTCTCCCCCATTCGCGACAGAACCCTAAATCTATCCAGCGCTCGGCTCCTCTCACGAATTCCCCATCCGAACAGCTGAAACTCCATCTGAATAATCTCAAATCAGGTATTTTATTCTTTATACACATACAATATTTAAGTGCTACCTTTTTTATTGTTATTCATCTAATATTTTAGTTTTAAGTTTTGATTTTGATGTGATTTCACCCTGAAAAATAGGAAAATGAACGAATATTTTGTTAATTAATTAGTTTCCCATGGAATATCATTTGTGTTATAATGTACATGCTAAATAAAGGGGTAATGTAATAAAAGACCTTGAATAAATTGTGTAAGTTGGGGTATGTTGCTTCTATGAGAGGTTTTTTGTTGTGTTTCATTGTATGTTGTAGGTTGTTGTATGGTGATTGAGGTGACCAGTTGGGCTTTGTGATATGTGGGGTTGTAATGTGATGGTTAGTGGGCATGGATGTGACATGTGAAGTTGTGTGATAGTTATGATGTGTGGTGGTGTTGTGCCATGTGGAGGTGTTGTGTGATGAGGTTGTGGTGTATGATGTGGTGAGGTGGTTTTGGTTGTGCGGTGGTTGTGATGTGCAATATTTTTGTTGTGATATGTGGTTGTTTTGGTGAGATGGTTGGCTGATGTAACATGGCGACGATGGTTATTGTGAGATGGTGAGTTGTTGTGTGGTGGTTTTATTAGTTTCCTAGTTATCTATGGAATAAATTATGCTGTTAAAACAAAAAAAACAAGATAGTAAATAAATGAGATGGAATAGAAATTGATGTGTGGTAAATGGATTTTATAGCATCCTGCCTTTTTATCACATAAACTTTCATTACATTTTACAAAACTGAGGATCTTTAAGGTTTAGTGTCTTGGAAACCAGGAACTTAAAACATGAAAACATAAAACATTCTTCTTAAACACTTGAAAGGCTTCTCCTCATGTTCATCCTAGGTTCATTACTGAATCTCATAACCTGGGGACATATATCAAAAGAAAGGGTGAGCAGAAGGCCCAGTAAGGGAAACAAGAGAAACATTTAACATGTGAACTTGAGATACATCAACTATGTCATGAAAAAGAACTTTAAGGCATAAGAAATAATCATGTGGAATATCATAATAAAAATAACATTTTTTATAACTTGAAGATGTGGCTACAACATTTAATATTGACAATCGTTTTGTTTCACCAAGGTCCATCCCCAAGGTGTCGTTAAAAATTACCAAGGTTATTCACCAAGGCGTCGTTAAAAATGGTCATCTCTAGAGATTAAGTCTTTACCCAATGCATTGGAGCGCTATCTGGGCGCACCCTTTACATGTCTTTATTATCATGTGAGCCACATATATCATCATCAATCATTTCATAAACAACCCACATAGCACAAAATAAATGGGTTTCATTTCATAATCATAACGTTTTAAAAACTGCTTTAAAGACATGATCATTGTGTCACTTTAAACCCACGGAAAGGGAAAACGGGTTTCATGTATGTAAATCCCAGAATTTAAAATAGAAAATTTTGATATATATGTGAATACCCCTGTAGAAAGAAGAGCTTTGATTATTCACTTAATAACATAAAATAATTTTGAGATAAAGAGGGAGGCATTTTGAGACGAAAACTATGCAGCATAACGTCTACGATACATGGTTTTAGAAAACATTGAAAAGAGAGGGGACATGGGTCACCCACTAAAAAATGATACATAAAACAGTAGGGGAATAGAATATATAGTATTTAAGAACATGGTAATGAAATTTTAAAGACATACCATATGAAACGAAAAACTTGAAAGGAAGAAAAAAATAAGATTTCTCTTATGAGAATTCGGTAGCCTAACGGCGTCACTTAAAACATCCAAAAATGGATTGATGTGATCAAATAGGGTCTCTCATAATATGAACATAAAAGTCCAGTATGATAGATATAGAGATCATACCCCAACATAACAAAAAGGAACTTGAATGAATTGACATGAAAGTAGAACTTCAAAACGAGAAGGGTGAAGAACCACTTAAAAATTCGGCAGCCTAACGGAACCACTTAAAACTTCAAAATACTGAATTGAATAGATAAAATGGGGTATCTCATCATATGATCATAAAATATCAGTATGATAAATTTAGAGATCATACCCCAACATAACAAAAAGTAACTTGAAATACTTTACATGATAATAGATCTCAAAAAATGAGAAGGGAGAAAGAATCTGTTACAAAAATTTCGGCAGCCTAACGGCGCCACTTAAAACATCATAAAACGAAATAATGAGAGTAAGATGGGATCTCTCATTATATGAACATGAAAAGGGAAGTAAGAGGAGTATAAAATAACATCCTTTAACATAAGAACATGGAGCATAAAATAAATTACATAAAAGAGATTTCTTGAAAAGAAAGAGAGAGGTCGGATCCCTTACCTTAAAACATAACTCTTAAAACTCAAAGGTTGGGACCTTGAGGGCTTGGGGGCACCATGGGAGGACTCCTTGGGAGGTAATGAGACTAGAACTTCGTTTGGGGAGAGTGGGGAGTCGAATGGATGGGAGGATGGCTTGGTATTTATAGGGAAAGTGAGGGGACAAGGCATTAATGGCCAAGGGACACCTCATTAGTGGTTTTGGCAAAACCATGGGCTTGCCCATGGTATTTTCCCATGGTATTGGCCACTTGGGACACCTCATACCTTATCTTACGATTCATAAGTTGACCATATTGATTACATACTTAATACAACATTTAATGATGTCATTAAACACCCGTAACTTAAAAACTGTATTTTCACTATTCATTGAATAGAATATATAGTATTTAAGAACATGGTAATGAAATTTTAAAGACATACCATATGAAACGAAAAACTTGAAAGGAAGACAAAAATAAGATTTCTCTTATGAGAATTCGGTAGCCTAATGGCGTCACTTAAAACATCCAAAAATGGATTGATGAGATCAAATAGGGTCTCTCATAATATGAACATAAAAGTCCAGTATGATAGATATAGAGATCATACCCCAACATAACAAAAAGGAACTTGAATGAATTGACATGAAAGTAGAACTTCAAAACGAGAAGGGTGAAGAACCACTTAAAAATTCGGCAGCCTAACAGAACCACTTAAAACTTCAAAATAATGAATTGAATAGATAAAATGGGGTATCTCATCATATGATAATAAAATATCAGTATGATAAATTTAGAGATCATACCCCAACATAACAAAAAGAAACTTGAAATACTTTACATGATAATAGATCTTGAAAAATGAGAAGGGAGAAAGAATCTGTTACAAAAATTTCGGCAGCCTAACGGCGCCACTTACAACATCATAAAACAAAATAATGAGAGTAAGATGGGATCTCTCATTATATGAACATGAAAAGGGAAGTAATAGGAGTATAAAAGAACATCCTTTAACATAAGAACATGGAGCATAAAAGAAATTACATAAAAGAGATTTCTTGAAAAGAAAGAGAGAGGTCAGATCCCTTACCTTAAAACATAACTCTTAAAACTCAAAGGTTGGGACCTTGAGGGCTTGGGGGAACCATGAGAGGACTCCTTGGGAGGTAATGAGACCAGAACTTCGTTGGGGGAGAGTGGGGAGTCGAATGGATGGGAGGATGGCTTGGTATTTATAGGGAAAGTGAGGGGACAAGGCATTAATGGCCAAGGGACACCTCATTAGTGGTTTTGGCAAAACCATGGGCTTGCCCATGGTATTTGCCCATGGTATTGGCCACTTGGGACACCTCATACCTTATCTTACTATTCATAAGTCGACCATATTGATTACATACTTAATACATCATTTAATGATGTCATTAAACACCCGTAACTTAAAAACTGTATTTTCACTATTCATCAAAAATTCAACTTTCTCAGAATAATCCCAAAATTTTACCTTAACCAAATATCAATGCTCTGATTACAAATATGAACTACATTTTATAAAAATAATTTTCTAAATATTTTTAATTTAATTTTTAAATAAAAACACTATTCACCGAAAAATCATTTTTTCAGAAAAAACCCCAAAAATTACCATAGCATAATATCGGTGCTCTGAGTTCAAAAATGAAATCCGTTTTATAAAAATAATTTTCTAAATATTTTAAATTAAATTTTTAATTAAAAAACACTATTCACTCGAAAAAACTAATACTTGAATAATAATTTATGAAAGTGTTATTTAACCAATTTATTGAATCACATTACTTAATCAAAGTGCCTAGCTTATTTTAATACTTTCTTTAAGTGAGATTACTAATACATTTGGTCACATTTCTAATCATAAGCATAAAATCACTATTCATAATTTACTATTCATCAAAAATTAAGTTGACCTCATTAGACTCTAAATTTCGTACTGAACATAATTGTAGAAGACAATTTTTCGAAAATCATTACACATTTTTAATTATTTAAGGTTTACATAACCATTTTTAAAATATCCTTTTTCTAAAATTCATCAAAAATATGCATACTATATTTATCCGGTCATTTGAAAATTCATAAACTTCATCATAAGAAGAAATCAAAATTTTTAATTAAAACAAAGGATTACACAAGGTAGTTACGATCTCCTTACATAGCCCCTTATCACACCAGCATAGGACCTAAGTGTGAGGTGTGCTAAGGTGAGAGAATCCGAGGGAGGCTCGGCCAACATTGCACGAGTAGTAATTTCTATCAGTTTGAACTTCTCACGAAGGCGGTCCCGTTCTAGCTTCATACGATGAAGTTCATCTTGGGTTTGGTCCAGAGAAAAGCCCAGTGGTGCTACCTCCTTCCCAAGTTCTGTTAGATGGGCTTCGATCGGTCCAAGACCACTGGGTGAGGCCATCGAATCTTCTTTCTATATTAATTAACCAAGATTACTTTTATTTTAGAGACAATAATCGAAACGTTTTGTTTACAGCGGTCATATTGACCAATGGTCAAATAACGGTCAAAACCCAACAGTCTCATTTTAATTATAATCATGTTATCAAATGAAAAATTTTTGTTGAGTACAAAAAAAAAAAAAAATAACACATAAAATTAGGAAACAAGATTTATTCAAAATTTCGGGTCGTTACAATCTTCCCCCCTTAAGAAATTGCATCCTCGCAATTTTTAAAATTGGGTTTTGAAATTTCATTGAAAGTCCCACATCGGAAAAGGAGTCAGTAAAACTATTACTTTAAAAGAAATAAAGGGAAGTACAAAGGCCACCCGAGATAACCCACACTAGGATTCCATGTAGGAAAACATGGACATGGAAGAAAAACAAAGGGTCAAGTTCTGAGGGAGAGTGATAGAAAACATGATTAGGAGAAAGTTAACCATAAGAAAATCCCAAACTTACGATGTGTGTAAACGGTCTTTGATTACCTATTAGGAAACGTAAACCGACAACGTTTTTGTTTTACGTTCCTTTTCATAATTTTGAGGAATTCGTTTACCACATAGAACAAAAACATAAGAAAATATACCTACCTTCAAGTAGAGTTTCATCCTTTAATAAGTCTCTACCAAAACTAATCTTTTCTCCAAATGATGAGAATTCAAAAACACTTGTTCTCATAAAAAGCACAAGAATCATCTTCTAAAGAATCACATAATCCAAAAAAGATTATCTATCTATTTCTTCTATCTTTAAACATTATACCAAAAACAGAAAGTTTAAGGTAAAAAAAACTCTTCAAAAAGAAAGAATCCCATAGGATGGGAAACTACTTTTAAATCTTCAAATTTCCATGGTACTACCCAAAGTTCATCATAGACCATTCCATAAATAACGGTCCTTAAAATTCATCAAAATAAACCAAACTAAGATTGAAACCCAAATACAAGAAGGATTTGATAACATAGTCTTCCAAAACAACTTCATTGTTCATCTCCAGACACATCAACCACTCCTAACATATTATAACAAAAGTAGCTAACCTAAACATATTTTACCCAAGATAGGTTAATCATTTCCATAAGTAACCTAAATTACCATAAGTTCACCTTAAATTCACCGATTCTTCAAAATATAAGTCAACCTTACTCCTCAATGAAAATACCATAGTAATCTATTTACCTCGATCAAATAGGGTCCCCAAAATAGTGAATGTCTTCCAAAATAATAATCATATTTTAATCCAATAATCATCTCTGTCATATTAATACGACAATCATCGCATTTCCTATCACATTGGTTTTTGGGACATGTTCTTCCATTTCCCACCATTAACTAAGAAGAGAAAGAATAATTAGGGGCTTAAATACTTAGCCAATAATCATGAAAAGGAACTTAAAGCATATAAGGATAACTTGTAGAAGAAAAGTGTACCCTAACTTGTGATCCCCTAGGTTTCAAACTAGGTTATCCATAATCATATATTCTTATGTGAATCTTTATTTTATTTTATCTTTGTTCCTTTAATAATGGTTCATACTAAGCTTATGAATTTACCAAAGCATATCCCCCGGGAGTGTCGTAACCAAGAGTGCAGCAAGGCCCGTTGTTGTGTACCAGTTCCCGTTCGATTCTAGCTCAAAGAGGTGTTTTCGGGTTTTACCCCTATGTACATCTGTGCCAGAGCCACCTCTACCTGCTCGTATCCAGACAGGGATGTATTTGTTTGGCAACCCCTTACTCAATACTCACCAAAATACCAGGAAGATTTCCCATATTTAAACTTTTCTATAGGGTTATTCCTAGATTTTTCATATACTAATTTCCAAAAATAACTAAACCATCCTTTGATACCAACTATAGCATCCCGCCTTTTTATCACATAAACTTTCATTACATTTTACAAAACTGAGGATCTTTAAGGTTTAGTGTCTTGGAAACCAGGAACTTAAAACATGAAAACATAAAACATTCTTCTTAAACACTTGAAAGGCTTCTCCTCATGTTCATACTAGGTTCATTACTGCATCTCATAACCTGGGGACATACATCAAAAGAAAGGGTGAGCAGAAGGCCCAGTAAGGGAAACAAGAGAAACATTTAACATGTGAACTTGAGATACATCAACTATGTCATGAAAAAGAACTTTAAGGCATGATAAAGAATAATGTGGAATATCATAATAAAAATAACATTTTTTTATAAATTTAAGATGTGGCTACAACATTTAATATTGACAATCTTTTCGTTTCACCAAGGTCCATCCCCAAGGTGTCGTTAAAAATTAACAAGGTTATTCACCAAGGCGTCGTTAAAAATGGTCATCTCTAGAGATTAAGTCTCTACCCAATGCATTGGAGCGCTATCTGGGAGCACCCTTGAAATGTCTTTATTATCATGTGAGCCACATATATCATCATCAATCATTTCATAAACAACCCACATAGCACAAAATAAATGGGTTTCATTTCATAATCATAACGTTTTCAAAACTGCTTTAAAGACATGATCTTTGTGTCACTTTAAACCCACGGAAAGGGAAAATGGGTTTCATGTATGTAAATCCCAGAATTTAAAATAGAACATTTTGATATCTATGTGAATACCCCTATAAAAATAAGAGCTTTTATTATTCACTTAATAACATAAAATAATTTTTAGATAAAGAGGGAGGCATTTTGAGACGAAAACTATGCAGCATAACGTCTACGATACATGGTTTTAGAAAACATTGAAAAGAGAGGGGACATGGGTCACCCACTAAAAAATGATACATAAAATAGTAGGGGAATAGAATATATAGTATTTAAGAACATGGTAATGAAATTTTAAAGACATACCATATGAAACGAAAAACTTGAAAGGAAGACAAAAATAAGATTTCTCTTATGAGAATTCGGTAGCCTAATGGCGTCACTTAAAACATCCAAAAATGGATTGATGAGATCAAATAGGGTCTCTCATAATATGAACATAAAAGTCCAGTATGATAGATATAGAGATCATACCCCAACATAACAAAAAGGAACTTGAATGAATTGACATGAAAGTAGAACTTCAAAACGAGAAGGGTGAAGAACCACTTAAAAATTCGGCAGCCTAACAGAACCACTTAAAACTTCAAAATAATGAATTGAATAGATAAAATGGGGTATCTCATCATATGATAATAAAATATCAGTATGATAAATTTAGAGATCATACCCCAACATAACAAAAAGAAACTTGAAATACTTTACATGATAATAGATCTTGAAAAATGAGAAGGGAGAAAGAATCTGTTACAAAAATTTCGGCAGCCTAACGGCGCCACTTACAACATCATAAAACAAAATAATGAGAGTAAGATGGGATCTCTCATTATATGAACATGAAAAGGGAAGTAATAGGAGTATAAAAGAACATCCTTTAACATAAGAACATGGAGCATAAAAGAAATTACATAAAAGAGATTTCTTGAAAAGAAAGAGAGAGGTCAGATCCCTTACCTTAAAACATAACTCTTAAAACTCAAAGGTTGGGACCTTGAGGGCTTGGGGGAACCATGAGAGGACTCCTTGGGAGGTAATGAGACCAGAACTTCGTTGGGGGAGAGTGGGGAGTCGAATGGATGGGAGGATGGCTTGGTATTTATAGGGAAAGTGAGGGGACAAGGCATTAATGGCCAAGGGACACCTCATTAGTGGTTTTGGCAAAACCATGGGCTTGCCCATGGTATTTGCCCATGGTATTGGCCACTTGGGACACCTCATACCTTATCTTACTATTCATAAGTCGACCATATTGATTACATACTTAATACATCATTTAATGATGTCATTAAACACCCGTAACTTAAAAACTGTATTTTCACTATTCATCAAAAATTCAACTTTCTCAGAATAATCCCAAAATTTTACCTTAACCAAATATCAATGCTCTGATTACAAATATGAACTCCATTTTATAAAAATAATTTTCTAAATATTTTTAATTTAATTTTTAAATAAAAACACTATTCACCGAAAAATCATTTTTTCAGAAAAAACCCCAAAAATTACCATAGCATAATATCGGTGCTCTGAGTTCAAAAATGAAATCCGTTTTATAAAAATAATTTTCTAAATATTTTAAATTAAATTTTTAATTAAAAAACACTATTCACTCGAAAAAACTAATACTTGAATAATAATTTATGAAAGCGTTATTTAACCAATTTATTGAATCACATTACTTAATCAAAGTGCCTAGCTTATTTTAATACTTTCTTTAAGTGAGATTACTAATACATTTGGTCACATTTCTAATCATAAGCATAAAATCACTATTCATAATTTACTATTCATCAAAAATTAAGTTGACCTCATTAGACTCTAAATTTCGTACTGAACATAATTGTAGAAGACAATTTTTCGAAAATCATTACACATTTTTAATTATTTAAGGTTTACATAACCATTTTTAAAATATCCTTTTTCTAAAATTCATCAAAAATATGCATACTATATTTATCCGGTCATTTGAAAATTCATAAACTTCATCATAAGAAGAAATCAAAATTTTTAATTAAAACAAAGGATTACACAAGGTAGTTACGATCTCCTTACATAGCCCCTTATCACACCAGCATAGGACCTAAGTGTGAGGTGTGCTAAGGTGAGAGAATCCGAGGGAGGCTCGGCCAACATTGCACGAGTAGTAATTTCTATCAGTTTGAACTTCTCACGAAGGCGGTCCCGTTCTAGCTTCATACGATGAAGTTCATCTTGGGTTTGGTCCAGAGAAAAGCCCAGTGGTGCTACCTCCTTCCCAAGTTCTGTTAGATGGGCTTCGATCGGTCCAAGACCACTGGGTGAGGCCATCGAATCTTCTTTCTATATTAATTAACCAAGATTACTTTTATTTTAGAGACAATAATCGAAACGTTTTGTTTACAGCGGTCATATTGACCAATGGTCAAATAACGGTCAAAACCCAACAGTCTCATTTTAATTATAATCATGTTATCAAATGAAAAATTTTTGTTGAGTACAAAAAAAAAATAAAATAACACATAAAATTAGGAAACAAGATTTATTCAAAATTTCGGGTCGTTACAGATTTAATTAATTTAACATTAAATTAATGGACAATGTAAGTGTGAATGAAGTGGCTTATAAATGAAAGTGGGAAATTCTATGTGTCTTATGTGGTGGTGGTGTGGTGTGTTGCATATAGTGGTGAAAGTGGTTGTGATGGTTTATGTGTTGTATGGTAGTAGTGAAGTGTGTGATTATGTATTTAATGTGAACCCATAGGTTGGGTATTTTGTGATATCTATATATCATGTATTTTATGTTATTTCTACATATTCCCAACCAGAGTTGGATAAACTTACCAACGATTAGAGGTTTTGAGTTATGGGTATTTTTTCTAATATATAGGATGGTGGTTATATGGTTGGATAGCTACCATGTCTTCCCTAATCTTCCTTGATAAGTGATTGACCATGTGTTTTTAGGCAAGATGTGATGTGATTGTCCATGTGTCTTCAGGTGAGATGTACAATGATTTCCCTAGTTTTTTCAGGTGAGGTGTGATGTGATAAGGATATAATAAGATGTGGCATGTGGTTGGGGTCATGTAGGGTAGGAGGATGGCACAAGGTTGATGTTATTCATTTTCATGATACCCTACTAATATGGTTATGGGATGAGGCATGTTGTGATGTGATAACACATTAATTTCTTGTTGGTTTTACATTTTTTCAATAACACATTAGTATGTTTTTTTCACATGTGTAGTTGATACCTTGATTATTTTCTTCCTTTATCATTTACTTAAATGTATTTTCTATTAAAGTTCAATCATATTGAATTGTTTATGACAAAATGACTTATATAAATTCTTTTTACAGAATGGAAAGAAGTTGGATGTATGAAACTGATCAGATCTCAATCGATTTTCAAAACAATTTGGAGAGATTTATAGATTTTGCATTTCACAATGCTTTAGATAGTGGTCACATACACTGCCCATGTTCCAATTGTGTTGGTAGACCTTGGTTGAGCCGTGAAGAAGTCAGCTACCACATAACCAAAAATGGTTTTCAAGCAAACTACTTTGTGTGGTATCACAATGAGGAGAAAATGAAATCTCAAATTGGTGATGATCGAAATGAAAGGACTGAAATGGAGAATTTGTTAGATGATCGGTTTCCATTTATTCATCATCATGAAAAAAAAAGGATTTCAACTCAAGAAGACTTCGATATGAGGACAGCTGATGTATCTAGTGAAAATGATGATATTTATATGGTGAAAAAATTGAATGATGCTGCCACGACTCCAGTATATCGACAATGCGATAAAATGAAAAAGCTGGAATTTTTAATCCGATTGTTTCAGGGGAAAACTATGTATGGGATTTCTAATACATTAATCAATTACATTCTTACCCTCTTGAAGGATTTACTTCCAGATGATGCAGATATTCCCTCAAACTACTATATGTCATGGAATTTAGTTGAGGAACTTGGATTTTCAAGAAACAAAATTCATGCTTGCCCGAAAGATTGCAGTTTATTCTGGGAGGAAACCGCTGAACGAAATGATTGTATAAAATGTGGAACATCCCGCTGGAAGTCAAAATCTGATGGAACACCATCCCGCGTTCCACAAAAAGTAATGTGGCACTTTCTATTGATCCCCAGACTCCAGAATCCTTTTATGTCTGATGACATGTCAATAAAAATGAGATGGCATGATACCGAGAGAAAGAATACTAATGATGAGTTGGTTCATCCTGCAGATGGATTTGCATGGCAGAGATTTGATGCTCGACATCCTGATTTTGCAGCTGACGTGCGTAATGTGAGGCTGAGTCTTTCATGCGACGATTTTAATCCGTTTGGGCAGATGCTTACTTCGCACAGCATATGGCCAGTTTTTATACACATTTATAATCTTCCCCCATGGTTTTGTATGAAAAAACCTTTCACTTTCATGAGTATACTCATATCTGGTCCTTCTGATCCCGACATTGATATTGATGTATACATGCAACCTTTAATAAAAGAGTTGAAACTTCTTTGGGATGTGGGTGTGCGCACATACGATGCACGTTCGAAAGACATATTTTAGATGCATGCTGCACTTATGTGGACGATCAATGATTTTCCGGCTTATGCAATGATGTATGGATGGAGCACGAAGGGAAAACTGTCATGTCCAGTTTGTATGAAGAATACATGATCTACAAGACTGAAACATCATTATAGTTTCACTTTTATGGGACATCGACGATTCTTGCCAAAGGATCATCCATATAGAATGAATCGTCGAAGATTTGATAATACCATAGAGAACGATTGAAGAGAGATGAAGGAAAAAAATGATAAAGGAAAAATATATATATATTTAAAGAATATATAATGTCATGTGATTAATGCAGCCAATTGAAGAGAGATGAAGGAAAAAAATGATGGAGAACAATCGTCGGATGGCGAAGATGGGCGTTCCACCATTAGTGCCTACAATGAGTACTTTATTTCAAATATATATATTTAAAGAATATATAATGTCATGTGATTAATTTTTTTGTAAACATTTTTGTAGGATCCACCTATACGTCGACAATTATTCAATGAGGAGCCTAGTACTGGTCCTAGTACTCAGGCCGGTGGTACGAGGAGGGTTTGTACCAGAGGTGGATGAGCAGCTGCGTGTGCCCGACTAGACCCTGCCCCTCCCTCTGACATGTCATCCTTCCCACATTCTGATCCCGATGTATCGTTAGGGACACATGGGATATTTAGGCCTCCCATTTTTTGCTACCTTCTGCATCTTCTGGTCCATCATTTTCACATCCCATAATGATTCCCAATCCCCAGTCAGAATTCGGTTATACAGCTGTCCCATATTCTTTTCCTTCTACTTATGTCTCTCTGAGCTTCTATATTCCATCGTCTTCGACTCCTGTTCCACCACAGGGTGTTCCATCAGTTTCTGTGGATTCTGTGGCACTCAACGATCAGACTGGCGTAGGTATATTTATAAAACCCTAACAAATTTTTATAGCAAGATTTATTTTCATTATAACATGTTTCGATAAAATATTTTTTTTTCTTTCATGACAGATACATCTATTGACAGGAGGTAGGGGTGGGGGCGTACATGCATTCATTCGGTGTGGAATCGCCGCACACAGGTTATGGTGGATTACAATGAAGACAACCAAATGGTTGAGAAATTAGGGCAGCAATGTCGGAGTTTTTTGGCGACGCTTGGCAAATACTCTGACATCATTCCTGTCAGCCCGCTGTCATGGAGAAATTTTCCACATGAGGTCAAGGATAGAGCTTGGGCAGAGATATGGGTAAAAAATCTGTTGTATTTAATTCCATGAATTATTTTTGTATTTATATGAATTAATATTTTGATGTCAACTTCGATTTAATTTTCCCGATGGTGAGGGTGCACGACCGGAACGTCTAAAGTATTTAGGCGAGCTTTAGAGAGACTAAAATCATGAGTTGTATATTGGATGGCGTTATAGAGTTGGCACTGAGTTATAGGCGGTACCAGTCGTGGATGATTGTCCTATAGAGAAGTATCTCCAGATGATTACTCATTGGACGCGTACCCAGTTTAAGGTATGAATTACATTTGAGGTATTTAAATAATAACTTTCATGTTTTTCATTAATATTATCCTTTTCATTATAGAATTTTATTTAGGAATCATCTGGAAAAAATAAAAAAAACATTGATGAAAAAAATACCTCCACACACTAGGACGTACTACGATGCCAGATCATGAGAGGAAGCAGGTATGATAATTTTTTATAAGTTTTCTTTACGACTTACATTTTATTTTGTTTTATAAATTATTTAATATTTGCTAAATTTTTCATATAACTTTAGTTTTCAATGTCATTGTAGAGGCAAATACAAAATATTTAAGGACGTGTGCCTCGAGAAAAACTTTTTTGCTCGAGTAGACGGAAAAAGGATGAAAGTGTCATCAACGAAGCGACTCAACAGAAGATTGTAAGTTTTAATCTGTTGATTTTATATTTTAATATATATTTTGTAACTTAATAATATATTTATATTTGTAATAGGTTTCTTTATAGGCCCCTGATGCCCAAGAACCAGACAATTTTGGGCCAACTGATCACTTACATCAGGTGTTGGGAGAGGAGCATCCTGGCAGAGTACGCTGCCGACCTAGGATATCCCCGACGAGGTATTGGCCCTCCTCAGGTACGAGTTGTAGTACCACCGAGCTACACCAAGTTAGGGCACAGGCAGAACAGGCTGAGAAAAGGGTCACAGAGATGGCAGAACAGTCTGCTGGGGCAAACAGTGCGTTTATGAAATTTATTGAAGTTCTACGTTCAACACTTCCAACAGAGGCCAGCCCAGCTTTTGATGAATATATGTCATTGATATGTTCTATATATGGTGCACCAGGTGGCAGTTCTAGTGATGTTCAAGATGATTTCCAGCTTGACGATGATGATGGCGATGAGTCTGATGCGAAAGAGGAGGGAGAGGAGGAGGGCGAGGCGGGTGGTGAGGGTGAGGAGGAGGGCGCTGAGGAGGGTGAGGACGATGATGGGGATGAGGACGAGGGTGATGATGATGGTGATGATGGCAATGGTGATGTGGGAAAAATTGATACATTAAATTTTTGACTAATATTACTGAGATTTGATATTTAATCTATTCTAGTTGTTGGTTTTATCTAGACTCGTAGTATAGTATTGGAGTTGAGTTATTTTTATATATTATCTGTCTTTATAGATGTTGTTGTCTTTTAGTGGTTGTGTGTTTGGGAACTCCCTGGACAACCCCCCTCCTTCCTGGAACCTGAACAACCCCACCATCCTCCTTAGACCCCGGACAGCCCCCCCACCATCCTCCTTGGTCCCCGGACAGCCCCCCCACCCTCCTCCCTGGACCCCAGACAGCCCCCCGGACAGCCCCCCCACCCTCCTCCTTGGACCCTGAACAACCCCCCGAACACCCCCCGAACACCCCCCGGACAGCCCCCCCACCCTCCTCCTTGGTCCCCGGACAACCCCCCGGACACCCACCGGACAGCCCCCCGGATAGCCCCCTTGGACAGCCCCCCCACCCTCCTTGATTTCATTTACTACTAGAAAATCTATAATATATATTTTATTTATTTTCATCATGATAATCAATGTAAATCACATTTACATATCTAATCAATATAATAGATTCTTGGTATGTTATAAAAGGGATGTATTCATTGGGCATGACATTGTTAGCTCTGAAATGTTTCATAGCATGATAAACTAAAATCTAATCCATACTAATAATGATATAAAAATATTCTATATTAATTTCCACAAGATTTTAAGTAAATACCATTCCACTAATAGACACATGAGGATTCTCATAAATCATGTTTACCTTAATATTTCCACAAGGATTTTTAGGAAAAGTTTTATCTTTTATTAATTTTATGATATTCTCATTTTAAATGTAATTTTTTCATAAATAAATTAATTTAAAGACCCATAGTCAAATAGTGTATTTGAATAATGTGAATAAACAACTAACATACCACTCTAACTATGTCTCTTTTGTTTAAAATGAACAGGATTATAAGTGAAAAGAACAACTGGAATACGAAAAAACGACCAAATGAATTCGGATTCTGTTGATAATTTATCACAACGATCCATGGGTCATGTGTGACATGTACGAGCCAACCCGGGCTCAATCCGAGTCGCGGTGTGGTTGGGATCAGTCTAAGTGTCTCTCTTTTGTTTAAAATGGACAACATTTTAAGTACATACGGAAAACCGACCAAACACATTTGAAATGTGTTGATGCTTCAGAAAAATGATCCATGGGTCATATGTGATGTGTATGAGTCAACCCCGCCTCAATCCGAGGTGCGGTGTGGCCAACACCATTCATAGTGTCTCTCTTTTGTTTAAAATGGACATGATTATAAGTGAAAATAACAACTGGCATACGGAAAACCGACCAAACGCATTCGGAATCTATTGATAATTTATCACAACGATCCATGGGTCATATGTGACGTGTATGAGCCAACCCGGGCTCAGTCCGAGTCACGGTGTGGCCAGGATCAGTCTAAGTGTCTCTCTTTTATTTAAAATAGACAACATTTTAAGTACATACGGAAAACTAACCAAACGGATTCTGATTGTGTTGATACTTTAGTACAACGATCCATGGGTCATATGTGACGTGTAAAAATTAACCCTACCTCAATCAGAGACGCGGTGTGGCTGACACCACTCAAAGTGTCTGTCTTTTGTTTCAAAAGGACATCATTTTAAGTGAAAAACATCAACTGGCATACGGAAAACCGACCAAACACATTCATATTGTGTCGATACTTTAGCACAACGATCCATGGTTCATATTTGACATGTAAGATTCAACCCCGCCTCAATCTGAGGCGCGGTGTGGCCGACACCATTCATAGTGTCTCTCTTTTGTTTAAAATGGACAGGATTATAAGTGAAAAGAACAAATGACATACAAAAAACTGACCAAATGCATTAAAAATGTGTTTATGCTTTAGGAAAATGATCCATGGGTCATATGTGATGTGTACAAGTCAACCCCACTTTAATCCGAGGCACGGTGTATCCAGGATCACTCTAAGTGGCTCTCTTTTGTTTAAAATGGACAACATTTTAAGTACATATGGAAAACTGACCAAACGGATTCTGATTCTGTTGATACTTTAGCACAACGATCCATGGGTCATATGTGACGTGTAAGATTCAACCCTGCCTCAATCTGAGATGCGGTTTGGCTGGTACCACTCAAAGTGTCTGTCTTTTGTTTCAAAAGGACATCATTTTAAGTGAAAAACATCAACTGGCATATGAAAAACCGACCAAACGCATTCGGATTGTGTTGATACTTTAGAAAAACTATCCATGGGTCATATTTAATGTGTAAAAGTCAACCTTGGCTCAATACGAGGTGCGGTGTGGCCGACACCATTCATAGTGTCTCTCTTTTGTTTAAAATGGACATCATTTTAAGTGAAAACAACAACTGACATATGAAAAACTGACCAAACGCATTCACAATGTGTTGATACTTTAGGACAACGATCCAAGGGTCATATGTGACGTGTATTATTCAACCCCGCCTTAATCTGAGGCACGGTGTGGCCGGGATCACTCTAAGTGGCTCTCTTTTGTTTAAAATGGACAACATTTTAAGTACATATGGAAAACTGACCAAATGGATTTTGATTGTGTTGATACTTTAGAACAACGATCCATGGGTCATATGTGACATGTACGAATCAATCCCGCCTTAATATGAGATGCGATGTGGCCGGCACCACTCAAAGTGTCTGTCTTTTGTTTCAAAAGGACATCATTTTAAGTGAAAAACATCAACTCGCATACGGAAAACCGACCAAACGCATTCGGATTGTGTTAATACTTTAGGAAAATGATCCATGGGTCATTTGAGACATGTATGAGTCAACCCCGTCTAAATCCAAGATGTGGTGTGACCGGCACCACTCTAACTGTGTCTCTTTTGTTTAAAATAGACAGGATTATAAGTGAAAAGAACAACTGGCATAAAGAAAGCCGACCAAACGCATTCGGAATCTACTGATAATTTATCACAATGATCCATGGGTCATATGTGACGTGTACGATCCAACCCGGGAACAATCCGAGTCACGGTGTGGCTGGGATCAGTCTAAGTGTCTCTATTTTGTTTAAAATGGACAACATTTTAAGTAAATACGGAAAAATGACCAAACGGATTCTGATTGTGTTTATACTTTAGAAAAACGATCCATGGGTCATATGTGACGTGTACAAATCAACCCCAACTCAATATAAGACACGGTGTGGCTATCACCACTCAAAGTGTCTGTCTTTTGTTTCAAAAGAACATCATTTTAAGTGAAAAACATCAACCAGCATACGAAAAACCGACCAAACGCATTCGGATTGTGTCGATACTTTAGAACAAAAATACATGGGTCATATGTGATGTGTAAGAGTCATCCCCGCCTCAATTAGAGGCGTGGTGTGGCCGACACCATTCATAGTGTCTCTCTTTTGTTTAAAATGGACAGGATTATAAGTGAAAAGAACAACTGACATACAAAAAACTGACCAAATGTATTCGAAATATGCTGATGATTTAGTACAATGATCCATGGGTCATATGTGACGTGTACGAGTCAACCCCTCCTTAATCCAAGGCACGGTGTGTCCGGGATCACTATAAGTGTCTCTCTTTTGTTTAAAATGGAAAACATTTTAAGTACATACGGAAAACTGACCAAACGGATTCTGATTGTGTTGATACTTTAGAAAAATGATCCATGGGTCATATGTGACGTGTACGAATCAACCCCGCCTCAATATGAGACACGGTGTAGCCAACACCACTCAAAGTTTTTGTCTTTTGTTTCAAAAGGACATCATTTTAAGTGAAAAACATCAACTGGAATACGGAAAACCGACCAAATGCATTCGGATTGTGTCGATACTTTAGAAAAACGATACATGGGTCATATGTGACGTGTACGAGTCAACCCTGCCTCAATAAGTAGCGCGGCGTGGCTGAAACCATTCATAGTGTCTCTCTTTTGTTTAAAATGGACATCATTTTAAGTGAAAACAACAACTGACATACGAAAAACTGACCAAACACATTTTAAATGTGTTTATTCTTTAGTACAACAATCCAAGGATCATATGTGACATGTATGAGTCAACCCCGCCTCAATCCGAGGCACGGTGTGGCCGATATCACTCTAAGTGGATCTCTTTTGTTTAAAATGGACAACATTTTAAGTACATACGGAAAACTGACCAAAAGAATTTTGATTGTGTTTATACTTTAGAACAATAATCCATGGGTCATATGTGACGTTTATGAATCAACCCCGCCTCAATCTGATATGTGTTGTGGCCGGCACCACTCAAAGTGTCTGTCTTTTGTTTCAAAAGGTCATCATTTTAAGTGAAAAACATCAACTGGCATACGGAAAACCGACCAAACACATTCATATTGTGTTGATACTTTAGGAAAATGATACATGGGTCATTTGAGACGTGTACGAGTCAACCCCATCTGAATTCGAGATGCGGTGTGGTCGAAACCACTCTAAATGTGTCTCTTTTGTTTAAAATGGACAGGATTATAAGTGAAAATAACAACTGACATACGGAAAACCGACCAAACGCATTCGGAATCTGTTGATAATTTATCACAACGATCCATGGGTCATATGTGACATGTACAAGCCAACCCAGACTCAATATGAGTCGTGGTGTGGCCAAGATCAGTCTAAGTGTCTCTCTTTTGTTTAAAATGGACAACATTTTAAGTACATACAGAAAACTGACCAAATGCATTTGGTTTCCGTTGAAACTTTAGGAGAACGATCCATGGGTCATATGTGATGTGTATGAGTCAACCTAACCTCAATCTGAGGCACAGTGTGGCCGACACCACTCAAAGTGTCTCTCTTTTGTTTAAAATTGACTTCATTTTAAGTGAAAACAACAACTAGCATACGGAAAACCAACCAAATGGATTCTGATTGTGTCGATACTCTAGAAAAATGATCCATGGGTCATATGTGACATGTAAAAGTCAACCACTTCTCAATATGAGGCACGGTGTGGCTGACACCATTCATAGTGTCTCTCTTTTGTTTAAAATGGACATCATTTTAAGTGAAAACAACAACTGACATACAAAAAACTGACCAAACGCATTAAAAATGTGTTTATGCTTTAGGAAAACAATCCATGGGTCATATGTGATGTGTAAGAGTCAACCCCACCTCAATCTGAGCCATTTTGTGGCTGGGATCACTCTAAGTGGCTCTCTTTTGTTTAAAATGGACAACATTTTAAGTACATACGGAAAACTGACCAAACGGATTATGATTGTGTTGATACTTTAGAACAATGATACATGGGTCATATGTGACGTGTACAAATCAACCCTACCTCAATCTGAGATGCGGTGTGACCGGCACCACTCAAAGTGTCTGTCTTTTGTTTTAAAAGGACATCATTTTAAGTGAAAAACATCAACTGGCATACGGAAAACCGACCAAACACATTCGGATTGTGTTGATACTTTAGGAAAATTATCCATGGGTCATTTGAGACATGTACGATTCAAACCCGTCTAAATCTGAGATGTGGTGTGTCCGGTACCACTCTAACTGTGTCTCTTTTGTTTAAAATGGACACGATTATAAGTGAAAAAAACAACTGGTATATGGAAAACCGACCAAACGCATTCAGAATCTGTTGAAATTTTAGGACAACAATCCATTGGTCATATGTTACGTGTATGAGTCAACCGTGCCTCAATCCAAGTCACGGTGTGGCCGAGACCACCCAAAATTTCTCTATTGTGTTTAAAATGGACAACATTTTAAGTACATACGGAAAACCAACCAAACGGATTCTGATTGTGTTGATATTTTAGAACAACGATCCATGGGTCATTTATGATGTGTAAGAGTCAACCCCGCCTCAATCCGAGGCGCGGTGTGGCCGAAATGATTCAAAGTGTCTCTCTTTTATTTAAAAAGCACTTCATTTTAAGTGAAAACAACAACTGACATATGAAAAACCGACCAAACGCTTTAGGAATATGTTGATACCTTAGGACAACGATCGATGGGTCATTTGTGACTTGTAAGAGTTAAAATCGCCTCAATCCGAGGTATGGTGTGGCCAGTATCATCCAAGTGTATGTATTTTGTTTAAAATGGACATCATTTCAGGTAAAAATATATGGTATACGAAAAAACGATCAAATTATGAATTGAATTTCGGATTCCACATATAATTGTCATCTAAATTTTAAATTGAATTCTAAATTAATTTTGTATGTTTATAATTACATTATGAATTCTAATTTAATTATGGATGTGTATAGTTCCAGGATGCATTATATGTTAAATGTGTATGAATTTGTTCTCTATATGTATGCGTTAGTTGGTTATTGCAGGTACAATAATTATATATGTATGTGTTAGTTTATTGTAGGTACAATAATTGGATTGAAAATGAGAGGGAATGCACAAAATGAGACCTGCTGTGCAAATTGCACAAAATGAGAGCTGTTGTGCAAATTGCAGGCTATTGTGCAATTTGCACAACATAGGCTATGCCAATGGTTTCAAACCGCTGGTATAGCCTATTTGAGTTTTTTTTACCAATGGTTCATAGAACCATTGGTAAAACTCCTTTCCCAACGGTTTAGAAACCGTTAGTAAAGAAGAGAGTGCTTGGTTTTCCCAATAGTTCAAGCCAAACCGTTGGGAAAAACTATCCCAATGGTTTGGCACAACCATTGGGATAGGTTAATTTTTTCCCAACCTATCCCAACGGTTCACTGTAAACCGTTGGGAAAATCTTTCCCAACGGCTTACTTCCCTACGGTTTGTAGAATCATTGGTATAACATATACCAATGGTTCTGCAGCCTTTCCCAACAGTTCATAACCATTGGGAAAGCCTATATTTCCATTAGTGAATGCTTGGGGGTCTCCCTCCCTAGTTAACATAGGCATATGTTGTAGCTGGAAATCTCTTATTAGCTAAGACATCAAAGGCATGGTGTGAACAGACTCTCCTTTCACGGATCACATGATCCTCAAGATGCTATTGCAAAGCTAAATATCTATATAATCCTTAGGAGATACAAGAATCTCTAGTTCAGCTATCTTAGGAGAATACTAATTAACACTCTCCTGATGCTCAGTTTAAAGATGAGGAAGAATTTTCTCTATAATACAAACACACTCCTTAGAACACTGGCTAAAATAACAAGGTAAACCTCAAAAGGTGACATAAATAGCGAACCAATATCTCATGGTATATTTAAACATGGATTACAAGTGTTTTAGAATGAAATAACAGTTCTTTTATTTTATTTATTAGATATAATAGGCATCTCATTTCACAGTTCATATAGGCACATATATCACATGCAATAAATATGTTCTTCTCGTAAACAATGTATGTCAAGATATATCCTATGTTCTTATCATGATGCATGCATACACCTATCATTACATATCGGTCTATGAGTATAAATCTCAAGAAATAATAGCATCACACAACATGTGAATCACCCAAGATGAAATAACATCAACCATAACAAATGAACATCACGAATAATAATCCCATCCTCAGGAACTCAGATTTTCCCCCATACATGGTTTAGCTACTCCCATGAACAAGCTCATTACTAAGTCCCAACACATCCTAGTCTCCTTTATAACTTTCCCAGATAATAAATAAACATAAAAGAAAAACCTAAACCTCTGATACCACTTTGTAACATCCCCTGATCTGACACTCTCTCATGTGTCCAAATCAGGTTGGTTACGGGACCTCAAGCATGTCTCCCCGTATGCCAGAGGCTTCTGACTAGCAGCAGGGGTGTAAAGAATATAGTGGGGAGACTATACCCCATGGTACAAAGTTATAATATAGTATAAATAAGCAATAATAATAAATATCAGAGTGACATAAAAATAGCAGAAATAGTGAAACATACAACTACAAGGTAAAGGAATAACAAACAACCAAATAATAGTGAACCATGTAATGATAGGCTAGAATGTATCTAGTTTTCAAACTAAATATAATATAGATAAAATACCATTCTCACATAAACAACTCAAAACCCCCAATCCCGAACCCCATGTCAATCCCACCTTTATGCTCCAACCTATCCAACAAACAATAATCAACTACATGGACTTTTTCCCCTGTACAAACCTGCATCCATGTAATCTGTCCAGACACCAAACGACATCCCAAATAAGATGTGAGTAAAACTCAGTAGGTTGACACTAAGGGTGTAATTTTGGCTCGACGGCCCGACAGGCCCGGCCCGAAAGCCCGAGCGGCCCAGCCTGAAAGCCCGAGCGGCCCGGCCCGAAAGCCCGAGCGGCCCGGCCCAACAAAGCCCGCATCGGGTCAGGCTGGGCTCGGGCCGTAGGTTCAGCGGGTCGGACCTGGGCCTTTCCAAGAAGGCCCGTGGTCCAGGCCAGGCCAGCCCGAAAAAGCTCGGCCCACTGGCCAACGCGAAGCCCATCCCGTGCGAAGCCCGCCCGCTGTAAAAAAATTTAACGGGAAAATTGCAGGTAGGGGGATTTGATCCCCCTACCGCGAGCTCCCAAGGCTACGCCTGGACCAACTAGTCCAGGCGCTGCACCTGTAAAATAATCACCAGCCTATATATATATATGTGTATATATATATATATCTGTATATATAC
Source organism: Viscum album (assembly GCA_963277665.1). Taxonomy (NCBI): domain Eukaryota; kingdom Viridiplantae; phylum Streptophyta; class Magnoliopsida; order Santalales; family Viscaceae; genus Viscum; species Viscum album. Next base: position 1,778,719,707 of record OY728131.1, on the reverse strand, counting down.
ATATATACATACATATATATATACATATACAGATATATATACATGTATATGTATACATATATATTTATCTATATATGTATCTATATATGTGTGTGTGTGTGTGTGTGTGTGTGTCACGACCCGTCCTCGGGGCCCGTGTCGTGACTACCCCAAGCCCGCATTCCATAGGCCAGGGGCTGGCGACTAGCACCAAAGATGTAAATCCCGATAACTGGGAAGACATTGTCTTTATAGAACACAAACACAACCAACCAGAGTACAAGAAGAAGTATTACACTAAGTACAAAAGAAAGTGTTGAAAAGTAAATGAGCCATAATAAAAACCCAACTATAAAGTACAGCTACAACTGAACGAAAGTACAACAGAAAATACAAAAAACTGGAAGATAGAATCAGCTCCTGGGTTGTCCACCTCGAATCCTACCTGAAGGGTAGGTACAGATAGTGAAGCTCCTGGATCGTCCACCACAGATCCTACCTGAAGGGTAGGTACAGATAGCCTCCTCAATGCTCTCGCCCGTCAACCTCCTCCAAGTACCGTCTCATCGTGAAGTACACCTCCGGATACTGACTCGTCGTGAGGTCCACCTCCGGATACTGACTCGTCGTGAGGTCCACCTCCGGATACCGTCCAGTCCTCGAACACTCGGCCTCCGTCTGCGCTGTCCATCATCTGCATCCAACACAACGAGGTGCAGGCATAGCCCGTGCAGGGGTGAGTATAAAGATACTCAGTAGGGACCCCGAGACCCTCATGGTCTCACTAAATCCAATAAGGATAACCACAAAGAAGGATCTAAACAGATAACCCTTACTTAGGTATAAGCTCATACTTATACCTAAGTTATCAAGTAACCCATCTTAATCAAGAGGTATCACACAGATATGAAATCAACGGATAACCACTACTTAGGTATATTCCCATACATATACCTAAGTTATCAAGTAATCCATCTCAATCATGAGGAATACACAAAGGTCATTGACTCAGCTCAAACCGGGATTTTCATTATCGAAACCATAACTACTGAAGAGATCCTCCTCTGTCGAGTACACTGATCCTGTCACGACTCTGAGGCGCTGCTCACTAACCTTATACTGCTGAGTTACTCCTCCTGTTGAGTACCTCGGGTCAGCCACCCAAACACAGTAGTGTTTCCCGCCGGGGTCTGCCACCCAAACACAGTAGTGCACCCCCCCCAATAGCCTATAGAGGTACTCCTTCTATCGAGTACCGCGAGTCTGCCACCCAAACATAGTAGTGCTCCCCGCCGTGGGTCCGCCACCCAAACATAGTAGTACTCCCCACTGGACTATACAAGTCACTCTGACTCGAATCGGACAAGCAGTCATCAGGTCTCAGCCGGCTACACTATCTCCGTACTCCGTACGCTCGTCTTCGGGAGGGTCCGCTCCACGATCTACTGGTCGATACTCCAAGTATCACAAAGTACCATGAATAAGTAACTCAAAGGACCTCCTCATCATAGGGGTCTCAACGCAATAGACGACGCGTCAATCGGATGCCCGGTCTGTGAGTTATTAGCCTTTTAGTCCCGGGGGCCTGGTTGGTTTCGTGTACGAACCAACCAGGCCATATCTCAATTGTACCCCGAACTCACATAGGGTATACTCAAAGGGACCATTTCTCAACATGATCACCAATGTCGTTGACGGTTTGTCAAACGGACGTTCGGTCTGAATGTTATCGGTTTTTCTGTTCCAGGGGCCCGGTTGGATTTCGGGTACAATCCAACCCGACCTTACTCCAACTGCATCCAAACCTTAGGTGAAGTATGCCAAAAGTTTTGTATCATTAAGAGGAATCCAAAAAAGTCGACGGCACGTCAATCGGACATCCGGAACTCAAGTTATAAGCGTTTCCGCTCCGAGGGCACGGTTGGTCCCGTGTTCGAACCAACCCGGCCGTACCCAAAGTTCGCCTAAACCTTGAGTGTAATATACCGAAATGACCATCTTGATCTAAGGAATCCTATGAAACTAATGGTGCATCGATCGGAGGTCCAAAACTCATGTTATGGCTGTTTAAGAGAAAACGGTCTGAAAATAGGGGGTTTGGGCCCGGTCCGACCCAGCCCAATACCCCCCGGGTCGGCCGGAACCTGGTCGACCCGACCCGAGTCCGGGTCCGGCCCACTTGGGCGTGGCCCGGCCCGGTGCGGGGGGCCCGGCCCGGCGCGGGTGGCCCGGCCCGGCGCGGCTGGCCCGGCCCGGCGCTGGCGGCCCGGCCGCGGCTCAGCTCGGCCCGGCGTTGGCGGCCCGACCGCGACTCGGCTCTCGGCCGAGCGGGGTGCGAAGGGGGAATCGCCCCCTGTTTGCGGAAACGGCCAGCCGTAATGGTCGGCCTTGGTTTTGACCACGGGACCCCCGCAGGTCCCGCCTTCAGGTGGCGCTGACGGCCGGCCGGCCGAGCCGCCCCTTTAGAAGACCGCCGCGGCTCCTGTCCGACCCGCGCCGCGCGACGGTGCCGCACCCCTCCGTCGCGGCCCGCCTCGGCCGCGGCCCCCTTGGTGCTCTGGCACGGCGCGACGACACCGCTCTCCACCACCGCAGCCCACTCCGGCAGCGGTCCTCTTCATTCCCGCACGGTGTAACGACACCGCGCCGCCTTCGTCACAAATATCAATGATGATCAACAAAAAGGGCAGGAGGATTGGACGTGTTTGTGCGGTCTGATCTCCTCCCATTATGACGATATCAAGCGGACAAAATAATCAACGAAGAACATTAATTTTAACTTGAACGAAGAATCAACCCCTACCTCGTATTTGAGGTTCGTTCGTTGACGGAGTCGCCGAAGACAAGCGTCGCGGTAGATGGCGTCACGGAGAACCGTGTCGTCCCGTCAACGTTGGAGGAAGAATTCTTGACATAGATTACGCTTCTCGTGATAGGTGTCTTCTCCCTTGTCACGGAGGAAGAAGAGGGTAGGAGGAGTCATGGAGCGTTCTTCGCCGAGAGAGGATGTTCTTCGTGGAAGAATGAAGCTTTCTCCAATTCACCAAAGGTTCTCTACTCCAAAATATTTGCCCAACAAATATTAAAAATAAGCTTCTCCAACTTTAAAGAATTGACAACCAATTCAAAATAATTCAAAAGAATTATTGACACCCAAGTTAATTAATGAAGTAATTAATTGGTTGTGGTTGGCACAATTTATGAGAGGAGGTGGACTCATAAATGCTTGGGAGGTGGAGAGGTTGAAGGACCCCGGGACACCCTGAGAGGGGAGGGGTGAATCAGGGTGACCACTTTTTCTTTTAATTTGTTGGATCTTGTTCCCACGTTGGTAGGAACTTGTTGAACCTGTATGATGATTATGATCAAAATGAAAACATTCACATGCACAGAGAAGACACAGTCATTTTTACTTGGTTCACCACTAAGGGCTACGTCCAAGGAGCATACGCCGACAGGTTGCCGGTCGTACCTAAATCCACTATGCTTCACTAGCTGCGGATACAAAAGTTCGGGTACAGACACTCTGTCCCAGGCTCACTGCCTTTACAATAGTTCAGGGATAGCTCACTGCGTCCCTCGGGTCACTCCCGTTGACTCTCCCTGGCTCACTGCCGTTGGTGAAGTCCCACTCAGTTTATAGACGTGAAGGTCTCTTCTTCATTTGCATAAGAGTGCATCCTTTGTTGAATGTAGATGCGCTATTGAAGTCCGATTCTCACCAGAAGGAGAATATCACTTTTCCTCGAATGAACCGAGTAGTTTCTCGGCTTTTGTGCATCTCCAGCAAGGCAGGGGTGCTTCAATAGTGTCTAGGTCTCCTTTTCAAGCCCGGCGCGCAAGTCTCCCGGCGGCGCGCAAATATCAGGCGCGCAAGACTAAACTGGCGCGCAAGTGTCACTGAAGCACCTGCGCGACACTGCCTTCTTGAACTAAATACTTGCGCGATCCACTTCCTTTCTCTTCCAGACTGCCTTGGGAGCACAGCCAAACACCGGCGCGCAAGCTCTACTTGCGCGACAAAACAACCACCTGCGCGACTCAACCACCTGCGCGACGAGAGCTCGAACAATCTCTCGGCCTTGAACTCCGTTGAAAATGAGGAGGGGTGGTCCAGTATTTATAGGCAAACTGGACCCCCTGCGCGGCGGCGCGCAAGTCCCTCGACGGCGCGCAAGTCCTGTCTCCAGATCCTCTGTCGCGCAAGTAACTTGCGCGACCCAACCAACACTTGCGCGACCTTCTTTCCTTAGCCAAATTGTGATGTTCTGATCCTCAAAAACATATGGCGCGCAAGTCTTTCATCCTCCAAGAGCTCGGCGCGCAAGTATCTTTGCCAAAAAAACTTTACTTTATTTACGGATTTTCAGGCCCAAAAATTTGGCAAACACTGGGAAACAGCGCCACCTTCACTACTGTTTTCTTCCTGAATGGTATGATCGCTTTGTTGGTTCACACCCTGAACTTCCACTGAGGATTGACAACAAACACAAACCATACACCAAATCATGCTTTGATGAACCTGGTTCCAACAGAGGTTCCACCTTAATGAGGGAAGGAGTTTAAGGAGGATTAAGGGAAGATGATGAGGTTAGGCTCATGTGGGACCCACCTCACAAATATCCTCTCATGGGAGGTTATGTGGGTGTGGGCCCCACCTCTAACTCCCCTTGGGAGGAAATAACCAACTTCTATAAATAAAATTGTGTTCCACAAATTTTATTTGTTTTATTCTAAATCCCCAAATATTAACTCCCAACCCGCATAAAATGCAACTACGGTAAAGGTCCCCTTAAGCGAATACCGGCGCTGTGAGTTCATGGGTGCCCTCGGATTTCGTTTCTGAGCACCGGTTCAAAAGTTAGAAAAACCCGCTCGTGCGTTTACTGAACGTACCCGAAAAAAAGTTCGGAAAATTATTATCAGTCACCCTCAACCCTCTGCGGTCGAGGTTAGGCCCTTCCTAGGTGAAACACGCACCAACGAACCCAACGGTACTCTTGGATTTCTAATCCGAGTTACCGTTTAAAAGTTATGAATTTTACAATAAAATAATTATCAGTTAATTATTTTATTTATGGCCAAAAACTAACTTTCTCTCGTGGCCCTCACCGACCCAAGTTAGTATCTACTTAAAGAAAGCATACCCTCGCGAGTTCAGCGGTGGTCTCGGATTTTTAATCCGAGTTACCATTTGTGAGTTATAAGCTTTTGAAAAATAAAATAATTTATTTAATTATTTTATTTACGATTAAGCCAAAATTGGGTTTTCTCAGAGGAGGCCCGCGCCGACTAAACTTAAGTCACGTCTAGGGTAAATATGTCATCCTGAGCGTAACGGTGCCGTCAGATTTCTGATCCGAATAACCGTTTAAGATTTATTCCACTTTTTTAGTAAAACTTCTTACGCGTGTTAATTTAAGCTTAACAAAACTTCGAAAAATTATTCCGGTCACACTGGGCCTCAGAATCAGGTGCCGTCTGAAACCGCGCACTCGAAAAATTCCAAAGAAATTAATAAAAAAAATTCCTTTAAATTTCCAGATCTTTACATTACTCTCACCTCAGGGCTTTACGTCCTCGTAACGCTACAACACAAAACTAGGGAAACTAAAGGAGGTATCAAGCACGCATCTGAGCCTCATGCTCCCATGTGCTCTTAGGAGGTTCTCGTGCCGCCAACGAAAGCGCACAAAAGAAATCGACCATCCCCATAGGACCCGCTCCTGTCGATCCTCAACCTCAACCGGAACCCTATGAAAGTCACCCTGTCATCGATGTCCAGCTCTCCATGGTCAAAGATGACAGATAGGTCATGCACACATCTCCTTAGCTGGGATACGTGGATGATGGCGTGCACCCGGTGCATCTGAGGTGGAAAGGCTAGGAGTTAAGCCACCTTTCATACTCTGCTGGGGACCTGGAAGGTCCGTTGAACCTCATAGATTACTTTCCGCCTTGGCCACATCTCCGTAGACCCCGTCGAGGTGAGACCCGTATAAGGATGTGGTCGCCATCCTCGAAGTCTAGAGGCCTTCATTTCCTATCAGCATAGGTCTTCCGTCTTCTATGTGCAGTCTTCATCCACTCTTGGATGATCTGCACCTTCTCCGGTAGCCTCAAAATGGGCGCACTAGTCAACCTATGCCTCAGCTCCTGAAAAGCTCTGCTGGCATCTCTCTGACCACACGAAGGGTTTCCCCTTCTTCGTCAATGATAAAAGCGGTGCAGCAAATCTGGAGAAGTCTGGCACAAATCTAAGTCTGGCCGACCCATTAGTGATCGACTGCTCCCACTTATGCATGATTCCATCATGTGCTGCCTGGGGGTTTCCTTTTCGCCGACCAAGGAAAACCCATCCCAACATTGTAGGTAAACCACAACATTTTTGCCTAATACAGTCAATCTGTGTACGAACTATTGTTGCTCAGTCTATACCCAAACTAACGTCGTAAGGCCTCGACGCTGCCACCAAGAGGTTCCAACCGAAACTCTCGCCTCAAGGGCCAGATCACACCATCAACATAAGCGTGATTATAGAGTCTCCTCCCAAAGGTATCTCCAGATGTGAGGGTCAAGTCAATGGCTTAACCGGAAACTCTAGATATGGGACAAGATTCTTGGAAGGAAGGAATGATTGGTACCTATGTCTATTGATACGACAGCTCTTATTAGACACAGACCGTACCTCGAATCATTCCTAGAGCCCCTGGGTCACCCTCCTTGACCGCATGCAGCTACTCTCTTCCCCTACCCTCCTGCTCCCTGAGCCTAGCGGGGACTACAAAGGCGGGTGGTTGTAACATGTTGAAATGTACACCACCTCATGCTGCTCTCCTAGCTCTGCTTCCATGTCTGCTGCCCTACAGATTCATCTGTCCTTTACACATCCTCTTCTTGAAACATTTTATATGCCCAAGTCTCTAAGACTAGCACTCGTTTCCTACTTTTCCCACTGCTAACCTTCACTGGCTGTATCCATTCAGAAAAATAATTCTCAACCACAAAAGTTCTTTCTAGCACCCTAGCATAAGTAGGAATGCATAGAGAAAAGGTGCTGGCTCGGATATCCTTAAAACACACCTCGCTCTGAGGTCTGATCTCTAAAGCACTGATCGTATCGTAGTCATATAGTACCAGGAACGATCGGTACACCTTGATGAATACTCAGTTACCGACATGTCGTCCTACCAAAGCTGTATAAGCTCTAAAAACTCTCAGCCACCTCCTCAAGAAAATCCTCAGCTGCCTGTATGTCGGGCTCGCCTCGGAACCTGAGGGGTATCTGATGCTGAAACACGTGTAAGGCACTATGCCTACATGTGTCATCTACCGGTACCGCTGGTTGTAACTACAGACCAACAGGTAGTGATATAACTGGCGCACTACCCGAAGGTACTATCTCAGGCATCGGTCCACGTACGGAAGCCTCATCACTTTGCGGACCAACCTCATGGTCACTCACTGGGAAACACCAGTAGCTAAGATCACCATCTTCTCTACTAGTGTCTAAACTAGGTGTAGAACTCTAGCAATCGCCTCTATCCAGTCTACTACTGCCTGGGAATCTGCCTCGCCTCGTAACCTCAAAGGCCTCTGCTGCTGGAACTCGTGCAACATGCTCCGTCAGCGTGCACCGTCCACTAGTACGACTGGTGGCATCTACTGCCCAACGGGTGGTGGTGCTGCTGGTACACCACCCGAAGGTAACAACATTGAAAGAGGGCCCCGCACCGGAGTCTCGTCGCTTGGTGGGACGTCATCGAGTACTCTCTCGGAACTCCAACTAACGGTTTGCGTGGAGACATTTGGAACAGATGTGACACGGTCAACGGTTTATACCTGGTGATTTGACCTGGTTTGAGTTGACTTTAAATTTTTTTGGAAACACACACGCAATCAGTGTTTTCGTGCACTAAGTCAGAAATCAGTAGTCAGGGTCCAGGTGTATGGATACGTCGGCCACCGCACCAACAATAGACTCCCTGAACTGAAGACCACACTCGGTACCCTTAACACTATTGCTTCACAGAAAGGAAAGATCAGAGTTCTGAGTTCTGCGGTAGAACCGACTCATTTGATACCAATTTGTCACGACCCATCCTCGGGGCCCGTGCCGTGACTACCCCAAGCCCTCCTTCCATAGGCCAGGGGCTGGCGACTAGCACCAAAGGCGTAAATCCTGATAACTGGGAAGACATTGCCTTTATAGAACACAAACACAACCAACCAGAGTACAAGCGGAAGTATTACACTAAGTACAAAAGAAATTTTTGAAAAGTAAATGGTCCAGAATACAAACCCAACTGTAAAGTACAGCTACAACCGAATGAAAGTACAACAGAAAAGACAAACAACTGGAAGATAGAAGCACCTCCTGGTTCGTCCACCTCGAATCCTACCTGAAGGGTAGGTACAGATAGCGCAGCTCCTAGATCGTCCACCACAGATCCTACCTGAAGGGTAGGTACATATGGCCTCCTCAACGCTCTTTCCTGTCAACCTCCTCCGAGCACCATCTCGTCGTGAAGTCCACCTCCAGATACTGACTCGTCGTGAGGTCCACCTCCGGATACTGACTCGTCGTGAGGTCCACCTCCGGGTACCGTCCAGTCCTCAAACACTCGGCCTCCGTCTGCGCTGTCTGTCATCTGCATCCAACACAACGAGGTGCGGGAATAGCCCATGTAGGGGTGAGTATAACGGTACTCAGTAGGGACCCCGAGACCCTCATGGTCTCACTAAATCCAACAAGGATAACCACAAAGCAAGATCTAAACAGATAACCCTTACTTAGGTATAAGCCCATACTTATACCTAAGTTATCAAGTAACCCATCTCAATCAAGAGGTATCACAGAGATATGAAATCAATGGATAACCACTACTTAGGTATATGCCCATACATATACCTAAGTTATCAAGTAACCCATATAAATCATGAGGAAGACACAAAGATCATTGACTCAGCTCAAACCAGGATTTTCATTATCGAAACCGCAACTGCTGAAGAGCTCCTCCTCTGTCAAGTACGATGATCATGTCACAACTCTGAGGCGCTGCTCACTAACCTTAGACTGCTGAGGTACTCCTCCTGTCGAGTACTGCGGGTCAGGCACCCAAACACAGTAGTGATTCCTGCCGGGGTCTGCCACCCAAACACAGTAGTACACCCCCCTAATAGCCTATAGAGGTACTCCTTCTGTCGAGTACCACGGGTCTGCCACCCAAACACAGTAGTGCTCCCCACCGTGGGTCTGCCACCCAAACACAATAGTGCTCCCCACTGGACTATACAAGTCACTCCGACTCGAATCAGACAAGCAGTCATCAGGTCTCAGCCGGCTACACGGTCTCCGTACTCTGTACGCTCGTCTCCAGGAGGGTCCGCTCCATGAGCTACTGGTCGATACTCCAAGTATCAAAAAGTCCCACAAAGAAGTAACTCAAAGGACCGCCTCGTCATAGGGGTCTCAACGCAACAGACAACACGTCAATCGGACGCCCAGTCTGTGAGTTATTAGCCTTTTAGTCCCGGGGGCCCAGTTGGTTTCGTGTACGAACCAACCCAGTCGTATCTCAACTGTACCCCGAACTCACATATGGTATACTCAAAGGTACTGTTTCTCAATGTGACCACCAATTCCGCTGACGGTTCGTCAAACGGACGTTCGTTCTGAAAGTTATTGGCTTTTCCGTTCCGGGGGCCCAGTTGGATTTCGGGTACAATCCAACCTTCCCTTACTCCAAATGCATCCAAACCTCAGGTGAAGTATTCCAAAAGTTCTGTCTCATCAAGAGGAATCCAACAAAGTTGACGGTACGTCAATCGGACGTCCGGAACTCAAGTTATAAGCGTTTCCGCTCCGAGGGCCCGGTTGGTTCCGTGTTCGGACCAACCCGACCATACCCAAAGTTCCCCGAAACCTTGAGTGTAATATCCTGAAACGACCGTCTCGATCCAAGGAACCCTATGCAACTGACGGTGCGTTGATCGGAGGTCCAAAACTCACGTTATGGATGTTTAAGCGAAAACGGTCCGAAAATAGGGGGTTTGGGCCCGGTCCGACCCAGCCTAATACCCCCCGGGTCCGGGTCCGGCCAACTTGGGCGCGGCCCGACCCGGCTGGCGCGACCTGGCCCGGCTTTCGCGGCCCGACCCGGCACGGGTGGCCCAGCCCGGCCCGACCCGACGCTGACTGTCGGGCTGCGGCTCGACTCTCGGTCGAGCGGGGTGCGAAGGGGGCGCCGCCCCTGTTTGCGGAAACGGCCGGCCGTAATGGTCGGCCTTGGTTTTAACCACGGGACCCCTGCGGGTCCCGCCTTCAGGTGGCGTCGGCGGCCGGTTGGTCGGTCACCCCTTTAGAAGACCGCCGCGACCTTAGGCCGCGGCTCCTGTCCGACCGGTGCCGCGCCCCTCCACCACGGCCTGCCCCGGCCGCGGCCCCCTTGGTGCTCCGGCGCGGCGCGACGGCGCCGCGCTCCACCACCGTGGCCCGCTCCGGTCGCGGTCCTCTTCGTTCCCGCATGGTGAAACGACACTGCGCCGCCTTCGTCACAAATATCAACGATGATCAACAAAAAGGGGAAAAGGATTGACCGTGTTTGTGGGGTTCGATCTCCTCCCATTATGACGATATCAAGCAGCCAAAATAATCAATGAAGAACGTTAATTTTAACTTGAACGAAGAATTAACCCCTACCTCGTATTTGAGGTTCGTTCGTTGATGGAGTCGCGGAAGACAAGCGTCGCGGTAGATGGCGTCGCGGAGAACCGTGTCGTCCCGTCAACATTGGAGGAAGAATCCTTGACGTAGATTACGCTTCCCACGAGCGGTGTCTTCTCCCTTGTCGCGGAGGAAGAAGAGGGTAAGAGGAGTCGTGGAGCGTTCTTCGCCGAGAGATGATGTTATTCTTGGAAGAATGAAGCTTTGTCCAATTCACCAAAGGTTCCCTCCAAAATATTTGCCCAACAAATATTAAAAATAAGCTTCTCCAACTTTAAAGAATTGACAACCAATTCAAAATAATTCAAAAGAATTATTGACACCCAAGTTAATTAATGAAGTAATTAATTGTTTGTGGTTGACACAATTTATGAGAGGAGGTGGACTCATAAATGCTTGGGAGGTGGAGAGGTTCCACCTTAATGAGGGAAGGAGTTTAAGGAGGATTAAGGGAAGATGAAGAGGTTAGGCTTGTGTGGGCCCCACCTCACAAATATCCTCTCATGGGAGGTTATGTGGGTGTGGGCCCCACCTCTAACTCCCCTTGGGAGAAAATAACCAACTTCTATAAATAAAATTGTGTTCCACAAATTTTATTTATTTTATTCTAAATCCCCAAATATTAACTCCCAACCCGCATAAAACGCAACTGCAGTAAAGGTCCCCTTAAACGAATATCAGCGCTGCGAGTTCATCGGTGCCCTCAGATTTCGATTCCGAGCACCGGTTCAAAAGTTAGAAAAACTCGCTCGTATGTTTATTGAACGTACCCGAAAAAAAGTTTGGAAAATTATTATCAGTCACCCCCGACCCTCTGCGGTTGAGGTTAGGCTCTGCCTAGGCGAAACACGCTCCAACGAACCCAACGGTACTCTCGGATTTCCAATCCGAGTTACCGTTTAAAAGTTATGAATTTTACAATAAAATAATTATCAGTTAATTATTTTATTTATGGCAAAAAACTAACTTTCTCTGGTGGCCCTCACCGACCCAAGTTAGTATCTGCTTAAAGAAAACATACATTCACGAGTTCAGCGGTGGTGTCAGATTTTTAATCCGAGTTACCGTTTGTGAGTTATAATCTTTTGAAAAATAAAATAATTTATTTAATTATTTTATTTACGATTAAGCCAAAATTGGGTTTTCTCAGAGGAGGCTCGCACCGACTAAACTTAAGTCACGCCTAGGGTAAACCCGCCATCCTGAGCGCAACGATGCCCTCAGATTTATGATTCGAATAATAGTTTAAGAGTTATTCCACTTTTTTAGTAAAACTGCTTACGTGCATTAATTTAAGCTTAACAAAACTTCGGAAAATTATTCTGGGCACACCGGGCCTCATAATCAGGTGTCGTCTGAAACTGCGCACTCGCAAAATTCCAAATAAATTAAGAAAAAAATTTCCTTGAAATTTCCGGGTCTTTACAATATATTTCTATATATATGTGCATATATCATTATATATTAACAAAAAATAATATTATATATATATACATATAATTATTGTTATATATAATTATAATGTGTGTATAAATGTATATATACAATGATATATAATTATATATATAATAGTGTATATATATAAACAAAGCCAATAATAATAAATATCAATTAAGTGTGGTTTTTAAAAATCCATTAATAATATATATGTGTGTGTGTGTGTGTGTGTGTGCGCACGTGTATGTATATGAATTAATATAATATATGTATAAACAAAGCTATTAATATATATATATATATCAATGATTTAATGTTATATATATATAATAACTTGTTGTATATTAATAAAAAAATAACACACTCACCTAATGATGTTCGTGCAAGTCCCTCAACTTCATTAATTTTTTTTAAGTATGTTGCAACATGCATATATTATATATACTATACATATATAAATCTATTTAGAAAAAAAATTAACTCATCCACTACGACGCACCCCCCAACCCCTAATTATTATTTTTATAATTTTCTCATATTATATACATATATATATAAATCATTTAACATTATATATATATAATAACTTATTATATATTAATAAAAAAACAACACATTCACCCAATGATGTTCGCGCACACCCCCAACCTCACTATTTTTTTTAAATATAATGAAACTTGCATATTATATATATGTATATATATAAACAAATCTACTAATAATATATATATATATATATCAATGATATGATAATATATATATAAACAAAGCCATTAATATTATATATAAAACTATTAATAATATATATCAATTAAGCGTGGCTTTTAAAAATCCATTAATATATATGTGTGTGTGTGTGTGTGTGTGTGTGTGATTTAATATAATATATATATAAACAAAGCTATTAATATATATATCAATGATTTAATAATATATATATATATATATATATATATATAATAACTTGTTGTATATTAATAAAAAAATAACACATTTACCTAATGATGTTCGTGCAAGTCTCTCAACTTCATTGATTTTTTTAAGTATGTTGCAACATGCATATATTATATATACTATACATATATAAATCTATTTAGAAAAAAAATTAACTCACCCACTGAGATGCACCCCCCAACCCCTGATTATTATTTTTATAATTTTCTCATATTATATATATATATCAATCATTTAACATTATATATATAATAACTTATTATATATTAATAAAAAAAGAACACACTCATCCAATGATATTCGCGCACACCCCCAACCTCGCTATTTTTTTTAAATATGATGAAACTTGCATATTATATATATGTATATATAAAAACAAATCTACTAATATATATATATATATATATATATATATATATATAAACAAAGCCATTAATATTATATATAAATCTATTAATAATATATATCAATTAAGTGTGGCTTTTAAAGATCCATTAATAATATATATATGTGTGTGTGTGTGTCAATGATTTAATATTATATAATAACTTATTTTATATTAACAAAAAAATAACACGCTTAACTAATGATGTTCGTGCACGTCCCCCAACCTCATTAATTTTTTTAAATATGTTGCAACTTGCATATATTATATATAAATTTATTCAGAAAAAAACCAACCCGCCCATTGCAGTGTACCCCCCAACCCCTAATTATTTTTTTACAATTTTCTCATATTATATATATATATATATAATAACTTATTATATATTAACAAAAAAATAATTACTCACCAAATGATATTCGCACACCCCCAACCTTATTAATTTTTTTAAAATATGATAAAACTTGTATATATTATATATACTATATATACATATATAAATATATTTAGAAAAAAATTAACTCACCCACTGTTACGCACCCGCTAAGGGTGTAATTTCAGTTCAGACAGAGCCGGGTTGGGCCTGCCCTGCAAAAAAATTTAAAAACATTTAAAAAAATGTTTTAAATTAAACAAATGCTTAAAAATAATTTTCATAAATAAGTTAAAACAATAAATGTAAAAAAACGTTTTAAATAAATGATAAAAAAATATTTAAATAACAACACTTTAAACCCACCACCCACTGCTGCGCACCCCCCAACAACTCATTATTATTTTTTAATTTGTACATAATATATATATAAATTCACAGACATATATAAATCTATTTAGAAAAAAATAACATATCCACCCACTGTAAAATGTTTTTACATAAAACGTGTTAAATGTTTAAAAAATACATGTAAAAAATATGCGTTCAAAAAAACATTTTAAATCAAACGTCTAAAAATAAATGTAAAAAAACATTTTAAACAAGTGTTAAAAAATGGTTTAAATAAAGGTTTAAATAAAAATGTTTAAAAAAGTTTTTAAAACAAACAATTAAATTAATTTTTTTAAAACAAACACTTAAAAAATACTTTTTACATTAAAATATGAATAAAAGTTAAATGTTTTTAAAAAATACTTGTAAAAAGCACGCGTTTAAAAAAATTAAAAAATGTTTTAAATTAATCATTTAAAAATAAATGTAAAAAATGTTTTAAACAAATGTTAAAAAATAGTTTAAATAAAAATGTTTAAATAAAAAATATTAACAAACGCTTAAAAAATTATAAATAAGTTAAAAAAAATAAATGTAAAAAATGTTTTAAATAAATGTTAGAAATTTTTTTAAATAATAAGGTTTTAAACTCACCCATGACAGTTATGCACCCCTCATTATTTTTTTTACAATTTGCAAATAATATATATATATATATATATATATATATATATTCACAATATATAAATCTATTTAGACAAAAAAAACATATTCACCCACTGTAAAATGTTAATAAAAAATAAAATAAACGTTTTTACAAAAAACATGCATTTAAAAATAAATGTAAAGAAACGTTTTAAATAAATGTTAAAAAAAATGTTTAAATAAAAAAAAATTAAAAGAGACAATTATTTTGAAGATAATAAAATCTCACCATGGTCCGACTCGAAAAAGCCCAGCCTGGCCCGAAAAAGCCCAGCCCGACCCGATGGTTTATGCCGGCCCGAGGTCGGGCTCGGGCCGCCTCATGGGGTTGTTCGGGCCGGTCCAGCCCGACCCGAATAGTGGTCAGCGGCCCGACTCTTTGCATGGCAGGTCCGACCCGAAATTACACCCCTAGTTGACACCACTGTGTCTCAACAAAACCGGTCTGACAATCAGTGCATTTAATAAAGAAGTAAACATATATATTAATTAAATAATTAATACAATATAACAATCAACCTCATTTAGAACCATGTCAGAATATCTTTGAGCATGTTGCACAACCATTACAACCATAACCACAAACCATGGCATAATCACATAACCGGGCAAAGCCCTCTATATAAGCATTTCAGTATATGATACAATCCCTCTATATAATCATTTCAGCATCCAGCCCATGCCCTCTACATAATAATTTTGGCATCACTAGTTATACCCCTCTATATAAGTATTTCAGCATCACTGGGAATAACCCTCTATACAAGAATTTTAGCATCATCGGGCATAGCCCTCTATATAATCATTTCAGAATCACTCACAACATAAGTCATAAAAACAAGGATAACACATCACAATATCACAATACAGAATGGTTAATTATTCCAACTATCATTTGTATTTCAATTAACCATTCATTCATTACATTATAACTTAATCCATTTCCATGCCAATTTGTATTCCCATTTCATATCAAAGAATCATTAGTCATTCAATGATCCAATTAACAATTTTCCAAGGTGAATTTATCATAAGAAATCACCTAATATTTCATGTCACGCTAAAACATAGTTTAAGACATTATCTAATTCATTATCATTCTAAGGTAGGCTCAGCCAATGGGTAGTCATAAGCCAAGTATCAACATCATTGAATCCAAAGGGATCCAATGAATAATCAAGCACAAGATTTATCATCATCCATTATTCAATTAATTAATGTGTATGTTGTGTCAGTGAAATCCCATAATATTGCACATGCTTGAATAATATAAATAGACCATAGAGTTTTATTTTAGGCCACCTACCTTTAACCAATGATTAACACAACAATTTCAATAAGAAACACCAATAAGAATGAAGTTTAAGATGATCATAAAGAAAACCTAGATCACACAAGATCAAGATCAACACTCAACACAATCATGGTCAGAATATTTCCATGGATATAATGGAGAGAAACAAAAGAGAGGGGAAAACTAAAGAAAAACAACTAACCAGGGACCAGATGCTTTATTAGGATGTTTGGAAGGGAGGGAGGCACTATAAAATCACCTGGAAAACACCTAAGGCTCGAGAGAGGAGAGTTGAACATGAATAAAGAATGAATCATATGCGCAGCATGGCCTTAAACCATTGATCTTAAGAAATACACAATGTGTAATTATTCCACATCATGTATTTCCCAAATTATGAGTTACAATGAAAAACATGTCATATTGGGTTAAAATAAACCTACTTGAACATCACATGATGTGAACCGGTTTCACAACATGTATTCATTTCACATCATGAACCCATTTCAAAATATCAACCTGGTGGTAGTTACACATTGTGTAACATATACAAGGTGTGTAAATTCCCTACAAACAACTTTAATCCCAGCTTATGTAAAATATTATAAATCACCTCTGAAGCCTTCCAAACTCACATAAAAACCTCCTAATCCCCTTTAACACATTTATACTTAGACTCCATTAATTCAAAAAAACATACATCCCTAAACTTTAGGTCATTTTCCACAACAATTAGTCTCCATCCCCAAATGAGTCTCAACCACCATGGTTTAAAGAAGAAGGAAACCCAACAAAATAGGTTCAATTCAAAACTCAAAGAGAGAAATACTTGTAAAAGGATGGGATCTTACATCATAAGAATTTTTTCTTCATTGGCATATCCTATTGTGGGTGTTGTGTGTTTCGATCCCATGTTTAAAGGTAGGTGGTTCCATAAGGCTTTACCTTACAATTGAAACCCTAATTGCTTAATTGGTTTGGAATGAGTTTTTAAATGATTTAAAAAATTGGATTTGAAATGATTTGATGCATGATTTCAAAAGGGCATGGAATTGTGAAACCCCCAATTTTAATGGAATTGAAATTGTTGGGTGTATTTGATAAAAATGACATCTTGATTTGAAAGTGGATTTGATGAAATTATTTGATGTGACTGTTGAGAAAATTGTCTTAAAATTAAAGATGATTGGAAAAGGCATTAATTTGATGAAAACATGTGATTTGGTTTTGAAATAAACAGGCATGTTGAGACTAAAATTGGGAATTTGAATTGTGAATTATGAAATGATTTGAAATGATTGATTTTACCATTATTTATTGATTGATTGTTTTAAGCACATGTGATCCTGTGTAGTTAGAGGGTGATTAGGACAAACACTCCAGGACTCTGACTCCCAAGAAATGGATTGTCGATGACAAAACTAACTAAATTAAGTTCGACATTTTTTCGCATAATGGGTCCCCTAATGGGGTGTTGATTTATTTCCTGTAATGGGTCCCCTATTAGGGTGTTGATTCAAATTTATACACCTATCTCGAGTTGCGATGACTGTGAGGATCCTATTTCCATAAACTGATGTACCATAGGGCTTATGAACATAGTTATTTTTTTTTGACTTGATTATGCATTACATTGGTTACATAACTATTTTATTCATGCAAACTATTTTATATAAATGGTTTATATAAAATGTTCATTTAAGCCTGTTTTGATATATTTTTCATATTTTTGAGTTAAAATCATGTTTTGTTGAAAATATGTAAATTCCTTACCATGACTTGTTTTATTTAAATTGAAAGCACAAATGGTTTATTATTATATAATTCCTTTGGTGGTATCCTTCTGAGCTGTTTAGCTCACACCCTACCTTTGCCTTCAGATGTTTGTAGACTATCATATACCAAGTCCAAGAAAAGGGAAAGTGCCACTTATAAGTGGTGGGTGTACTTGATTCATGTGACCTAGAGTGATGGAGGAGACCATTAGAGATGTGATCCACCCATTATATAGGTTTTTGGATATTCCTTTCTTTGAAAGATGTTGTGTCTTTTGGTGATGTACTATTTGGGTATTGTTTTAATAGTTTCTCCTGGTGCTTTCTCCTTGAGGAGTGTTTACATACCAACTTGTATCATTTATCTTATGCAGTTTTATAGAAAACCATTCCCTCTTGATCTTAATATGATTTTAAGGTGCTATTCTTCAACCCGTGGGGACCCGGAATGTGCTTCAAGCTATGTCAGTGTTGGCTCAAGAATCAATGTACCAAGGTACTAGGCTGGTTTGTGAAAAATACACACATCCATGAAGAGGAAAAACAATTCACTAAAATTTAGGAGTGGAATCATAGGATACAAATCTTAGGATATAAAAACCAATCTTTAAATGATCCCACAAAGCAATACAGTGATACAGTCACCCACATTGCTATAATTTCAATCCACACAGTAAGTCCACTATGTTACAACAATTAATAGTGGGAAGTCTTCAGAGCTAAAATACCCTATTAGTGTCCCTATTAAGTTATGCTACAACAACCATGTGTAAGTAAAAATCATTAGAATATCATTGTTAGTGTCATTAGTCAGCCTTGATATAGTGGTCAACTTTTCTATAATATCACAGTCACCATCACTACTTAACCTCAAGCAACCTCACCATAGAGGTCAAACCATGAGAGTTTTAGTCTAGTGTATAAGATAGGACACTCATATTTGGTCTAACTCTATCCAATAGACCAGGATACACCATTCCAATAATTCCATTAATGCCTCTTAACCATATGAGCATTTGAAATTCAGAGGAATTTTGAATTTTCGAATTAGTGGATGAACCGAATTTTGAACCGGGATTCGAGGTAGAATTACAAAAAAACAAACTTCTCAAAAGAGGTATTTTGGACATGGAATTAAGGTCTAATGGTGTATGAGAGGTTCAAGAGAGAACTAGGTGGATGTCAGGCTAGTCGGGCTACAGTTTGTAGCCATTGACTAGTTAGTGGGGCAGACAGTGGCCTGGGTGGAACTGTAGGGACTAATGGATAGCCAATGGGGTTAAAGGGGGTAAAATTACTATTTTACACTTATAATTTTTAAAGGGTCCAACCCTATCCCCCCCTTTTTTCTCTCACACGTCCATATACCCCCTTCTTTCCCTCTTCAAGCACCTTAAGGGGGGTGTTATAAGGGAATTTTCTAATCGATTCAAGGTGCATCCTTGGTTCCATAAACCTATGTTAATAATCTCCCCATATAATTTTAATTTCCCTCCTATCTAGTTTAGGTTTTGGTTCTGATTCCATCGAAACATGTTGGAATAATCTAAATGAGATGGGGCTTTTGGTCATCCCTCGTAAAGAAGGACCTGAGATGATGTATTCCTATCTTTTCATGCCATTATAATGGATATATGTTGTAATATTAAATTTTCATAAGGTTTTTCTTGCATTTAAATTAAATTTATTATGGAATCAACGACACACATAAGGGACTTGGCTCATATTGAGGACGGGGGCACACCATAGGCCGTTAGCGTGCATTTGGTTGCGGTTCCGGTGTGAAAAGGCTTTCCAGTGAGTTTGTGATTAAGATGAAAATTCAAATTAAATGGTTAATTAATTTATAATAATTAAATTAATTATAAATTATTATAATTAATTAAATTAAATGATTTGTGATTCAAGTTATGGCAATGAAAGGGTAGGTGATAGTCGAACGGATCTGGGCAAGGCTCAATGAGAGCGGCTGGTGAGTGTTTATGCTTTAAGACTAGTTTAATTAATTTGTTTTAATTATTATAAGTTTCTAAGAGCATTATATAGTTAATTATAAATGGTTTATAATTAATTAATTTACATGGTGTCTTGATATGGGTGCTTATAAGTTTATTCGAGGCTTGGAAAAGCTTATGCGAGAGTTATTGAGTTACCTTAAAGCAAAAAATTGAATCATTAATAAGGTAGGTGGTTTCTAGACTGGACCTATGGATTTTCTGTAGCTGTTTATGATGCATGAGATAAGATCCCGTGTTTCAAGCGGGTTGAAAATTACAAAGGTAATTTTAGTTTTCAGTTTGGTGGGCAGAACAAATTTCAATTTAAGATTTAGAATGGATTTATGAGAGTTTAACCATAAAAGGTGTTGTTTTTAGATGTGGGTTAAGGCCTAGAAGGTCCCTTAGGAGTTCATTTTAGTTATGGGTGCATCAGTATTCGAAATCTCAGGGTTTGGAAAAGAAAATGGGGTGCACAGTTAGTGCATAGTTAGCATTAACCGTGCACCCCAAATCGTGAAACCTTATAAGGGTGTCACATGCTTTGTAAAATTGCGCACCTGAGGTCGCATGACCATGTGAGACCTCTATAGTAAATTGTAGAGATAAATTCATGGTTGGCACATGATTTTTCTAATCATGAGCCAAGCTATGTGAGGGGGTGGCCTTTTGGGTAGTGTGTGCACACAGTTGGTGCAGGGTTAGCCAAACCGTACAGCATAACCGCACACTCCTTTAAAAATGGTGAAATTATGATTCTAAACCTCCCCCATTTTAACCCTTAAACCTCGTTTTATTTTCCCTCTTTCTACACAACATCCACCATGGGTGATCTATACTTCTCTCTCACCTAGAATTATTTGGATATCCTCCATAAAATGTCCAATTCAAGTGTCTTTCGTCACGTTGGATCCCTCTCGGTAAGAATAAGGGCCCTCTTGCTTCTTTTCTCAGTTTTTTTCTAAAGTGGTTGTTATTTCCATGCATGATCATATGCCCTATTTTTAGGGAATTTGTATATTCTTCCATTTACTCTCATTTCTGCTCAAAACAAAAGCCTATATCAGATGAGTAAAGATTCTTAAGCACAAGGTAGGCAATGTCTATCTTAATCTTAATTTATACATATTTTTATGCGACACATGATAAATAGGCATGAGTGGGAGTGTTTTGGGTGTGGCTATTTTTTTATTTCTTTCTTTTTCTATCATTCATGAGAGACATCAAAGGTCAGTCTCGTATTTGTTAAAGTATGGTTGAGCTAGGTATGGCATAGTAGAGGTGAAATGAAGTTTCATGTTGGTTCAGTAGGATATTTTCGATTATATAATTCCTTTAAATTGAGTTGATGACTATGTGGGTTCTATGGGAATGTTTAGGGAATAACCTAAGAGATCTTGGGTGATGTTAACCACCAGACTTGAGGAAATGTGGTTTGTCCAGTTGGGGTGGATGGTGATAACCAATGCTACAATTGGGTGATATGGTTTTTAGGCGGTTCCAAAGGTTCATCAGAGGTGTGTCTTAAGTTGTTGGTGAGTTATGCTCATCGAAGTTGGATGATAGCACTGTTGGGGACATTTAAACATAGGATCAGGACCCGACGAGGTGGTGCTAACCACTCGATGTGGGTATAGGCCTCCATAGAATTAGTGACATAGGGGATTTTGATGGCCATTAGAACAGATGAGGTGCTCACTGTAGAAATCCACATGTGATAGTGTGTGTGAAACCATCATATGGGGGCTGAGGCTCACCGATATGCTAGGGATTACGATTCGGGACAATGGAAAGACATATATCACCATGAATTGGGACATCAGGCTACCAAGCTGAAGATGATTTAATAAATGGTAGTCTAATAGACTTTTGATATATTTATGGGTGTGTCGAAGGGATGTTAGATTTACTTGACATGTTGTATATGTGGTTAGTGATGCAAAAAGGGCCTACAGCCCATGGGCTTCATGGGTATAGGGAGGATATAGGGTGGGGTGGGCCTAAAAATTTTGACCGTTTAGAGCGCGGGCCAATGTGGATTGATCCTGCATGGGTGCGGGCCAAGGTGGGTTGAGGCCGTGTAGGTGTGAGCTTACCCGTGGGCCTAATTTAATTTTTTTACAATATACATTTCTTTAATATTTTAGTTTTTTTAATAAAAAATTATGATTAAACCATGAAATATGATTTCTCACCGTAATTATCATACTAATTCACCATTTATTCACATGTGAATTTTAAATAGGTTTATATTTATTGTTTTAATATGATATTATAATATTTATATTGTAATTATTCACCATATTCACACGATGTGTCATTCCACCTCTCAAAAAATTGAACTCATATCTTCTTCACATGGTTTCAATTATAAAAGAGTTATTATAATCATAATATTTTTTGGGCCGATTTAATTTTGTTATTAGTTAATTTTATTTTTTTATTAAAAAAATAGGAAAGGATATCATGAAAACCCTAATAGACTCCTTTGAAACCGATTGTTGTTTGGAAATTCGTCGTCCATTACAGCCGTTCACATCACCACATGACCAACATTATCATTCGTCACCCCTCACCAACCACTCACCTACTTTTCATCACAATAGTTCTCTAACACATCATCGTCGCCACATGCCACCATTAACCCAAAGAAAAATGTTTCATCACATCTCTTAAAACTCTAAGTATTGTTAACCCATACTTCTCCCAACAAAAACCATTAAGAATGATAAAAAATACAATATTTAAATGATTATAAATAGTATATATTTTTTAAAATACGGGAAACCTGTTGGCTTATGCGGGGCGGGGTGGGTTTGATTTTTTTGTTCGCATTATATGCAGGCTATTGCTGAAAAACCCGCATGGTCCGCTCACCCATTTCACATTACTATATGTGGTAATGGTTGGAACATTATGTAGTGTGGCATGAAAATGGATGGGGGACTAAGGGTTCTTCCGGTATGATAGATAGTGGATGCATCATTTCACTCTATCATTGGTCGAGGTAGGTAAAGGATTCCTTGTGGTTGTTGAGCACAAGTGAAACTGGTTATGTGATTTGTGAGTAGTTCCTATTTATTTACATTTTACATACACTAGTATATGTATGGATATACAATAGACACACATTGGTGGTGGGATACCAAGTTCATACTCACACCCTGTATGGTCCCCTAAAGATGCTTGTAAACTTTATTACTTTGAGTGTAGAAAAGGGACCGGGTGGATGTTTTGGACCTTAGCGAGTTGGGTTATGCTGTGGGCATATGAGATGATGTCATAATTTTTGGTATATGAACTAGGTGGATCATCTGAGCTGATTTGGTGATATTTTTGGGTTTTTTTACTTATGTTCACATATGAATAACCCATGGATGATCTTACATTTCTTTGTATGAATATCATGGAATATGTATACTATCTATTATGTGAAATAGGTTTACTTTTGGATCGTTATTGTTGTTGTTATTTATGTTGCTTCTGTGGTTTTTGGTATAACACTTTCACAATTTTTTTATTAGTAGTATTATACCATCATTATTATCATCACCAAAGGTTATATACTCCCCACTATCACCAAATATACCCTTGTAGCCAGTCGAAAACCTTTGGCATATAGAGAGGCGCACCTAAGGCCAGGTGGCACACTAGCCCAGAGCACCAGATTAGTGGATCCTAGGTTGGAGAATTATAAGTGGTATTTGAGCCTTCAGGTTGATCATAAAGTAGAATCAATGTTCATCTAGTTGATAAGTGGGTTTAAAGGTGGGTTTTTGAAACTATTAGTTATTTGGTCTATGGTGTACTAAAGCCTCAGAAAGCGTCAAAACTTGGGATAGAGGTTGTGTCATGTGTTTGGCCAGTACCTACATGAAATAAAGTCCAAGTTACCATAGAAAAAGGGATTATTGTTTGGTATTTCATTATTATAGTTGAGATATATGATTCAGTTAATGTTTAATTTGATGTTGTTGTTTTTTGTTTGGACTCTTGGATTGAGAGGCAAGAGAAGATCATTCATGCATCATGACAGTCACTTAGGTTCACATGACATATGTGTGTGATTTTGATTGTTTCTTAGAATCAGGAATAAATTAAAGGGGGTTGAGATATTTAAAATGTCAACAATAAGCTAAATAGTGTTTTACTGTATAGCATGTTAGTGAAATTCTACTCAGACAGCCCCGGTATGTGGTTCCTCAGGTGACTGTTATGTGATCCTATGTGTGTATGGTGTATGTGGATCCTAGATATGATATGAGTATGTAGACATAAGGAAAAGGTATTAGGTATTTAAAATATCAACAAAAGGCTGAATAATGTTTTCCTATAAAATCTCTTGGTGACATTCTACTCAGCCATTCTAGACACGTGGTTTCTTGTTTGATTGATATGTTATTCTATGTGGATGTGGGGTATAGGATACCTAACTCTGATATGGGTAGGAAAGGGGCTATGAGGTTGGATGATATGTGTTATGGGTGTGGTAGGGGAGTGTAAGTGTGGTAAAATGTGTTTCCTGTTACAAATTTCCTTATTTGTGATATTTGGATTGTTATCATTGGTTTTGACCATGGATTTTGGATCTCAATGTGATACCACCGAGATAGGATTTGGTGGATCATTAGGAGAGAAAATATATGGTGCAGTTAGGGCATGCATGATATGAGGTCCCTAAGGATGGTAGTGAACATGATCCGTAGGTAGAGGCTCATAGGCAGGTGGGACAACTGCATCAAATATATAATTTTATGCTATGACTAGATGAGTAGTTCAAGGTGAGTTTGGTGTGGGTCATTCAGAGCATTGAATGGGGAGCTCAGGGAGTTGAGACATCCATGGAATATCTAAAAATATAGTTTCAGTCATAACACCCCCTTTGTTTCAGGGTGAGGGTAGACAACATGTAGCATAGAACTAGATAGAGCATGTGCAGACTATATTCGATCAGATTGAGGCACCCCCGTGGAAGAGGGTGAAGTTGGCCACTTATATGCTCAGGGGACTGGCAAAGTGCTGGTAGGACATACAGGTACATGCAGGTAGGCATGAGGTACTGACATGGAAGGACTTCGAGGCCATGTTCTTTGAACATTTATTCCTTGAGACATTGAAGGTAGATCAAGCTCACAGGTTTATAAACTGTAGAGGGAGACACATCTGTCATGGAATATTCTGGGAGGTTCATGGACCTATTATGTTTTTTACCCTCTGTGGTAAGAGATGACGTCACCAGGGTGAGATTGTTTGAGTATGGTTTGTGGAATGAATTCGGGGTACAAGTGAACATCTTTAGGTTGACCTATTTCTCAGGGGAAGTTAATCAGACATTGATATTAGTGTAGAACATGATGTATAAGACCTTACTGAGCCAAAAAGAAACATTAAGTAATCTAGTCAATGGAGCTTTAAGTAGCTATAAGTGAGTCTGTGAGGAGTCTCAGTAGGGAAATTAGGTTAGAGACTTGGGAATTCCACCAAGGAGTGGATCATCAATAGTATAATTCTAGTGTGGGAATTCAGGACATGTTTGGACTCAGTGTGAGTAGACTCCAAAGGAGTGATGGTCATGCAGGCAGATGGGCCATCTGGAGAGGTTTTGTTAGAAGATGTCTTAGATAGATGGGAGTCAGGGACCAGGTCAGACTTAGATAATTTAGGTTGGACCAGGCGTAATATCGGGAGTGGGTAGATGAGATATTACCATATATTCATAGTGTGGTACAGAGAGAGAGAGAGATACCAGGAATGAGGGGTAGTGGCTGGTATAAGGTACAACTTCGTAGGGATGATAAGCATTAGGAAGTCAGTCTTTAGGCCATCTGCATGGGGTTATATTGATAGGTTCAGAGTAGGTCAGAGATCCGATGATTATTAGAGGTACGCCATGAGCATGGTCCTATTCCTCTGTTTTTGTATGAAAAACACTAGTGCACAAGGTGCACATATGACAAATGAATTAACTAGGTTTTGGTTAATATATGTGCATCATAGTGATGCATGATTTCTATGAGATGTGTTGGAATCATGGATCTTTTAAGAACCAGGTGTGATACAAGACTTTTGGGAATCAACTATGATTTGAGATCACATGGGCATCATATGCAATGTGAGTATGAGTTGAGCATCTAAGGAGATGTAGGTTTGACGACATGTGATGATTGGAATGTGTGTGTCCAAGAGAATGGTCAATATGGGACCATCAGAATACTTGGAGTTGGGTTGGGAAGTGACTAGGTAGGTGATTCCTAATGTGGGGAGTGGCATAGGAAGAATTAGCCTATTGAGAGAGTATTTGGGGTAGTCTGGAATGTGGAAATGATATGGATATGTTTGATATAATACATGGTATGGGAAAGTGGAAAGTGGGATGATCAGGTTGAGAGAGATATTGGTTCATCATATGTCCTAATATCTTAGGGACAATCTATAGTAAGGTGGGGAGGTTATAAGATTCTATGTTTCAGGCAGGTTGAAAATTACAAAGGGAATTTGATTTTTCAGTTGGTGGTCAAACCAAATTTCAATTTAAGATTCAAAATATATTTTTGAGCGTTGTAACCCTCAAAAATGTTTTTTTAGATATGGGTTAATGCCTAGAATGTCCCTTGGGAGTTTGGTTTAATTCTAGGTGCATCAGACTTCAAAATTTGGAGTTTTGGAAAAGCTAAGGGGGGCATAAAATTAGCACATAGTTAGTGCTAACCATGTACCCCAAACCATGAGACCCTATAGGGGTGTTACATGGTTTTTCAAATCATGCATTCGATACCACATGCCTGTCCAAGACCTCTGCAATAAATTTCATAGATAAATGCATGGTTGGTGCATGGTTTGTCTAACCATGTGCCTAGCTGTGCGAGGGGGGTGGCCTTTTGGGCAGTGGGTTCACATGGTCAGCGCATGATTAACTAAACTGCGTGGTGTAACTGTGCACCCCTTTAAAAAGGGTAAAATTCAGATTCTACCCCTCCATCTCTTTAACCCTTAATCCTCATTTTCTTTCCCACTTTCCATAAAACAACGACCATGGGTGATCTCTCCTACTCCCTCACCTAGGATTCTTTGGATCTTTTCTGCACAGTGTCTGATACAAGTGTTTTTTATTGCATTGGATCCCTATTAGTAAGTCTAAGGATCCTCTTGATTATTTTCTTAGTTTGTTTTGTCGTAATGGATGCTATTTACATACATTCTCATATGCTCTATTTTCAGGGAATTTGTCTATTCTTCAATTTTCTCTTGTTTTAGCCCAAACCAAATGCTGAAATTGGATGATTAAATATTATTAGGCATGAAGTATGTGGTTCCTACCTTACTCCTAATTTATACATGTGTTTATGTGACATGTGATAAATAGGCATGAATGGGGTGGTCTGGGTGAAACCATTTTTGTATTTATTTATTTTTATATCATTCACGAGAGATGATGGAGGGTGGTATCATATTTGTTAAAGTGTGGTTGGGATAGGTATGGCATGGGACAGGTGAAATGGAGTTTTTTGTTGGTTGGAAAAGATATTTATAGTTATGTAATTCATTTAAATTGAGTCGATGGCTATGTGGTTTCCCTGGGAATGTGTTGGGAATGGCCCATAATATATTGGGTTATGTTAATCACCAAACTTATTTCAACATGGTTTGTTATGTTGGGGTGGATAGTGATAACTGATGACATAATTGGGTGATGTGGTTTTTAGGTGGCGATGGAGGTTTTCTAGAGGTGTGTCTTAGGTTATTGGTGATTCTCACTCATCGAAGTTGGACGATAGCACCATCGGGGTCATGTTCACATAGGATTAGAACCCAATGAGGTGGTGTTGACCACTTGATATGGGTGGAAGCCTCCGTAGACTTAGAGGCATGGGAGATAGCGATGTACATAAAAACGGAGGAGGTGCTCACTATAGAAAGCCATGTGTTATGGTGTGTAAGACCATCATATGGGGGCTGAGGCTCTCCGATATACTGAGGCTGATGGGATGAGACTATGAAAGGATGGATATTTTCATGCCTTGGTACTTTGGGATATCAAGCTGATAGTCATTTAATAAATGGGATTCTAATGGACATGTGATATATTTATGGGCATACTGAAGGGACATTATATTTATTCGACATGTTGTGTATGTTCTAATGGTTAGAACATGATTTCATGTGACATGAAAATGGATGGGGGACCAAGGGTTATTTTGGTATGACAAATAGTGGATGCATTGTTCCACTCCATCATTGGCCAAGTTAGGTAAAGGCTCCCTTGTGGCTATTGAGAACAAGTGAAGCAGGTAATGTAATGTGTGAGTAGTTTCTATTTATTTACATTTTACGTGCACTGGTATATGTATAGATATAAGATAGACACACATTGGTGGTGTCTTACTGAGTTCATAATCACACCCTTCATGGGTCCCTTGGGATGCCTGAAGAATTTATATTTTTGAGTGTAGGAAAGGGACTAGGTTCGTGGTTTGGACCTTAGTGAGTTGGGTTGTATCATGGGTGTACGAGTCGATGTCATAGTTTTTGGTATATGAACTAGGTGGATCCTATGATCTAAGTTGGTGATATTTTTGGGGTTTTTTATTATTTTTATATATGATCGAACCAAGGATGATATTTCATTTCTTTGTATGAGTTTTATGGTATATGGATATCATTTTTGATGCAAAACCGGTTTACTTTTGTCTCATTATTATTGCTATTATTTATGTTGATTTTGTTGTGTCTGGTATAACACTTACATAGTGTTGTTATTATTATAATTATTATTTTACTATCATTATTATCATCACCAGAGGTTATAGTCTCCCCACTATTACTCAATAGAACAGAGGTTATAGTCTCCCCACTATTACTCAATAGAACCTTGATGCTAGTCAGAAGCCTTTGGTGTATAGGGATGCATGCCTAAGACCAGGTGGTGCACCAGCCTAGAGCACCAGATTAGTGTCTCTCAGGTCGAGGCATTATAGGTCATGCCACTAGGGGTTTAAGACTACTTAATTTAAATTATTTAATGTTTATTTAAAATTTTAATTAAATTAATATGATCTAAGTAGAAAAAAGTGTCAATTCCACATTGGGCCCTGTGCACCAGTCTCACGCCTCAACCGCTAACGAATGAGGCCTTAGATGTTGAATGAAATAGAATATTGAGACCCCTTGAGAGGGGTGGAATTGAATAAAAATGAATTAATCCATTTTACTGTGGCCTTAATGTTTGATACATAGATCTTCCTCATGGATAAAGGTGTTGAGTGGGTATCAGATGACCTCAATGGGTCATAACATGGCCATGAGTTGGGTGAGTGACTAACCTTGAGAGACCACGGAGTTCGAGAAGGGATTTATGCCATATCTACAGTGAGTTACCTATGAGTTATACCCTAGAGGGCCTATAAGGTTTTTTCTAGATTTGGAATTGGAGGGGATGGGTTACCCTTGGGAATGGGTGTGGGCCGAGTGTTATAAATTGGGCAGGAGGACCCCCCAAGTGGGTGTCGTTGTTTTGTGGTGACCTAGGGGACCCCAGTGGGTTCCTGGATTATGTATTGACCCCACTGAGATGGTGTTCTATGGGATGGATAAATATGATAAGTTTAGTAATTTTTAAAACCTTGATTCTTTCTTCATTTTATGTTGGGACTTGGTATACATCCTCATGGTGGTTTTTTTATGAAATAGAAAATTCCCTAGGGGAAACTTTTTATTATGTGATACCTAGATGAGAAAACCTCCCATAGAGGAGGTCTATGATACTACATGTGGGGATTCCATGGGTTTAGATCCCGAATGACACTGCTTAGGGATTCTATGGATTTGGATCCTGATTATGCTATTTGGATTGTCATGGGGTGGGACCCTAGAGTCCTGAGGATACAAATGAGCTACCATGGAATTGGAGTTTGTATACCATTGGAGTTTCCATGGAATTAGAGTTCAGTGTTGGAGAAACCATGGATTTAGATATTGTATGTTTTTACTATCGTGGGATGGGACCCTAGAGTTGAAAATATACAATTGGGATGCCATGGATTTGGAGCTGGTATACTGTTAGAGTTGACATGAACTTGGAGCTCGGTGCTGGAGCTACCATGGATTTGGATCTCGAATGTTTGGAATGTCATGATATGGGTCCTCAAAGTCGTGAGGATATGGTTAGGGATACCATGGATTTGGATTCTTCATGTTACTAGGTTATCATGATTATCCCGATGTGATTAGAGACACCGCGACATTGGTCAAATTAGGTATGGTCGATCGGAGTTACAGGCCTAAGGATCAACAATGGGTTTTTATCTATTTATTTTCTATAGTGTATTTATTGTTTCCAACTGATCATGTCACATGCACATATTAAGGAATTTCTAGTATGTATGGGATCACATTGGTTTTCCCATAACAAGTTTTGTACTCACACCCTACTCGAGCGGTCATGACACTTGGGTACCTGAGAAAATCCACACTTGGTTGTAGACACTGGTTGGTTTAAGGCCTAGTATTATGTGATTGAGATAGTGCAGTTCAAATGGATTTATTGATTGGGACGAGGTGAAGCTCATATTCTTGACAGAGCCCAGATCCCTTGTTCTTTTATTTTTTAATCTTTTTTTATGTTGATCAACCTAGTAGGCGATCGTTTTTGTATGCCTTGTATGCCCATATCTCATTATTTTATTTATTACGACAATATCAATTTATTTATTATCTATTCATACTCTAATATTCTTGATTCTTGGTTATTTATTAATGATTGTGCACTCTGATACAAGGGGTATAAAATCCCCACAATAACTCATTAGACCCCTATTCTAGTCCATATCCTTGACATATAGGGAGGTGCACCTGAGGTCATGCTGTGAACCGATTTGACTAACATTCAACATGAGCTAAGGTGGGGTGTTACAAAGTGGCATCATAGCCTATTTTATTTGAATTACTATTTAGGTCATGGTAGTCATGAGATACAGGAATGTGTCGAATCCTGTGATGGATATCAATCTGGTGCATCATGAACACATGTTTTGATAGGAAGTCCAAGTTACCATAAATGATATTGATGGTATGGATTTTAGATGTTTCATTTGATATGATTTTCACCTCAGGTGACACAAATGGTGTTTAAGGTTTATTATTTTATCAATGGATTTTAAATCTTGTCTTGTTGGAAAGATACCGGTTATGGATTTGGCTCTTGACCCATAAAGTCAAGAGGCATCTGGAAAAGCATCATACTAGGCATGTAGGATTCACATGACATGTTGGGGCCTGCTAATGTGTGATTTTATCACTAACTAAGGTTTAAATATCTAAAGTTTCATCAAGTGATCATACATTGTTTTCCTATATAAGTAATTGGCAAAATTCTACTCATTTATATCACCATGTATATGTATTTTCTTCTAGTAGCAGGTCATGTAGATCCATGGTGAGATTCTCGATGAGGAAGATGGTGGTACAATCCCTCGGGCTATGAGACATGGAATGACCCTAGTAGGTCAGGACATGCACATGATGCCTTAATTATAACCCCTTGAGGGTCGATAGTATCTAGGTTTGGTTAATTAATGTGTCATTAACAACTTATATGGTGTTTTACCATATAGATTGGAATGAAATTCTACTTAACCAAGCTAGTGGTTGTGGTTCTCCTAGTATGAATCATCTAGGATGACATCATTGGCTAGATTAGTAATGACTGATGGGTGTGTGATTATCTAGGGGTAGTTCTGTATGTGGATTATCTTTATAATCAATGCCTTTTAAAAAAATGGTTTGGGATGAGATGCCCAATATTTATGTATATGAGGACCCTAGAGTGCATGTTTGGAACATTGGGTGTTGTGGTTGTTTGAGACAGTAGTGTGGATTATGCTTGTGAGTTGTGACTCAGATGCAAGATCCTTATTAGGTAGTTTAGTATGTGCGTACCTAGAGTTTTAAGATGGGAGAGAGAGTGCTACCAGGAGTTATGAACTTTTGTGAGACTTAGTTTATGGGATAGGTGGGGGACCCTAGTGACCTTTGTGATACTAATTGGGTTTTAGTGAGCAGGTGCCTAGTGATATGTGAGGGTAAACCGCACAATAGGTTATCCCATGGTTGTGAGTGTCGTTGAGGTGGAAAGTATGGATACATGATAGCTTTTGTGATTGATGCATTGGAAGTGCTACCTGGTTATGGTATAGACATGCTGATGCCTGGTGTTTTGAAAAAATATCACCTTGAGTGATAATTCCTTGAGATGTGAGGCACTTAGAGTGTCATGGTGTTGAGGATAGATTTGAAGGGAATGACTATTCGGGTGCCTGGCCTTATTGTTATGGATTCATTTAGTATATTGTGAGGGTGCGAGTGGATGATCCTGGTTTTGGAATGGTGCTTGTGATATGGGTGGACATATGAATAATTATGACATAGTTTAGGTGTTTGATTTTGAAGAGGAATACCAAGGGTGCTCTTGGTTGGATGGAGTTGACATGCAACAAGGGAATCATTAGCAGTTTTTGAGATGTGATCCTTGATATAGGTGAGATTTCAATCCCATTTTTGGATGAGATCATCTAGAATGATTTGTTTGGGAGAAACTCACATGCTGTGGAGCTGGTTAGCCTTGTTAAATGATGTATTATTAATAGGATTGTGGAATGGGTTTTATGGTTGGGTAGTTTATGAGCATACACTCATTGGTATGGATGATATCAAGGTAACTTGCATTGGGTATGTGTGATGTTTTTGAGTTTCGTATTGATAACCATCAATGGTAATAAGACTGATGAGTTTTAAGAACTTACTAGGCCCTAGTAGCTTGGGGATTTTGGCGGAAATTGAGGTGTCCCTATAGAGAGAGGTGACACCTTAGATGGATCGAGTATGGTACTATGATCAATATAAGTTGGACTTAGTCAAATGCATCAAGGGTTGAAATAGTGATTGAGCATGGCTTAGGAGGAGAGAGACACGTATGATTATGGATGGATCTGAGAAGGTTGCACTCAAGGACCAATATAATTAAATATATATGGTGGGGTGTACACTAATGGATAATTGAGATTGTTAACCCTCGTTATTAATTTAATTTTTAGTGGGTGTTATGGATAATGTTACCTTAGGCTAAGAATGAGTGTTAAATTGGAATTTTGGGTTGGCACTTAGGTATGAGAAGTTTGGTTATGCTCAACTATTATATTCTATTATGGGAAGGACATGGACCATGGAGATTGATAATTTGACCAAATTTTGTGACAATGAGAATGTCCTTATGTTGGGGAGCATGGTATTAGCTGCGGGTGCGATGAACATCATGCTAAAAGGGTTGTAGAGGTTATGAGATTGGTAGTTGGATGAATTTTGTGGTCTTTTGGTACTGTTAGATAAATGTATTCGAATGAATCTAGGATCATTGATGAATGTTGGGTATAAATTCAGATGTGATAGCATATGGAGTTTGAGTACTAACATTAGGATGAATTCGGGGTAATTCAAGAGTATTCATATTGAGAATGCATCAGTGATCATGGTTAGATAATGACAATGGTTTTAGATGATTTAGGAGTCAACTTTGTGAATTTCACCTAAATTTTGGGTTGATATTTAGTAGAGGTATCATAATGATCTCAGGTACCATTAGGAGTAGAGGCATCAATATTGGGTCATTTGGGAATGCATTGTTAGTTGTAGCTGAGCATTTTGAGGTAGGTCATCCAGAGGAGGTCTGAATGGTTATTTTATGTGTAGATAGATGTAATGAACTAGAAAATTCATTATATGCATCATTTTTTATATGACTGGTACATTTTAGGAATTGGTTGGGATTTTCAAGGAAAAGTTGGGGTATTCAATCTTTATGTATATACAATGGGTGCACATACAATTGGTTTGGGATCCAGAAATTAGAATGGGAACCAACCTTTATTACACATTCTCATGTATGATCAGATGCATTAAATGGAGAAACTATTCTAGAAATATCCTTAGAATGTGGGTGCAGTGTTTCAGTAGGTAATTTTGATGGAGGATATTTGTAACATCAGAATTGGCCGTTATGGGATAAATTATATAGTGGGGATCACCATGCATTTGATGAATAATTGGAAAATAACATGAGTGTGTATTAGGATAGAAAATCTTTGGTAATCATCGTCCTTGTGTTTCAGTGATAAATTCGAGTGGTGGATCATGTTTTAATAAGTTCAACACCTTATGTTGTAATTTTTATTTGATAGCACATTTGGTATTCAAGGATTGAATGTGGACATTGGAATAGAAATTATAAATTGAGGTAGGTTGAGATGGTTTTTTGGATAACCACTAGGACTTCTTAGTGATAAGAAGTGTTATGGTGTGGAAGTTTTTAATGCATCTTGACTGTATGGGAATTTAAAATTTAGAGGAATTTTTAACTTTCAAATTAGTGGATGAGACACATTTTTAACCAAGATTTGGAATGGAATTATGAAAGTTTGAACCTCTTAGAATAGGTATTTTGGACATGGAATGGTGGTAAAATAGTGTATGGGATGTTCAAAAGAGCACTAGGGGATGTCAGGATAGCGGAGTGGTTGTCTGCAACCACTATCTAGATGGTACCAACCCATCGACTAACTAGTGGGGCTCGTAGTGGTCTGGGTTCTTCTAAAGGTTCCACTAGATAGTTGGTGGGGTTAAATTGGAGAAAAATTAATATTTAACCCCTTGATTTTTTAAGGGGGCTATCCCTATTCTCCCCTTTATTTTCCCTTGCACTGCCAGGGGTATCCCCCTCCCTTCCTTCCCTCTTAAAGTCCCTTTAAAGGGGGTGTTTTAAGGGTATTTTCTCATCAATTAAAGGTATGTACTTATTTTCACTGACCTATGTTAATTTTTACCCTTATTGTATTAATTTTCCTCCTCTCTGGTTTAGGTTTTGGTTCTGATTCCATCAGAGTATGGTGTAATTGTCCAAATGAGATGGAGATTTCATTCACCCCTCATAGAGAAGGACTCAAGACGATGTCTGCCCATCATTTCACACTATTCTAATGCAGGTACATCATCATATTAATTTTTCTTAGGGTTTTCCATAAATTTAAATGAAATTAATTATGGAATCAGTGACACACATTAGGGACTTGGACCAAATTGAGGTTAGGGGCACACCATAGGTTGGTGGCTTGCGTTTGGTTGTTGTTCCAACACAACAAGCCTTTACAGTGAGTTTTTGGTGAAGATGCCAATTTAAATTAAATGGTTAGTTAAATTTTAATCATTTAATTAATTATAATTGATTATAATTAATTAAATTAAATGATTTTTATGCAAGTTAGGTTCTCACAAGGGAATACGATAGCCGGACGAATCTGGACAAGGCTGGGTGGGAGCGACTAAGGTGTGGTTAGGTTTTAGGCCTAGTTTAATTATTATTATTTTAATTATTATAAGTTACCAATATAATTAAGTAATTAATTATAAATGGTTAATAATTAATTACTTTTAATAATGTCTTGAGATAGGTGCTCATGAGGTGATATGGAGCTTAGATTATCTTGAGAAAGAGTTGTCGAGTTACCTTAAAGTGGAAATGGAATCATTGATAAAGTCGGTGGTTTCCAGACTATCCTGATAGATTTTATGCAACTATTTATAATGAATAGGTCATGCAGTCATACCACCAAGGGAGTAGGCCTATTTAATTTAAATTATTTAATGTTTAGTTAATTTTTTAATTAAATTTATATTACATGGGTATAAAAAAATGTCAAGTCCACATTAGAACTTGTCAACGAGCGTTATGCCTTGGTCACTAAGGGTTGAGGCCTTGACTATCCACTGACCTGGAACAGTAATACCCCTTTAGAGGAATGAAATTGAATAAAAATGAATTGAAACTTTGTCTTGAGGCCCTAGTTTAGGATCCTTAGATCTTCCTAATGGAGGAAGGTGTTGAGTTGGCATCAGATGACCCTAGTGGGTCATACCATGACCATGGGTTGGGTGAGTGACCAACCTTGAGTGACCATGGAGTTTGAGATGGGTTTCATGCAATCACTATAGTGGGTTGCCTATTAGGTATACACCATCAGGCCTCTGAGGTCATGCATATATTAGTACTTGGTGATGATGTGTTTCCCTTAGTAATGGGTATGGTACGAGTGTTATAAATTGGGATGTAAGACCACAAGTGGGTTCCCTCATTTTATGGTGACCTAGGGGACACTAGTGTGTTCACTAGTGATATATTAACCCTGGTGATAAGTGTACCTTAGGGTGGATAAAAATGATGGGTTTAGGAATTTGACTAACCTTGGTTCTTTCTTCTTTTTATATTGGTACTTGGCATATGCCCTCAGGGTGATTTTGTTATGAAATGGAAAATTCCCTAAGGTCCACTTTTTATTATGTGATACCTGACTGAGAAAACCTCCCATAATGGAGGTCTATGATGATACTGGTGGGACTTCCAGGATTTTGGAATCCATATGATACAATTTGGGGCTTCTATGGATTTGGATCCTGGGATATGTTGTTTAGACTATTATGGGATGAGACCTTGGAGTCATGAGGATATGAATGGGATTCCATGTATTTGGAGCTAATATACTATTAGAGATACCATAGACTTAGAGGTTACTGTTGGAGAGACCATAGATTTAGAGCTCAAATGTTTGGATTTTCATGGGATGGGAACTCAGAGTCATGAGGATACAATTGGGTTGCTATATATTTAGATCCAATATACTATTGGAGCTACTGTGGACTTAAATCTCAATGTTGGAGTTTCCATGGATTTAGAGCTAAGATGTTTGGACTAGCATGGGATGGGTCTCTAGAGTTATGGGGATACGATTGGGGATACCATGGATTTGGAAACCACATGTTATTGGGTCAACATGACCTTTGTGATGTGATCAAAGACACCCTGAGACCAGTTTAATCTAGTGTGGTCGATTGGGGTCACGAGACTAAGGGTCGATGATGATTTTTTATTTTATTTTCTATAGTGTACTTATTATTTACATTTGATCATGTCACATGAACATATAACTGCATTGTTGGTATGTACAAGACCACATTGATGCTTCCCTAAAAAGTTTTTTATGTACACCCTGCTTGGGTGGCCATGACACCTAGGTACCCAAGTAGACTCTCACTTATTTATAAGAAAGGTTATAACGAGACCTAGTATTATGTGATCGATCTAGAGAAACTTAGATGGATTCAGAGATCGGGATGAGGTGAGGATCTGAGTTGTGATAGATCCTATATCCCTTGTTCTTTTATTTATTTTTCCTATATATATTGATTGGCCCAATGGACTATCATTATTGTATGCCTTGTATTTCCACATATCATCATTTAATTTATTATGACATGATTATTTTATTTATTCTTTCTATATAATCTGATATGTTTGATGCTTGGTTATTTATTTATGATTATGCACTTTGATACAAGGGGTATAGACTCCCCATGATACCTCTTTAGACCCCAATGCTAGTCAATAGCCTCTGTCATGCAAGTAGGCATGCTTGAGGTCACATGGTGAATTGGTTTGACTATTGTTTAGAGTGAGCTAGGGCGGGATGTTACAATGTCATCATTACAAACCTATTTATTCATTAATAATACTTTTATTGATTCATTTTCTTCATTATTTGATTTATATTCAATAGAGAAAAGTGGTAGAAGAGGAAGATGAATTGTTTTTATTCTTAAAGTTCTAGTTCCATGGCGTTATGTATTGGTAGAGACCTTGACTCACATATTTTGATCTTGTTAAAGTGGGTGTGCAATGTTAAAAAGGACTTTTATGTTGGTGTTTTGGTCATTTTTCTAAATGTAACTAGGTTCTTAGAATGAGGTCTAGATTTGTAATAATTCTATTCTTCTTTATATGGTCATTCCTTGTATATTCGATCTATTCTATCTATTTTATTCATGTTGTGTGACTTCATCCAAGATGATGGCATATGTTAACTCCTTGGGACATAATTGATTACCACCCCTGGTTTAGTAAGATTTGTACCTTGAATAAACTCTATGGTATTTCATGTCTTTCATTTATACTGAATCTTGATCACCTATTTGTCTTTCATGATAAAATGATATGAGGGGCGGTGTTCTTTCTAGGCATATAGGACCAATGCAGTCCAAAACAGGTTAAATGCCCATGTCATTTATTTACCATTTTTTTGTTTCTCGAGTGCGCACATCTTGACTCTATCATCTTCACTTCAACATTTATTTTTTATTCATTTAAATTTCTATAAAATTAATCTTTTTGAATATGTGAACCACCACTAAACTTAGTTTTTCTTATACCATTTAATGTGTAAAAAATATCGTGAAAAGTAACAACACTCTATGATAATTGGTATTAGAGCCTTCTTGATCATAGAAATATGATATATGAAATTCAAAATAGAAATGTTTAATGAAGATAGTGATTTTAATCTCTTAATAATCAAAATTCATGCACTCTTAGTCCAAATTGGACTTTTTAGTGTCCTATGTGGAGTCAAAAAGAAAATAACCACTCTATTTATCAATGGATATATATTTGTATCCTATATTTATATTTCTCCTGATGTTTTAGAAAAAACTAGTTTTTTATTTCTATCAATATGGGATAAGGTTTTTCATGAAGTCACGTATGAGACTACCACCACTCTAACCTAGTTAAAACTCTAAAATCTATATATAACTGAGCCTTTGATTACTAAATGTGATTGTACAACTTTAAGATTCATGTTAGAACTATAGTTAGAGAACACATTAATAAATTTAATAAGATCTTATTATATTTATTTAATACATATGTTAAAACATATTATGAGTACTAAAAAATAATATTTCTCATGTTACTAGATAACTTATACAATTCCTCAAGGGATTCTATGATGTATTGAAAGTAATCTTTAACCCTAATGAATTAAAATACACTTTATTTTTATAAAGGTTCAAAATAAAAGTGTTGTGAAGGTAGAAGTTGAAGAGTTAAATGTCAAGGGTAGGAAAAAACACAAGGGTAAGTGAAGAGGCAGTAGGAAAAATATGTGAAGTCTCTCAAAGTATAAGAATTTATCATTTTAAATATATTAGGCACATTGAAAATAATTTTCTTGACTAGAAATATAATCCAATTTATGGTTTAGACCATTCCTTACTGGTTAAATCCATATTTTATAATACAAAAGTTTTTAATGTGCCTATTAATGCCATAGGAGAAGAGTGGGTGTTTCTGATGAAATAGTCACGGTGTCCCTTGGTGGTATGATTGATTATGGGGGGTTTGAATATTACACAATCGTTCATATTAGGTCACCATTCTTATCTCACACCTTATTGTGATGGGTCGGTTTCAAACAAGGTATGTTTGTGTAACTGGAGACACCCAATGGTTATTATATCCGTAATGACTCATAGACCCACTTTCTAAAGGCAAGCACTCATTGGGTAACTTAGACAATTATACTTAATAAATCACATTGGTTGAGAGGATGGGAAGTTGGCCTCATCACACCCTTTTGTGGGGAACTATTTCATATTCTGAGACTCTCATATAGATTTAAGATATGTTTTCAAATCCTTTGTTCATTCCCAAGTATGACATGGATCACTCTGGATTAACAATCAATTATGAACATGCATGGGTTCAGAATCATCTTTATGTATCTGAGGTTCTTCATTGATGGGTATATATGTACGTATCTGAGTTTCTCCACCAATGGTACCCTTTAATGAATGTATCATAGATTCACTGGTCATTCCTTAGGATGATGTGGGTTTTGAGCCATGCAGTGAGGCGCTCTGTACTTTTCTGCCATCTAGGGAGACAAAAGTTGTTTTGATGTCAGGATCAAACCCATAATACGGGGTTCTTACATATCCTTATGAAAGAAAAAAACCCATGTAGTTCAGTGCCACTTAATAGAATACATCACCTTTTAAGGTCATTTGACAAGGACCAGACCGCGTAGTTTAATGACATGTGGTAAGGACGTCTAGGCTGAAGGTGCCTAGTCAAAGTTTGGTGTGAGACTTATGTCGAGGTGGCCTAGAAGAAACTGGAGAAGGATGTAGTATCCTAGGTGGGACATGATCTTAGTGGGGATATGACCCAATAATAATGGTGATATAGGGGAAGCAGAAGGAATATGGACCTCCTAATTGTATATGACCCTACTAGGAATGTAGCCCAAAGAACATTAGGGTGAATTCGAGCATTGATTTTGGACCTCATGAAGGATTCCTACATATCCCATTTGGTTGTGAATCAAATCCCACATAGTTAGAAAGGTTTGGGGATTACAAATTTATAGGAGGCCCATTGAGGTGCAACTTCATTGGGAATATGGCCCTTTGAAGGTTGAGGCATGGTTTTGGGGTTTATACTATACAAGAGGCCCATTAGAGCATGTGGATGGGCCTTACAATTAGGTGGATTCCCATTTGAGTATGGTTGGGGATTATACTAAATAGGAGGCCCATGTTTCTATAACCGTGAAGAAGATCTCCACTTAGGGTGTTTTGGGAGTTTTTATTGGGCCTTACACTTGGAAGGATGCCCATTAGAGGTTTGGGATCATGAAGATGTCATGAACACCAATAACCTCTAAGACCATGTGAGTCATGCTCAGTGTGAGAAATAAGAGTAAGTGGTAGATTTTAATATCACATGATCCACCTTTTCTGCTAGTGGATGGATGTTGAAGCCCAAAGGGAGAGGGAAAGAAAGAGTTCTGATGCTTATCTCATCTCTTGCTTTCATATCGTGGGACAAAAGGGAGAGATAAAGGGCTTTGAATGTCCCTAACTCCCCTCTTTTATTTTGGTAATCGGGATAGTCACATATGATGATCTTTCCAACTATGGCCTGGGAAAGTGAAGAGGAGTAAGAGTGCCACCCCCCGCAAGAAATATTAGGGGCTTTTTCCAGGAGGGATTCCATTTTGGTTCTTGGGTAAGAGAGGAGGATATGAAATTAATCTTTAAAGGGAAAAGAAAGTGTGATCCCACCTCTACTCTATAGGAATGGGGATGATCACATGAGCACATCCAATGTTATAGACCCTCGTTACCATGATAATGTATACTTGAAAACATTCTGAGGACCCACCTTATTAAGGATGTTACCAACAAGACTCAACTTACCATGGGTATATAAACTTGAGAAGACATGATGATGTGTTTAATGCACTGATCATATATATCAGGTGGCTTTGGAAGAGGCCTTGTCCTAATGCCATTATAATGGTCCGTAGAGGGGCCAAAGTGGGACCTAATGGTATGAAAGAGGGAAGTGATGGGAGTTGGAGAGAATAACACCATAATATGCTCCATTCATCATATCATGTTCTTATATGGGATGAGGTTCCCTCCGCGTAGCATGTTACTACGTGGATGAAGGTGTCATCCATATAACATTGGGCTACGTGGGCCTAGGTTACACCCGTATAGCATTTTTCTACACAGGGTTAGGTTCTTCCCATGCAGCGTTATGCTACATGGGGCTGAGTTCCTCTCATTTAGCGTTTTTCTACGTTGGGTAGGGTTCCACCTGCATATCATTTTTCTATGTGGGGTGTTATACCATAACAGGGACATCCATTTATGCCTCATAGAATGGTGTCTGTAAAGGGGTTTTAGGTTTGCAAACGGCTGGATGAATTTATTTTCTTCCTTAATGTTACGCGGTGGGTTTACCTACTAGGAATCGATGGTACTCTCCCAATTCTTCTTTGAGTCTCAGTTCTTGCATCCCTCAGTGTCCTTTTTCTCAGTTCCCCTTGGGGTCTTTTATAGAAGAATGGAGGAATCAAATACTAGGATGGTCGGTTGTCCATGGTGAGCTGCAGAGCTTCATTTGCAGAAACCCAAGTAAGATTCTCAAGATCATGAATGATTTAGTACAAGGGAGGTGGAGAAGACCGTCAAAACCCATGAACGATTCTTTGTTCACAGGGATGGTCGTTTTCAGAGGTCGAAAGTCACTGCTTATACCTATGAATTATTTGGTTATATTCAAAGGATCCTATCATTTTTAAGGGAAAAAATCACTACCTGGCCCTGCAAATGATTTGGTTTCATCTGTGGGTTCCATCAGTACCGTCTCATCCCACGAACAATTTCATTCACGAGACACCATGTAGAGCAATGATCCACATAGTGATTTTTACTATGCAGGACCAAGACCCTATTTGTGGCGTCACCTACTTTGAAAAATTATTCCACACAACCATGGAAATGGGTTCATTTTTTACCTTTACCAAATCCATATAATCCTTATCTTCTTTCATGTAGTGTTTTTAGGACCCAACAAATGGCCCCCATCAGAATGGGTTTCGATCGGGATGAAGAGGAGTTGATTCTAATGAAAAAATTGGTCTTGCTTTGAAATAGTTTGTAGTAATAAGGTGGGCCCAAAATAGGGTTCCACATCTATAAAAGGAAGAACCTGGATCATTTGTCTTTTTCTAGGTCCTCTCTACGAACCGAGCTTCACAAGCTCTCTACTGCTTACTACCTTCTCTGCACAACTTTCTCCTTTGCGGCCAAACTTTATGTGAACTTGAAGTCATCATCCATGAATGGTAACCTTGTATAGTGATTATACATCTTCATGAAAACTTCATGGACTAAGACCTTCACAGACCAAGTGTCGATAACCACATGAACCAAAGGTCTCACCATCTAAACACCTCTTGGACTGAGTGCTTCATGGACTTGAGAACCTCTCAGAGTGGTGGTTTGTGGGAAGATTCTTGGTGGGAAGAGTAGCATATATATTGTGAACATTTATATGCACTCCTTTAATGAGTATAATATATTTTTTCTGATCTTTTCACAGGGATAAAATAGATCTAGATTCCACTTCAAGGATTGTGATTAAGAGAAGAACCACCATTGTTGAGAACATTGAAGATGATCTTTGACATCACATCACCCCTCAAGAGGGTATTCTAAAAAGTCTCCTCTTGACAGGAATTTTGAATTACCTATTATATAATAGATTAATGTTGTAAAACTTTGGACTTCAAGATGATGATCCCATCCCATCATTTTATCTGAATCTTCCATCTGCTTAGCTCAAGGCATCCTTGGACCATGCTCAAGTGAACATCTCTGCTCTGGGGAAGATCATTTCTAGGCCAGGCCAAAGAGAAAGTATCTATTATGAATGGTTCCTTGAAGACTCAAAGTAACCAAAATAGACACA
Source organism: Viscum album (assembly GCA_963277665.1). Taxonomy (NCBI): domain Eukaryota; kingdom Viridiplantae; phylum Streptophyta; class Magnoliopsida; order Santalales; family Viscaceae; genus Viscum; species Viscum album. Next base: position 1,778,676,549 of record OY728131.1, on the reverse strand, counting down.
AAATATCCTTTCAATACTTCATTTAATATTATCCATAAATTTTCAAACTTTCATGAAGTGATCCCAATGGAGGGTGGAGCTCCAAGTGAGGCTTGCAGTATGGAGGGAGTTTCTCAAATGAATGAGGTTGGGAATTATAGGTGCACTAGAATTTCATGTAATTCCTATAGAAATTAGAGTTTTTCAGCTTATACAAGGCAATATAGGTCTCTCATTTTTCGGTTTATTCACTGACCGATATGATACCTAAATTGATCAGTCATTGGTGTTCGAGCACCAGCACTTTCCACTTATCACATAGTGAAGTCGGGTTCAACTTATGGGATATCTACCAATGAGGGGGAATCCAAATTCTCAGTAATATGTATGATGAGTTCCTTCCTACAACCAATACCTGGGAAAGTATCGATCAATTATATCTATTGGATATGGAAATACTGATCATAGTAGAGAAGTTACTTGGTTATCCCCTCCATACCCGTTTACAAATTCTATTCAATAACTGGATAAGTCAGTTTCTATAGGTTAGTGGTCCAAGGATGAATGTTTGACATACCATGAATCACCCAACTCAACAATCGTGAGGTTTATTAGGTTTATACTGGTCCACTCTTGAGGCCGGCCAACATACTACGCGGGGTTAAAGAATCTGGCTAGACATACCCCTAGACTTTGTAATGGTAGGATTTTTCACCATGTTTATGAGCAGATGGATCTTTACATATTGAAATGTTTATACTTATGTCTAAGTATGAGTCTTGATTATGGTAGCCACATTGGAGGAGGGATAACCTATCAACTTGGATGTACCCACCCTTTCTCGTATCTATGAATTTTTGGTCCAGATACAGGAGGTGTGATCATCGCATCACCTTAGAAGGCCATTTTAATTCTTATATGGATGGGTGGTAGAACACTATTGATGCTACAAATATCAGTATACCCTAAAAATCCCTCATTCCACCTTGTGCCCTGTGCTACTCAACATTGTGATCATTCACCCGACATCCCTGGGCATTGATGGTGTTGTTGAGTTATTGAACAATCTCTCCCGCTTTACTTTCATACCTTACCCAATACCTTCAGGAATGGTGGTCGGCAAAGGTAAAAGGACTTTAGAGGAACACTGTTACATAATCTAATTATGAGATGGAATTCTAGATGCTCAGGTATATGGAGTAACTATATGTGAACCCTATAGTTTTTATATATTTTCATGAAAATTTGGATGTATGCAATAGGTTACCTATTTACCTCTTCCCCAGATTAAAAAGTAATCACACATACCCATCCTTTTCCATCTGTGGCTGATGATGATGTGTGAATATTCTAGTATGAAGATTTCCATACCTCATGAGAAAACACCCATCAAATTATCATGGGATTTTCCATAATGTGGGTGGAATACTATCCTGATGGGATATTAAGGAAGCCAATCCAAAGGGTGCATAAACCACTCGTTTATCTTAATTATGTTCCTAAAACACCTTCCTCATAAATTTATCAGGGAGAATGACTTGCATCTCATTGATCAAAGAATCTTAAGGGATCCTAGTCCTCAATCCCCCTACTTGTTGAAGGAAACATTGATCCTACATTTTTAGCTGGTACTTCTGACAACTGCACTGACATTGGTCCTAGTGGAAAAACCTTGGGAACTTTACTAATTGATGCTAGGTTTATCAACCCAGTTCATGAGATTGGAAAGGAGGTATAGATGGAAAATTTTCACACTTTGGAGTCATATTTTAAAATGATCCTATCTTCCATAACCGCAATCCCAGATTATATATCAGCAACACATGATGGATAGGGTCAGGATCCCAATGCTATTATTGAACACTAGGCTATTCAAAAATGGTTCTATCACAAAATTTGTACTATCATTACTAAGAATCCCTTGGCAGAAATGGATGACAGAGTGGACAACCTTCATCAAATATTCCTTGGTTTAGGCTTGGGTGGTTTTGATTACTAGCATTTTCATATCCTTATCCACCTGATCCTCATTGCTCGAGAAGACTTGGATGCTTGTGAATGTGAACTATCCATTTCAATGATTCCAACTATCATGAATAAACTTTAAAGGATACCAATAATGACCTACACCGCTTGGTTTCTGAAGAATCACGATCATATGACCAAGTGGTCACATAGACTTCAGATCTGTGAGAATGAGAGGATCACATAGCTAGGTTAAATGCACAACTGTCATAAAAAAATGAATGTTTTGAAGCAATCAAGTAGAAATTTAGAGATCCCAGGGTTTTTGTTAAATAGATGCACCCAATAGATAAAACTAAATCTGGGAAAAGAACCAACCTGGAGTGGTCCCTTGACGGATCACGTGAGGTGGTAGTCAATCTGCTGACTAAAGCGAGTCAAGATTCACTATAGACAATTCATCTATTCTATGTTTTTTTTGTTTAAAAGTGTTAGGGAGAGAGTCTAGGATGTGGATGCTCCTCTGTTATCATTCAATAAATAAATGAAAATTTGTTTACCCCCCAAAACTTATCCTTCTATCTTAACTTGTTGTGGCAATGAATGATAATTTTCAGTGTGCTTTGAAAGACAATCTATCAGAAAACTTCAATGGTTTTATCACTGGACAACAACCACAATCACAACTAGGATACCAAAGTCATCTCAATTGGCCAATATATCACGTAATTCTCTAATTTTTTCTTGAGCCAAGGGACTCAATGAGCATAGTTTTGACTACTTCTAGGGTTAAATGAAAAACCCTACAAACTTTGTTTATTTTTCATTATCACCCTATTTTTTGCCTAAGTCCACTATAGTGTAGGCTTAGTAGGCATAACTTAAATTCTTCTTAGGAAAACTTTTGTTGGTTTTCTACCTAATAAGTTTTGTTCTTTTTTTCTTTTGATTTATTGATTTTTCCCTAAACCTTGTAAATCATAGGTTTAGCAAGCTAGGAATCAATTTTTACCTAGGGAACCCTTTGAAAGTTTTAAAACTAGAAAGTACTGTGTATTTTTTGTTGGAAATTTAAAGTCTTGCAAGCCAGACTAATGAAACTAGTGTTTTAGGTCGAACAGATGTGACAATGAATTATGGGGTAGTGACCACAATAGGGATTACTGGATAAGAATGTCCTTATATTTTGTGGATTCAATAAGGTTTCCTTATGAATTTTCCATTCCTCTATGTTTTGGAAATCACAAATACTCCATCTTAATGAAAATTATTTTCCCTAAGAATTATCTTAATAAGGAAAATTTTCCTTCTCCAAGGGAATTTTATCCTTACTTATGTTTTCATTGTTCATTTTATATTCTCTCTAAATATAATTTTTTTTCTAAGTCTAAAAATCAGTTTCAAATCTAAAACCTCGGAATCCTATAAATACTTATATATAGAGTTTTCTGTTTTCAAGTTCTGAATTCAGACTCCAAATTATCTAAAATTCATACTCTGAATTCTCTGAAATTCAGACTCCGAATTATCTTAAATCCAGACTCCAAATTCTCTGAAATTCAGACTCTGAATTCTATGAAATTCAAACTCTAAATTCTCTAAAATTTAGACTCCGAATTCCTAAGAATTCAGACTCTGGATTCTTTGGAAAACAGAATCTGAATATCTATGTATTATAGTCTCCGAATGTTTATTTGGTCAGACTCCGAACTTTATTTTTCCTTAGAATTCAAAAAATAGATTTGGTTAAGCAACCTTATTTTTATTACACTTGTTATAGTTATGAAACGATGTCATACAATATGTTTCTAACCAACTGTTGGTTGAGTGACACATGTACAGGTCCCTCCAAGATTCAAGGAAAAATATGACTGTTGGAGGAGGAATCCAACTATTGGAGAAGTGCCTATAAATATAAGCTCATTTGAACAAGCTCAATATTTGTTGATCACTCTAGATATTACATGTTGTGGAAGTGATTTCTATAGAGAGAGACTCTCATGCTTTGTGTGTACTGAACATCTTGTTCAGATTTCTTCGTGTGACTCCAGTTGTTGCTGTGATCAATCTAGGGCTTCTGTGGATAGGAAGATAGAGGTGTCGAATACCTTAAAGTTCAACGACTTCTGTGGATAGGAAGACAGAGGCGCCGACTACCTTAAAGTTAGAGGGCTTGCAGGGATAACAAGATAGATTCTGATATTCCTATTGAGGGATTAACCTAGGTGTGGGTAAGACAAACTTTCTTGAAAGTATAAATCATGGGACCTTTATCCAAGGTTGTTGGATACCTTACTCTTTGGGTTAAAAGATTTCATACTTGTTACTTGTTTTGTTTTAAGTTTATTTTTGATATATTTTGATAAAGAAAGAAAGTATAATCTTCTTATAATTTCCTATACTTTTTTATACTCTGATAAGTAAGATTCTATACACTTTAAGGTAGAATCTTTTCCTTGTAAAATTTCCTTAAGTTTCATTTCTGGAATCATATTTCTGGAACCTAGAAAGTCTGTAGAACAAAAAGAGGTCTTGTGAATTTACCTTGTTTAACTTTGTTAAACATATTTTTCTATAAGGTTAAACATATTTTTCCTCAAATCAGAATGTCTTTGGAAGCTTCTCCTCAGAATCAAATGTCATCAGTAAAGGAAATCTACGAATGACTAATATACAAAGAAAGGTTGGTAGATCTAAAATTCTTTTTAAAGTATGATTCTATTATCTTGAAAAATATCAAGTTGAATGGATGTGAGAGCTTATGTGTATTCAAAATGAATGCACAAGATCCTATTTATCCGGAGTTGCTGATAGAGTTCTATGAGTCCGTAAGTTTTTTCAATGAAGGAGGGAGAGATAAGTTTTCATTTAAGACCTATGGAAAAAAACTATTATCTTTATTAAAGTAAGGCTACAAACTTAATAGGAATTCCGTATAAGGGTGAAGCTAAATTCTATACCCATAAGATACTAGATGTATCGGGTTCATTCAATAAGGAGAAGGCTAGGGAATGCCTTGGTTTGAAAGAAGTGAAGACTCTGAAGATTATTCATCTCTCTATAAATCTCTGGATTCTTGAGTTATGGGTTCAGGGATTTATCATTCTGAGAAAAGGTGATAAGGATACCCTGAATAAGAGTGATATTTATGCTTTGGAATTTTTGGTGAATCTCAGAAAGATTAATCTGGTGAAGTATTTTTTAGTTACAATCATGAATATCAAGAACGGGACTCTCAAATCACAAATAATCATGTATCTGGTTATTCTCTCCAAGATTATAGTTCTTTGTCTTTAATCATTCAAAATCTCGTATAGTTCTAAGCCAAGGAACTTCAAAGTAATGTTATTGAGTGATGATATACTGAGGATAATGAAGGTTGATTTCTCTAGTGAATCAAGATTTTTTTTTGATTTATTAAAAGCATAAATGGAAGCCTTATCAAAGAAATCGGAAGTGGTTGAGACTTAAAAGAAGGGTGGTAAGAAGAGAAAGGTAAAGGAACCGAAAAAGAAAGAAAAAACTCCTGTTATTCAGGAAAATCAACCCACACCTCCAAAACCAAAGAATCAAAAGACTTATCTGGATGAAGTGGTTTCCAAGTGGAGAGAATACAAGAAGAATAGAAAGGAAGTGGAGCCTAGTTTTAGCTTGGACCCTACTGAGGCAAAAGATTTAAAGTTGAAGGCTTCTGAGGATCTTGAGAAGAAGGAGAAAGAAAATAAGCAGAGGAAGAAGATGTCAGAGGATAAGATTTTTCAATCCCTTCTCAAGGCTGATGAGAAATCCTCTAAACAAATTCAATTACTGGAATCGTTTTTTCAAGAATCACTTCCAGTGACTCTGGGAAAGAATATGGCAATTTCAGAACCAGAAGAAGAAGAAATAGTTCAAGAAGAGGAAGTGGAAGAAGAAGAAGAAGTAACTGATGATACATATGATATGATAAGACAAGTGGAATAATATCATGAGAATAAGAGTCTCACTGAAAAGTTGTCAATAAAAACTTATGAAGCTGAATCAACCAAAATTATGTTACAAGGAAAATAGGATAAGGAGTATGAAGAAGTGAATAAACCATCTGATGATGAAAGTAGCAACCATGAATTTGTTCAACTAGAACATCTAGTGGCAGATGCTGAAAAAGAAAATGTTGAGGAAGATAAGATAGTTTAACTATCAGATAGTGAGCATGAATCTCCAAAATTAGCATAGATCATTCCAAAATATGATAAGGGAAAATAGGTGTTGGTTGAAACACCTAGGAAATCCGTAGTGTCAAAGAAAGATGTTGGTGGTTCATCAAAGAGAAAAGATGAAGATATAGAAAAATAATCCTCACCAACCAAACAATGTGATTTGGAATCGTACTCTCTTGGAGATGACTTTGTAGTCCAATCATTGAAGAAACTAGTTGATACAATTCCCTTGTTACTGAGTATAGACTTGAGGTGCCAGATCCTTCATCACTTGTTTAATCAAAAATCAGATTCTATTTCCATGCTTATGGATAAGTTTTTTCAGGCTTGAGGCTGATTTCAAATCTTTCTACATCAGGTGTGATGCTCATAGGAGGTCATGCAAGGAAATCACCAAGTGGTAAAAGAAGACAATTGAAGTGATGAGAATACTTGATGATTTTCAAGAAACTGAGAAAGATGATTTTGAAACTAAAGATGGAAAGTTCAAAGATCTTACTAAAAGTTTTGAGGAGAAGCTAAGTCTCAAACAAACAACCTGAAAGAAGGAAGTCAAAGATTTGAATGGGAATCTAAATTCAGTTGCTTTGAATTGGAAAAGGGAAAGAGATCTTAGAATTGAGTTCAAAGAAAAACTCAATAAGAAATAATATCTTTTGAAAGCTCAAGCAAAAATTCTTAAGGCTCAAGAAGAAAAGATCAAATCCTTAGAGAAGAAAAATGAATACCAGGATCAACTACTCAAGCGTGTGGAATAAGATCACAAGGAGCTTAAGAAGATGAAAACCATTGTAAAGAAGTTAATGTGGAAGGATAAAGAAGGATAATTTTTTTCCCAATATTATCTTTTGTTGTATTTTCCTCTTTTTAAAAATTCTTTCAATCATAATGAAATTCTGGTTCTCCTTAATATATTTTATTTTATAGTACTAATATTTCAAGTACCATTTTTTCCATTCCCTTTATTCATTTTTGAAAATCACAAAGGGGGAGAAAGGAATGATAAAAAGAATACTAAGTAATGAAGAAAATTACCTAAGTAAGGGGGAGTCTACTTAAAGAAGATTTCCTTATGCATGTAAAAGCAAATTCTCTTTAAGGAATTCAAGAATAATATCCTTAGGGATTTCAAAACCTAAGGGGAGTTAGTCATATTCACCATGTTTCATAAGTAAACGGAGATAAGTTTTTATTTTCAAGTTCATAAAGAAAATTCTAAGTCCTTATATTATTTTTCATAAGGATGTTTGTGCTTTCCAAAAAGGGGGAGATTGTTGAGACAATAAGGTTTCCTTATGAGTTTTTCATTCCTCTATGTTTTGAAAATCAAAAACTCTATATCTTAAAGAAAATTATTTTCCCTAAGAATTGTCTCAATAAGGGAAATTTTTCTTCTCCAAGGAAATTTTATCCTTACCTATGTTTTCATTGTTCATTTTATATTCTCTCTAAATATTTTTTTTTCTAAGTCTAAAAATCGGTTTCACATCTAAAACCTTGAAATCCTATAAATACTTAGATATAGAGTTTTCTGTTTTCAGGTTCCAAATTTAGACTCTGAATTTTCTGAAATCTAGACTCTGAATTCTCTGAAATTTAGACTCTGAATTCTTTGAAATTCAGACTCCAAATTATCTGAAATTCAGACTCCAAATTATCTGAAATTCAGACTTCAAATTCTTTGAAATTAAGACTCTGAATTCCTCAGAATTCAGACTCCAAATTCCTTATAATTCAGACTCCAAATTCCTCAGAATTTAGACTCTAAATCCTTTGGAAAATAGAATCTGAATATCCATGTATTATAGTCTCTGAAAGTTTATTTTGTTAGACTCTGGACTTTATTTTTACTTAGACTCTGAAAAATATATTTTGTTAAGTAACCTTATTTTTCTTACACTTGTTATAGTTATGAAACAATGTTGTACAATATGTTTCTAACCAACTGTTGGTTGAGTGACATGTGTACAGGTCCCTCCGAGATTCAAGGAAAAATATGACCATTGGAGGAGGGAGCCGACCGTTGGAGAAGTGCCTATAAATAGGAGCTCATTTGAACAAGATCAATATCTTTTGATCACTATAGAGATTACATGTTGTGGAAGTGATTTCTAGAGAGAGAGACTCTCATTATTTGTGCGTACTGAACATCTTGTTCATATTGCTTTATGTGACTCCGATTGTTGCTGTGATCAATTGAGGGCTTTTGTGGATAAAAAGATAGAGGTGATGGCTACCTTAAAGTTCGACGACTTCTGTGGATAGTAAGACATAGGTTCCGACTAACTTAAAGTTCAAGGGCTTGTGGGGATAACAAGATAGATTCCGATATTCCTATCAAGGAATTACCCTAGGTGTGGGTAAGATAGACTTTCTTGAAAGTATAAATCAAGGGACCTTTATCCAAGGTTGTTGGATACCTTACTCTTTGGGTTAAAAGATTTCATACTTGTTACTTGTTTTGTTTCAAGTTTATTTCCACTATATTTTGATAAATAAATAAAGTATAATCTTCTTATACTTTCCTATACTTTTTTATACTCTGATAAGTAAGATTCTATATGCTTTAAGGTAGAATCTTTTCCTTGTAAACTTTACTTAAGTTTCATTTCTAGAATCATATTTTTGGAACCTAGCAAGTTTGTAGAACAAAAAAGAGGTCTTGTGAATTTACCTTGTTTAACTTTGTTAAAAATAATTTTCCATAAGGTTAAAAACAAAAGTTTTTAAACTTACACTTCACTCCCCTCTTGTAATTGAGCATCTACATTCATATTTCGATCCTACATATTTTTCAGACATGATTGGGGGATTTTTAGACCCTGTTTTTGTGATTTATGAATACAATACATGATATGGGACAAGTACTTGAGAATGATGTTGTTGGGGAATACAGAGATAGAATTGGCCTCTCTTGGGGATGAATTTGCCTTTGGTTGACGAACATTTTATGTGGGAAACTTATGCAGAGCCAACTGGGGTATATTATTTATATTCAAACAAATGTTTCCTCAAGACACTAAACCTCCATTTCAGATGGTTAGTTAGTTTGTGAAAATTCATATTTCTTAAGACCAGAAAGGGTGGATTGTTAAGGGAATGATGTCTGAAAATTATAAGGGTATCTATATCGTCACTTTCCATGGATGAGGGACCACTCCTACATGAATTTGGCTTGTGTAATGGAGGGTTAGATCATGGAGCATTTTAATGTCATGTGACTAGGACATGGGCCATGCGAATTAATGTCTTATGTAAAGTATGTTCAATGGATACAATTTAATATCACATAGCTTTGACCAAGAGATTACGATTTTCCCTTTTTATGAAAATCTTTCCATGAATATTCTATCATCTTCAGGAATGAAGGGGAAAGGTTGTAAGATTTAATCTAGGTGTTTTTGAATCCAATGAGTGAAATGGGAATAAGACATCATTGAGGCATATGGAAATAGATGAGTCCTCTCTTGGGGATGAATTTTCCATTGGTTGATAGGCCTTTTGTGTGGGTCACTTATGCTGGGCCAATTGAGGCATATTGTGCATAGTCAAACAAAGGTTTCCTTAGGATACTAACCCTCCACTTACAATAGATGGGGAGGTTTATTGAGATTCATACTTACCCAAAAAAAGAGTTTGGTTTGTAGAAGGAAAGTACCTGAATATGAAAAGATCATTTCATGTTGAAATTTATTGAGAATGGGTAGCAATGTTTTCCTTAGATAGGTCCGACCCATACATAGGAAGGAGAGATTTTTCATTATGGATGGCCCCAAGACGTAAGTTCTAAGTGTCACTACATATCTCATAAAAATAATAATCAATCCATACATAGTTCTGGGGTGGTTTCCCCACACGTTGATTGAACTATTGTGTGGGGAAGAGGAATTTTTGTCTCTGAATATGAGCTCATGAGCAAGGTAAGACGCATATTGGGCCCTCCTATGTAGATCTAGTTAATGTATAGAATATTGGAGGATATTTTTTTTTGTGTATGAACTGAGATATAGGATCTAGGCATCACTAATTATCTCATTAAAGATAGAATTAGATCATACATAGTTCTTAGAAACCGTACAGTTTAGTGTCATGCAAATATGACATCAACCATGCAGTTTAACGACACATGGTAAGGATAACATGGAGCCTTTAAGTTTGAGGTCATGTGGCTAGGACCAATATATCATGGAAAGGATGAGTAATAAAAGGATCACCGGGCTAGTATGTTCCAAAATTCCTTAGATGTTAGGGGGAAAGAAAATGTAAACCACGATTCTAGGGGTTCCCAAATCAGGAAAAATGATATGGGATGAGAAGACATTGCTGGGGCATATGGAGATAGAAGAGATCTCCCATGAGGAAAACTTTTACTTTGTTTGAAAAGCCTTTTTTTTGTGGGAAACTTATTCAGAGCCAACTAGGGCATATTATGTATGCTCAAACAAAGGTGTCCTTAGGACACTAACCCTCCATCTCTAATGGATAGAGAAAGATTTTGAAGATCCAAAATTGCCCATGATAGAGAGAATGGTAAATGGGAGGGCCTTTATGAGTACATAAGAAACATTTAGACTATGATTGGACAAAGAGTGTGAAGTTACCTATATATATATGACTCTTATGTAGGGGACATTCATTTTTCCTTGATGGATCCTTGAACAAGGGGACCCAAATTTAAGATCCATTGCATGGATATTTATTTTCACATAGGATATGGGGACATGTGTTTCTATTTAACATGTGGCTAGGAAAAGTACATTAGGTCTAGGAATCACTACATATATCTTTAAAATGATAATCAAGACACATGTAGTTCTTGAGGTACCATGTAGTTTAATGTCATATGGTGAGTACATCATCCATGTAGTTTAACGTTATACAGTAAGGATGTTGGTTTCCTGACATGAAAAGGAAATATTATGAATATAACCAAGAATAAATACCTGAGTGTCACTACACATCCTAGGATAACAAGAATCAAGCCACACATAGTTTTGAAACTGGCTTCAACTATATAGTTTAACATCATGCGACAAAGACACACGATGTGAATTTTAAGGTCTTGAAACCAGGACCATAATAACCCCGATGTGATTTGATATGACTCAATCATACAAGGAATCCTTTACCAAAATTCCTAATCTCACATGATCAATGAGTGGTTTGATAAATAAGGGATGGAAAAGGTTTGTTCCACTTTACATAGGAAATGGATAGGGGAATTTTGATTTTGTGGTGGTTAGAACCATATGTAAGATTTGGGAGTCACTACGTATTTCATTAGAACGAGAATAAATCCATAAATAGTTTTGGAATCGTATCCTTTCACAGGTCTAATTCATACATATAAAGGAGGCATCTTTTTTTGACTAGTTTTGGCTGGACTTGGAATTGAAAATTTGGGTGTCACTATATATCCTGTTATGACAGGAATCAACACACAAGTAGTTCTTAACATGGTATTATCCATGAAGGTATGATCCACATGCAGAGGGGGGGATTTTTCTTATTGGTTATGGCTTTTTGTGTCTGGTCTTGGAATTGGAGATCTGATTGTCACTACATATCCTAGGATAACAGGAATCAAGCCACATGTAGTTCTGAAGGATTCCCCGTATAAGTCTAACCCATACATGGGGAGGGGGAATTTTTTTGTTTTGATTGTTGTGGATGGACCTAAAATTAGATATTTGGGTGTCACTATGTATCTTATGATGACAATAATCAAACCACACATAGTTTTTAATATCCCCCCTATGCAGGTCTGACCCGTACATAGGGAGGGGGTTTCCCTGCATAGATCTAACTCATGCACAAATAGATGAATTTAATCTTAAAATGAACCTGTAAATGGAAGGTCCTACTTTTGAGTTCCCTAAATTTATTTTCTTTATATGTAGGGGAAGGGTAATTTTCCATATTTCACATATGGGCCTAGGACATAGGGTTAAGACGTTACTATATATCTCATCAAAACGAAAATCAATCCAAACATAGTTATTAAGGAACCATGAAGTTTAATGTAATGTGTAAAGGACATGTATCACCCAACATGTAAGGAAAGTATCATTGTGTATGGGCCCAATAGTAGATATTCTTCCATCACTACATATCCTGTGTGGTCAGGAATCAAGCCACACGTAGTTCTAGATGAATCATGCAGTTTAGTGCCATACGACTAGGAAATTAAGCCGTGAAGTTTAACATTGTGAGGTAAGGACATGGGTGACTCAACATGAAAGAATTATCATTGTGTCCGGGCCCATGAATAGATATTTGTGCATACCTACATATCCCGTGAGGGTAGAAATCAAGACACACGTAGTTCTTGAATGAAATCTCCCTGCATAGGTCTGACTTGTATGTAGGGATGGGGAATTTTACTTTTGGGGTGGATGGAATAGGATTTAATATCCAAGAAATGATATGTATCTCATTAAAACAAGAATCAATTCAAACATATTTCTTGAGCATGACATGGTAGGAGACCAATTCTAGGGGCATTTTCCTTTCTGTTGAGGACATGAAGGCCTTTTTTTGTGATACAAGGAATCCTGTGATTATCACTAGGCATCCCATTTTTATATAATGGGGTAATTCTATAGTTTATCATTATGTGATGAGGACGTTTATCATTTATTTCTCTCATACTTGGTCACATGAGGTATTCTAGGTTTTCTCTGGGGTAATGTTGCAATTTACCATTGCATACCTTTGATCACGATGGAGTGAAAATGTCTTAAAGGGGATTGTGTGGCTAATAATGGAAGAACCAACATGTAAGGAGGGCTAGGGGAACCATTTTTCTTAAAAAAATCTTAATACATATTGCACTGAGGCCATAGTCATGATGTCTAAGGGAAAATAATTCATGACAAGTTGATGATAGGGCTAAGCCTAGGGTAAAGAACTTAGACATCGCTACATATCCTGTGTGGATAGAAATCAAGCCGTACATAGTTATAAAGGTCCCCTACATAGGTATTACCCATATGAAAAGGCGGAATTTATTCTTTCATTAACACAGATATAGTTCGTGTGCAGTGAACCATCAGTGAGATGATGATTCCCATGCAGTTTAACATAATGCGGTCAGGACTATGATGCTATGTAGTTTAACATCATATAATGAGTAAAATAGTGTCATGTAGTTTATCATCTTGTGAAATTTATGACATGTCATGTTGTTTAAGGTCATGTGAAAAATATTAGCCACACAATTTATTATCGTGCAGTGGGGATGCTCTATCATGCAGTTTAATGTCATGCAATTAGGACAATGGTGACTTGTAGTTATGTGAAAGATGATTTTGTGTTCTATTAAGAAAAAATATATTGATTTGTAAAGAGGCCTTAAGTCCAAAGGTTGGTTAAAATCATCTTATGAATAGGGAGGATTTGTGGCTAGGCCTAATGCAAGACGTCTAGGAATCACTACATATCCCATAATAATAGGAATCATCCCACATATATTTATTGAATATGGCATGGTAGATGACCGATGTCGGGTTTGATGTACTCTCTGGTGAGAACAATATAGTGTTGTTCAGTTTAACTTCATGAAATGAGGAAGTTGGTGTCATGTAGTTTATTGTCTTAAGAAATGGACACATATGTCATGATTTTTAAGGTCATGAAACAAAGACAAACTACGTAGTTTAACATTACAAAACTAAGATGATTTACCATGGAGTTTAACATCATGAAATCAGGATGAAGGGAACCATGTAGTTTAACATCATATGGGAAAGAATTTAGTCATGTGATTACAAAAAATATTTCTTTAGAAACCTTTCATTCATGGGTGTCATGATAATCTGCCCATCCATTGAGATCAAATAATAGGATCCATTGGAATAGAATTTGTGTATGGCATAAGGTACCTCCCACATTGGCTCTAGCTTTAGAGGTTTCTTTTTGGGTATCATCAGAGTCCTGGGTACCAACACTATCTCTCCCTCGAGGAAATATTGAAGACAATTTTTTTTGTTAAAGGCTCATGAAATATAGTTTTGGTGGACTTCTAAATGATGAAATTTATGCAATATCTTCTCATCCAGTCACTTCAATTCATCCATCAATTTCTGGGACTTCTCATATATGGATAACTTATCATAGATGACAATGAGAAGCAAAAGAAATTGAACTTTTATGGGTAGGACCACCTCCATCCCATATACTAATGAGTATGGGTTCACCTATGTGGAAATGTAAGTCATAGTTTGGTAAGCCCACAGAGCATGCAGGAGGTTGTACGACCAATAATTTTTATCCTTATAAACCATCTTCTAGATTATATTCGATGGGGACTTGTCAAAGGCCTCTATCTGAACATTAGCCACTGCATAGTAGTGGGACAAATGGTTTAACTTGATGTTATGCTCTTGATACAACTTCTCTAATTAAGAAGAACAAAAATTGGTGCCATTTTCTATCATTATTGTATAAGGGACACCAAATCTGGTGATGATGTTGGTTTTCACGTAGCTGAATATGTTCCTTTACCTGATTTTTTTGAGTGGTACAACTTCATCCCACTTGGAGAATAAGTCGATTGTGGTAAGAATATACTTAAAATGCTTGGCCATAGCAGGAGGATATGGCCTCATGATGTCCATTACCCATATAGAAAATGGCCATAAGTATTTGGACGTGTGCAAGAACTCTGAGGGTTAGTGAATGAAGTGGTCATGAACCTAGAAGGAATGAAACTTTTTGGTAAATTTAGTGCAGTTCTACATTATAGTGGGACAGTAGTGCCCAATCCTTCAAATTTTATGGGAAATCTTGAATCCTGACTAGTGGGTGCTGCAGGCTCTAGTGTGCACTTCCTTCATGACAACAATGGGCTCTTCTACATTAATTCACCTAAGAAGGACCCCATCATGGCTCTAATTATTGATGACCTTTTGATGTTTCTTATTTTCATATAGAAAAAATTTAATTACTCATATTCATATTTTCACTTTCTTGGATCTATTCGGTGGGAGATATCCATTTTGAAGGTAGTTCATAATGAGTTTCATCTAGCCTGTGGTAGGACTATATGGTTCGGTTATGAGACTAACTTTACTGATCTCTTCCATGCTGGATCAAACGTAAGGTGAGACCATTCATTGGTGCGCAATGCTGATGACTGTTTCATCCCGCTCTAGATTGGCTTGAGCTATGGCTACATTTTTAGTGCACCTTCTTGGGAATTTTAAGACTGTGGGATGTGAGTCAATGTTGGTTATAAAGATAATTCTACCATTATTCCCTGGATGTGGTTTAATAGGGAAAAAACTATTCCTTTTTGATGTCATAATCCATGCTGTCCTACTTGATGACCAATTCTAAATCACATTTTATCTTCAAGTGATTCACTTATACCAGAAGTGATAGCTCTAGCCCTGTAATGAGAGCATGGTATTCTGATTCATTATTTGTCAACCCTTTCAAATAGACCTAGTGATGATATAGGTAGTGCCTCAGTTTTTGTACTATAAATATTAGCACTAGATAACTCTACTCGATATCTAAATAATAGTCTCAAAATTGAGCATGGTTTGGATGAGGTAATAAAGGTTGTTTTCAATACCGATGTCATTATTTTACATGAGGAAAGCACCCAACGATCACTCTAAGGACATCACATACAAAATGATTGGTCTTCCTTTGACAGGAAGTGTTATCATTGGTAGTCTTAATAGGTATTTATTAAGGTTATTGAATGATTCTTGATAATAATCATTCCACTGATATGTAACCCCCTTTTTCATCAACTTGGTGAAGGGCAGGCATTTCCCAGCAAGGTTGACTATAAAGCGCTGGATATAGATTAAGTTTTCTTGAAGTCTTATAAACTCTGTGAGGTTTCAAGGAGGTGACATACTAAGGATGAACTTTTACTTATTAGGGTCGAATTCGATTCCATGATGGCATATGATGAATCCAAGAAATTTCCCAGAGGTAATGCTAAAATCCCATTTTAAGGGGTTTATTTTTAGGTTGTTTTGTCGTAATCTATTGAAAATTATTTCAAGATCAGTTAAGTGGTCAGAGTGCTGTTAGGATTTAAACACCAGATCATCAATATAGCATTCAATGAACTTACCCAGTAAGGGTTTGAAGATGTGATGCATGACGTGTTGGTATGTAGCACCGAAATTCTTCAAGATGAAGGGCACTACCTGATAGAAAAATACTCCCTAGGGAGACCTGAAGGTAGTGAATTCTTGATCTTCCTAGGACATTTGGATTTGATTGTATCCTGAATATCCATCCATAAAGGAGAGGGCCTCATATCTGGCTTCCACATCAATCAGTAGCTCTGTGATCGGGGCTGGGAAATAATCCTTCAAGAAGTGCTGGTTGAGATCTCTAAAATCAATGCAGACTCTGATTTAACCATTCTTCTTCTTTAAAGGGACTATATTAGCTATCCACTTTAGATATTGGACCTCTCATATGAAGTTGGATATTATGATATTTTCAAATTTAGCTTCAATTTTGGTAGTGTGTGTCATGTTCATCCTCATGGATACTTATTTATATCCCTGATTGTCCTCTGGTAACCCAAGTGGTGAGTTTTCACCTCAAGGTTGAGGACCAACATTTCTATATAGTTCCAAGAAAACGCATATTGATGCTTCTTTAGGAGGGAGGTATATACCTCTTGTTCTTTAGAAGATTTGGCCACACTGATCAAAGTGGGTCATGGGTCTTCTTCTATTCCAATATTTATTTCCCTAAGTTTATCATTAGTGGTAGAGATTCTATTCTCAAATGTTGGAGAGGAATCCTTAAGGTATTCCTCATCTCCTTCTTCTTCCTCTTCATCTTATTCATTTTGTCCCATAAGGGAAAAAAGTGATGGGGTTAGTTCTCCCAAGTTAGAAGAGGATTCAATATCTTGATGTTAAAAAGATGAAAAATCTTCCTCTAACCCAGTTGACAGTGTGGGATTTTCTTGAAACTCTAGAGAGGATGAAGTGAAAGAAGAAGAAGTGTCTTCATCCTCTTTGGATGAATATACAACCTCTTTTGCCTCAGATGATAAGGTAGGGATTTATTGGATCTTTGGGTATGGAATGGAGGCACTTTCATCTGATATTTCACCATTGCTATGGGAGACAACAAAATTTTCAACTCTATTGAACTTAGTGGTCATGAATTAAATCATTAAGACCATTGGATATGCACCTAAATTTGGACTCATATACTCAACCTGATTGATGGGTAACACATATTATTTGCTGATCTATTTGAAGGGGTTTGTCAAGATCATTTATAGACCTTGCGAGGTGGTTACCCAAGCAACACCATCAACCAAGGGATATTTCCCTTCCCTCTGATAGAATCCTACATCGATATAATGTGACTTGTTTGATTTAAACGAGGCATTATCAACGTGAAACATCCTGATTTGTCTATCAATGTAGTATTTAATGCATTGATGGTATGATGAAGATATTTCCTCACATTGATGAAACTGAGTCCTTCTTAACAAGACATTGAAGGCCATATTTTACTGAACAACCAGAAATTATGAATCAACTATGAGGTATCTAAATTGAGCCTTGATCTTGATTTGGCCCAGTGGATTTTTCTCAATTTTTTCATAGACCTATAGTGTCAGATAAGAAGGTTATAGGATATCCTTGCTGTAGCCCAGACAATGAAGTGTTTGTAATAGAATGAGATTAACTCTAGATCCATTTTCAATGAAAGCTTTTAAACATTGACACCATTTAGCCCGCTAGAAACATACAAGAGTTTGATGTTTCCCTGTATAACGGTGTCTTCATCTTGATCTGTGAAGGAGATAACCACATGAAATTATGAATAATTAGTTTATATATGATATAATTTAGTAGTTTCAACCTCAAATTAAAATTCCAGGGGGCTTAGAAAATCCTATATGAGTGCTTCCCTAAGGCCTTTTGATAAGCTCAGGGCATCCATGATTGATATCTTAGACGGTACCAAGGATAAATGTTTCAGGATGTCATAATTCTGGTCTAAAGCATAGTGCTTTCCAGTGTGGGGATAATATTTAATAGGCGATATAGGGGCTATAGTACTTTACATAGATGGATCGACCCTCGAAATAGGAGTTGAAGGTGCTCTTGTCCTTGGTGGGTTAGGTCAGATAGGCTTTCCTTCCTGCCGAGGGTGATCTGACACCTATACCCCATCCAATTGATATTCTAGATTTATTAGGTTAGGGTTTATTTTGGTATATTCATGGGGATTTTCTTTCTCTTGTTGGTCTCGCTGAAGGTATCTTCTATGAGTTTTCACAACATTGACAATTTGAGTAAGGACATGGCTAAAATTCTAGTTCCTGCCACGACTATGCCTTCCTCGATGTCCTCAACTCCTACGACCTCTTCCTTTGGTCCCCCAATTGGGTGTGGGGAACTCGAGTTCATATCCATACTCATTGTCAGAGAATGTATCCATTAAATTAATGACATTAATAGAACCAAATATTAATTTCTCCTCTAATGATGAATTTTTCTGGTTGACCGTTTCTAGAGATACCATTTAAAAGGGTGGTTCCCATTATTTAGAATATGATGGAATAAAGTCGGAGAGGGTTAAAGAAAATAGTGTACTTTATTTAGGTTCATCCTCCCTCATTTTATCCTTAACATTCTAGCCATGCCACTTTTGTAAAGGCTGGATTTTAGAGGTTTGTGGTGCTAATGGCGCTGGCTGTGTTGTAGCAGAAATGACTAGGGGAATAGTTGGTTGCTTCAACTATGATTAGAGAATACCATGAGTTCAATTTATCATATTTAGAGTCTTCCAAACATCAAAATTTTGCGTCATTATACTAACAAATTCATGCCACTCACCTTGTTCCTTAGGGTAAGCAATAGAAACATATGCTACTTATGCTAGCGGATTTCCCAACTTTACTTGTTGAAAGTCCACCTTTCTATCAAATTTATTTGAAGATAAAACATCATATAATGGTGTGACCTAGTGTCCTATGGAAGGGAAAATAATATGGATGGTCATTGAGACCCACTTAGTTAGGCCTCTTGGGCACTGACAGGAAGAGTAAATCATTTTCCATAGCGGCTATAAAGTAGCCACAAACTTGATCATATTAGAACAAGTAAACTTTGTTCCTTAACCCATCAAATTGATTTCTCTTGGGTCCCCTATACTCATCCTAGAGAAGTGGGGGGTTTTGTTGATGCCCAGGTGGTGCTGCATGACATGGTGTGGGTTTTGGAGCTGGGGCTAGTGTGGAGGCTGACTTAAGTGTAACGGATGCCACCACTACCTTTCCTGCTCTTTTCAATGGGATTGGTGGAGTCATTTTGGACTTGAGATTAGTTCTTTGTATGGATTCTTCCATTATTTGGGAAATAGTGTAAAAATACAAAAACCCATCACTGGGATGAGCAATGTTCACAACTCGTCATAGAGGTTCTCTATGAAAAGAGGGAGAAGATCCTCTTGGGGAAGTGGTAGGTTCAGGGAGTAGGTCAACCCTTTCTATTTGGAAATGAAATTTTATACTCTATCATTTTCTTTATATTTTCATTTTTATAGGTCAAGGATTGTTTTTTTGTACCATTGAGTTGAAATGGAAAAGAAACTCCTAACTAAGGTCTTCCCATCCCATGATTAACCAAGATGGAAAACTAGTGTACCATAAGAAGGTCATCCCTTACATGGTTTTAAAAAAGAATCCTAGTTCAACTGCTTCTTTTTTCATGGGAGTTCCCATCATGGGATCAAAATGGGATGCAAAGTGTGTTATATGTTGTTTCGAGTCACTTGATCCATTGAATATCAGAAATGTAGGACTCCCAAAATTTGATGGAGGTAGAGTGTCAGTCACCCATTTGAGTGTATAATCTGATCTTGAGTCACAATGATGATTAAGAAGCGTGAGAATCCTATTTCCAAAAGCTAATATATTATAGGGATAATGATCACGGTGATTTGTTTTGTTTGAATTGATTATGAATTTCATTGGTTATATAAATATTTTATTCATGCCAACCATTAATATAAATATTTTATATAAAATGTTCATTTAATCCTATTTTGATATATCTACCATATTTTTGAGTTAAAATCATGTTTTGTTGAAATATATAAATGAATTAACATTCCTTGTTTTATTTAAATTGAAAGCATAAATGGTTTATTGTTATGAAATTTCTCATGGAATATTTGGTGGTATTATACTAGGTTGTTTAGCTCACACCTTACCTTTGCATTCAGGCATTTGTAGATCATATCATGTCATGTATAAGTAAAGGGAAAGTGCTACTTATAGGCAGTGGGTGTACTTGATTCGTGGGACCTAGAGCGATGGAGGTTACTGGTGGAGATGTGATCCACCTGTTACATGGGTTTTCATAGTTTCCTTGCTTTGGAAGATGTTGTGTCTTTTGATGATATATTTTTTGGGTATTATTTTACATGTTTGTTCCTTGTACTTTCTCCCTGTTGAGTGTTGAAATACCAACTTTTATCATTTATATTCCACTTTTTTATAGAAAAAATGTTCCATCTTGATCTTGATATGATATAAGGTGCCAGTTTCCAACCCGTGGGGATCGAGAACGCCCTTCAGGATATGTCAGGGATGACTCGAGTATCAGTATACTAGGGTATTTGGGATGTTTCATGAAAAAGTGGTATCAGATCAGGTTGTACATCTTTCTTTGACATTGGTATGAAATTTGGAATGTCCTGGTAGATAGTAGGTAGGATTTTAAGGGATTAGGAGGTAGTTATGAGCGAGTGATTGTCCATCTCTCATTGTAACGAGCCTTAAGTCACCATGGGTGTTTGGGAAAAGTGTCTTTGAGGAATGTTTTGATCTAATTCTAGTATTTTACTAGTTGAAATGAGTGATTTGATATCTCTATAACTCTTAATTGAGTTGTTGATCTATGTATCATTGATAATGTTTTAGTGTTCTTTGTTGATGTTGTGAAGCATCATGCCTTTGAGAAAACGTACACATAGGACACAAGAGGAATCTACTGGTGAACCATAATAGGTGAATCCTCTAGTGGCCCCAAATATTTTTGAGATAATGGTGTGTGTTTTCCAAGATTTAGGATAGGTATCTACACCCATTCCCATTAGGGCTCCGATAGTGGAACCTCAAAGGAAAAAATAGCAAAATAATTCTCCAGACTTTCTTCATAAAAATACAATAGTGTTATAACTGACTGAAAATTCATTTTTTATTATCCAAACACTTTTGAGGAAAAAGTGAGAAATGAACAAACACTTTTGAGGATAAGTCGTAAACCCACCATGACTTCACAACTTACAACGTTCAAACATCAGGAAACAAATAAACTCATTCCACATACCAAATAAAACCACAAAGTCATTCAAATCATGAACCTGGGTGCATGAACATCAGAAGAGCTTGAAAAAACCTCAAAACTGGACTCCTTGAATGCCACCGATGCGACCATCGACATTAGCCCCAAAACCACCAACCCGACGGTGAACTCCGATCAGAGTTCACCCAAACCTTCCAGCGACGTGAGATGGTCCAAGAACACATCCACAAAAGGAAACGAAGAATACAGATCAAGGTAGTCCAGGCAGTGCTGATGCCACACCCAACTCCGCAAAATCCAGTCACACCAGTCTCACCACACCAATCTCACCAACAGTAACACTAGCATCAAATTCTGATCCAAGAAGATCAAACCAAACCATTTCAATAAACCAAACAATTCCACCAAACCAAATCAACTCAAGAGAATCAGAACACAAGGCCCCCTCCCTCCGAGCCCCTAGATCCGACCCCAAACACACCAGTGCACGCCAAGCCAATGATAAAACAGGATGAATCCAAGCAGAAGAATCAGAGCCGGAAGGTAACCATGGCAGACGCTGCGCACACCGGAGTCGAAGCCAGAAGACACAACAAAACTAAAACAACCATCGAGGCCGAAGGTGAGCACACTAGAATCTAATACGAGCACTCTGAAGCCATGGAGATAACCGAAGACAAGAGGAGTGAACTCGACATCGAACCGAAACCCCAAAGCCAGAAACACCGAGATCATCGCACGTCGATGCAGATCTGAAAACTTGAAGCCATAAGAAAAACAGATCTACCATCGAACATGCCAGATCCAAAGTGAGATCCCAAAGCTGAAGGGCTCGAAGCAGCCACTGAAGAACCAAAACCAAAGCTGATCCAAACAGATCCATCACCGATCGACGTCGTGCCTACGCGAGATAGCCATCGATGAAGCTGACCCATGCCAGATGAGGGGAAGGGAAGACTGGGCGAATAAACCCTAGATGCGCGAGGAGAGGTAAGAAGACGCCACTCCGAGGCCTCCCCACTTCTAAAAAAAGGTTTATTTCTTCTCAAAATATATGTTTTTGATGAAGTCTATGAAGTTTATCAGCCTTCAGAAGGGCGAAAATATTGCGACTCAGTATGCAAACCATTTTTCTAAGTTTGTTCAATTTTCTCTCGAGGTGGAGATGAATGATAAACTTAAGGATCAAAGGTTTTATATGTGTCTTCCAACTGATATTTTATCCCAAGTTTTCATGCTTAATCTCACTTCTTATTTTGATGTAATGGATAGGGTGTTGATGGCTGATCTTGGCATGACTATTAAGTCAGGGTTGATGAGAATTCATTTTTCTCCTAGTGGAAATTCTATTAGTTCCTTTAAAGGAAAAAGAAAGTGTGATGAGTCTCATGGTGGATATTGATAGAAGACATCATCTAGACCTCCTAAAGTTCCTGACATTGGCCATATGACTTGATTTCAGTGTTAAAATGTTGGGTATTCGAAACATGTTTTCACTAAGGCACCTGATATCTGTAGTTTGTGTGGATGCTTAGATCACTTGTAAAAGTTTTATCATGTCTTTTATTCTACACGCAGTGGAACAAGATCATCAGTACCTAAATGTACTATATTTAAATTAGATGCTTCAATAATTAAGGGGTTCCAACCACAGGTATCTGAAACAAAGATTCTTTATGTAGTGGACGAGTCTATAGAGGAAACCGATGCAGGTCCAGTGACTGTGAGAGGTACCATCACTATAGATTCATCTTTAGCGACTGATTTATTTGATACTGGTGCATCTCACTCATTTATATCAACTCATATTTTAAACCTGTTAAATCTTACTACAAATATTTTTTCTTATGTGATGGATATTACTACGCCCCTCAGAACAAAGAAAGAGTAGGGTCTCCATAGTCCCTCTTGCATTTTCTCTTTATCAGAAATTGAGATTACTTGGAACTTTCTAGTTATCAATATAAAATCTCTTGAATTAATTTTCAGGATGGATTGGTTGATTTCTCATATGGATTGAATTGACTATTATCTTTTCCAGGTCTCCTTTACTATTCCTGATGGGGTGTTCCATGTTTTTCAGGGAGAATGGGACCCGAGTTTGAGTAGATCTAGACCTTCTTTTCCAGAGTTGGGTAGGGTAATATTAGTGTTATCTTTTGATCTGGAGTAAGAATATTTGAGTGATGATCCCCCTCTAGTAGTCATCGAGTTTCCTAACATGCTTCCATCTGATTTATCTTGTATGTCACCAACAAGAGAGGTTCATTTCTCCATTGATTTAGTACTCGGTGGCAGATATCGATTCCCTCTTACCGTATAGAACCAACTGAACTGAAAGTGTTGAAAACTTAGTTGGATGATATTCTAGATAAAGGATTTATATACCCAAGTGTGTCACCTTGGGAAGCGCCTGTTCTATTTTTGAAGAAATATTATAGGACACTTTGCCTTTATGTTGATTATCTAAAAGTCAATCGAGTTACAGTAAAGAACAAGTATCTGTTGCCAAAAATTGATGATCTATTTGACTAGTTGAAAGGGGAAAAGTGGTTCTTGAAGATTGATCTTTGATCTGGTTATCACCAGTTGTGAATTAAACAATATAACTTTTAGAAGACCTCCTTTAGCAGTAGGTATCATCATTACGAGTACCTTGTTATTCCTTTTGGTATGACCAATGCTTCTGTTATGTTTATGGAATCAATGAACAATATATTCCATGAGTACCAAGACTCATTCATGGTAATCTTTTTGGATTACATTTTGGTTTACTCCAAAACTGAGGAGAATCATGTGTGTCATTTGAGAGAAATTCTGGAAATTTTGAGGGATCACTGAATTTACATGAATCTTTCAAAATGAAATTTTTGGATTCAATAAGTGATGTTCTTAGGAAACATGGTCTTGAAACATGGTATTTATATTGATCCTGAGAAGGTAAATTCTATTATGATATAGGATAAACCTCATAAAATTTTCAAGATACAAATATTCTTGGGTTTGGAAGGATATTACTGTAGGTTTGTTAAATATTTCTTGAAGTTGGTGTCTTTAATGATCGCTATCACTTAGAAAGGAGTGAAGTTCTCATGGGATTAAAAGTTTCATAATTATTTTGATGAGTTTAAAATCCTTCTAAATTCTACACTAGTGTTGACTCTTCTAGATTCTGGGTAAGGTTATGTGGTCTTTTGTGATGCATCGGGTTTGATATTGGGATGCATCCTTATACAGGGAAATCATGTGGTAGCCTATGGTTACAAAAAAATTAAACCACATGAGAAGAATTATCCAACCCATTATCTCAAAATTGAGGTTATGACGAATGATCTTAATATTTGGTAGTATTACTTTTTTGGAAAAAGGTTTACCATTTATTACAACCTCAAAAGCTTGAGTTAAATATTATCTAAAAAATATTTGAACCTTTTTTAGAGGTGCTGGGTGGAGTACCTACAATATTTTGATTACAACATTTCCTACACCCCTAGAAACGGGAATATAATTTCTAATGTGTTGAGTAGGAAAATTATGACCCATGCCATGAAATAATCATTAGAAGAGTTTATTTTGATGGATCTCATTGTGTAGTTCATTTGAGACTTTGGGATAATGAGATTGAGGTTGTTTTGGAAAGTGTCCAATAGACCTCCTATCCTCTTGAGATGATTCTTTAGTAACAGTATCTACATGATGAGTTTTGTGGCATTAGGTATTCTCTTTATGGTGGGTAGATCGTCAGTTATTGGACGTTCTATTTTGAGGTTATCCTCTGTTTTAAGAACCATTATGTCATGCCTTTGCCTATGAGAAAGGTCAAGAGGGGGGATTTCCATAATTCTGAGTGGATGGTTCACCCTAGTACCATGAAGATGTTTTATGATATACAATAAGGATTCTAGTGGCTGGTAATGAGACAAGACATCCCTAACTTTGTTTCTCATTGTTATACCTACCAACATGTTAAGGCCAAGCACAAAAATCCTTTTGGTTTTCTTTAGTCACTTTTAGTTATGACTTTGAAGTGGGATGAGATTTTTATGTATTTCCTGGTTAGGTTGCTGTTTATATTTTAGAAGAAGAATATGATATGGGTTGCGATTTATAGTCTAACCAAATTGACTCACTTTATACCCTTTTGAGATAAAACCAAAGATGAGGGTTTGGGAAGTCTCTACATGAAAGAGATTGTCTGTTTACATGGAGTTTCATCTGCTATAGTCTTTGACAGAGATCCTCATTTCACTTCTCATTTTTGGAGAGGCCTCTAGGAGGTAATGGGATCCATGGTAAATTTGAGTATGGATTATCATCCATAGATAGATGACTAGATAGAATGATCTATACCGATTCTTGAACACAGGGTACGATCTTTCATTATCAACTTTGGTGGAGCTTGGGATGACCATTTGGGTCTGGTTTAGTTTACCTAAAACAATATTTGACAGTCTTCCATAAGTATGGAACCCATTGAGGTATTGTATAAAAATCTATGTAAATATTTGTTGTGTTGGTCAAATATTGGTGAAAATTACTTGGTTGGACTGAGTTTCATCCAAGAGACAATGATGAAGATTCAGTTGATTTGTTAGATAATGGTGATGACACATAGTCGATATAAATCTTATGTTAATTGTATTTTAATTTAATTGGAGTTTTTAGTTGGTGACTTGGTGTTATTGAGAGTTTCACCTCATTTGGGTCACCAAGGCCTTGGGAAATAGGGAAAGTTTGGACAGAGGTTTGTGGGTTCTTTTGAAATTGTTGATCTGGTGGGGAAATTGGCCTACTGTTTGACAATTCCACCACAGTTAACTTCAATACACAATGTGTTTCTTGTATCACAGCTTAGGAAATACCTTTATAACCCTTCTCATGTCCTGATCTGGGAAGATCTTGATGTTGAACCTAATTTATTCGTGATTGAGCATCCAGTTAGGATTGTTGATTCCAAGACAAAGGTTTTTCATGGGAAGATGATAAATTTGGTTCATGTGCTATGGAATCATGGTTTTGATTCACACGAGACTTCAGAACATGATTCATTGATGAGAGAGCAGTGGCCTCATATCTTTGATATTAAATCTTCTTATAGGATTTTTGGGGACAAAAAGTGTTTATGGTGGGGAGGTTGTAGCATATCGTTACTTTATTTCAGGTATTCCTTGACCCTTTTTTTATCATACCTTGATAGGGGCTCATCTCAGGTTTCTTTTAGTGGAGTTTAAATTTTTTTAGAAGCCCACAGGGTTGTGTGTGGATAGCACAAAGTTAGAGAAAACCATGTGGTTTGTCCCAAAGAACCATACACCCTTTGATAAGCCACTAGAAGGGGGCACATAATTTTTCGAAACTATGTGGCCACCCCTCCAAATCACACACCCTTGGATAGTGAGGTTTTTCACAATTGGTGTGTGATTAGTTTAACTATATGGCCAAACTATTCACCCTTGGACAATGAGGGTTTTCACAATTTGTGCATGGTTAGTTTAACCATACAACCAAATCATGAACCCCATCCAGAATTCTAGTAAGTATGACTGATTAGGGCTCACAATTACTACTAACTGTATGACCCTATCTAAAAAAAAGTGTGCGTAGGTTTTTTAACCCTCTAAAAATTTAATCAAAAATCCTAGGACCCCTATTTAAGATTCCTAAACACCCCACTCAACCTAAATTAGTTTCTTTTACTTTTTTAGGCTCTCTAGAAAATTCCTTGGCTCTCCAAACCTCTTCTCTTGTGAATCGAAGTGTCGATAGAAAATTTCAATCCCTCTATAGTAAGCGAATATCCTATTGTATGGTTTCTTATGATCTCCTCTTCTATCCTACTTAAAGGGAGATATATCATCATTTTATTGATGAATCTAATCTTTGTTTTTATGGATCTTGATTCTAGGTTTGATTCCTTGATCTCCTATGTAACATCCTCCAATTTGGTACTCTCTCATGTAGACAAATCAAGTTGGTTATAGGACCTCATACACACCTCTCCATATGCCAGAGTCTAACAACTAGAAGTGGGGGTGTAAATAATATTTTGAGGAGACTATTACCCCTAATATAGAGTTAGAATATAGTAGAAATAATCAATAATAATAAATATCATAGTGATAGAAAAATAGTGTAAACATCACCACATACAATCAAAAGGTAAAGGAAGAACCAATAACTAAATAATAGTGAACCATTTAATGACATAATCGAATGTATCTAGACTTCAAAGTGAAAGTAATATAGATAAAAGACCATACTGAAATAAACAACTCAAAACCCTGGTACCAAACCCCATGTCAATCCCACCTTTATGTTCCAAACCATCTAGAAAGTAACAATCAACTACAAGGTCCATTTCCCTTGCCCAAACCTATATCCATGTAATCTAATTGGGCACAAAACAATGGCCCAAATAGGGTGTGAGTAAAACTTAGTAGTTCGATACCACTATGTTTAAACAAAACTAGTTTTATAATTAGTGTATTCAATAAAGAAATAAATAGGTGTATTAATTAAAAAATTAATACAATACAACAATTAAACCTACTTTAATACCATGCTAGAATTTCTCTGACCGTGTAGAAAAAATATGACAACCATAACCACAAACCATGGCATAATTACATAACTATGAAAATACCTATGTATAAGCATTTCAACATCTAAACCAATCACTCTATATAAACATTTCTACATTCAAGCCAAGTCCTCTATATATGCATTTCCTCATCACCGGGAATAGACCTCTATGTAATCATTTCAGCATCATCGGGCATGGCCTTATATATAAGCATTTCAACATCACCAAGAATAGACCTCTATATAATAATTTTATCATCACTCGCAACACAATTAATAACAACAAGGGTAACACATCGCAATATCACAAGCCACAATGGTTAATTCTTTTAATTACCATTTGTATTTCAATTACTCATTAATTAATTACATTATAACATAAGTCGTTATCATGAAAATTTGCATTCCCATTTCATATCAAATAATCATTAGTCATTCAATGATCCACTTAGCCATTTCCCAAGGCAAATCTATCATAATCAATCACCTGAGATTTTATGTCACGCTTAAACATACTTTAATCCATTAGCTAATTCATTATCATTCTAGGGTAGGCTCACCCAATAGGAATCCACAATCCAATTCTCAACATCATTGAATCCAAATAGATCTAATGAATAATCCAAAACAAGATTTATCATCATCCATTATTAAATTAATTAATGTGCATGTTGTGTTGACACAATTGCATAATATTGCACATACTTGAACATTAGAAATGGAGAATAGTGTTTGGTTTTAGACCACCTACATTTAACCGATGATTAATACAACACTTTCAATAGGAAACACCAATAAGAATGGAGGCAAATATGATCACAAAGAAAACCTAGGACACACAAGATCAAGATCAACACCCAATATAACCATGGTCAAGATATTTCCATGGCTATAATAGAGAACAATGTAAGAGAGGGGAAAACCAAAGTGGAACAACTAATCGAGGATCCGACACTTGATAAGGACATCTGGAAGGGAGGGAGGAACTCTATAATTGTCTGAAAATGCTTTGGGCTCGAGAGAGGAGGGATACATGCGAATGAAGAATGAATCATATGTGAATCATGACCTTAAAACCACTAAGCCTGAGAAATACATGGTGCGTAATCCTTTCATGTCTTGTATTTCCCAAATTATGAGTTATGCTGAAAAACACATTACCTAGGGTCAAAAAAACCCTACTTGAACATCACATGACATGAACCATTTTCATGGAGAGTAGTCATTTCACGTCATAAACCCATTTCATGGCATTGAACTGGAAATAGTTAAACATCATGTAACATATACATGACATATAAATTCCCTGCATATATCTTTTATCCCAACTTTTTCAAAAGTTCCTGAACCACCTTTGGATCCTTCCAAACTCACAGGAAACCTCATAACTCCCTTAAAAAATTTTATACATAGAATCCATTAATTCAAAAAAACATATATCCCTAAATTTCAGGTCATTTTCCCCAACAATTTCTATCCGTATGAAAATGAGGCTCGACCGACAAGGTTTAAAGAATAAGGAAACCCACCAAAATAGTTTCAATGAAAAACTAAAAGATGGACATTTCCAGAAAAAGAAGGGATCTTACAACCTCTCCACTATATAACAAATCATCTATGAGCTGCTCCAAGCATTAATATGGGGTCTCTGTGAACAATTCTAGAAACTGTTCTTTCATATCAAACTCCCTATCCTAGGTATCCTCTTGAACATGCTCATGCCACCACTACAATCAAACTAGAGGTATGTTATTTACCTCAAGATACTTCTCATTGTGTTCCATAATCCGTATCAGATTCTCCTCAAAGGATAAATCTACACAAAGTTTGACATCCTAAAATTCTACCACATTAGAAGGGTCATGTTAATATATATGAAGTTGTAACATGTGAAACACATCATGCATGAAACTGTAGATCTGTGGAAGGTAAAATCAGTATGAAACTGGACTAAACATTACCAATATATCAAATGAACCAACAAACTTGAGTGCTAGATTTCCTAATTTCCTCACACCGCATTGCTCTAACCTAGGTGACACCCAAAGAAAAACATGATGATAAATGTCAAACTCTAGGGGTCATATCCAATGGTTAGTGTATGATTTCTACTTTCTTTGTGTAGTCACTAACCACCTCCTAATCAACTGGACCTACCTAGATGTATCCTACATGAGACTAGGCCCAATAAGAACTAATTCAACGACCTCTAACCAACAAAGAGGTAAACGATATGACCTAAAATAAAAATCCTCGAAAGGATCCATTTGGATTGATGTCTATAAGATATTATTATATGATAACTACATGAGTTTCATATACTACTCCCATGAACCACTAGAATCTAAAACATAGTCTTGTAACATATCCTCTAAAATCTAAATAGTCTGCTTAGATTGACCGTCAGTCTATGGATGGTAGGACATACCCAGAAGAACCTATGATCCCAGAGCCTTCTCAAGACCCCACTAGAATCGAGATGTGAAAAGAGGATATCTATTTGAAATGATACTCATCGAAACACCTTGAGATCGAACTATCTCATGCATGTAAATATTACCCAGATCATCAATAGTGAAGGTCTCCCTGATAAGAAAAAATTGTTCTACCTTCTTCAGTCTATCTATGATCACCCATACTACATCATTCCTATGGGTTGTACTGGGTAATAATATCATAAAATCCATAGTGAAATCATCCCATTTCTACTTTAGAATGGGAATAGGATATAACAGTTCAGCAAGCCTTTGACGCTCGACCTTCATCTGCTGACAAGTGAAACATCTTTCCACAAATCTTGCTACCTCCTTCTTCATTCCTAGACACCAATACTATATAATAAGATCAAAATACATATTTTTTAAACCAAGATGCACCACCCATATATAAGCATGCAACTCCCTCATCAGCTCCTCGCTCAAGCCCATAGGAACCCATACTCAACTACAAAAAATAAGAGAATTTCCATTGTCAAGAGACCATCCTGATGGGGGATCCCCACCATATAAGCTGTATCTTAGAACAAATCCTTTTGGATTATATAACTTATCTATATTAATATGGTCCAAAAGTATAGATATGATAGATGTTGAAGTTATATCTACTCATCCCTCAAACTCCTAAAAATATAGATGCATGTTTGCAGAGAGTGTCATCATCCGCCACTCATCACAAGACTCCCACACTAAATCCATTTTCATCTTATAGATCAAGGAATCAACAATGATACTTTCATTTCCTGGTGTATAATCCAACTTGAAGTTGAAATATTGTAGATACTCGACCCACCTCCTCTTATGAAGGTTTAGGTCCTTTTGAGAAAATATGTACCTGGGATCTTGTGGTTCGTGTACACCACAAAGCTCTCACCCATAAGATAATCTATCCATCATCTCATGTCATGTACCGATGTAGCTAACTCTATATCATGAGTAGGATAATTCCTATCATGCAGTCTTAGCTATCTAGATCCATAAGAAACCACTTAATCATTCTGCATCATAACTGCTTCGAGTCCAAATCTGTATGCATCACAACATATGGTATATGCCTTACCCAGCACAGTTAAAGTGAGGATAGGTGGTCAGGTCATCCTTCTCTTTATCTCTTGAAAATCTCTCTCATAAAAATCACCTCAAAAAAACTTCATCCCTTTCTTGGTCAGTACGAACATTGTTGCTTCTAGATGGGAGAAGTCCTGGATGAAGCACTAGTAATAACCTACTAAACCCAAAAAATTCCAAATATCAAAGAAATTATTGGAAAAAATGAGTTCTGCTTGTGAGAACGCACCCTACACGCCGTCGGGAGTTTCAAATTTTTAGAACATTGGGTTTCCATTTGCTCATCCGCCCAACATATCCCTTGGATGGCTAGCTCTTGATCCAGCCTCTCAAGCCAGCGCTTGGCCTCCTGTGCCTCCCTGGAGTGGATCGTTTAAGGATTATCATTGTGGATTGCTTCTCACTACTCAAAGTCCTTGATTTCCAGATGTTTAAGTCTCATCCTTGAAGGTCTCGTGTGAGGATGGAGGTCTCTCCTTGGACTTCCCATTGATGGACTCTAGAGAGGTGGAGGCGTGCCTAAAATGGACATTGGTTTCACATTTTGGATTTGAAAAACCCGCCTTAGTGGTGTTCTAGAATTTCATCCACTCCTAGGGCCTTCAATCACCCATCCATATCTCGTCTTTCCACAGAAATTGATTCTGCCTTGTTATGTCCTTGGAAGATGATTTCTTTCATGTTTGGTGTAGGGCCCCTCGGGCCTTTGGTTTCTAGCATTTCAACCTTTCTTGATGGTCTCTGGAGGTTCACAGGGGTAAAGAGATCCCCCTTGCTATCATATGGATTAACCTCCAGGGTCTTCCTCTTCCCTTATAGAATGGAGGTTTTTTGAAGGTGATTGGTGATGCTCTTGGTGGCTTTCTGTGCTCTGATTTTAGTACTTCAAGTGGGGAGGATGTATCGATGACATGTATTTGTGTGGAGATGAACACTTCTCTTCCCCCACCAAAAAAGTCACCTCTTTGTGTGCAGGATGATATTTCCTAGAACCAGGAGATTTTCTACCATGTTTTACCCCGTTTCTTCTCTCATTGCCTCCTGTAGGGGAACTCCCTCCAGGTACGTTGAAGATGGCAGAAAGGAGAAGGGAGTCATCCTCCCAAGGCCTCTCCCAACAGGGTAAGGATATCGACTTCTCCCATCCTCTCCCCAACCAAGGTTTTACCATGAAAAGTCCTGGACTCTATGGACCTTTCAGTGCAGAAACTTCCCTTTTAGGCTATGGATCTAGATTTTTCTTCAGGCCCTTTTCTCAAAGAAAGCTCAGTGCAGTGCTAGGAGGTAGTTCCTTTAGTTTCTAAAGGTTCCCATACTCTTCAAGATGGTATTTCCTTGACCCCTCTCATTTCATCTTTGCTGAGGGATGTGTGCGTGGAGGCGTGTTTTTATGGGCTAAGTCCCTTCTTTTCAAATCTTCTGTATCTTCTACACCCACATTCTAGCATGCTAGAGTTCACCCCTAAGTTTTAGGATGTCTCCTCTGGAATTAATCTTTCCATCAATGATGTACATCCTGAGCCAGCTCCCCCCCTGTGATTTTTTAGGAGTTGCAGATTATACCCCAGTTTTTTATCCACCCAGATATAGAGAGCACACCCTCACCTATCCTCAAGGATCTAGGCTCATCCAATAACTACCCTGTAGATCTTTTTTCTTCATCTGGTAGAAAGGTGACTATTTGGGAGGGAGTTTTCACTCACTCACAAGAAAGGAACCATAAGGAGAGCTCACTCTCCCACTTCAAGGTGGCTATTAGCTATGGGAAAAATTCCAGATCCCTTCCCTTCCAATGATTTCAATGCTCATCTAAAACACCCGTGGTCTTGGTGCCTAGGTTAAATCAGATTTCATCTCATCTGTTTTAAGAAAAAACAAGGCCTATGTTGTTTCCATCATCGAACACAAGCAGTCCCCTACCATAATTTGGGAATTCACTTGGAAGTTTAAGATGCATGGATCCTTGCATACTGAACCTACTAACAGCTATATATAGATTTTTTGGAACAAGAGTACCTCTATGGAGCTAGTCCAAGTGGGCAACCAATTCATCACCAATAAAGTGAGTATAGATGATGTCTCCTATTTCATGACCTTTGTGTATGAGAGCTATGATCCCCTCCAACAGACCAACCTTTGGAGTGACCTTAATGATTTTCTCCCAGGAAACCATCCATGGTTAGTCGGTGGGGATTTTAATATTGTCTCCAATCTAGAGGAAAGGAAAGGATGGGGGAATTTTAAGAGGATGACCAGAAGGGATTTTATATATTTCATGGCTGGGAGTGTCCTCATTGATTTGGTGTTCTCAGACAACTAGTTTACATGGTGAAACAACCGAAGGGGCCATCACCATTTGTGGAGCAAATTGGATAGATGTCTGGCCAATATGGAAGCCATCTCCAAGTTCTACAACACAAATGCGAGTCACCTGGTTTGTGGCATTTCTGATCACCCCCTATTGGTTTTGATTTTTCCTGAGTAGGATCATAGGGAAAGGTTCCATTTCCTCCAACAATGGGTCAGGAAATCGGGATATCAGGACTTGGTTTGCGGTATTTGGAATTCTTCTGAATAGGGTATCTAGTGGGTCTCCATTCATGATAAATTGCATTGCCTCAAGTCTCAGCTCCAGTTGTGGGAGAAATAACTCCCTCTGATTGATAGTGAGATTAACGATGCCATGTAGGAGGTTGAGAGGCTCGAAGCTCGTCTGAAAGAGGAGTGGGATGATCATAATTTTGAGAAACTCAATATTAGAAAGGAAGCGCCGGATGTTATGATCTTGTCTCAAGAGAGATTGACTAGGGACTCTTTGAGAATTAAATGGCTCTGGGAGGGTGATAGAAACATAGGATTTCTTCATGCCTGTATTAAAGAGAGGAAGATACCTATCATACCAAACATTCTTCTGGATGATGTCTCTTACACAAATGATAGGGATACTGTGGGAGGTATATCCCTCTTATAATTCAAGGATTTTCTGGCTGGTCCCAACAGTCATATGCCCACTGGTTATACAGAAAATGATAAATGGATTTTCAAGGTTATTCCCCATTGTGTCTTGGACTAGGAAAATGAAGGGTTGATCTCTCTTCCAGATGAAAAGGATATTTATAATTCCATGTTGAATCTTCACCCAGATAGTGACTCGGGACCATATGGGTTCCTAGGATCCTTCTATAGAGCATCGTGGGATGTGGTGAATGTGGACCTCATTTTTTCCATCTAGGACTTCTTTAGGGGAGATAGTTTGCTGCAGATTGCATGTACCACTACTATGATTCTCATTCCCAAAAATAGGAACCCCTCATCTATCATGCAATATAGACTAGTGTCTATGTGAAAATTTCCTTATAAAGTGCTTGAAAGTGTTATCAATGCTTGGATTTCCATAAACCTTCCAAGGTAGATCTCTATAGAGTAGTATGGTTTTGTGAAGGGTCGGTCCATACAAGGTTCTATTGCTCTTTCCCAAGAAATTATTAGAGATATGAACTAAAAAACCTATGGATCTAATGTGGATATTAAGCTATACATGAATAAAGCTTACAATTGGGTGGAGTGGGGCTTCATCATCAAGGTGATGGAAGGTATGTATAACAACCCTGCTTTTTATTACAACTTAAACATGATTTATTACATAAAACTTCACTTGATCCAACAAAGAAGATCGAGAGGTTTAGTGTCTTTGGGGCTTAGGATCATTACATAAAAACTTTAAACTTGAAATACAACATCTTTATTGAAAACTTCCTTTACATGACCACTACATTCCTTCGTACTTAGCATTGCATGGGATAACCTGAGGACATGCATAAGAAAAGGGTGAGCTATAAAGCCCAGTAAGGGAGTACACAATGAATAACATGAGGAGTACAATACATGTTAGGCAATAGTCATATCAATAGAGCATAAGAGAAACATGAACATAAAGTCATGATAAAGCATGATAATCATAGCATGGAAATGTGGCAACAACACTTAACATTGAATTAGCATGAGCCAAGGCTCATTGCACATGGAGCATGAGTAAACCCTCATTGCACTTGAAGCACGAGTAAACCCTCGTTGCACTTGAATTAGCATGAGTCAACACTCATTGCACATGAAGTATCATGATACTATACTTTACCCAATGCATTGGAGCGCTATAAAGGGCGCACCCTTCTTAAACATTTCATTTCATGCATAAGTGTGCCACATGGATCATAAAACATGGATTCATAAAACATAATCATTTCTTCCACGATAAAGGAATGTGGAATTCATACATGAAAATTTATAATCAATATGTAAATGTGCATAAAGGTGAATACCCTTGATGGAGAAATGGGCATGGTATTCACTACACAAAGACATTGGCTTAGAAAATCGGTGCGATTTCGGCAGCATAACGGCATGACATAAGAATTCATAAAAAGGTTGATGAGAGAGAAAGGGGTTCCTCATCATATTTACATGTAATAAACAGTAAGGAGATCATATATATACATGTCCCAACAATAGAAATGGAATTTAGATTCATGATACAAAAGTATTGCTTGAATGTAAAAGAAGAGAGAGAAGTTCCTTTCAGAATTTCGGCATAGTAACGGGTGTACATGGGAGGCATTTAATGAGAGAGAAAGGGTTCTCCCATCATTCAAACAATAAGAGGGCAGTATGGGGGAGGTTTGAAACCATACCCCAACATTCATAATTGAAATAAAAAAGGCAATACAACTTAAAGAAAATTGACAAAAATGAGAAAGGAAGAAAACCCCTTACTTGGAAGTGTGCTTCCAAAGGCTAGAGAGAGGCTTGTGAGAGGATTCTTGGGAGCTTGGGGCACCTTGGGAGGATTCTAGAGAGAGTAGTTCAGAGTTTGGACGAACTTCAAGGGCTTTGAGTGAGGAGGAAGTGGGAGCTTGGGTGGGTTTATATAGGAAAGGTGAGAGAATTCTTTATTATTTAGGTTTGGGACCCCTTATATTAAAATAATCCAAACCACAAACCATCCCATGGTATTTGCCCATGGTTTCTGGAAAAGGAAAGAGGAAAACAATATTTTACAAGTCCAAGGTCTGAACTTATTAAAAAATTAGGGTTGCTTATGTGGAGGTGAGTCACACTCCCATGGAAATTAATTTAAAAAGGCAAAGTGTTGAATAAGTCTTGAGGGCTCCATTAATGCTTTGAAAAGTGAGTCAAACAAACCCAAAACCTCATTATTTTAATGATAAAACATATATTGGCCGAAAATAGGGATTATGGTATTTTATTACATCACCATTGGGTCATTATGATGTCATAAAACACATTATATATATAAATGGTATTTAATTTTTACCCAAAAATTTGACTGTCTCAGAAAATTATGAAAAATTCACCATTGGATAATTTTGACGTCCTGATTCCAAAAATAATATTTATTTTATCTAAATAATTTTCTAAATATGTGAATTTTCACTTTTAAAATAAAAACCGACATTTATAAAAAAATTCACGGGTTTTGACAGAAATGGCTTTCAAACCTAAATAAAATTTTTAATTGCATTCATAAAATTATAAGATCATTTATATTTAATAAAAATTAATTTAATATTAATAATAATATTTTATTAAAATAATATTTAATTCAAAAATCCTTTAATTTAATAAAATATAATTCTTAATTAAATAATAACTAAAAAACACCATTTGTACTTTAAAAACTAATTACAATGTATCAAAAATGACTAGAAATTATATTCATTATTATATACAAAAAAAAAATGTACATGAACATGGTGCTACTTATTTGTTACATAACCCCTTAAAATAGCCGCATAAGACCTAAGGGTAAGGTGTGCGATGGTGACAGACTCTTGGGGTTGCTCGGATAACATTGCTCGAGTGGTAATCTCAATCAACTTCCATTTTTCCCGTAGACGATCACGTTCGAGCTTGACTTGATAAAGCTCAGCTTGGGCTTGGTCAAGGGAAAAGCCCAAAGACGCCACCTCCTTTCCGAGCTCTGACAAATGGGCTTCGTAAGGGGCAATTCTACTGGATGAGGCCATCGCTTCCTTTGTCTGAGTAGAAAAATTGGTTCGTTAAAGCCTTATATTTAAACTACCCAGATGATCACTGTTCAACGACTATAAAAGTAACGGTCACAAATCTTAACGTTAAACTAAAGAAGTTGACATCTTATAAAAACATAAAGAAACATTTAACTGGATCAAGAGGGATTTTCCATTAATGAAATTTTGGGCCGTTACAGTATGGGTTTTTATTCCTGGACTATTGAACTTTTTTTAGATGTTTTAGCTCCCCATGGATAGCGGTATCATTCATGGGGAAGTCGTTCAGGTTATTCAAAGCCATTCGTGGCCTAAGATAGGGCGACCCTTTGTCCCCCAATATTTTCATCTTAACAAAAGAGGTGATCAGTCAGCTCATTCACAGGAGCATCAATAATGGAGATATTCTACCCTACCGTAGGAGCATGAGGGCCAAAAACATTTATCACTTAATGTTCTTAGATTAAACCCCGGTATTTATCAATGGGGGAAAATCTACTCGAGGATTGAACAACCTTTTGTAGGATTACTTCCACCGAAGTGGCCAACTTATCGATAAAGAGAAGAGCCTCTACTTCATCACCAATAACTGCTCTCCTAGAAGGTATTCTGATGTTCAGCTCACCCTTTCTATGAAAAGTGGATGTTTTCCTATGCAATACCTTGGGTTACCCATCACCCCTAGAAGACTATGGATTCATAACTTTAACTTTCTTTCCAACAAGATCACAAACCACATCTACAACTGAAAAAAAAACTTTTTTTCCTTTGGAGGTCACATCACTCTCATCAATAGTGTTCTGTTGGCGACTCCAATCCATGATCTCTCTGCCATAAAGGCACTAAAGGGTGTCATTTACAGTATTGAGAAGCTCCTGGCTGATTTTATCTAGGATCCTCTTGTGGAAAGGAAAAAGCACTGGGCATCATGGTGTAAGGTGAAGAGGCCTGCTAGGGAGGGCGGCCTTAATGTGCACAACTTGGATGACACCCTTAGTTTCATGAATGAAAGATTTTCTTGGGAAGTTTTGGAACATAGTACATTTTGGGGGAAAATTATGCACCCTCGATTTAGTAATCATTCCCTAATGGAGGGATGAGTTTCTTTATTATGACCTAATTTATCTAACCTATTTTAATAGCTTCATTTGCACTCTCAATGGATCATCAGGAGGGGGGAGATTTCTTTCTAGTACCTCAAATGGGCTAGGACCGTACTCAGCTTCCCTGGGCGCCCTGGTCCCACCATTTCCTTCAGGGAGGCTAGTATGCACCCATCCTTCATTAAGGTTGTGCTAGATGAGGAGCAACACGCATTATTCAATCTCATTATTTTGACATAGGAACCCGACCACTGTGTTTTCACTCCATCTTCCACAGGGGCTTTCACCACTCAGGATTATAATCAGTCTCGAGTCATCATAGAGGAGTAGGATAGATGGAATGACACCCTTTTTCCCAAGGTGGTTCCTTTGAAATAAAACTTTCTATTATGGAGGATCAGGTATTGTGCCATCCCCATAGAAAAAAAAATCAAAAGTTGTGGAATCCCTCTCACTTCCTGATGTCCCTGCTATAAAGACTTCAAGTAGGAAAGTGCATATAACATATTATTCAGGGTTGTATGGGCATATGATGTGTGGCGTTCCTTTGGGGAGTTCACATGACTCCATGAAAATAACCTGGTGGAGCTACCGTTCTTGGACAGGTGGTTCTATGGTTTGGGAGACAGAGGACCGGAGAAGATGGCACGCGCGGTGATCCTTCTAGTGGGGTTCTAGTCTATATGAAAATCCAGGAATAATCTTAGACATGAGGGGGTCTATTCTGATGGAAATTCTATCATTATTAGGACAAAAAAACCCTCATCAATTTGGCTCAGCTCATTAGAAACTGGAGGGATTCCCGCTCCTTTCGTTGGATGATCTCTAGTTCACACGATGCCCAGGCAGTTGACAGCGGCACCTGCGGCCTCTGGGTGTGATGGAATCCTCCCTCCAGGGCCTCAAACTCAACACTGATGGGTCTTGCAGGATGGGAGTTTTTTGTGGTGGTGGGACTATCCGGGACTCCAGGGGCTTAGTCCTCTTGTCCTTATCCTCCTTCTTGGGCCACCATTCCTCTCTTCAGGCCGAAGCTAAGGCTATCCTCATGGGTATCAATATTTTCCATCAAAAGGGTTTAACCTTATTAGAAGTTGAAACAGACTCAAAGATCCTCCATGATTTCCTAAATGATATTTGTACTCCTCCATGGTCTATCATCTATATTACCAGAAAGTGAAAAGGCATGATCAACAATGACATCAAAGTTATGCATTCCTGGCATGAGGGTAACAAAGTAGAGGATTACCTGGAGTCATTGGAGGTCCCTAGTAATGATCCAGTTTTTCTGTATGATATCATCTCTTTGAAACCTAAAGGGGTCAATCTGATTAGAGGGGATTCCCTCAACCTTCACCATTTCAGACCCCCTTAGACTTCTTGTTTTTTGTTCTTGTTTTGGATGTATCGTCTCTTTCTTAATAAAAAAAGTAATTTTGATGATGATCAAAGAAATTATTGGGTCTCTCCCAAGATACCACAACTAAAACCTTCTTTGGGTCCATTAATACTTCATCCTCTATGATTACATGACCTAAGAAGTGCACTTTATCAATACAAACATTGCAATTTGTTAGTTTGGCGTAAAACTGATTCTCTTTAAATATACTCATGATGATGTCAAGATATTGGGAATGATCGTATATAGACTTGAAGTACACTAAGATGTATTTTACAAAAACTATGATAAACTTATCTAGAAATGGATGAAATATCTTATTCATTGAGGATATGAATACCGCCAATGTGTTTTTCAAACCAAATTACATCACTATAAACTCATACAAGCCATACCTTCTCCTAAAAGAAGTATGAAGTATGCCCAATGGTCTCACCCTAAACTAGTGGCATCCTTATCTAAAATAAATATTAGAGAAGATCTTAGAACCTCTTAGATGATTGAAGAGGTCATCAATGCATGGAAGGGGATACTGGTTCTTGACCATCATATGGTTCAGTCTTCAATAATCCATATATAAGTGCAAAGTCCCATCAAACTTCTTGGTGAAAAGAACTAGAGAACCCCATGGAGACATACTTGAACATATAAAATCTTTATCTTTTAGATCTCTCAACTGAACCTTCAACTCTCAAAGCTCTTCTAGTGTCATCCAGTAAGGTGGAATAGAAACCGGATCTACTTTAAATACCAACTCAATCATGAACTCAATCTCCCGCTTGGGTGTTAAGCCATAGAACTCATCAGGAAAGACATCCCCAAAATAGTCTACCACTAGAAGAAAAGTATCCTTCTGCATTCCACCATTATCTATAGAAAGACATATAATTTAATCTATGATACAATCCAATCTGTACTGAATCAGTCCTGCATGACCCACCTGAAGATCCCACTAACCCTAGTGAAAATAACTACCTCCTTATAGAGATAGAAATGTAACTCTCCTATAGTAATAGTTGATATGATCTTCATATATAACTATATAATCCATAACAGGATTCAAATAAAAAATTTTCATTTCCATCACAAATGTTTCCCAAAATAAATGGTAGCCACCAATATCTAGGGAATATGCCTTGAAAATTTTGATATTCTCTGACCATACTCCCAATGGTGTATCAATGGTCAAAACACCATCCAATATTTCCACAACTAATCCCAAACCATTTTCAAAAAGAAAAAATAAAAAGTAATGCAATGCTCCTATATCAAAAAATGCACACAAGGGTAGATAATACAAGAATCATACCTTTGATGGTAGAAGGCCCTACATCCACTCTAACTAGAGTAGAATGTATAGAATGCAACCAAAATTCCTCTCTACCCTAGGGTCTAGTCTGAATACCCTAAGATATCCCCTCTACCTGGTACTATTGCTCTTGTACTGAGGTACCACATCCCCTGCCTCAACCTAAATGTCCAGTGGAACTCCAACTACCAGTCTACTGAGGGGTAGCTAAGTCCTTCCCAGACCTTGATACATGTCCTAATCCCCTACCATTGCTTTGCTTCTGCATGCCCCTACAAAACCTCTACATGTGACCCAAAATATAACAAGAATTTCACTCCAAAGTATGGTATAGACATTGAGGCCACTTGTGGCCCAACATTTCACACTGATATCACTGGAATGAAACATAGTCCCGAGATGGCTGTCCACTACCATGGATGCTCTGCCCACTATTTCCTTGGTGATAACTACCATAATGACACTTTTTTCTACCATAAGAAGAGATCCTAGTTTTCCCTACTGAAATAGCATGTCCAATGATCAGGGCCTCTCTCAGATTCCCTTCCATGATGAGTTCCCGATTCATCATGCTTGAAAAGATACCCAATCAAAAGCACGTTCACCTATGACCTGATATCATAAAAAATACCATCATGAAAATGTATCTCCATGTAGATCTCATCAACTGCTAATGATGGTGAAAATCACTGAAATTCGGTGAAATGTATAGCATTTTACACCACTTACATGCCCTCCCATGTTATATGCATGAAATCACAAGCCATATTATCCCTTAATGTCTTGGGATAGAAGTGGATTAGGAACTTCACCTTAAAGTTTTTTCAGGATAATTCCTCTTACTACCCAACTTGCTTTAGAATTTTCCACCAACACTTGGAAAGTCCATGAAGAATGTATGCGGTAAGCATGTATTCATGCTTGAAGATCATATGGACTAACTCAATATAGAACTCAACTGTCTGGGGCCCTCCCTCCCTAGTGAACATAGGTAGATGCTGCAGTTGAGACTCTCTTGTCAGCTCATACATCAAAGGAATGGTGCGAACAGTCTCCCTTTCCATGGATCACATGATCCTTAAGAAGATATTGCTAAGATGAATATCCATATAATCCTCAGGAGATATAGTAAGCTTTGGTTCATCTATGTTAGGATCATACTGATTGACACTCTCTTGATGCTCAATTTGAATATGATGAGGAGTCATTTTCTCTATAAGACAAACATACTCCTTATCACACAAGATAAAACAATAATGTCAACCTCAATAGGTGACATAAATAGTGAATCAATGGATTATGGTCTCTTTAAACATGGATTAAAAGTGTTTTAGCATGAAATAATAGTTCTTTTATTTAATTTATTAGATATAATAGGTATCTCATTTCACAGTTCATATAGGAACATATATCACATGAAATAAATAAGTTCCTATCATGAATAATGTATGTGAGGATATATCCTATGTGCCTATCATTATGCATTCCAAAAGTATAAATCTCAAGAAATAATAGCATCACACAACATGTGAATCACCCAAGGTGAAATAACATTAACTATAACAGATGAACATCATGAACAACAATCACATCCCTAGGCACTCAAATTTCCCCCCATACATGGGTAAACTACTCCCATGAACAAGCTCATTACTAAGTCCTAACACATCCTAGTCACCTTTCTACCTTTCCCAAATATTAAAAAAATAGAAAAGAAAAACCTAAACTTTTGATACCACTTCATAACATCCCCTGACCTGACACTCTCTCATGTGTCCAAATTAGGTTGGTTATAGGACCTCAAGCGCGCCTCCTCGATGCCAAAGGCTGCTGACTAGCAGCGGGGGTGTAAAGAATATAGTGGGAGACTATATCCCCTGGTACATAGTTACAATATAGAGGGAATAAGCAATAATAATAAATATCATAATGACATAAAAATAGGGGAAATAGTGCAATATACAACTACAAGGTAATGAAAGAACAAATAACCAAATAATAGTGAACCATGTAATTACATGATGAAATATATCTAGATGTCAAATTGAATGTAATAAAAATAAAATTCCATGCTGACATAAACAACAAAAAAACCCTGATCCCAAACCCCATGTCAATCCCAACTCTATGCTCCAACCTATCCAAAAAATAACAATCAAATACAAGGTCCTTTTTCCTTGTCCAAACCTGCATCCATGTAATCTTTTCAGGCACCAAATGAAATACCAAATAGGGTGTGAGTAAAAATCATTAGGCTCACACCACTAAGTCTAAACAAAACCAGTCTGATAATTAGTGAATTTAATAAAGAAATAAACATGTGTATTAATTAAATAATTAATAAAATATAACAATCAACCTGCTTTGGCACCATGCCAAAATATCTATGAGCATGTTTCACAACCATGCCAACCATAACCAAAATCCATGGCATAATCACACAACCGGTCAAAACCCTTTGTATAATCATTTCAGCATCTAGGAAAATCCCTCTATATAATCATTTCAGCATCTGAGCCAAGCCCTCTATATAATAATTTTGGAATCACCGGTCATAGACCTCTATATAAGTATTTCATCATCACCAGGCACAACCCTCTATACAAGAATTTCAACATCATCAGCCATATACCTCTATATATCATTTCAGAATCACTCACAACATAAGTCATAAAAACAAGGATAACATATCACAATATCCCAATCCACAATGGTTAATTATTCCAATTACCATTTGTCTTTCAATTACCCATTCATTCATTACATTATAACTTAATGAGTTTCCATACCAATTTGCATTCCCATTTCATATCAAAGAATAATTAGTCATTCAATGATCCAATTAGCCATTTTCTAATGTGAATATATCATAATAAATCACTTGAGATTTCATGTTATGCTAAAAAATATTTTAATCCATTATCCAATTCATTATCATTCTAGGGTAGGCTCACCCAATGGGTAGCCACAAGACAAGTCTCAACACCACTGAATCCAAATGGATCCAATGAATGATCCAACATAAGATTTATCATCATCCATTATTGAATAAATTAATTTGTATGTTGTGTTAGTGAAATCACATAATATTTCACATACTTGAATAATATAAATAGACTATATGGTTTGATTTTAGGCCACATACCTTTAACTAGAGATTAACATAATGCTTTCAATAAGAAACACCAATAAGAACTAAGGTTAAGACATTCAAAAAGAAAACCTAGATCAAACAAGATCAAGATAAACACCCAAAACAACTGTGGTCAGAATATTTTCATGGATATAATAGAGAACAACAAAATAGGGGGGGGGGACTAAAGAAAAACAACTAACTGGGGATCAGGTGCTTGATTAGGATGTTCAGAAGGGAGGAAGGCACTCCAAAATCACCTGGAAAACACCTAAGGCTTGAGAGAGGAGGGTTTAATGTGAATGAAGAATGAATCATATGCGCATCATGGCCTTAAACTGTTA
Source organism: Viscum album (assembly GCA_963277665.1). Classification (NCBI taxonomy): domain Eukaryota; kingdom Viridiplantae; phylum Streptophyta; class Magnoliopsida; order Santalales; family Viscaceae; genus Viscum; species Viscum album. The sequence continues at coordinate 1,778,631,606 of OY728131.1, read as the reverse complement.
ATCCTAAGAAATACATGGCATGTAATCATTTCACATCATATATTTCCCAAATTATGAGTTATGATGAAAAACATGTCATCTCAAGTTAAAATAAACCTACTTGAATATTACATGATGTGAACCAGTTTCACATCGTGTATTCATTTCACATCATGAACCCATTTCACAGCATCAACCCAGTGATAGTTACACATTTTGTAACATATACAAGGTGTGTAAATTCACTGTAGACAACTTTAATCACAACTTCTACAAAAGATCCTAAACCACCTCTGAAGCCTTCCAAACTCACAGGAAACCCTCGTAATCCCATTTAAAACATTTATACCATGACTCCATTAATTCAAACAAACATAAATCCCTAAAATTTAGGTCATTTTCCCCAAAAATTACTCTCCTTTCCCAAATTATACTCAAAAACCAAGGTTTAAAGAATAAAAAAAACCCAATAAAATAAGTTCAACTCAAAACTAAAAGAGGGATTGATCACACTACGATTCACCGTTTCATTTTCACCCTTACACCACTGTGCTAAACTAGTTTTGTATTGAAAATTATAAAAATAATAACAAATTTCAATTCATGTTTGATTCAATTATTTAATATTTATTATTATTAAAAAGTGAAATTATACTTGTTTTGATAATCTCATTGAAGGTTGAGGTGATTTGGAGGGCCCATGATGATGTCCAAGAAAAATGGGCCAAACTGCGTAGGATCCACGAACACCAGTGGACTCAACCGCATATTTCTACTAAACCGTGCATCCAAATGCGCTGATATTTTGTGATATGGTCCAAAATTTAATGGGATACATTTCATATTAAGGAACTGAAGCCTCATTAGGCCTCTAAAATGCCCATCCGAACTAATCTGTCCAAAGAATCAAATCTGCACAAAGTCAAATGGGGTGTTATGTATTTTATCAATATCTCAAGATGTATTTGTCCAAATTGTTTCAAAATTTCTTTGGAGACATTAAATAGGTGTATAAACATGTTTCTAGTTTTTTCCAAAGAAATATTCGACTATCCAGTGGTCGAAAACCATGGTCCAAGTGGTTTAACACAATCTGTGTGCCCAAAACCACCTTCCACTTTGCCTATAAAATGGAAGCTTGGGCTCCTCATTTGGAAGTTAGAACCAGAAGTGAATCTTTGAAATTTTGAATTACTATAGGACTATCCTAATCATCCTTGAAGTTTTGGATGCCCCTATCCTCATAGGGGGATCAATAATGAATAAGGAGTTCCACTTGAGCTTCCTCCTCCTCCTGATATCGAGCTAAGCGGTGGGTGATCATTGCGAGGGAGCTACACACTTGAATAGGGAGTTTTGGAACATAATTATCTACTAGTTTGGTGTATATTTTGGTTTTAAATTGTTCTTTTATATGTATCTTAACTTTTTTTGATGCATTTAATTGAAACACTTCTTATTTCATAACCCATCGGTGTGTAATTTTAAGTGTGCAACTTGTGTTGTTCCGATTGGACAACATAAGACTCATCTTCATTCCAAAAAATTTGATATTTCAGTGTTCCTTGAAAAACCTTAATTAATTTTTAGGGGATGTAACTTGAATATATGATTTTTATGTCAATTTTTAGTCCTATTTTCATCATTTTAGGGGTTGTGGGTACCCAAGATCTTGGTTAACCCTCAATCAAAGGATTACACCAAAAACCTTATAACAAATTAAGAACAAGGAACTTTTAAAGTGGTGTAGTAACTTATCAATGATCACATGCTTATCATATATTTTCAAAATCTACTTCTTTTTTCAACTATTAAACTCTTTAAATTAATTTAGTTTCATAAAACTATTTTCAAATTCACCCCCTTTTTTAGTACTTCTTATTAAAAACACACACTCTAAACCCACCAACGCTCCTTGAGATATGACCTAGGGTCTTCCCTAGACTATAAATCAACCTTAAAATCATAATAAATTTGATGTGTCACGACAATGTGGTTAAATTTCAACGCCATTTCCGGGGAGCGCTATAGTTTTTAGTGCGTGTTTTTGATAAGATTTTTGTAAATTTTGTGAATATTTATTTGTTTTATCTTATACATTTACCTATATCTTTATGTTCTGATTTATTTCTTGTGTAGGTTTTGTGCATGAAACATTCTAATCCAGGAGATTTACCACCTTTCGAACCCAAACTAAAGATGATCTTACGTCAGCGACCCCAAGACGCACTAGATAACTCTTTGAAGGAGGACACACCACAACTTGAGACTTTTCTAAACCCCTCTTCTTATGGAACCAAATTAGAATATGAAATTAACAAGTATAAAATGGATGAAAACAATCGAACACTAAAAGAACTAACCTTTCTTGATGTTTATATCCAACCACATTTATTCAAATACAAGGCAAGACACCCAATTTTGAACTGAAATCCAGTCTAATTCACTTATTGCCAAGATTTCATAGAGTTTTTGGAGAAGATCCGCACAAACACTTAAAATAATTTCATACTGTGTGTTCTACTTTAAAACCTGTTAATGTGGATAAAGAACAAGTAAAGCTCAAAGCATTCCCATTTTCATTAGAAGACACTACAAAAGATTGGCTTTACTATGTTAATTCACCAATTAGAGGCTGGGCGGACATGAAACACCTTTTTCTTGAAATATATTTCCCAGCCTATCAAACTGAAACTATAAGGAAAGAAATATATGGTATAAGGAAATCACAAGGAGAAACATTACATGAATATTTGGAATGATTTAAAAGGTTATGTTCAAGTTGTCCATACCACCAAATAAGTGATCAACTTTTAATACAATATTTTTATGAATGTTTAATTCCAATTGATTGTAACATGATTGATGCTGCTGTAGGTGGTGTACTACTAGATAAAACCCCAATCACTGTAAGGACCCTAATTGAGAACATGGAACATAACACTCAATAATTCAGTTCAAGGTCCAATGTACCCATTCTAAGTGTCCATGAGGTGAAAAGTACTGAATTTGAGAAAAAGGTGGATAAGAAGTTTGAGGAGGTAAGTACCCTTCTATGACAACTTTCTCTCTCCCAAGGGAAATCCCAATCTCCTCCTCCCATACATTGTGGAATCTTCTCTTATGAAACCCATTATTCTGACCAATTCCCCCAATTGAGAGAAAATTTTGAGAGTTGTGAGGCAATCTTACTAGGACGCCCCTATAACTGTAACGTCCCGAGTCCGGAGCCCCTCCACTGGTGCCCCATACCCGGTTCTCCACATGACCTCAAGCACGCTTCCCCGAACGCCAGAGGCTGCCGACTAGCAGCGAGGGCCTTGGTGAGTCAGTGGGGAAACTATGCCCTCATTCGGTAAGGTATACGAGGTAAGAAAACCACAAAAACAGCGGAAGCAGCAACCAACATGCATGATAACAGAAACCAAACAGCGGAAGCAATGCAGATATATAACAATGATGATAATAATGCAGCAGGTACAAGTATCTAAGGATAACAGAAAACACAAAAATGTGTTGAAATACAACTGAAACCAAGTGAAAAAGAAAACAAAGAAAGCTCCTCAACATCGTGAGCCATGGCTCGGTCCCATGCTCCCCAGCTCCTAGTGCAATCGAGATCCTGAAGTAGAAGGGTGCTTGCCCTTGTCCATACCTGCAGCAACATAGTCTTCTTGGGCTCAAAAGCATGGCCCAAACAGGGTGTGAGATACAACCCAGTAGGCAATCACCCAAAGATTTGTGCCTAACAGTCAATGAATACATGACAGTAATAAAGCAAGAAGCAGTAAACAGAAAGTGCAAACAGCTACAATCCATAGTTCTAACAAGTATAACCCACAAGTAAGCAGCCAACAACAAGAAGAAAACAGGTAACCCTCTGGGTAGATCTCACAGTCTAACCCCTATGGTTCAACCTCTAAGTACTAGAAACCCTCTGGGAGGTACACACAGTCTCACCCCTCTGGTTCAGCTACGTAAAATAAGCAGACTCTCTGGGGAAGAACTCACCGTCAATTCCCCCTATAGTCTCATATCGTGCTAAAGGCTCTCTGGGGAAGCACTCAATGTCAATTCCCCCTGTGGCCCGCGTCGTCGTTAAAAGACACTCTGGAGAAGCCCTTCCGTCAATTCTCCCTTTGGTCTACTACTCTAGGTTCTCACAGTCCTGAGTAACTAAACATGATCAACGTGTGTATCATCCAAGTAAACCTCAAGAACTACTTGGATATCAACTAAGGCTCAACACCAAAATAAAGCAACAGTTCCACTATCCTACAACTAGGCATGGGAACTGGCAAAACGCCAAACAGGTAGAGCAAGAATGGCAAAGCAATCTGAGGACAACAAATTACTCTAATCACAAGAAATAACCTCTACTAAAGCAATCAAGCAAAGCAGGCAAGCAACAAGGGAAAAACAGGAAACACACAATACCCCATTCAAGGGTATTGGTGGAAATTGCACAAAATATCCATCAACTTTCTACGGAAAGGCACAAACCACCTACCTCGATCCTAGGAGATCGATATACGTGAACCTCGACGACAGATTCCCCTTAGAACGACGTAGATCTGCGAAAACACACAAAATGTTCATCCCACGATAACTTGAAAACAAGGAGGAATCAAGAAACAAGGCTCAAGCAAAAGGAAGAACTCACCGCTGCGATTCCAACGCAATCAACCGTGCTTGAATCGGATAACGGACAGCGAGGAAGGAGCTCGGAGAAGATTCATCCATACGGACGCTCCCGAACAGTCGAAAACTGAAGAAGAAGATGAATATGGGGGTTAGGAGCGACCCCGGTCCGTTTAATGAAAAAAAAGAAAGTAAACGGCGTGTACTTTTTGGGTACACGTCGTGTACTTCGAATTTTCCGTACTCTGAAAATCCAGCCTCCACCTCAGCCTTACACACTGTGTGTGTGGCCCGAACACGGCCAGCACACGGCTTTGAGCCGGAACAGAGTACACGGCGTGTACTTTGAAAATTTCCAGAAAAACAATTTTTCTTAAAAACTCCAGAAAAATGGAAAAACATACCTGAACGAAGGTCTGGGTTCTTACAAACTTCCCCCCTTAAATAAATTCGTCCTCGAATTTCCCTAACGATGTGGAGAAGAAGGATCCTCGAACATCTCCGACCACTACGATCGTACATCGGCCTCCCTCTCCCAGGTCTCGTCCTGTACTCGCCTGTGCTGCCATAGCACTCGTACCAGAGGAACAGACCGCCCGCAGAGAACCTTCATACTACGATCGACAATCTGGATAGGATGCTCCTCGAACGATGCATCAACTTCAAGCTCGACTTCCTCCGGCTGAAAGGCATGTGACAGGTATGAAAAGTAACGTCGGAGCTGAGAGATGTGGAAGAAGTCGTGCATAGACTGATACCTCTGAGGTAGCTAAAACCGATAGGCGACTGGACCCACTCTCTCCAAAACCTCAAACGGCCCGACGTACCATGGTGAAAGATTACCCTGTCTCCGAATCCTCTTGTGTCCCAACCTAGGTGCGACACGTAGGAAAACCCGATCACCGACCTCGAACTCCAGAGGTCGTCTCCGCTGATCAGCATAAGACTTCTGCCGAGACTGTGCTGTAGCCATCCTCTTCTGAATCAGCTCTATCAGCTCTGAAGTCTCCTGAAAAAGACGAGGTCCCAGCAAAGCTGCCTCTCCTGCCTCCATCCAGCATAAGGGTGATCGACATGGCCTATCATACAAAGCCTCATATGGTGCCATCTGGATGGTCTCCTGGAAACTGTTGTTGTAGGAAAACTCCACCAGAGGAATATGCTTCTCCCAAGAACCGCCAAAGTCAAGGATGCAAGCTCGGAGCATATCCTCAAGCACCTGAATCGTGCGCTCGAACTGGCCATCAGTCTGGAGATAGTATGCTGTACTCAAAAGTACCTGTGTACCCAAGGCCTTCTGAAGTCCCTGCCAGAACCGAGAGGTAAAGCGCACATCTCTGTCTGAAACAATAGAGCACAGAACTCCATACAGATGCACAATCTCTTTGATGTAAAGTCGTCCCAGATCATCGACACTAAAGGTCTCGTTGATTGGTAAGAAGTGAGCAACCTTCGTAAGTCTGTCGATGACAACCCAAACAACATCGTTCCCTCATGGTGACCTCGACAAACCAGTCACGAAGTCCATCGCAACATCATTCCACTTCCTATCCAGAATGGGTAACTGCTGTAAGAGCCCCACTGGTCGCTGATGCTCTTCTTTCACCTGCTGACAAGTAGAACATCTCATGACAAAACTAGCAACATCCTTCTTCAAACCTGGCCACCAGTACTGGCGATAAAGATCCCGATACATCTTGGTGACGCCAGGATGAACTTCCCAAATAGAGGAATGGAAATCCCGCATCATCTCCTCGTGTATGTCTGCTGGCACCCATACACGTTCTTGGAAATGCAAGATCTCATCCTCTCCCACTGTCCATCCAGGAAGAGGGTCCTCTCCTGACACATTCTCCTGCAGGATTAAGCCTTCCGAGTCTGATAGCTTCCTCATCCGTACCCAATCAAGTAGCGTGGAGGTAACAGCTACAGAAGATAGAAAAGTATGTCCCCGTATGTCGTGAACCTCTAGATGCATCTTAGAGAACATAGCCATAAGATGACACTCACTACTAGCCTCCTGAACCGCCTGAATCTGAGTTCTCCTACTCAACGCGTCTGCTACGGCGTTGCCCTTTCCCGGAATATAGGCATGCTCGAAGTCAAAAGACTGTAGATACTCAACCCACCTGTGCTGCCTCAGATTCAGATCACGCTGAGTGAAGATATACTTAAGACTCTTGTGGTCAGTGAAGACCACAAAGTGCTCTCCCAGAAGATAGTGTCTCCAACAGTGCAAGGCATGAACAACATCTGCCAACTCCAGATCGTGCGTAGGGTAGTTCTTCTCATGTGGCCTCAACTGCCGAGACCCATACGCAATGACTCCATCTTCCTGCATAATCACAGCTCCCAGCCCGATAACCGAAGCATCACAGTAAACAATGTATCTCTTTCCTGGCTCTGGCAAGACTAGTATTGGTGCTGACGTCAACCTCCCTTTCAGCTCCTGAAAGGATGACTCACAAGAATCTGACCATAAGAACTTATCCCCCTTCTTGGTCAGACCTGTCAAGGGTGATTCTAAATGAGAAAAGTCCCGAATGAAGCATCTATAGTATCCAGCCAGCCCTAGAAAGCTCCATACCTCAAAAAAGTTCTTCGGATGCTCCCAGAAAACTACATCTCTCACTTTATCTGGGTCCACAGATACTCCTATCTCTGAGATAACGTGACCCAAGAAGTGAATCTGATCCATCCAGAAGTGGCATTTCGAGAGTTTAGCATAAATCCGATGCTCTCTCAGTGTACTCAGAACGATCTCAAGATGGGTGGCATGGTCGTGTCGAGTATGAGAGTACACCAAGATATCGTCCACGAAGACCACGATGAAGGAGTCCAAGTAAGGATGGAAAACTCGGTTCATCAGCGCCATGAAAACTGTAGGTGCGTTCGTGAGACCGAACGACATGACTGTATACTCGTAAAGACCGTACCTTCTCCTGAAGGCTGTTAGAGATATGTATGATGGTCTAACGCGCAACTGATGATAACCGGACCTCAATTCGATCTTCGAGAACCCCCAGGCTCCTCGAAGCTGATCGAAAAGGTCATCAATCCACGGTAATGGATATCGGTTTTTGACCGTCAACTGGTTCAGCTTCCGATAATCCACACAAAGCCGAAGGGTACCGTCTTCCTTCCTCGCAAACAGGACAGGCGAACCCCAAGGAGAAGTACTGGGTCAGATGAAACCCTTAGCCTGTAGCTCCTCCAACTACTTCTTGAGCTCCTACAACTCAGGTGTGGCCATCATATAGGGAGGAATGGACACCGGTGCCGCTCCTGGCACGAGATCAATAGAAAAGTCTACCTCACACTCCGGAGGCAAACCTGAAAAGTCCTCTGGAAAGACATCCCAGAAGCGATCCACCATTGGAGGAAAGTACAACTGTGGAGTCCCATGATTATCTAGATAAAGACTAGAAATCTGGGCTGTCACTCCTCCTAGCCCAAGATGCTCGAGTCCTGCCCGACTCGCCCGTACGTCCCATTCGCCTCTGTGAAGGAAAGATTCACCCTCTGGTGAAATGAAACTGACTCTACGGCGATAGCAGTCGACGAATGCCCGAAAGGGAATCAACCAGTCCATGCTAAGAATGACATCATAGCCTGTCATCTCTAGGACATAGAGATCCCATAAGAAGTGATACCCTGCAACCTCAAGAGGGCACTCTCTACACTGGCGTACACTAGATGTCCTCATTCCAAAAGGTGTTTCTAGTGTCAATGAGTCGGTAGAAGAAAAGATGCAGAGTCCAAGGCTCTCCACAACAGCAATAGAGATAAAGCTATGCGTAGCACCAGGATCGAAAAGGGCTGAAGATAAAACTGAGGCTACTAAAATCGTACCTCAAACAGTAGAAGGGCTGGGATCCTGCTCATGATAAGTCTGTTCCACATCGAAAGACTGGCCAGCACCGCGGCCCTGTGCCCCTGACTGACCGCTCTGAGCTGAACCTCCCTACTGGTGATGAGGAACTGGTGGCTGACCGCCACGAACTTGACCTCCACCTCGGCCTGAACGGCCAGAAGAACTCCAGTTCCCTGACTGGTGAGAGACTAGTGGGGCTGCTCCTGAACGAGGAGTCATAGAAGAACCCCGGTCACCTGCTGCTGGTGAGAAAACCTAGCAGAAACGCTGAAGGTGACCCAACTTGCCGTAAGATCGGCACTCCACGGGGTCTCTCTGGCACTACGGCCTAGTGTGCCCTGTCCGGCAACACTGGTAGCATGTCACCTGGCTGCCTGATGATGCGTCTCGCTTCCTCGAATAATCGCGTGTAGGCTCCCTACGACGCTTCTTGCTGTCATCTGAAGGAAAGCTAGCTCTGGAAACAGAACTGACCTGACTCGCAGCTCCAGAGTCTCTCAGATTGCGCTCTGCAATCAGTGCCTGGTTGATGATGAAAGTAATGGAAGCCAGCTGGAAGATGTTCACCTGTGAGCGAATCTCCCGCCTTAGTCCATCCTCAAACTTCCTCGCCAAGAACACCCCACTCCCATCCCGAAGGGGTGTAAAACGCTGCAGCTCAGTGAAACGAGAGGAATACTCCATGACCGATAGAGTACCCTGCTCTAAGCTCATGAACTCCTGTGCTCGATCGGCCCTCAGGGTCTCCGGGTAGAAGTAGTCGTAAAACACGCACTGGAACTCCTCCCAAGTCATAGCCTGCTGCTGACCCGCCTGTGAGATCACGTCCCACCACCTCTTGGAAGAGTCTCGGAGCATGTAGGTGGTGAGCTTGACCCGCCTCTCTGGAGGCGTCTCGAGATGCTCGAATATAGTCCGCATGGCTTCCAGCCATGACTCTACAGCCTGAGGTCCTCCCTCCCCTGAGAACATGGGAGGATGCTGCTGCTGAAAGACCCTCATCAAGTCTTCCATAGACGAGGCAGGAGGCAGTGCTCCCTGGAAGGCCTGCATCATCCTCATGAAACCCTCCCTGAACTGCACATCGGCACCCGCAACTGGTACAACAACCGGTGCCAAGGCTGGCTCGGCTGGGGGATCGACATGAAGTCCCTGATCAGCCCTGTCTGGCGTCTGATCACTTCCTGACGACAGATGTACGACCAGAGGACGTCTCAGAGGCATAGCTATGAAATATCAAAAGCACACCTTAGATCAGGAAAACAAGGAAAAGGATCACAAGAGTGAAAAACGGGAACAGGGGAAGAAAAACACACAAGATTTCAAAACACGACTACATGGCGTGTATAAAACTACACAGCGTGTCTTCTTAAACCACTGACATGGGCATGTACTCCTGCCCTACAAGTCATGTACACTTCAAACTACACGGCATGTTGACCCCCACACACGACGTGTGCTTGAAAACTATTCCCCTGCCCGAGTCTCCTCACACGGCTAACCCACACGGTCCGACTCAACCTGAGACTACACGGCGTGTTCGAATAAAACACGGCGTGCACTAGACGAGGCTTCAGCGGTCCGTGTTGTTGAGTACATGACCGTCTACACGTCTGGACCTAACATGGCATGCTCTGAACAAGAACGACGTGCATAGGTGAAGGCGACACCATCCCGTGTTGTTCGTGATACGGCCGGGTACCTGAGCAAGACTACACGGCTTGTTCCGAACAAACACGGCGTGTGGAAAAGAAGGTCACGCCGGCCCGTGTTGTTCGTGACACGGCCGGGCACCTGGACAGGACTACACGGCGTGTTCCTTACGGACACGGCGTGTTCTACCCGAGCTTCCCCGGCCCGTGTTGTTAGTGACACGGCCGAGTACACGGATCCAAACTCACACGGCGTGTACCAATGGTACACGACGTGTTCCCGAAGTTACTCCTACGACACCATGTTCTACTCACACGGTCAGTGACACGGCCTGAAAACTACACGGCGTGTATCCAAAAAGTACACGCCGTGCATTCTGGGTTTTTCTGGGCAGTAGCTCAGAAACTGCGCAGAATTCCAGAAACACTAAAACAAGGGAAAAAGGTGCCAAATTATGATCCTTGAGGGCCCGTAACACCTCAAGAACCAAAATTAGGTGTTCATTTTAAGCAAGGAACAAAGCAACAGTTTTCTAATACAACAGTAGAGAATCTATCAAACAACTATCACAACAGCATGGATAATCTACACAAAGTCTATCACAACAGCATGCAATCGCTAATGCACCCTAGATGGCATGGTAAGAATGCATGAAATGTGATTTCTACAAGTGCCTATATGATTCATGAGATGGAATACCCTAATCTCATCGGGTTGCGACAGAAATAGAACCTAAATATCAAAACAATAACTGCACAAGTCATACAAATCACTCTAGGTGAAAACATACCAACCATAAAATCTCAAAACCAGAAAACTGCAATTAACGAGGTAGTATGGCTTTTCCCTGTACACGGGTTAGCTACTCCCGAGCACAGCTTAACGCCAAGTACCGAATCCGTCCTATCCCTAGCTAAGGTCTCCAAACAGTAAAGCAAGAGAAAAGAACTCCTCTGATACCACTTTGTAACGTCCCAAGTCCAGAGCCCCTCTACTGGTGCCCCGTACCCGGTTTGCCACATGACATCAAGCGCGCTTCCCCGAATTCCAGAGGCTGCCGACTAGCATCGAGGGCCTTAGTGAGTCAGTGGGGAAACTATGACCTCATTCAGTAAGGTATACGAGGTAAGAAAACCACAAAAACAGCGGAATCAGCAACCAACATGCATGACAATAGAAACCAAACAGCGGAAGCAATGCAGATATATAACAATGATGATAATAATGTAGCAGGTACAAGTATCTAAAAAAAATAGAAAACACAACAACGTGCTGAAATAAAACTGAAACCAAGTGAAAAAGAAAACAAAGAAAGATCCTCAGCATCGCGAGCCACAGCTCGGTCCCATGCTCCCCAGCTCCTGGTGCAATCAAGATCCTGAAGTAGAAGGGCGCTTGCCCTTGTCCATACCTGCAGCAACATAGTCTACTTGGGACCAAAAGCATGGCCCAAACAGGGTGTGAGATACAATCCCAGTAGGAAATCACCCAAATATTTGTGCCCAACTGTCAATGAATACATGGCAGTAATAAAACAAGAAGCAGTAAACGGAAAGCGCAAACAGCTACAATCCACAGTTCTAACAAGTATAACCCACAAGTAAGCAGCCAACAACAAGAAGAAAACAGGTAACCCTATGGGTAGCACTCACAGTCTAACCCCTATGGTTAAACCTCTAAGTATTAGCAACCCTCTGGGAGGCAGACATAGTCTCACCCCTCTGGTTCAGCTACGTAAAATAAGCAGACTCTCTGGGAAAGCACTCACCATCAATTCCCCCTATAGTCTCGTATCATTCTAAAGGCTCTCTGGGGAATCACTCAACGTTAATTCCCCCTGTGGCCCGCGTCGTCGTTAAAAGACACTCTGGAGAAGACCTTCCGTCAATTCTCCACTTGGTCTCACTTCGTGATTTAAAAGACACTCTGGAGAAGCCCTTCCGTCAATTCTCCATTTGGTCTACTACTCTAGGTTCTCACAGTCCTGAATAACTAAACATGCTCAACGCGTGTATCGTCCAAGTAAACCTCAAGAACTACTTGGCTATCAACTAAGGCTCAACAGCAAAATAAAACAACAGTTCCACTATCCTACAACTAGGCATGGAAACTAAAAAAACACCAAACAGGCAGAGCAAGCATGTCAAAGCAATCTGAGCACAACAAATTACTCTAATCACAAGCAATAACCTCTACTAAAGCAATCAAGCAAATCAGGCAAGCAATAAGGGAAAAACAGGAAACACGCAATACCCCGTTCAAGGGTATTGGTGGAAATTGCACAAAATATCCATCAACTTTCTACGAAAAGGCACAAACCACCTACCTCGATCCTAGGAGATCGATATACGTGAACCTCGACGATAGATTCCCCTTAGAACGACGTAGATCTACAAAAACGCACAAAACGTTCATCCCATGATAACTTGAAAACAAGGAGGAATCAAGAAACAAGGATCAAGAAGAAGGAAGAACTCACCGCTGCGATTCCAATGCAATCAACCGTGCTCGAATCAGAGAACGGACGGCGAGACAGGAGCTCGGAGAATATTTAGCCGTACGGACGCTCTTAGACGTTCGAAAACTGAAGAAGAAGATGAATATGGGGGTTAGGTGCGACCCCGGTCCATTTAATAAAAAAAAGAAAGTACACGTCGTGTACTTTTTGGATACACGGTGTGTACTTCGAATTTTCCGTACTCCGAAAATCCGGCCTCCACCTCAGCCTTACACACCGTGTGTGTGGCCCGGACATGGCCAGCACACGGCTTTGAGCCGGAACATAGTACACGGCATGTACTCAGAAAGTACACAGCGTGTACTTTGAAAATTTCCAGAAAAACCATTTTTCTTAAAAACTACAGAAAAACGGAAAAACATACCTGAACGAAGGTCCGGGTTATTACAATAACCAACCCTTTAGGAAAGAACCATACTATCTATAAAACTCTGAGTGGAAAGAAAACTAAGATTATAGGCAAGGGGGTATTCAAATCAACCTCATCAACCATGGAACCAACAAGGTTAGAGTAGTCATCCACCACCACTACCCAGAAATCCTCAACCACCACAAAGGCCTTTCCAACCGTCCCTCCCAAACTCGAGCCTAGCCTAGAAGATATGATGAAGCAAATGGCTGCCAACAATATCCAATTCCAACAAACCACTCAGGAATTCATAGAAGACCTTAAAACCCAATTAGACCAACTAGCTAACTTGGTGGGGGAAATTCAAAGTCACGGGTCGGGTAAACTACCCTCTCAACAAGTAGTTAACCCTAGGGATAAAAAAAATGTTAGTTAAATCACCCTTAGGAGTGGAACAAAACTTAAAAACCAAATGAATCCTCTATTAGAGTCATCACCTCCTGAGGAAACCTCCATCCCAACCATTAAAAATGTTCCAAATATTGAAAAACCATGTCTTGAGATAAGCCCTTCCAAAGGAAAGAGTGTGTATGTCAATGAGTCTCCTAGCCAACCCATTACTCTTCCATTTCCCCAAAGGGCCACCCAACCTAGAAAACAAAAGGAAATTGAACTTGATAAGGAAATATTCAAAACTTTTAAAAAATTGTAGGTTAACACCCCCTTGATTGATGCTGTGAAGCAGATTCCAAGATACGCCGAGTTTTTAAAGAAGATTTGTACACATCAAAGGAGACTTCAAGGTGATGAGAAGGTAATCTTGGGGAGGAATGTCTCAGCATTGATAGAACCATCACTACCTACCAAATGCAACGATCATGGAACCTTCTCAATTCCATGCACCATAGGAGAGTATTCTCTTTTCTAATGCTATGATTGATTTGTGCACCTCTATTAATGTGACGCCTCACTCCATTTACTCTTCATTACAGGTCGGTGAAATAAAGCCTGCTAGAATAGTCGTTCAGCTAGAAAATCAGAGTATAGCACACCCTTCTAGTATGTTAGAGGATGTTCTTGTGAGGGTTCAAAATTTAATTTTTCCTATTGATTTTTATGTGCTTAAAATGGAAGATGATATGATGAATGGACATGCCCCAATTATATTGGAGAGACCTTTCTTGAAAACTTACAAAACCATAATTAATGTCCATAATTATACATTATATATGTATTTTGTTGGTGACATTGTCCACTTCAATATCCTTGATTCCATGAAGCACCCCTCAGAAGAACATTCCTCTCTCTCTCTCTCTATTAATTAAATAGATGTACTCCCTTCCACTGAAAACAATTATTTCCATTCCCCCGATCCCCTTTCCTAGTTTTCATCCATGATTGAAATTATTGGTAATGAATCATGAATTGATTGTTTTATTGGTCTAGAAAAGTGTCATTCATTTTTATTAATTGATAATTTCTTGAACACTGAGGATCCAATGACCATCGATGATACTGCTAAGTTTGTAAAAGCTCATTCCTCATTCGAGGATGATACCATTGAGTAGTTATATGAGATCAGAGACCTCTAAATTTCACACACACTCCCATCAATCCAAAATCCACCTGAATTGGAAATGAAACAACTGCCTCAAGATTTAAAATATTCATATATTGAGAATAGAAACAAGTTTTCCATCATCATTTCTAGTTCAATCCCTCCTGATCATGAATTGTGACTGCTTGAACTTTTGAGGGAGTATAAAAAAGCATTGGGATGGACACTTTTAGACATTCCTGGTATTATCCCACCAATTTTTACACATCATATATTGTTAAATGATGAGGTTAAATCAGTGAGGCAGACACAATATCGACTGTACCCAACCCTCCTAGAAGTTGTGAAAAAGGAGGTAATAAAATTATTGGATGCAGGAATAATCTACCCCATCTCTGATAGGAAATGGGTTAGTAACATTCAATAATTCCTAAAAAAGCTGGCCTTACAGTAATCAAAAATGAAAATAATGAATTGGTTCCAATTCATGTGAAGAATAGTTGGCGTGTCTGCATATACTATCACCGACCAAACCAACACACCAGGAAAAACCATTTCCATTTTACATTCATCGAACAACTGCTAGAGAGGCTAGTGGTTAAGAACCACTAATATTTCCTTGATGGGTATCCCAGATACTTTTAGATCCATATTTCCCCTAAGGACCAGGAAAAGATGACCTTCACTTGCCCCTTTGACACATTTGCCTATAAAAGGATGCCATTTGGTCTGTGCAATGCTCCAGATACTTTCTAGTGATATATGTGATATATCAAATATTTTCAATTAATTTATATTGAATATAATTGTCTTAAACCCAAAAAAATGTTCCTTTAAGATTAATTGTTTCATTTTTATGATATTGGTGTTATTTTGAGCAGAATAGTAAAAATGGGCCATTTTGGATTTTTAACAGTTTTAAATTATTTATGTAGTTTGGACATAAAATTATCTAAACTAATCTAAATTGAAAAAATATTTGTTTTCCAGATTCTAAACATCCATGGATTCATTTTATATTTTTAGACTAAAAGCTGAATCAGCCATATGGAAGCTCCAAAGAAGTTCAAAATTTGGCTCAAGAAAACTGTTTTCAGTTCTTTCTAATTTTGGTGTGGGCTCCATAACTCATCCATGGTGGGCCCAAATGTTGTGATATTCAGTGGGTGGATGAGAAAGTAGTTTTGGAGAATCTTTTAGGAAGGGCTGCATGAATTGGACGTTTATGGGGTCATTAAATCACCCTAATCTAAAGGATTGCGTTTTAGAGAGTCTGATTGGACAGAATAAATGCTCAGAGTAAAATGGCCATAACTCTCGGAATACATGTCCAAATCCGATGATATTTTGAGGAGAAATGGACAAGGGAATTATGAACAACATTAAAGAAGGGATCAATGCGTGAAGATATCATTTAATGGGACTATAATGCGTCAACATCCAGGGGAAAAATTCTGGCTATAAAAGGAGGAGAGCTCCACCCTCTCAAAGCATCCCATTCTCCATCCCATTCCTTCCGGGACACTAAGAAGGAGAAATTTTCGGATTTATTTTTTTTTATTTTCTTTTTTATAGTTTTATAATGCCTTCTTCTTCCCCATTCATCTCGATTACGCTTACCATGGTGGGGTAAACTTTTGGAGTGATTGGGGAAGAGTTGGTTTTCTACATTGTAATGCCTGAGTTCTTGGACGCAATTGAATAAATTTCTTTCTTCTTAAAAGTTGTTTTCACTTTCTTATAGAGGACTTTATTATCAAGTGCGATCATTCTTGAATAATAATTCTGTTATTGATTTTTTCCTTGGTAAAATAATCATAATCTCCCTACACTAATTTCTGGTTTATATACAATGGAATAAACCAGGAATTAGTGGTGAAGTACTCGACGATCGTCAGTACATGTAAAAGGTGTAGTGAATGTTCTTGATTGTTTGGGATAAACAAAACCCGATCGAGTATTACCTATTTAAATTATGGATATTCAATACAACTATTTATACATGGAAGGAGAGTTGACCAAACCAAGATCTTGGTAAGGGTTTCTCTCACAATAATAATTTCACCAAGGAAGTGAGAGGAAAAGATTGTGGAAACTCACTTTAATCAACAAAGAAGAAGAGGTTTGAATTAAATTGAACAAGGATAACATTACAATTAGAAAACTGACCCCGACCTAATCACCCTTTTTAATATCATAGTTTCTCAATCATTCTAATTTCAAATTTCATTTAAAAAACACAACATTTTTACCCTCGTTTTAAAGTGACAACCCGTTTTGTGTGCACTCCTCTTCGGGAGACATCCTAGGTCAACCACATTACTACATTTTAACTTAGGAAATAATTGTTTTGCCACAACCTATGATAGGCGTGCGTCAAACTTGGCGCCGTTGATGGGGAGGTAGTGCTACAATCAAATTGTAAATATTTGACTCTTTTCAAATTAAAAAAAACAAAAAAAAAAAACAAAAAAAAAACACTTGCCATGTTGTTTTCAAATGACTATTTATTTAATTCATGGAACAATTACCCACCGATAAATGAACCAATTATTGACTCAACCTTTTCTACCGATGATGGAGTTTCTTCTATTGCTAGACAGGTGAGGTTATTTTGGAAAACAAATAATGACGATAAAACATTCAAAGAATTCATAGATGGACTAAGGGAGGACATGAACGAAGATTTTTTTGAAGCGATGGCCTGAAAGCAAACTTAGTTCTCCCAATACTTTCCAGAATTTTATGAAGTTTCCAAGGTCCAATAAGACCCCCCTTAGTCATCCCTAATTTTTCTATGGAAATCCAAGAAATGGTGGAGACTGAATCCCCGCCTCTATCCGCTACTAATCAACTCCAAGAGGTGATTTCCAATGAAGAAGTGATTAAAGATGAAAAAAACTATGGAGATAATATTTTCATGAACTCATTATCTATTGATTTTCTTGAAAATGAATTGAGTATTACCTCCCCTTGTTTTCTGTTTTCAGATTCAGATAACTTATGTTTTTCCTTGGAGGATGATTATAAAAAAGAAGATGAACCTAAAGAGGATCAAATGGAACTCCCCAAACATGTTGATCATTTATTAGAGGGATCTCAAGAGGAGATCAAGGTGGATTTTCATGAAGAGATCAATTACCAAGATTAATTTCATGAAAGGGAATATTTCTCTCTTAATTCATCAGGTTTTAATCTTATTCAAGTTGAATTATTTTCTGATTTCTCTTTCTCAGAAATTTATGATACGACACAAATGGAAGAGACCTTGGATGTTGAAGAAGAGACTACCCATGTGGTGGTGATTAAAGAATAAGAGTTGGAAAAGCATGTGGTGGTGCGACTACCTCCTCAACAAAAATTTACATACCATATAGAGGAGGACACCATGAAAGTCAACAGGGAGCACCCCTCTATTCTATTCCCTCTCACTATTGAACTCAAATTTTATCTTTTTTCTTTCTTGGGGGTTGGGAAGTTTCTTATCTACTTTGGGGTTCTATACATGAAATGTTTGCTCATGGAAATCGGGAAAATTCACATGTGGTGGTTCATCTCAAATAAACCACACCCACCATCATATTGGGGATAATCTATTAGAACTGCCCATCTAGAGGTAGTCAAAAGCCAGGGCCCACTTGGGGGATTAAACCAAGTTTTATCCATCTATTCTAATCCTATTTCTATTTTCATTTTCTTTAAATAAGAATCTTATGTTTTCCTTTGTTATTTTATTTGTAGGTTTTCAGAGTGAAACACTTAGGAGCTTAACTCAATGTTGCACTGCAAATAAATCAGGTTGTACCTCTCCTTCACACTTGCTTAATGTTGTGATTCATTTTAAAATTGGTTTACATGTTAAATATACTTCAATTCATTGAGGAAACTGCATCATTTAAGTGTGGGGGATGAAACCTTTGTAGTTTAGTATTTTCATTTTGTGTTTTTTTTTCAGAAAATAAAAAAAAATTGCGTGTTTTCATATTTTTGTGTGTTTATTTTTCAGTTTTTGGTGTGTTTCTGAAACTTTTGAGCTAAAATGATTATCAATACCATTTTTGAAACCCATGTCAACGAGTGAACAAATATATTTCATGAAACTGAGCTTAAATTAATATTGAAATTACTTTTGTTTCAAGTTCAAATATTTTGGAATTTCATGAAAAGTACACTGATTTTTGAAACCCATGCTATATTTCACTGTCTATATCTTTGAAATCACTTTCTTGTGAGGCTTCTGAACTATTTTTGTCATATTTTTTTCATTCACCTCATTTCTTGAGAGAACCAGACCATGCTTGCTTTAACCAAAATTTGATTTATTCCTTTCAAAACTTTAGGGTTTGGGGTATGTGTGTTTTAAATGATTGAGGAATTTATTTGGTTTGAAGCCCCCTTTTCAAAATAATCCTTTTCATTATGGCCCACCTTTACATTTATCCTTCATTGTAGCCCCTGGTATCCATGAATTTCCTGTTAGGTCAGCCACATTACAAGCCAATTTTACCTATCCGACCTGCTCTTGAAGTGAAATTGCATGATCTAGTTGAACTTAAGTGTGGGGGAAGATGTATTGTGGTGTAATACCTCATTTGGTGATACTTTTGGTGGAATATAAAACATTGAAGAGTTGATTTTCCTACCGAGTATTTCATTTTGTTAAAATTTGTGCCTTTCTGGAGCTTTCATGATAAGAGAAGCTGTGCCTTTCTGGAGCTTCCTATGTAAAAAAAAAGAAAGCTGTGACTATCTGGAGCATTCAAGAAAAATCATGTTTGAAAAGATTGAAATTTTTGCTGCTAAAATCCTGATCAGATTGAATGATGATGGATCTGAGTTTCTACAAAGGGGAAGATAAGGAGACCATATTTGAGTGAAAATTAGAATCTTGCAATTTTGCTTTAATAAGATCCAAGCCCTCTTTTTTCAGCCTCAGAATTTTTAACATCTAAATCCTACCAACCAGAAACCATAGAACAACCCTGAAAAGTCCTCATAATAAACACATGTCATTGACTCACATTGGGTGGATAAGTAGGAATTTATCAAGCCTATGGTGACTCTTGTGTGAGTTTGGATGAGAAAAGCCTTGTTCAACATTTACATTTGTGAGATGAGAGAAAATTCATGTGAGGTAGGTGTTTTGTGTGCATGGGATAAGAAATTAAGTGGAAATATATTAAAATATTAAATGGATAACTTTAAATAATTTTTTTATGAGTCATGATATCTTTTTGTTTCTTGGAATTGATTTGGTTGATCTCATTGATATGTGTTTTGGATTTGATTTGATTTGACTTTTACTTATCTAGGAGTCCAAGTGCTAAGTGTGGGGAAATTGATAGATCAAATATTTTCAATTAATTTATATTGAATATCATTTTTTTAAACCCACAAAAGTGTTCCTTTAAGATTAATTGTTTCATTTTTATGATATTGGTGTTATTTTGAGCTGAATAGTAAAAATGGGCCATTTTGGATTTTTAACAGTTTTAAATTATTTCTGTAGTTTGGACATAAAATTATCTAAAATAATACAAATTGCAAAATTATTTCTTTTACATATTCTTCGAATTCACGAATTCATTTTATATTTTTAGACTAAAAGCTGAATCAACCATATAGAAGCTCCCAAGATGCTCACAAGTTGGCTCAAGAAAACTGTTTGCAGTTCTGCCTAGTTTTGGTGTGGGCTCTATAACTCATCTATGGTGGGCCCAAATGTTGTGATATTAGGTGGGTGGATGCGAAAGGAGTTTTGGAGAATCTTTTATGAAGAAAGGGATGCATGAATTGGCCGTTTATGGGGTCATTAAATCACCCTAATCCGGAGGATTTCGTTTTGGAGAGTCTGACTGGAAAGAATAAATTCTCAGAGTAAAATGGTCATAACTCTCAGAATACAAGTCCAAATATGCTGATATTTTGAGGGGAGACGACCAAGAAAATTATGAACAGCATTCAAGAATGGATAAACGCATTAAGATGTCATTTAATGGGTCTATAATGCGTCAATATCCGGGGGAAAAATTCTGTATATAAAAGGAGGAGAGCTCCACCCTCTCAAAGCATCCCATTTTCCATCCCATTCCTTCCGGGACACCAAGAAGGAGAACTTTTCGGATTTATTTTTTATTTAGTTTCTTTTTTATAGTTTTATAATTAATTCTTATTCCCCATTCATCTAGATTACCCTTACCATGGTGGGGTAAACTTTTGGAGTTATTGGGGAAGGGTTGGTTTTCTACATTGTAATGCTTGAGTTCTTGGATGCAATTGAATAAATTTCTTTCTTATTCAAAGTTGTTTTCACTTTATTATAGTGGATTTTATTATCAAGTGTGATCGTTCTTGAATATTAATTCCGTTATTGATTTTTTCCTTGGTAAAATAATCATAATCTCCCTCCACTAATTTCTGGTTTATATACGATGGAATAAACCAGGAATTAGTGGTGAAGTACTCGACGATCGTCAGTACGTGTAAAAGGTGTAGTGGATGTTCTTGATTGTTTGGGATAAACAAAAACTGATTAGGTATTTCCCATTTCAATTATGGATATTCAATACAACTATTTATACATGGAAGGAGAGTTGACCAAATCGAGATCTTGGTAAGGTTTTCTCTCACAATAATAATTTCACCAAGGAAGTGAGAGGAAACGATTGTGGGAACTCACTTTAATCAACAAAAAAGAATAGTTTTGAATTAAATTGAATAAGGATAACATTACAATTAGGAAACCGACCCCAACCTAATCACCCTTTTTAATATCATAGTTTTTCAATCATTTTAATTTCAAATTTCATTTCAAAAACACAACATTTTAACCCTCGTTTTAAAGTGACAACCCTTTTTGTGTGCAGTCCTATTCGAGAGACATCCTAGGTCAACCACATTACTACATTTTAACTTAGGAAATAATTGTTTTTCCATGCCCTACGACAGACGTTCGTCATACTTGGTGCCGTTGCCGGGGAGGTAGTGCTACAATCAAATTGTAAATATTTGACACTTTTTAAATTAAAAAAAACACACTTTCCATGTTGTTTTCAAATGAATATTTATTTAATTAATGGAACAATTACCCACCGATAAATGAACCAATTATTGACTCAACCTTTTCTACCGATGATGGAGTTTCTTCTATTGCTAGACAGGTGAGGTTATTTTGGAAAACAAATAATGATGAGAAAACATTCAAAGAATTCATAGATGGACTAAGGGAAGACATGAACGAATATGTTTTTTAAGCGATGGCCCGGAAGCTAACTGAGTTCTCCCAATACTTT
The DNA here is from genome assembly GCA_963277665.1 of Viscum album. Lineage (NCBI taxonomy): Eukaryota > Viridiplantae > Streptophyta > Magnoliopsida > Santalales > Viscaceae > Viscum > Viscum album. Next base: position 1,778,609,742 of record OY728131.1, on the reverse strand, counting down.
ACATAATTTTATGAAGTTTCCAAGGTCCAATAAGACCCCCCTTAGTCATCCCTAATTTTTCTACGGAGATCCAAGAAATGGTGGAGACTGAATCCCTGCCTCTATCTGCTACTAATCAACTCCAAGAGGTGATTTCCAATAAAGAAGTGATTGAAGATGAAAAAAACCAGGGAGATAATATTTTTATGAACTAATTATCTATTAATTTTCTTGAAAATTAATTGAGTATTACCTCCTCTTGTTTTCTGTTTTCAGATTCAGATAACTTATGTTTTTCCTTGGAGGATGATTATAAAAAAGAAGATGAACCTAAAGAGGATCAACTGGAATTCCCCAAACATGTTGATCATTTATTGGAGGGATATCAAGAGGATATCAAGGTGTATTTTCATAAAGAGATCAATTAACAAGATGAATTACTTGAAAGGGAATATTTCTCTCTTAATTCTTCATGTTTTAATCTTATTCAAGTTGAATTATTTTCTGATTTCTCTTTCTCAGAAATTTATAATACGACACAAATGGAAGAGACCTTGGATGTTGAAGAAGTGACTACCCATGTGGTGGTGATTAAAGAATAATAGTTGGACAAGCATGTGGTGGTGAGACTACCTCCTCAATAAAAATTTACATACCATATAGAGGAGGACACCATGAAAGTCAACAGAGAGCACCCCTCTATTCTATTCCCTCTCACTACTGAACTCAAATTTTATCTTTTTTCTTTCTTGGGGGTTGGGAAGTTTCTTATCTACGTTGGGGTTATCTACATGAAATGTTTACTCATGTAAATCGGGAAAATTCACATGTGGTGGTTCATCTCAAATAAACCACACCCACCATCACATTGGGGATAATCTATTAGAACTGCCCATCTAGAGGCAGTCAAAAGCCAGGGCCCACTTAGGGGATTAAACCAAGTTTTATCCATATATTCTCATCCTATTTCTATTTTAATTTTCTTTAAATAAAAATATTATGTTTTCCTTTGTTCTTTTATTTGTAGGTTTTCAGAGTGCAAAACTTAGGAGCTTAACTCAATGTTGCACTGTGAATAAATCAGGTTGTACCTCTCCTTCACACTTTCTTGATGTTGTGATTCATTTTAAAATTGGTTTACATGTTAAATCTACTTCAATGCATTGAGGACACTACATCATTTAAGTGTGGGGGATGAAACCTTTATAGTTTTGTATTTTCATTTTGTGTTTGTTTTTCAGAAAATAAAAAAAAATTGTGTGTTTTCATATTTTTGTGTGTTTATTTTTCAGTTTTTGGTGTGTTTCTGAAAATTTTGAGCTGAAATGATTATCAATACCATTTTTGAAACGCATGTCAATGAGTGAACCAATATATTTCATGAAACTAAGCTTAAATGAATGTTGAAATTACTTTTGTTTCAAGTTCAAATCTTTTGGAATTTCATGAAAAGTACACTAATTTTTGAAACCCATGCCATATTTCACTGTCTATATCTTTGAAATCACTTTCTTTTGAGGCTTATGAACCATTTTTGTCATATTTTTTTCATTCACCTCATTTCTTGAGAGAACCAGACCATGCTTTCTTTAACCAGAATTTGATTTATTCCTTTCAAAACATGAGGGTTTGGGGTATGTTTGTTTTAAATGATTGAGGCATTTATTTGGTTTGAAGCCCCCTTTTCAAAATAATCCTTTTCATTATATCCCACCTTTACATTTATCCTTCATTTTTTCCCCTAGTAGCCATGAATTTCCTGTTAGGTTAGCCACATTACAAGCCAATTTTCCCTATCCTAACTGCTCTTGAAGTGAAATTGCATGATCTAGTCAAACTTAAGTGTAGGGGAAGATGTATTGTGGTGTAATACCTCATTTGGTGATACTTTTGGTGAAATATAAAATGTTTAAGAGTTGATGTTCCTACTGAGTATTTCATTTTGTTAAAAGTTATGCCTTTCTGGAGCTTTCATGATAAGAGAAGCTGTGCCTTTCTAGAGCTTCCGATGTAAAAAAAAAAGAAAGCTGTGCCTATCTGGAGCGTTCAAGAAAAATCATGTTTGAAAAGATTGAAATTTTTGCTGCTGAAATCCTGATAAGATTGAATGATGATGGAGCTGAGTTTATACAAAGGGGAAGATAAGGAGGCCATATTTGAGTAAAAATTAGAATCTTGCAATTTTTCTTTAATAAGAGCCAAGTCCTCTTTTTTCAGCCTCATAATTTTTAACATCTAAATCCTACCAACCAGAAACCACAAAACAACCCTGAAAAGTCCTCATAAGAAACAGATGTCATTGACTCACATCGTGTGGAGAAGTAGGAATTTATCAAGCCTATGGTGACTCTTGTGTGAGTTTGGATGAGAAAAGCCTTGTTCAGCATTTACATTTGTGAGATGAGAGAAAATTCATGTGAGGTAGGTGTTTTGTGTGCATGGGATAATAAATAAAGTGTAAATATATTAAAATATAAAATGGATAACTTTAAATAATTTTTTTTGAGGATTCGTGATATCTTTTTGTTTCTTGGAATTGATTTGGTAGATCTCATTGATATGTGTTTTGGATTTGATTTGATTTGACTTTTACTTGTCCAGGAGTCCAAGTGCTAAGTGTGGGGAAATTGATAGATCAAATATTTTCAATTAATTTATATTGAATATAATTGTTTTAAACCCACAAAAGTGTTCCTTTAAGATGAATTGTTTCATTTTTATGATATTGGTGTTATTTTGAGCTGAATAGTAAAAATGGGCCATTTTGGATTTTTAACTGTTTTAAATTATTTCTGCAGTTTGGCCATAACATTTTCTACAATAATCCAAATTGAAAAATTATATCTTTTATAGATTTTTCACATCCAGGGATTCATTTTCTATTTTTAGAATAAAAGCTGAATCGGCCATATAGAAGCTCCAAAGAAGCTCACAAGTTGGCTCAAGAAAACTGTTTGCAGTTCTTCCTAGTTTTGGTGTCGGCTATATAACTCATCCATGGTGGGCCCAAATGTTGTGATATTAGGTAGGTGGATGATAAAGGAGTTTTGGATCATCTTTTATGAAGGAAGGGTCTCGTGAATTGGCTGTTTATGGGGTTATTAAATCACCCTAATCTGAAGGATTGCGTTTTGGAGAGCCTGACTGGAAAGAATATATGCTCAGTGTAAAACAGTCATAACTCTCGGAATTCATGTCCAAATCTACTAAGAGTTTTATAGGAGACGACCGAGAAAATTATGAACAACATTCGAGAAGGGCTCAACGCGTTAAGATGTCATTTAATGGGGCTATAATGCGTCAACATCTGGGGGACAAATTCTGGCTATAAAAGGAGGAGAGCTCCACCCTCTCAAAGCATCCCATTCTCCATCCCATTCCTTCCGGGACACCAAGAAGGAGAACTTTTCAGCTTTATTTTTTATTTATTTTCTTTTTTATAGTTTTATAATTCCTTCTTATTCCCCATTCATCTCGATTACCCTTACCATGGTGGGGTAAACTTTTGGAGTGATTGGGGAAGGGTTGGTTTTCTACATTATAATGCTTGAGTTCTTGGACGCAATTGAATAAATTTATTTCTTATTCAAAGTTGTTTTCACTTTATTATAGAGGATTTTATTATCAAGTGCGATCGTTCTTGAATATTAATTCCGTTATTGATATTTGCCTTGGTAAAATAATCATAATCTCCCTCCACTAATTTCTGGTTTATATACGATGGAATAAACCAGGAATTAGTGGTGAAGTACTCGACGATCGTCAGTACATGTAAAAGGTGTAGTGAATGTTCTTGATTGTTTGGGATAAAAAAACCCGATCAGGTATTTCTTATTTCAATTATGGATATTCAATACAACTATTTATACATGGAAGGAGAGTTGACCAAACCAAGATCTTGGTAAGGTTTTCTCTCACAATAATAATTTCACCAAGGAAGTGAGAGGAAACGATTGTGGAAACTCACTTTAATCAACAAAGAAGAAGAGGTTTGAATTAAATTGAATAAGGATAGCATTACAATTAGGAAACAGACCCCGATCTAATCACCCTTTTTAATATCATAGTTTTTCAATCATTTTAATTTCAAATTTCATTTCAAAAACACAACATTTTTACCCTCGTTTTAAAGTGACAACCCGTTTTGTGTGCACTCCTATTCGGGATACATCATAGGTCAACCACATTACTACATTTTAACTTAGGAAATAATTGTTTTTCCACGCCCTATGACAGGCGTGCGTCATACTTGGCGCCATTGCTGGGGAGGTAGTGCTATAATCAAATTGTAAATATTTGAATCTTTTTAAATTAAAACACACACACTTGCCATGTTGTTTTCAAATGACTATTTATTTAATTAATGGAACAATTACCCACCGATAAATTAACCAATTATTGACTCAACCTTTTCTACCAATGATGGAGTTTATTCTATTGCTAGACAGGTGAGGTTATTTTGGAAAACAAATAATGATGAGAAAACATTCAAAGAATTCATAGATAGACTAAGGGAGGACATGAACAAAGATGTTTTTGAAGCGATGGCTCGAAAGCTAACTAAGTTCTCCCAATACTTTCCAGAATTTTATGAAGTTTCCAATGTCCAAGAATACCCCCCTTATTCATCCCTAATTTTTATATGGAGATCCAAGAAATGGTGGAGACTGACTCCCTGCCTCTATCCACTACTAATAAACTCCAAGAGGTGCTTTCCAATGAAGAAGTGATTGAAGATGAAAAAACCAGGGAGATAATATTTTCATGAACTCATTATCTATTGATTTTCTTGAAAATGAATTGAGTATTACCTCCCCTTGTTTTCTGTTTTCAGATTTAGATAACTTATGTTTTTCCTTGTAGGATGATTATAAAAAAGAAGATGAACCTAAAGAGGATCAACTGGAATTCCCCAAACATGTTGATCATTTATTGGAGGGATCTCAAGAGGAGATCAAGGTGGATTTTCATGAATAGATCAATTACCAAGATGAATTACTTGAAAGGGAATATTTCTCTCTTAATTCTTCACGTTTTAATCTTATTCAAGTTGAATTATTTTCTGATTTCTATTTCTCAGAAATTTATGATAAGACACAAATAGAAGAGGCCTTGGATGTTGAAGAAGTGACTACCCATGTGGTGGTGATTAAAGAAGAAGAGTTGGACAAGCATGTGGTGGTGCGACTACCTCCTCAACAAAAATTTACATACCATATAGAGGAGGACACCATGAAAGTCAATAGGGAGCACCCCTCTATTCTATTCCCACTCACTATTGAACTCAAATTTTATCTTTTTTCTTTCTTGGGGGTTGGGAAGTTTCTTATCTACTTTGGGGTTCTCTATATGAAATGTTTACTCATGGAAATCGGGGAAATTCACATGTGGTGGTTCATCTCAAATAAACCACACCCACCATCAAATTGGGGATAATCTATTAGAACTGCCCATCTGGAGGCAGTCAAAACCCAGGGCCCACTTAGGGGATTAAACCAAGTTTTATCCATCTATTATCATCCTATTTCTATTTTCATTTTCTTTAAATAAAAATCTTATGTTTTCCTTTTTCTTTTATTTTTAGGTTTTCAAAGTGCAACACCTAGGATCTTAACTCAATGTTGCACTGTGAATAAATCAGGTTGTACCTCTCCTTCACACTTGGTTGATGTTGTGATTCATTTTAAAATTGTTTTACATGTTAAATATACTTCAATTAATTGAGGACACTACATCATTTAAGTGTGGGGGAGGGAACCTTTTTAGTTTAGTATTTTTATTTTGTGTTTGTTTTTCAGAAAATAAAACAAAATTGCGTGTTTTCATATTTGTGTGTGTTTATTTTTCAGTTTTTGGTGTGTTTCTGAAACTTTTGAGCTGAAATGATTATCAATACCATTTTTGAAACCCATGTCAAAGAGTGAACCAATCTATTTCATGAAACTGAGCTTAAATGAATGTTGAAATTACTTTTGTTTCAAGTTCAAATCTTTTGGAATTTCATGAAAAGTACACTGATTTTTGAAACCCAAGCCATATTTCACTGTCTATATCTTTGAAATCACTTTCTTGTGAGGCTTCTGAACCATTTTTTTCATATTATTTTCATTCACCACATTTCTTGAGAGAACGAGACCATGCTTGCTTTAACCAGAATTTGATTTATTCCTTTCAAAACTTGAGGGTTTGGGGTACGTGTGTTTTAAATGATTGAGGAATTTATTTGGTTTGAAGACCCCTTTTCAAAATAATCCTTTTCATTATGGCCCACATTTACATTTATCCTTCATTTTAGCCCCCAGTAGCCATGAATTTCCTGTTAGGTTAGCCACATTACAAGCCAATTTTCCCTATCCGACCTGCTCTTGAAGTGAAATTGCATGATCTAGTTGAACTTAAGTGTGGGGGAAGATGTCTTGTGGTGTACTACCTCATTTGGTGATACTTTTGGTGGAATATAAAATGTTGAAGAGTTGACGTTCCTACTGAGTATTTAATTTTGTTAAAAGTTGTGCCTTTCTGGAGCTTTCATGATAAGAGAAGCTGCGCCTTTCTGGAGCTTCCGATGTAAAAAAAAGAAAGTTGTGCCTATATAGAGCATCCAAGATAAATCATGTTTGAAAAGATTGAAATTTTTTCTGCTGAAATCCTGATCTGATTGAATGATGATGGAGATGATTTTCTACAAAGGGGAAGATAAGGAGACTATATTTGAGTGAAAATTAGAATCTTTCGATTTTGCTTGAATAAGAGCCAAGCCATCTTTTTTCAGCCTCGGAATTTTTAACATCCAAATTAGACCAACCAAAAACCACATAACAACCCTGAAAAGTCCTCATGATAAACACATGTCCTTGACTCACATCGGGTGGAGAAGTATGAATTTATCAAGCCTATGGTGACTCTTGTGCGAGTTTGGATGAGAAAAGCCCTGTTCAACATTTACATTTGTGAGATGAGAGAAAATTCATGTGAGGTAGGTGTTTTTTGTGCATGGGATAATAAATTAAGTGGAAATATATTAAAATCTAAAATGGATAACTTTAAATAATTGTTTTTGATGAGTCATGATATCTTTTTGTTTCTTGGAATTGATTTGGTAGATCTCATTGATATGTGTTTTGGATTTGATTTGATTTGACTTTTACTTGTCCAGGAGTCCAAGTGCTAAGTGTGGGGGAATTGATAGATAAAATATTTTCAATTAATTTATATTGAATATAATTGTTTTAAACCCACAAAATTGTTCATTTAAGATGAATTGTTTCATTTTTATGATATTGGTGTTATTTTGAGATGAATAGTAAAAATGGGCCATTTTGGATTTTTAACAGCTTTAAATTATTTCTGTAGTTTGTCCATAACATTATATACACTAATTAAAATTGAAAAATTATTTCTTTTCCATATTCTAAACATCCAGGTATTCATTGTGTATTTTTAGACTAAAAGCTGAATCGGCCATATGGAAGTTCCAAAGAAGCTCACAACTTGGCTCAAGAAAACTGTTTGCAGTTCTGCCTAGTTTTAGTGTGGGCTCCATAAATCATCCATTGTGGGACGAAATGTTGTGATATTCGGTGGGTGGACGAGAATGGAGTTTTGGAGAATCTTTTATGAAGGAAGGGCCGCGTGAATTGGTCGTTTATGGGGTCATTAAATCACCCTAATCTGGAGGATTGCGTTTTGGAGAGTCTGACTGGACAGAATAAATGCTCAGAGTAAAATGGCCATAACTCTCGGAATACATGTCCAAATCCACTGATATTTTGAGGGGAAACGGCCAAGGTAATTCTGAACAACATTTAAGAAGGTTTCAACACGTTAATATGTCATTTAATGGGGATACAACGCGTCAACATCCAGGGGAAAAATTCTGGATATAAAAGGAGGAGAGCTCCACCCTCTCAAAGCATCCCATTCTCCATCCCATTCCTTACGGAACACCAATAAGGAGAAATTTTCGGCCTTATTTTTTATTTATTTTCTTTTTTATAGTTTTATAATGCCTTATTCTTCCCCATTCATATCGATTACCCTTACCATGGTGGGGTAAACTTTTGGAGTGATTGAGGAAGGGTTGGTTTTCTACATTGTAATGCTTGAGTTCTTGGACGTAATTGAATAAATTTCTTTCTTTTTCAAAGTTTTTTTCACTTTATTATAGAGGATTTTATTATCAAGTGCAATCATTCTTGAATATTAATTCCGTTATTGATTTTTTCCTTGGTAAAATAATTATAATCTCCCTCCACTAATTTTTGGTTTATATATGATGGAATAAACCAGGAATTAGTGGTGAAGTACTCAATGATCGTTAGTACTTATAAAAGGTGTAGTAAATGTTCTTGATTGTTTGGTATAAACAAAACCCGATCGGGTATTTCCCATTTCAATTATGGATATTCAATACAACTATTTATACATGGAAGGAGAGTTGACCAAACCGAGATCTTGGTAATCTTTTCTCTCACAATAATAATTTCACCAAGGAAGTGAGAGGAAACTATTGTGGAAACTCACTTTAATCAACAAAGAAGAAGAGGTTTGAATTAAATTGAACAAGTATAGCATTATAATTATGAAACCTACTCTGACCTAATCACCCTTTTTAATATCATAGTTTTTCAATCAATTTAATTTCAAATTTCATCTAAAAAACACAACATTTTTACCCTTGTTTTAAAGTGACTACCCGTTTTGTGTGCACTCCTCTTCGGGAGACATCCTAGGTCAACCACATTACTACATTTTAACTTAGGAAATAATTGTTTTTCCATGCCCTACAACAGTAGTGCGTCAAACTTGGCGTCGTTTCCGGTGAGGTAGTGCTATAATCAAATTGTAAATCTTTTACTCTTTTCAAATTAAAAAAAACACTTGGAATGTTGTTTTCAAATGATTATTTATTTAATTCATGGAACAATTACCCACTGATAAATGAACCAATTATTGACTCAGCCTTTTCTGCCGATAATGGGGTTTCTTCTATTTCTAGATAGGTGAGGTTATTTTGGAAAACAAATAATGATGAGAAAACATTCAAAGAATTCATAGATGGACTAAGGGAGGAAATGAATGAAGATGTTTTTGAAGCGATGGCCGAAAGCTAACTGAGTTCTCCCAATACTTTCTAGAATTTTATGAACTTTCCAAGGTCCAAGAATACCCCCCCTTAGTCATCCCTAATTTTTCTATGGAGATCCAATAAATGGTGGAGACTGATTCCCTGCCTCTATCCGCTACTAATCAACTCCAATATGTTCTTTCCAATGAAGAAGTGATTGAAGATGAAAAAAACCAGGGAGATAATATTTTCATGAACTCATTATCTATTGATTTTCTTGAAAATGAATTGAGTATTACCTCCCCTTGTTTTCTGTTTTCAGATTCAGATAACTTATGTTTTTCCTTGGAGGATGATTATAAAAATGAAGATGAACCTAAAGAGGATCAACTGGAACTCCCCAAACATGTTGATCATTTATTAGAGGGATATCAAGAGGAGATCAAGGTGGATTTTCATGAAGAGATCAATAACCATGATGAATTACTTGAAAGGGAATATTTATCTCTTAATTCTTCATGTTTTAATCTTATTCAAGTTGAATTATTTTCTAATTTCTCTTTCTCAGAAATTTATGATACAACACAAATGGAAGAGACCTTGGATGTTGAAGAAGAGACTACCCATGTGGTGGTGATTAAAGAAGAAGAGTTGGACAAGCATGTGGTTGTGTGACTACCTCCTCAACAAAAATTTACATACCATATAGAGGAGGACACCATGAAAGTCAACAGGGATCACCCCTCTATTCTATTCCCTCTCACTATTGAACTCAAATTTTATCTTTTTTCAATCTTGGGGGTTGTGAAGTTTCTTATCTACTTTGGGGTTCTCTACATGAAATGTTTACTCATGGAAATCAGGAAAATTCACATGTGGTGGTTCATCTCAAATAAACCACACCCACCATCAGATTGGGGATAATCTATTAGAACTGCCCATCTGAAGGCAGTCAAAAGATAGGGCCCACTTGGGGGATTAAACCAAGTTTTATCCATCTATTCTCATCCTATTTCTATTTTCATTTTTTTAAATAAAAATCTTATGTTTTCCTTTGTTCTTTTATTTGTAGGTTTTTAGAGTGCAACACTTAGGAGCTTAACTCAATGTTGCACTGCGAATAAATCAGGTTGTACCTCTCCTTCACACTTGCTTGATGTTGTGATTCATTTTAAAACTGGTTTACATGTTAAATCTACTTCAATGCATTGAGTACACTGCATCATTTATGTGTGGGGGAGGGAACCTTTGTATTTTAGTATTTTCATTTTGTGTTTGTTTTTCAGAAAATAAAAAAAATTGCGTGTTTTCATATTTTTGTGTGTTTATTTTTCCGTTTTTGGTTTATTTCTGAAAATTTTGAGCTGAAATTATTACCAATACCATTTTTGAAACCCATGTTGAGGAGTGAAACAATCTATTTCATGAAACTGAGCTTAAATGAATGTTGAAATTACTTTTGTTTCAAGTTCAATTATTTTGGAATTTCATGAAAAGTACACTGATTTTTGAAACCCATGCCATATTTCACTGTCTATATCTTTGAAATCACTTTTTTGTGAGGCTTCTGAACCATTTTTGTCATATTATTTTTCATTCACCTCATTTTTTAAGAGAACCAGACCATGATTGCTTTAACCATAATTTGATTTATTCCTTTCAAAACTTTAGGGTTTGGGGTACGTGTGTTTTAAATGATTGAGGCATTTATTTAGTTTGAATCCCCCTTTTCAAAATAATCCTTTTCATTATGGCCCACATTTACATTTATCCTTCACTGTAGCCCCTAGTATACATGAATTTCCTATTAGGTTAGCCACATTACAAGCCAATTTTTCCTATCCTAACTGCTCTTGAAGTGAAATTGCATGATCTAGTTGAACTTAAGTACGGGGGAAGATGTCTTGTGGTGTACTACCTCATTTGGTGATACTTTTGGTGGAATATAAAATGTTGAAGAGTTGATGTTCCTACTGAGTATTTCATTTTGTTAAAATTTGTGCCTTTTTGGAGTTTTCATGATAAGAGAAGTTGCGCCTTTCTGGAGCTTCCGATGTAAAAAAAATGAAAGCTATGCCTATCTGGAGCGTTCAAGAAAAATCATGTTTGAAAAGATTGAAATTTTTGCTGCTGAAATCCTGATCTGATTGAATGATGATGGAGTTGAGTTTCTAAAAAGGGGAAGATAAGGAGACCATATTTGAGTGAAAATTAGAATCCTGCAATTTTGGTTCAATAAGAGCCAAGCCCTCTTTTTTCAGCCTCATAATTTTTAACATCTAAATCATACCAACCAGAAATAACAAAACAACCCTGAAAAGTCCTCATGAGAAACACATGTCCTTGACTCACATCATGTGGAGAAGTAGGAATTTATCAAGCCTATGGTGACTCTTGTGTGAGTTTGGATGAGAAAAGCGTTGTTTAGCATTTACATTTGTGAGATGAGAGAAAATTCATGTGAGGTAGGTGTTTTGTGTGCATGAGATAATAAATAAAGTGGAAATATATTAAAATCTAAAATGGAGAACTTTAAATAATTGTTTTTTATGAGTCATGATATCCTTTTGTTTCTTGAAATTGATTTGGTAGATCTCATTGATATGTGTTTTGGATTTGATTTGATTTGACTTTTACTTGTCCAGGAGTCCAAATGCTAAGTGTGGGGGAATTTATAGATCAAATATTTTCAATTAATTTATATTTAATATCATTTTTTTAAATCCACAAAAGTGTTCCTTTAATATGAATTGTTTCATTTTTATGATATTGATGTTATTTTGAGCTGAATAGTAAAAATGGTCCATTTTGGATTTTTAACAGTTTTAAATTATTTCTGTAGTTTGTTCATAACATTATCTACACTAATACAAATTGAAAAATTATTTCTTTTCCAGATTCTGCACATCTAGGTATTAATTTTCTATTTTTAGACTAAAAGTTGAATCGGCCATATGGAAGCTCAAAAGAAGCTCACAATTTTGCTCAAGAAAAATGTTTGGAGTTCTGCATAGTTTTGGTGTAGGATCCATAAATCATCCATGGTGGGCCCAAATGTTGTGATATTATATGGATGGACGAGAAAGGAGTTTTGGAGAATCTTTTAGGAAGGAAGGGACGCGTGAATTGGCCGTTTATGGGGTCATTAAATCACCCTAATCTGGAGGATTGCGTTTTGGAGAGTCTGACTGGACAGAATAAATTCTCAGAGTAAAACGGCTATAACTCTCGGAATACATGTCCAAATCCGCTGAGAGTTTGAGGGTAAACGGCCAAGAGAATTATGAACAATATTCAAGAAGGGATCAATGCGTTAATATGTCATTTAATGGGGATATAACGTGTCAATATATGGGGGACAAATTCTAGATATAAAAGGAGGCGAGCTCCACCCTCTCAAAACATCCCATTCTCCATCCCATTCCTTCCGGGACACCAAGAAGGAGAACTTTTCGGCTTTATTTTCTTTTTTATAGTTTTATAATGCCTTCTTCTTCCCCATTAATCTCGATTACCCTTACCATGGTGGGGTAAAATTTTGGAGTGATTGGGGAAGGGTTAGTTTTCTACATTGTAATGCTTGAGTTCTTGGACGCAATTGAATAATTTTCTTTCTTCTTCAAAGTTGTTTTCAATTTATTAAAGAGGATTTTATTATCAAGTGTGATCATTCTTGAATATTAATTCTGTTATTGATTTTTTCCTTGGTAAAATAATCATGATCTCCCTCCACTAATTTCTGGTTTATATACGATGTAATAAACCAGGAATTAGTGGTGAAGTACTCAACGATTGTCAGTACATGTAAAAGGTGTAGTGAATGTTCTTGATTTTTTGGGATAAACAAAACTCTATTGGGTATTTCCCATTTTAATTATGGATATTCAATACAACTATTTATACATGGAAGGAGAGTTGACCAAACCGAGATCTTGATATGGTTTTCTCTCACAATAATAATTTCACCAAGGAAGTGAGAGGAAACGACTGTGGAAACTCGCTTTAATCAACAAATAAGAAGAGGTTTGAATTAAATTGAACAAGGATAGCATTAAAATTAGGAAACCGACCCCGACCTAATCACCCCTTTTTATATCATAGTTTTTCAATCATTTTAATTTCAAATTTCATTTCAAAAACACAACATTTTTACCCTTGTTTTAAAGTGACAACCCATTTTGTGTGCACTCATCTTCGGGAGACATCCTAGGTCAACCAAATTACTACATTTTAACTTAGGAAATAATTTTTTCCACGCCCTACAACAGGCGTGCATCAATATGGTTAGTATTTTTTTGGATTACCTGTAGAATTGCATGGAAGTATTCATGGGTGATTTCACTATTTATGTCTCTTCTTTTGATGAAAGTTTGAGTAGTTTTACATTAGTCCTATGTCACTATATTTAAAATAATCTCATATTAACTTATGAGAAATTCCATTTCATGGTGCGATAAGGTATAGTTTTGGGACATTTCATTTATGGGGATGGTATCCAAGTAGATAAATAAAAAGTGGATGTCATTTATTCCCTACCATTCCCCAAAAATGTATGGAATGTGTGGTCTTTCCTAGGTCATGCTGGATTTTACCATCTGTTCATTCATGAATTTAGTAAAATTACACCCCCCTCTCTTGGTTACTCAAAAAATAAAAGGAATTTGTTTTTGATAATGAATTTTTGGAAGCTTTTAATAAGTTAAAATGGAGTCTCACATCACCCCCATTAATCTAACCACCTCGTTGGGATTTTCCATTTGATCTCATGTGTGATGCCTCTAACTATGCAGTTGGGGAAGTCTTATCACAAAGGTTCGATCGAAATCCACATTTCATTGCCTATGCCTTACGTACTTTGGACCCTTCCCAATCAAACTACACCACAACTGAAAAATAATTATTTTCCATTGTGTTTTCCTTGAAAAAATTTAGGTAATACCTTTTAGGGTCCAAAGTCACTGTGTTCTCAGACTATGCAGCCCTCCAGTATATCCTTAAGAAACCGGAATCCAAACCACATCTCATTATCTGGATGCTCCTCCTTCAAGGATTCAATTTTGAAATTAGAGATAAAAAGGAGTAGAGAATGTAGTGGCTGACCATATCAGTAGGATTCCCCTATCCTCGGACATTGACTAATCCCCCTATATTCCCATAAATGACATGTTTCCTGATGAGAAACTGTACCGAGTGCAAGATGTTATTCCTTGGTATGCTGAAATTGTAAATTATTTGGTAGTATCTTTCATTCATATTGATTTAAATAAAAACTAGGCTGACCATCTAAAACATGAGTCTTGTTGGTAAATTTGGTATGACCCCTACCTTTGGCACACCTGTAGTAATCAAGTCCTCAGGCGTTGTGTTCCCGATAGTGAGTTTCAGTCTGTCCTTAGGTTCTGCCACACTCTTTCTTCTGGGGACCACTTTGGTCCCCAACAGACTGCTTGCAAGGTCCTCGATTTTGGTCTCTTTTGGGCCACATTATTTCGGGATGCCCATGACTTCTGTAAATCTTGTCCTCACTATCAAAGAATGGGGAATGTATCTAAAAGAAATTAGTTTCCCCAAAACCCTTGCTCTTCCATGACATCTTCGATGTTTGGGGCATTGACTTTATGGGACTATTCCCCAATTAATTTGGTAACCTATACATTCTATTGGCAGTGGATTATGTTTCAAAATGGGTAGAGGCACGAGCTACAAGGATAGATGATTCTAAGGCAGTTGTAGAATTTTTGAGAACCCAAATCTTTTGTAGGTTTGGCTTACCTAGGTTAATCATCAGTGATCAGGGTTTTCATTTCTGTAATCGAACAATGCAATCACTTTTACATCGGTATGGGGTCGGTCATAGAGTGTCTACTACATATCACCCATAGACCAATGGTCAATCCAAGGTGTCAAATAAAGATTTAAAACAGATTCTTGAAAAAATGGTTCAACCTAATAGAAAATATTGGAGTCTTTGACTTGATGATTCATTATGGGCCTACCGTACTGCATTCAAAACAACCATTGGAATATAAACCTATCAGCTTGTGTTTGGAAAGAGTTATCACCTGCCCATTGATATTGAGAAATGGGCCTAATGGTCCATCAAACAATGCAATTATAATCTTTCTAGTGCTGGTGCTCAAAGGAAGTTGCAGATTCAGGAGCTGGAGGTAATGCGTAGAGATGTATATGAGAACTCCATGATTTATAAGAAGAGAACCAAGGCTGCCCACGACCGTCTTATCCTTCATCATCAGTTCCACATTGGGTAGAAGTTCCTCCTTTACAATTCAAGGTTGAAGTTGCATCCAGGTAAGCTTCGTTCCTGCTGGTTTGGACCATACACTGTTACTAACATCTCTCCATTTGGTGTTTTCTAGGTTCAAAATGAAGTAACCAAGAAAACCTTCACTGTGAATGGGAAATAGCTAAAACACTTCCATGAATCCATTCCAGAGTCCCCGATGGAGGAACTCCAAGTTCAAGAAGCAGTCTATGAATGAAAATTACCAGATTTTATCCTTCCTTCCCACATTATCTTTTATTATAGTGAGGAAGCTGCACACTTTAAGTGTGGGGGGGGATGGGTATATTCCTGGGTTAGTTTAGAATAATTTTTATCATATTTCTTCTTTTTCTTTTTTAGCTTACTGAATTGTATTGTTACTTTCTCCCTTCCCTTCCCCTCACCTTTGTTCCGGAATATTACCTTTTTTTATGCCCACTTTATCATGGAAAATGATTCCTGTTTAATCATGGAAGTTATTTAAAATGAATGTGGAATATCTAAATTTCATGTTGTTTTAACATTAAAAAAAAAATCTAATGAAATGTGCATTTCATCAAGAATTCAATACTGTGGTGTGACTTTCTTTCGAAATTTGGTTTGTTGTTGATGATATAAATGGTTGTATCATATTGAAACCTTCGAGAAGAATAGTGCCTTTTTTGAGAATAGTTTAAGGTAAAATTGTGTCACTTAATCTCTCCACACATTTTTTCACCCAACCATCATGTTTGAAAAATTCATTACTTAATGGAAGGTAAATATAAGTTAGGTTGATTTTTCTCTACTATCCAAAATCATTTTTCCACACATTTGTTCCTTATCTGATATATTTCATTACTATACCAGATTGAACTATGCATGTGTACCTATTATCTGACTATTTTACTCCCTAAAAAAATGGGTTGTATATTGGGCAAGTCAAAAACCACCCTTCCTCAACCTTTGATCTTGTTATAACTATTACAATTAGTGTCATGATGAGATCAAACATGGGTTGGGATAAGAGTGTGAGATTTGTTCCAAGTGAAACTTTTGAAAAATTAATAAATGAGGGGAGTGATGAAATGTAAAACATATGGGGATATCTAGGTTGGGAGATTATGGTTTGACTTCTGAGAATGCTTAAGTGAGTGGCTCTTGAAATTTGATTGCAAAGGATGTGGGGCAAGTTCAGTGGAAAGGATCTTGTAAGTAGACAATTATTAAAATAACTTATATTTACTCAATAAAAAGTAGAAAGAATAGCATGAAATGGTTTTCACACACACACATGGTGAATTAGTGACATGATTAAATTTTGAATTATTTTCTTTGATTGGTATCATTCATCTCTTGGAATTTCATTTGGATAAAACTTTCGAGAAGTCTTTTTCCATGATCACTAAGAATAGCTCCTCAGTGTAATTTTTTCTCTGATCACATTTCTATCAGGAATTAATTTTTCATTGAATGTTAAATATTTATGAAGTTGGAAATATCTACATGCATAATTTTTGGAGTTATGAATTTTCCTAGGAGTGAAAATTTTTAGGTGTGGGGGTGTGATCGCACTACGATTCACTGTTTCATTTTCACCCTTACACCACTGTGTTAAATTAGTTTTGTATTGAAAATTATAAAAATAATAACAAATTTCACTTCATGTTTGATTCAATTATTTTATATTTATTAATATTAAAATGGGAAATGATACTTTTTTTGATAATCTCATTGAAGGTGGAGGTGATTTGGAGGGCCCATGATGATGTCCAAGAAAAACGGGCCAAACTGCGCATGATCCATACACACCAGTGGACTCAAACGCATATTTATACTAAAAAGTGCATCCAAATGGGATGAATTTTTTTGGGATGGTCCAAAATTTAATGGTATTCATTTAATATTAAGTAACCAAAGCCTCATTCAGCCCCTACAATTCCCATCCTAACTAATCTATCCAAAAAAATCAAATCTGCACAAAGTCAAATATGGTGTTCTGTATTTTATCAATATCTAGATTTTTATTTGTCCAAATGGTTCAAATATTTCGTTGGATACATTCAAGAGGTAGGGAAACATGTTTATAGTTTTTTCCAAAGTGATATTCTACTGTAAAGTGGTCGAAAACCATGGGTCAAGTGGTTTTACACAATCTGTGTGCCCAAAACCACCTTCCACTCTGCCTATAAAATGGAAGCTTGGGATCCTCATTTAGAAGTTCAAACCAGAAGTGAAGATCTTACATTTTGAAGTCCTAGAGGAGTATCCTCCTCATCCTTGAAGTTATGAAGGCCCCTTATCCTCATAGGTGGATCAATAATGAAGAAGGAGTTCCACTCGAGCTTCCTCCTCCTCCCGATGTCGAGCTAAGCAGTGGGTGATCATTGCAAGGGAGATACACACTTGAAGATGGAGTTCTAGCACATAATTCTCTATTTTTTTGGTGTATATTGTGGTTTTTAATTGTTATTTTATATTTATATAAACTTTTTTGATGCATTTAATTTAAACACTTCTTATTTCATAACCGATCGATGTGTAATTTTAAGTGTGCAACTTGTGTTGTTCTGATTGGAAAACATAAGACTCCTCTTCATTCCCAAACATTTGAGATTTCAGTGTTCCTTGACAAACCTTAATTCATGATTAGGGGATGGAACTCAACTATATGATTGTTATGTCAATTTTTAGTCCTATTTTCATCGTTTTAGGGGTTGTGGGTACCCAAGATCTTGGTTAACCCTCAATCAAAGGATTACACCAAAAACCTAATAATCAATTAAGAACAAGGAACTTTTAAAGTGGTGTAGTAACTTAAAAATGATCACATAATTATCATATATTTTCAAAATCTACTTCTTTCTCAACTATTAAACTCTTTAAATTAATTTAGTTTCATAAAACTATTTTCAAATTCACCCCCTTTAGTACTTATAAAAAATGAACACTCTAAACCCACCAACGATCCTTGAGAGACGACCTAGGGTCTGCCCTAGACTATAAATCAACCTTAAAATCATAATCAATTTTATGTGTCATGACAATACGGTCAAGGATATACTTGTAAAAGGATGGGATCTTACATCATAATCATTTTTATTCATTGGAATATCCCATTGTGGGTGTTGTGTGTTTTGATCCCATGTTTAAAGGTAGGTGGTTCGATATGGCTTTACCCTACAATTGAAACCCTAATTGTTTGAATGATTTGAAATGAGTTTTTAAATGATTTAAAAACTTGGATTTGAAATGATTTGATTCATGATTTAAAAAGGTAATGGAATTTTGAAAACCCCCAATTTCAATAGAATTGAAATTGTTGGGTGTATTTGAGAAAAATGATAGCTTGATTTGAAAGTGGATTTGATGAAATTATTTGATTTGATTCTTAAGAAAATTGGATTAAAATGAAAGATGATTGGAAAAGGAATGAATTTGATGAAAACCTATGATTTGGATATGAAATAAAAAGGCATATTGAAATTGAAATTGGGAACTTGAATTGCGAATGATGAAATTATTTGAAATGATTGATTTTACCATTATCAATTTATTGATTGTTTTAAGCACATGTGAGCCTATGTAGTTAGTGGGTGATTAGGAAAAGAACTCTAGGACTCTGACTTCCTTGAAATGGATTGATGATGACAACACTAACTAAATTAAGTTTGACATGTTTTCCCATAATGGGTCTCATAATGAGGTGTTAATTAATTTATTGTAACGGGTCCACTATTGGGGTGTTAATTCATGTTTAGACATATATCTTTAGCTGTGATGAGTGTGAGGATACTATTTCCATAAATTAATATACTACTGAGCTTATGAACTTGTTGATTTGTTTTGTTTGACTCGATTAAGCATGCCATTGGTTATATAACTATTTTATTCATGCAAACTATTTTATATAAATGGTTCATATAAAATGTTTAGTTAAGCCTATTTTGATATATCTACCATCTTTTTGAGTTAAAATAATGTTTTTTTGAAAATATGTAAATGCCTTACCTTTCCTTATTTTATTTAAATTGAAATCACACATGGTTTATTATTATGGAATTGTTTATGGAATCTTGGTGGTATCCTGCTGGGTTGTTTAGCTCACACCCTACCTTTTCTTTCAGATGTTTATAGATTATCTTATACTAAGTCCAAGAAAAGGGAAAATTCCACTTACAGGTGGTGGGTGTACTTGATTCATGGGACCTAGAGTGATGGAGGTGACCAATAGAGATGTTATCCACCCTTTACATGGGTTTTTTTGAATTTCCTTATTTTTGAAGATGTTGTGTATTTTAGTGATTTACTATTTGGGTATTGTTTTAATAGTTTTTTCTTGGTACTTTCTTCTTGAGGAGTGTTGAAATATTAACTTGTATCATTTATCTTATGCAGTTTTACGGAAAAACCATTCCCTCTTGATCTTGATATGATTCTAGGTGCTATTATTCAACCTTTGGAGATTAGGAATGCTCTTCAGGATATGTTAGGGCTGGATCGGGAATCAGTGTACTGGGGTATCTAGACTAGTTTGTGAAAAACACTCATGTCCACAAAGAGGCATAATAATTCACTAAAATTTAGGAGTGGAATCATAGGATAAAAATCTCAGGATATAAAACCCCATCTTGAAATGATCCCACAAAACAATACAGTGCTACAATTACTCACATTACTACAATTTCAATCCACACAGTAAGTCCACTGTGCTACAGTAATTAATAGTGGGAAGTCTTTAGTGCTACAATACCCTATCAGTGTCACCATTCAGTTATGCTACAACAACTATGTGGAAGTCTATATCATTAAAATATTGTTGTCAATGTCGTTAGTCAGCCTTGATATAGTGGTCAACTTTTCTACAGTACCATTGTCAGTATCGCTTCTTAACCTCGAGCGACCTCACCACAGAGGTCAAACTGTGAGAGTTTTAGTATGTTGTATAAGATAAGCCACTCATAGTTGGTCCAAATTCATCCAATGGATCATGATACACCATTCCAATAATGACAGTAATTCCTCATGACCATATGTGCATTTGAAATTTAGAGTAATTTTGAATTTTCAAATTAGTGGATGAACCAAATTTTTAATCGGGCTTCAAGGTAGAATTAAAAAAAATTAACCTCTCAAAATATGTGTTTTGTACATTTAATGAATGTATAATGGTGTATGAGAGGTTCAAGAGAGAACTAGGGGGATGTAGGGCTAGTTGGGCTGCAGTTTGTAGCCACCAACTAGTCGGTGGGGCTGGCAGTGGCCTGGGTGGAACTACAGGGACCAATGTCTAGGCTATGGGGTTAAAGGGGGTAAAATTAATATTTTACCCCTCTAAATTTTAATGGGGTAAATCCTATTCCCCCTTATTTTATCTTTCATGAACACGACCCCCTTCCTTCCCTCTTCAAGCCCCTTCAGGGGGGGGGGGTGTTATAAAGGGATTTTCTAATCGATTAAAGATGAATCCTTGGTTCTATAAACCTATGTTAATACTCTCCCAATATAATTTTAATTTCCCTCATATCCAGTTTAGGTTTTGGTTCTGATTCCATCATAGCATGGTGGAATCATCTAAATGAGATGGGGCTTTCACTCAGCCCTCGTAAAGAAGGACCAAAGACGATGTCTTCCCGTTTTCGCATGCCATTATAATGGATATATGTTTTCATATTAATTTTTCATAAGGTTTTACTTAAATTTAAATGGAATTTATTAAGGAATCAGTGACACACATTAGGGCCTTGTCCTAGATTGAGGACGGGGTCATGCCATAGGTCGCAAACATGCATTTGTTTGCGGTTCTGGTGTGAAAAGGATTTCTAGTGAGTTTTTGAAAAAGATAAAAATTCAATTTAAATGGTTAATTAATTTATAATAATTAAATTAATTATAAATGATTATAATTAATTAAATTAAATTATTTTTGATGTGATTTATGTCTGCGCAAGGGTAGGTGATAGTCGAACGGATCTGGTGAGGCTCAATGGGAGCGGCTGGTGAGTGTTTAGCCTTTAGGCCTAGTTTAATTATTATTTTTAATTATTATAAGTTTATAATAGATTTATATAGTTAATTATAAATGGTTTATAATTGATTACTCAACATGGTGTCTTGAGACGGGTTCTCAAGAGTTGATTCAGGTCTTAGATAGGCTTAGGCGATAGTTATTGAGTTACCTTAAATCCGAAATTGAATTGTTGATAAGGTAGGCGGTTTCTAGACTAGACCTATGAATTTTATGTATATTTTTATGATGAATTATATGTGAGGTCATGTAATATCTTATGTTTCAAGTGGTTTGAAAATTACATAGGTAATTTGAGTTTTTAGTTTGGTGGGCGAACCGAATTTCAATTTAAGCTTTAGAATGGATTTATGAGAGTTTAACCATAAAAATTGTTGTTTTTAGATGTGGGTTAAGGCCTAGAAGGTACCTCAGGAGTTTATTTTAGTTATGGGTTCATCATTATTAAAAACATCAGGGTTTGGAAAAGCAAATAGGGCACACAATTAGTGCATAGTTAGTGTTAACCATGCACCCCAAACTGTGCAACCCTATAAGGGCATCACATGGTTTGTAAAACTGTACACCTGAGGTCACATGAATATTTGAGAAATATACATTAAATTTAAGAGATAAATTCATGATTGACACATTTTTTTCTAAATATGTTCCTAGTAGTGTGAGGGGGTGGCCTTTTGGGTAGTGGGTGCACACAGTTGGTGCATGTCTAGACAAACCGTGCAACATAACTGTGCACCCCTTTTAAAAGGGAGAAACTTTGATTCTAACCCTCCCTCATTTTAACCCTTAAGCCTCATTTTATTTCCCTATTTCTACAAAACATCCACCATGGGTGATCTCTCCTTATCTCTTACCTAGATTTTTTTGGATCTCTGCTATACAGTGTTTGATTAAAGTGTATTTCATCACATTGGATCCCTCTCAGTAAGAATAAGGATCCTCTTGCTTCTTTTATCAGTTTTTTTTTCTAAAGTGGATGAAATTTCCATGTATGATCATATCTTCTATTTTTAGGGTGTTTTTCTATTCTTACATTTCCTCTCATTTTGACTCGAACCAAAATCCAATATCGTATGAGTAAAGATTCTTAAGCACAAGGTAGGTGGTTCCTAGCTTAATCCTAATTTATACAGTTTTTTATGTAGAACATGATAAATAGGAATGAGTGGGGTGGTTTTTGTGTGAATGTTTATTTATTTATTTATTTTTATATCATTAATGAGAGATATAAAAGGTTAGTCACATATTTTTTAAAGTATGGTTGAGCCAGATATGGCATGGAAGAGGTGAAATGGAGTTTCATATTGGTTTAGCAGGATATTTTTGATTATATAATTCATTTAAATTGATCCAATGGATATGTGGATTCTAAGGAAATGTATAGGGCATGGCCTGAGATATCTTAGGTTATGTTAATAACCAAAATTGAGGAACATGGTTCATCAGGTTGGGGCGGATGGTGATAACCGATGCTGCAATTGGGTGATGTGGTTTGTAGGTGGTGTTAGAGGTTCATCAGAGGTGTGGCTTAAGTTTTTGGTTATTTCTGCTCATCAAAGTTGGATGATATCACCATTGGGGTGGTTTGAACATAGTATATGGACCCATTGAGGTGGTTTTGACCACTTGATGTGGGTATAGGCCTCTGTAGACTTAGAGACAGAGGTGATGGTACTGTTAATAAGAATAGAGGTGGTGCTCACTGTAGAAATCCATGTGCGATGGTCTGTGTGAGACCATTAGATGGGGGATGAGGCTCACCGATATTATATGGATTACGATTTGGGACTATGGAAAGATGGATATCACCATGCCTTGGGACATTGGGCTATTGAGATGAAGATGATTTAATAAATGGAAGTCTAATGGACTTGTGATATATTTATGGGTGTGCCGAAGGGATGCCAGATTTAATCGACATGTTGTATATGTGGTAATGGTTGGAACATGATGCCGTGTGGCATGGAAATGGATGGGGGACTGAGGGTTCTTCCAGTATGATAGACAGTAGATGAATCATTCCACTTTGGCATTGGCCGATGTAATTAAAGGCTCCCTTATGGTTGTTAAGCACAAGTGAAGCATGCTATGTGATTTGTGAGTAGTTTATATTTATTTACATTTTAAATAAACTAGTATATGTATGGATATAATATAGTCACATTTTTTTGGTGAAATAATGAGTTCATACTCACAACCTTCATGGTCCCCTAAAGATGCTTGTAAACTTTATTACTTTGAGTGCAGAAAAGGGAACAGGTGGATGGTCTGAACCTTAGTAAGTTGGGTTGTTCTATGGACATATAGGATGATGTCATAATTTTTGGTATATGGACCAGGTGGATCATTTGAGATAATTTGGTGATATTTTTTGGGATTTTTTTTCTTATTCTCACATATTAATTACCCATGAATGATCTTACTTTGATTTGTATGACTTTCATGGCATATGAATATTATCTATTATGTGAAATAGGTTTAATTTTGGATCATTATTATTTTTGTTATTTATGTTGCTTCTGTGGTTTCTAGTATAACACTTACACATTGTTTTCATTATTATTAGTAGTATTTTACCATGATTATTATCATCACCAGAGGTTATAGTCACACCACTATCACCCAATAGATCCTTGCTGCTAGTTGGCAGCCTTTGGCATATGGAGAGGTGTGCCTAAGGCCAGGTGGCACACTAACCTAGAGAACTAGATTAGTGGCTCTTAGTTTAGGGAATTATAAGTGGTATTATAGCCTTTATCTTGATCATAAAGTGAAAGTAGCGTTCATATGGTTTCTAAGTGGTTTTAATGGTGGGTTTTTGAAACTGTTAGTTATTTGGGCTATAGTGGAATTAAGCCTAGGAAAGTGTCAGAACATGGGATGGAGGTTGTGACATGAATTTGGCCAGTTCCTGCATGAAATAAATTCCAATTTACTAGAAAAAAGGTATTTTTTGGTATTTCATGATTAAAGTTGAGCTATTTGATTAGATTAATGTTTAATTTGATGTTGTTGATTTTTGTTTGGACTCTTGGACTGAGAGGCAAGAGAAGAGAAATTATGAATCATGAAAATAACTTTGGTTATCATGAAATATGTGTGTGATTTTGATTGTTTCTTAGAACTAGTAATAAAGTAAAGGGGTTTGGGCTATTTAAAATGCCAATAATAGGCTAAACAGTGTTTTCCTGGATAGCCTGTTGGTAAAATTCTACTCAGCTAGCCCAGGTATGTGGTTACTCAGGTGATTTTTTTGTGATCCTATGTGTGTATTGTGTATGTGGAGATTGAATATTATATGAGTAGACAATAATAAGGAAAATTTATGAGGTATTTTGAAATGTCAGCAAAAGGCCGAATAGTGTTTTCCTATATAACCTCTTGGTGACATTCTACTCAGCCATTCTAGACATATGGTTTCTTGTGTGATTGATATGTGATTATATTTGGGTGTGGTTTATGTGATACCTAACTCTAATATGGGTAGGAAAGGGTCCATGGGGTTGGATGATATGTGTTATGGGTGTGGTAGGAGAGTGTAAGTGTGGTAATATGCGTTTCCTGTTACAACTTTCCCTATTTTTGTTATAAATGTTGTTATCATTGGTTTTGACCATGGATTTTGGATCGCAATGTCATGCAACCTAGATAGGATATAGTGGAGCATCAGGAGAGAAGAGATGTGGTGCTACTAGGGCATTCATGGGATAAGGTACCTAAGGGTGGTAGTGAACATGAGCCACATGTAGAGGCTCTGAGGTAGGTGGGACAACCGAATTAGAAAATGGAGTTTTTTCTATGACTAGATGAGTAGATCATGGTGAGTTTGGTGCGGGTCATTCAGAGAATTGAATGGGGAGCTCAAAGAGTTGAGACATCCATGGAATATCTAAAATGAGAGTTTCAGTCACAACACCCCCCTTTGTTTTAGGGTGAGGGTGTACCATAGGTAGTGGAGTACTGGATAGAGTCTATGAATACTATATTCAATTAGATTGAGACACCCCCATGGAAGAGGGTGAAGTTGGCCACTTATATTCTTAGGGGACTATAAAAGCATTGGTGGGTCATACAGGCAACTGCAGGTAGGCATGAGGGACTGACATAGAAGGACTTTGAGGCTATGTTCTTTGAGCATTTATTCCCTGATACATTGAAGGTAGATCGAGCTCGCAGGTTTATTAACTTGTTGTAGGGATACAAATTAGTCATGGACTATGCTGGGAGGTTCACATACCTATTATATTTTTCACCCTCTGTGGTAAGAGATGACATCACCAGGGTGAGATGGTTTGAGGACAGTTTGCGATATGCAATCAGGGTAAAAGTGAACATTTCCAGGTTGACATCATTCTCAAGGTAAGTGAATCAAGAATTGATATTATAGCGGAACATGATAAATAAGACCTTACCGAGCTGGAAAGAAACATCAAGTGATCTAGTCAATAGAGATTTAGGTAGCTGGAAGTGAGTCTGGGAGGAGTCTCAGTAGGTAAATTAGGAAAGATACTTGGGTAGGAAACCAAGGAGTGTATCATCGATAATATGCTTATAGTGTGGGAATATAGGACATGTTTGAACTCAGTGTGAGTAGCCTCCAAAGGAGTGCTGGTCATGCAGGAAGATGGGTCATTTGGAGAGGTTTTGTTAGAAGATGTCTTAGATATATGGGATTTGGGGACCATGTCATACTTATAGAATTGAGTTAGGATCGAGCACAATACTAGTAGAAGGTAAATGAGATATGACTATATGTTCGTAGTGTGGTAGAGAGAGAGAGAGATACTGGTCATGAGGGGTAGTGGCTGATAGCAAGTACAAATCTATAGGGAAGATAGGAATTAGGAATTCAGGCTTTAGTCCAACTTCATGGGGTTGTGTTGATAGGTTCAGAGTAGGATAAAGAGCCGATGATGATTAGAGGTACACCATGATCATGGTTCTATTCTTATGTTTTTTATGAAAAAAACTGGTGAAAAAAGGTGCACATATGATAGATGAATTAACTAGGTGTTGGTTAATATGTGTGCATCTGAGTGATTCATGATTTCTAGAGGATGCATTGGAATCAGGGATCTTTTAAGCATCAAGTGTTATATGGGACTTTTGGGTATCATCTATGGTATGGGATCACATTGGAATCATATGAAATGTGGGTATGAGTTGGGAATCTGAGGAGATTCAGGTTTGATGACCTGTGTTGTTTGGGATGTGTGTGTCTACGGGAATGGTCGGTATGGGACCATCAGAATACTGGGAGTTGGGTCAGGAAGCAACTAGGTAGGTGATTCCTATGGTGGAGAGTGACATAGGAATAATTATCCTATTGATAGAGTATTTGGGGGTAGTTTAGACTGTGGAAATGATATGGATATATTTGGTATCATCTCATGGTATGGGAAAGTAGAGAGTGGGATGCTCAGGTTAAGAGAGATCTTGGGTCATCATATGTCCTAATAGATCATGGACGAGCTATAGTAAGGTGGGGAGGTTGTAAGATTCTACATTTCAAGTGGGTTGAATATTATAAAGGAAATTTGAGTTTTCAGTTGGCGGTCATACCAAATTTCAATTTACAATTCAAAATGGATTTTTGAGAGTTGTAACCCTCAAAAATGTTTTTTTAGATTTGGGTTAAGGCCTAGAAGGTACCTTAAGTGTTTGGTTTAATTCTGGGTGCATCAGACTTCAAAAGGCTGAGTTTTGGAAAAGCCAAGTGGGGGGGGGAGGGGGATACAATTACCACATTGTTAGTGTTGACCGTG
The DNA here is from genome assembly GCA_963277665.1 of Viscum album. Taxonomy (NCBI): domain Eukaryota; kingdom Viridiplantae; phylum Streptophyta; class Magnoliopsida; order Santalales; family Viscaceae; genus Viscum; species Viscum album. Next base: position 1,778,582,641 of record OY728131.1, on the reverse strand, counting down.
CACCCCAAACCATGAGAACCTATAGGGGTGTTACATGGTTTTTCAAATCATGAATTTGAGACCACATTCCTATACAAGACCTTTTCTATAAATTTAAAAGAAAATGCATGGTTTTTCTAACCATGTGCCTAGATGTTCAGGGGGTGGCCTTTTGGGTAGTGGGTGAACATGGTTGGTGCACAATTAGCTAAACTGTGTGTCTTAACTTTTCACCCCTTTTGAAAGGGTGAAATTCAGATTCTACCCCCCACCTTTTATCCCTTAAGCCTCATTTTATTTCCCTCTTTTTTTATAACATCTACCTTGGGTGATCTATCCTCCTCCCTCACCTAGGATTATTTGGATCTCCTCCATACAATGTCTGATCCAAGTGTTGTTCATCGCATTGGATCCCTCTCAGTAAGTCTAGGGATCCTCATGATTCTTTTCTCAGTTTTTTTTGCCATAGTGGATTCTATTTACATGCATTCTCATATTCCCTATTTTCAGGGCATTTATATATTATTCTATTTTCTCTCATTTCAGACCAAACCAAAGGCCGACATTGGATGAGTAAATATTCTTAATCATGAGGTATGTGGTTCCTAGATTACTCCTAATTTATATGTGTGTTTATGTGACATGTGATAAATAAACATGAGTGGGGTGGTCCGGGTGCAAACATTTTTGTATTGATTTATTTTTATATCATTCATGAGAGATTATAAAGGGTGGTCTCATATTTTTTAAAGTATGGTTGGGCTAGGTATTCCATGGAAGGGGTGAAATTAAATTATGTGTTGGCTGGACAAGATATTTATAGTTATGTAATTCATTTAAATTGAGTCGATGGATATGTGGGTTTCATGGGAATGTGTTGGGCATGGACCATGAGATTTTGGGTGATGTTAATCACTATAATTATTGAAACATGGTTCGTTAGGTTGGGGTGGATGGTGATGAACGATTCCATGATTGGGAAATGTGGTTTTCAGGTGGCTATGGAGGTTTTCCGGAGGTGTGGCTTAGGTTTTTGGTGATTTTATCCCACCAAAGTTAGAATATAGAACCATTGGGGTCATGTTCACATAGGATTAGGACCCATTGAGGTGGTGTTGACCACTTGATATGGGTGGAAGCCTCTGCAGACTTAACAGAATAGGGGATAGTGATGACCATTAGAATGGAGGCAGTGATCACTATAGAAATCCATGTGTTATGGTGTGTGAGACCATTAGATGGGGGATGAGTCTCACCGATATGCTGGGGCCGATGGGATGAGACTATGGAAGGGTGAATATTTTCATGCCTTGGGATGTTGGGCTATCGAGCTGAAGATGATTTAATAAATGAAAGTCCAATAGACTTGTGATATATTTATGGGCATGCTGAAGGGACTCCCAGATTTACTCGACATGTTGTATATGTGATAATGGTTAGAACATGATTCCTTGTGAAATGAAAATAGATGGGGGACTAAGGGTTATTTTGGTATGAAAGATAGTGGATGCATCCTTCCACTCCTACATTTTCAAGATAGGTAAAGGCTCCCTTGTGGTTTTTAAGAACAAGTGAAGAAGATAATGTAATGTGTGAGTAGTTTATATTTATTTATGTTTTACATACACTGCTATATATATGGATATAAGATAGGCACACATTGGTGGTGGATTACTGAGTTCATAATCACACCCTGCATGGGTCCCTTGTGATGCATGAAGGCTTTATGGTTTTGAGTGTTGGAAAGGGACTAGGTGTGTGGTTTGGACCTTAGTGAGTTGGGTTGTATCATGGGTGTATGAGACGATGTCATAGTTTTTTTTGTATATGAACTAGGTGGATCCTATGATCCGATTTGGTGATATTTTTGGGTTTTTATTATATTCATATATGATCAAACCATGGATGATATTTCTTTTCTTTTTATGAGTTTCATGGTATATAGATATCATTTTTATGTAAAACTGGTTTGTTTTTGTCTCATTATTGTTGGTATTATTTATGTTCCTTTTGCTATTTCTATTATAAATATTAAATAGTGTTATTATTGTTATAATCATTATTTTATTATCGTTATTATCCTAATTAGAGGTTATAGTGTACCCACTATTACTCAATAAAACCTTTCTACTATTCATCATCCTTTGGTGTATATGGAGGCATGCCTAAGGTCAGATGGAACACCAGCCTAGAGCACCGGATTAGTGGCTCTTAATTTGGGGCATTATAGGTCACGCCACCAGGGGTGCATGTATGTTTAATTTAAATTATTTAATGTTTATTTAATTTTTAAATTAAATTAATATGTTCTAGGTAGAAAAAAGTGTCAAGTCCATGCTGGGCCTTGTGTACCAGTCTCATGCATCAACCGCTAATGGATGAGGCATTGGATGTTGACTAGAATAGAATACTGAGACCCCTTGAGAGGGGTGAAATTGAATAAAAATGAATTAAACCATTATATTATGGACTTATTATAGGATCCTTAGATCTTCCTCATGGATAAAGGTGTTGAGTTGGTATCAGATGACCCCAATGGGTTATATCATGGCCATGGGTTAAGTGAGTGACCAACCTTAAGAGACCATGGAGCTTGAGATGGGATTTATTCCATATCTACAGTGGGTTGCATATGGTTATACCCTAGAGGGACAATGAGTTTATTCCTAGATTGGGACTTGGTGAGGATGTGTTACCCTTGGGAATGGGTATGGGTCAGGTGTTCTAAATTCGGCAGGAGGACCCCCAAGTGGGTGTCCTTGTTTTATGGTGACCTAGGGGACCCCAGTGAGTGCCCCGATGATGTATTGACCCCACTAAGAGGGTGTTTTATGGGATATATAAAGATTATGAGTTTATTTTTTTTGAAAAACCTGATTATTTATTCATTTTATGTTGGGAATTGGTATATGTCCTCATGGTAGTTTTTTATAAAATAGAAAATTCCCCAGGGGTGAATTTTTATTATGTGATACCTGACTGAGAAAACCTCTCGTAGAATAGGTCTATAATAATAAAAGTTAGGATTCCATGGATTTGGATCCCCAATGATACTTATTAGGGATTCTATAGATTTGGAGCCCAGTTTATGCTATTTGGACTATCATAGGGTGGGACCCCATACTCCTAAGGATATAAATGAGCTACCATGGATTTGGAGTCGGTATACCATTGGAGTTGCCACTGACCTGGAGTTCAGTGTTGTAGAAACCATGAATTTAGAGCTTGTATGTTTGTACTATCATGGTATGGGACCCTGGAGTTGTGAAGATACAGTTGGGATGCCATGGATTTTGAGTTGGTATACTGTTGGAGCTTGCATAAACTTGGAGCTCAGTGCTAGAGCTACCATGGATTTGGAGTTCGAATGTTTAGAATGTCATGGGATAGATTCACATATTCAGAAGGATATTGTTGGGGATGCCATGGATTTTTAGCCTTCATGTTACAAGGTTAGCATGATTATCCCTATGTGATTAGAGACACCCTGACACTGAAAAAACTAGGTGTGGTCGATCGGGGTTACAGACCTAAGGATCAAAAATGGTTATTTATTTATTTATTTTCTATAGTGTATTTATTTTTTCCAACTAAAAATGTCACATGAACATGTTAATTAATTCATATTATTTGTGGGATCATGCTGGTGGTTCCCTACTGAGTTTTGTACTCACACCCTACTCGAGTGGTCATGACACCTGGGTACCTGATAAAATCCAAACTTGGTTGTAGATATTGGTTGGGTTGAGGCCTAGTATTATGTGATTAAGATAGATCAGTTCAAATGGATTTATTGATTGGGATGAGGTGAGGCTCATAGTTTTGATAGATCCCATATTCCTTGTTCTTTTATTTATTTATCTTGTATATGTTGATCGGTCTTGTAGGTGATTGTTGTTGTATGCCTTGTATACCTATATGTTATTATTTTATTTATTATGACAAGATAAATTTATTTATTTTTATGCATACTCTAGTATTATTGATTCTTGATTATTTATTTATGATTTCTCACTCTAATATAAGGGGTATAGCCTCTCTATAGTACCTCCTTAGACCCATATGCTAGTCCAAAACCTCTAACATATAGGGAGGTGTACCTGAGGTCATGTTGCAAACCAATTTGACTATTGTTCAACATGAGCTAGGGTGGGGTGTTACAAAGTTCTATCAAAGCCTATTTTATTTGAATTACTATTTGGGGCATGGTAGTCATGGGATATAGAAATGTGTTGAATCCTGTGATGGATACCAGGTTGGTTCATCAAGAACACCTATTCTAATAGGAATTCCAAATTACTATAAATGGGATTGAAGGTATGGATTTTAGATGTTGCATTTGATATGATTTTCACCACATGTGAAACACATGGTGTTTGAGGTTGATGATTTTATCAATGGATTTTGATTCTTGTCCTGTTGGAAAGTGACCGATTATGGATTTGGATCTTGACCCATAGAGTCAAGAGGAATCTATACAAGAATCATACTAGGCATGTAGGATTCACATGACATGTTACGGTGCGATCTTATCACTAACTGAGGTTCAACTATCCAAAGTATCAGTAAGTTATCATACAATATTTTCCTATATAAGTAATTGATATCATTACACTCAATTGGATCACCATGTATATATATTTTCTTTTAATAGCAAGTCATGTAGATCCATGGTGAGATACTCGATAAGGAATATGGTGGTACAAATCCTTGGAGCACGAGACATGTAATGACCCTAGTAGGCCAACATTGGAACATGATGCCTTAGTTATAACCTCTTGTGGGTTGAGAGTATTTGGGTTTGGTTACTTAATGTGTCATTAACAACTTATATGGTGTTTTCCCATATATATTAGAATAAAATTCTACTTAACTGAGACAGTGGTTGTGGTTCTCCTAGTATGAATCATCTAGGATGACCTCATTGGTTGTAGTAGTAATGACTGATGGGTGTGTGATTATATATGGGGTAGTCCTGTATGTGGATTCTCTTGAGAATCAGTGCTGTAAAGAAACAAAATTTTGAATAAATCTTGCTTCCTAATTTTTGTGTGTTATTTTATTTTTTTATACTCAACAAAACTGTTTCATTTGATAACATGAGTATAATTAAAATGAGACCATTGGGTTTTGACTGTCATATGACCATTGGTCAATATGACCGTTGTAAACTAAACGTTTCGATTATTGTCTCTAAATACACGTAATCTTTGTTAATTAATATAGAAAGAAGATTCGATGGCCTCACCCAGTAGTCTTGGACCGATCGAAGCCCATCTAACAGAACTTAGGAAGGAGGTAGCACCACAGGGCTTTTCTCTGGACCAAACCCAAGCCGAACTTCATCGTGTGAAGGTAGAACGGAATCACCTTTGGGAGAAGTTCAAACTGGTAGAAATTACTACTCGTGCGATGTTGGCCGAGCCTCCCTCGGATTCTCTCACCTTAGCACACCTTACACTTAGGTCCTATGCTGGTGTGATAAGGGGCCATGTAAGGAGACTATAACTGCCTTGTGTAATCCTTTGTTTTAAATAAAAATTGGGATTTCTTCTTATGATGAAGTTTATGAATTTTCAAATGACCGGATAAATATAGTATGCATATTTTTGATGAATTTTAGAAAAAAGGATATTTTAAAAATGTTTATGTAAACCTTAAATAATTAAAAACGTGTAATGATATTCAAAAAATGGTCTTCTATAATTATGTCCAGTACGAAATTTAGAGTCTAATAAGATCAACTTGATTTTTATGAATAGTAAATTATGAATAGTGATTTTATGATTAGGATTAGTAATGTGTCCAAATGGATTATTAATCTCAAGTATTAATATAATCTAGGCACCTTGATTAAGTAATGTGATTCAATAAAATGGTTAAATAACGGTTTCATAAATTATTATTCAAGTATTAGTTTTCTCAGGTGAATAGTGTTTTTTAATTAAAAATTAAATTAAAAATATTTATAAAAATATATTTATAAAATGGATTTCATTTTTGAACTCAGAGCATCGATATTATGTTAAGGTAATTTTTGGGGTTTTTTTCTGAAAAAATGAATTTTTGGTGAATAGTGTATTTATTTAAAAATTAAATTAAAAATATTTAGAAAATTATTTTTATAAAATGGAGTTCATTTTTGAAGTCAGAGCATTTATATTTGGTTAATGTAAAATTTTGGGATTTTTTCTGAGAAAGTTGAATTTTCAGTGAATAGTAAAAATACAGTTTTAGGGTTTCGGTATGTTTAATGACATCATAATTGTGTCATGATGATGCCATGATATATTTTAAGGGATGGTCGACTAAAGGGGATGACTTATTGTATGAGGTGTCCCAAGTGGCCAATACCATGGGCAAGCCCATGGTTTTGCCAAAACCACCAATGAGGTGTCCCTTGGCCATTAATGCCTTGTCCCCTCACTTTCCCTATAAATACCAAGAAATCCTCTCATCAATTCGACTCCCCACTCTCCCCCAACGAAGTTCTGGTCTAATTACCTCCCAAGAAGTCCTCCCAAGGTGCCCCCAAGCCCTCAAGGTCCCAACCTTTGAGTTTTAAGAGTTACGTTTTAAGGTAAGGGATCCGACCTCTCTCTTTCCTTTCAAGTAATCTCTTTTATGTAATTTATTTTATGCTCCATGTTCTTATGTTGGAGGATGTTCTTTTATATTAATATTACTACCCTTTTCATTTTCATATGATGAGAGACCCCCTCTTGCTCTCATCAATTCGTTTTAATAATGTTTAAGTGGCGCCGTTAGGCTGCCAAATTTTTAAGTGGTTCTTTCACCCTTCTCGTTTTCAAGTTCTACTTTCATGTCAAGTCTTTCAAGTTACTTTTTATTATGTTGGGGTATGATATCTATATCTATCATACTGATATTTTATGATCATATTATGAGATACCCCATTTTATCTCTTCAATTCAGTATTTTGAAGTTTTAAGTGGCGCCGTTAGGCTGCCGAATTTTTAAGTGGTTCTTTCACCCTTCTCGTTTTCAAGTTCTACTTTCATGTCAAGTCTTTCAAGTTCCTTTTTATTATGTTGGGGTATGATCTCTATATCTATCATACTGATATTTTATGATCATATTATGAGATACCCCATTTGATCTCTTCAATTCAGTATTTTGAAGTTTTAAGTGGCGCTGTTAGGCTGCCGAATTTTTAAGTGGTTCTTTCACCTTTCTCCTTTTTCAAAGTTCTAATTCCATGTCAAGTCTTGAAATTCCCTTTTTATTATGTTGGGTTATGATCTCTATATCTATCATACTGATATTTTATGTTCATATGATGAGAGACCCTATTTTATATCATCATTTCATTTTTGGTTGAAGTTTATGTGACGCCGTTAGGCTGCCAAGTTTTCATAAGAGAAATCTTATTTTTGTCTTCCTTTCATGTTCTTCATTTCATATGGTATATTTTCAAATTTCATTACCATGTTCTTAAATCCCTTATATTCTGTCCCTATACTTTTTTATGGGTCATTTATGAATGTTTGACCCATGTCCCCTCTCTTTTCAGCGTTTTCTAAAACCCTGTAACGTAGTCGTTGTGCTGCAGAATTTTCGTCTCAAAATGCCTCTCTCTTTTTCTCAAAATTATTTTATGTTATTAAGTGAATACTCAAATCTATTATTTCTACAGTGGTATTCACATATATATCAAATTTTTTTATTTTAAATTCTGCGATTTACATACATGAAACCCGCTTTCCCTTTCCGTGGGTTTAAAGTGACATAAAGATTATGTCTTTAATGCAGTTTTTAAAACGTTATGATTATGAAATGAAACCCATTTCTTTTACGCTATATGAGTTGTTTATGTAATTATTGATGATGATATATGTGGCTCTCATGATAATAAAGACATGTCAAGGGTGCGCCCAGATAGCGCTCCAATGCATTGGGTAAATACTTAATCTCTAGAGATGACTTTTTAGACTGATACCTTGGTGAATAACCTTGGTAATTTTTAATGGCACCTTGGGGATGGACCTTGGTGAAACGAAATGATTTTCAATATTAAATGTTGTAGCCACATCTTCAAGTTATGAAAAATGTTATTTTTATTATGATATATCTCATGATTTCTTTCTCATGCCTTAAAGCTCTTTTCATGACCTTATTGAAGTATCTCAAGTTCACTTGTAAAATGTTCCTCTTGTTTCCCTTACTGGGCCTTCTGCTCACCCTTTCTTTTTATGTATGTCCCCAGGTTATGAGATGCAGTAATGAACCTAGGATGAAAATAAGGATAATCCTTTCAAGTGTTTAAGAAGAATGTTTTATTTTTTCATGTTTTAGGTTCCTGGTTTCCAAGACACTAAACCTTAAAGATCCTCGGTTGTGTAAAATGTAATGAAAGTTTATGTGATAAAAAGGCGGGATGCTATAGTTGGTATCAAAGGGTGGTTTATTTATTTGTGGAAATTAGGATATGAAAAATTTAGGAAGAAGCCTATAGAAAAGTTTATATATAGGAAATCTTCCTGGTATTTTGGTGAGTATTGAGTAATGGGTTTCCAAGAAAATACATCCCTGTTTGGATATGAGCAGGTAGAGGCAGCTCTGACACAGATGTACATAGGGGTAAAACCCAAAAACACTACTTTGAGCTAGACTCAAATGGGAACTGGTACACGACAACGGGCATTGCTGCACTCTTGGTTACGACACTCCTGTGGGATATGCTTTGGTAAATTCATAAGCTTAGTATGAACCATTATTAAAGGAACAAAGATAAAATAAAATAAAGATTCACATAAGAATATATGATCATGGATAACCTAGTTTGAAACCTAGGGGATCACAAGTTAGGGTATACTTTTCTTCTACAAGTTATCCTTATATGTTTTAAGTTCCTTTTCATGATTATTGGCTAAGTATTTAAGCCCCTAATTGTACTTTCTTTTCTTAGTTAATGGCGGGAAATGGAAGAACACGTCCCAACAAACAATGTGATAGGAAATGTGATGATTGCCGTATTAATATGACAAAGATGATTAGGGGATTAAAAGATTATTATTATTTTGGAAGACGTTCACTATTTTGGGGACCCTATATGATTGAGGTAAATAGATTACTACAGTATTTTCATTGAGGAGTAAGGTTGACTTATATTTTGAAGAATCGATGAATTTAAGGTGAAATTATGGTAATATAGGTTACTTATGGAAATGATTAACCTATCTTGGGGAAAATATGTTTAGGTTAACTACTTTTTTTATAAGATGTTGGGAGTGGTTGATGTTGTTTGGATATGAACAATGAAGCTTATTTTGGAAGACTATGTTATAAAATCCTTCTTGTACTTGGGTTTCAATCTTAGTTTGGTTTATTTCAAAGAATTTTAAGGACCGTTATTTATGGAATGGTCTATGATGAACTTTGGGTAGTACCATGGAACTTTGAAGATTTAAAAGTAGTTTCCATTCCTATGAGATTCTTTCTTTTTGAAGAGTTGTTTTACCTTACCCTTTCTGTTTTTGGGATAATGTTTAAAGATAGAAGAAATAGATAGTTAATCTTTTGTGGATTATGTGATTCTCTAGAAGATGATTCTTATGCTTTTGATGAGACCAAGTGTTTTTGAATTCTCATCGTTTGGAGAAAAGATTAGTTTTGGTAGCGACTTATTAAAGGATGAAACTCTACATGAAGGTAGGTATATTTTCTTATATTTTTGTTCTATGTAGTAAATGAATTCCTCAAAATTATGGAAAGGAATGTAAAACAAAAACGTTGTTGGTTTACGTTTCCTACTAGGTAATCAAATACCGTTTACACACATCATAAGTTTGGGATTTTATTATGGTTAACTTTCTCCTAATCATGTTTTCTATCACTCTCCCTCAGAACTTGACCCTTTGTTTTCTCCTCCATGTCCATGTTTTCCTACATGGAATCCTAGTATGGGTTAACTCGGGTGACCTTTGTACTTCCCTTTCTTTATTTTAAAGTAATAGTTTTACTGACTCCTTTTACGATGTGGGATTTTCAATGAAATTTCAAAACCCAATTTTAAAAATTGCGAGGACGCAATTTCTTAAGGGGGGAAGATTGTAACGACCCGAAATTTTGAATAAATCTTGTTTCCTAATTTTGTGTGTTATTTTATTTTTTTATACTCAACAAAACTATTTCATTTGATAACATGAGTATAATTAAAATGAGACCGTTGGGTTTTGACTGTCATATGATCATTGGTCAATATAACCGCTGTAAACTAAATTTTTAGATTATTGTCTCCAAATACAAGTAATCTTGGTTAATTAATATAGAAAGAAGATTCGATGGCCTTACCCAGTAGTCTTGGACCGATCTAAGACTATCTAATAGAACTTGGGAAGGAGGTAGCACCACTGGGCTTTGCTCTAGACCAAACCCAAGCCGAACTTCATCGTGTGAAGCTAGAACAGAATCGCCTCTGCGAGAACTTCAAACTGGTAGAAATTACTACTCGTGCGATGTTGGCTGAGCCTCCCTCAGATTCTCCCACCTTAGCACACCTTACACTTAGGTCCTATGCTGGTGTGATAAGGGGATATGTAAGGAGACCATAATTGCCTTGTGTAGTCCTTTGTTTTAAATAAAAATTGGGATTTCTTCTTATGATGAAGTTTATGAATTTTCAAATGACCGGATAAATATAGTATGCATATTTTTGATGAATTTTAGAAAAAAGGATATTTTAAAAATGTTTATGTAAACCTTAAATAATTAAAAATGTGTAATGATATTCAAAAAACGGTCTTCTACAATTATGTCCAGTACGAAATTTAGAGTCTAATAAGATCAACTTGATTTTTGATGAATAGTAAATTATGAAGAGTGATTTTATGATTAGGATTAGTAATGTGTCCAAATGGATTATTAATCTCACTTAAAGAAAGTATTAATATAATCTAGGCACCTTGATTAAGTAATGTGATTCAATAAAATGGTTAAATAACGGTTTCATAAATTATTATTCAAGTACTAGTTTTTTCGGGTGAATAGTGTTTTTTAATTAAAAATTAAATTAAAAATATTTAGAAAAATATTTTTATAAAATGGATTTAATTTTTGAACCCAGAGCATCGATATTATGTTAAGGTAATTTTTGTGGTTTTTTCTGAAAAAATGAATTTTTGGTGAATAGTGTATTTATTTAAAAATTAAATTAAAAATATTTAGAAAATTATTTTTATAAAATGGAGTTCATTTTTGAAGTTAGAGCATTGATATTTGGTTAATGTGAAATTTTGGGATTTTTTCTGAGAAAGTTGAATTTTTAGTGAATAGTAAAAATACAGTTTTAGGGTTTCGGTATGTTTAATGACATCATAACTGTGTCATGATGATTCCATGATATATTTTAAGGGATGGTCGACTAAAGGGGATGAATTATTGTATGAGGTGTCCCAAGTGGCCAATACCATGGGCAAATACCATGGGCAAGCCCATGGTTTTTCCAAAACCACCAATGAGGTGTCCCTTGGCCATTAATGCCTTGTCCCCTCACTTTCCCTATAAATACCAAGAAATCCTCTCATCCATTCGACTCCCCACTCTCCCCAAACGAAGTTCTGGTCTCATTATCTCGCAAGGAGTCCTCCCAAGGTGCCCCCAAGCCCTCAAGGTCCCAACCTTTGAGTTTTAAGAGTTACGTTTTAAGGTAAGGGATCCGACCTCTCTCTTTCCTTTCAAGTAATCTCTTTTATGTCATTTATTTTATGCTCCATGTTCTTATGTTGGAGGATGTTCTTTTATATTCATCTTAATTCCATTTTCATGTTCATATGATGAGATACCCCCTCTTTCTCTCATCAATTCGTCTTAAGAATGTTTAAGTGGCGCCGTTAGGCTGCTGAATTTTTAAGTGGTTCTTTCACCCTTCTCGTTTTCAAGTTCTACTTTCATGTCAAGTCTTTAAAGTTCCTTTTTATTATGTTGTGGTATTATATCTATATCTATAATACTGATATTTTATGATAATATGATGAGAGACCCCATTTGATCTCTTCAATTCAGTATTTTGAAGTTTTAAGTGGCGCCGTTAGGCTGCCGAATATTTAAGTGGTTCTTTCACCCTTCTCGTTTTCAAGTTCTACTTTCATGTCAAGTCTTTCAAGTTCCTTTTTATTATGTTGGGGTATGATATCTATATCTATCATACTGATCTTTTATGATCATATGATGAGAAACCCAATCTGATCTCTTCAATTCAGTATTTTGAAGTTTTAAGTGGCGCCGTTAGGTTGCTGAATTTTTAAGTGGTTCTTTCACCTTTCTCCTTTTTCAAAGTTCTAATTCCATGTCAAGTATTGAAATTACCTTTTTATTATGTTGGGGTATGATCTCTATATCTATCATACTTATATTTTATGTTCATATGATGATAGACCTTATTTGATCTCATCAATTCATTTTTGGTTGAAGTTTATGTGACGCCGTTAGGCTGCCGAGTTTTCATAAGAGAAATCTTATTTTTGTCTTCCTTTCATGTTCTTCATTTCATATGGTATATTTTCAAATTTCATTACCATGTTCTTAAATCCCTTATATTATGTCCCTCTACTGTTTTATGGGTCATTTATGAATGTTTGACCCATGTCCCCTCTCTTTTCAGCATTTTCTAAAACCATGTAATGTAGCCGTTGTGCTGCAAAATTTTCGTCTCAAAATGCCTCTCTATTTTTCTCAAAATTATTTTATGTTATTAAGTGAATACTCAAATCTATTATTTCTATAGGGGTATTCACATATATATCAAAATTTTTTATTTTAAATTCTGGGATTTACATACATGAAACCTGCTTTCCCTTTCCGTGGGTTTAAAGTGACATAAAGATCATGTCTTTAATGCAGTTTTTAAAACATTATGATTATGAAATGAAACCCATTTCTTTTATGATATATGGGTTTTTTATGAAATTATTTATGATGATATATGTGGCTTGCATGATAATAAAGACATTTCAAGGGTGCGCCCAGATAGCGCTCCAATGCATTGGGTAAAGACTTAATCTCTAGAGATGACTTTTTAGACTGATACCTTGGTGAATAACCTTGGTAATTTTTAATGACACCTTGGGGATGGACCTTGGTGAAACGAAATTATTGTCAATATTAAATGTTGTAGCCACATCTTCAAGTTATGAAAAATGTTTTTTTTATTATGATATATCTCATGATTTCTTTCTCATTCCTTAAAGCTATTTTCATGACCTTATTGAAGTATCTCAAGTTCACTTGTAAAATGTTCCTCTTGTTTCCCTTACTGGGCCTTCTGCTCACTCTTTCTTTTTATGTATTTCCCTAGGTTATGAGATGCAGTAATGAACCTAGGATGAAAATGAGGAGAATCCTTTCAAGTGTTTAAGAATAATGTTTTATTTTTTCATGTTTTAAGTTCATGGTTTCCAAGACACTAAACCTTAAAGATCCTCGGTTGTGTAAAATGTAATGAAAGTTTATGTGATAAAAAGGCGGGATGCTATAAGTGCCTTGTAGAAATATGGTTTGGGATGTGATGCCTAATATTTATGTATATGAGGACCCTAGAGTGTGTGTTCGGAACATTGGGTGTCATGGTTATTTGAGACGGTAGTGTGGATGATGCTTGTGAGTTGTGACTTGTATGAAATACCCTTATTGGGTAGTTCAGTATGTGTGTGCCTAGAGTTTTAAAATGGGAGAGAAAGTGATTCCATGAGTTATGAACTTTTTTTTGAGACTTGTTTTATGGGATCGGTGGAAAACCCTAGTGAACTTTGTGATACAACTTGGGTTTTAATTAGTTAGTTTCTATTGATGTGTGGGGGTAACCCGCACGATGGGTTAGCCCATGGTTATGAGTGTTGTTGAGGTGTAAATCATGGATACATGATATATTTTATGATTGATTCATGGGAAGTGATTCGTGGTTATGATATAGACATGGTGATGCCTCCGTGTTTTTGAGAAAGAGTATCCTAATTGATAATTCCTTGAGATGTGAGGCACTTAGAGTATCATGGTATTGAGGCTAGATCTGGAGGGTAGGACTGTTCGGGTGCCTGACCCTATTGTTATGGATGCATGTAGTACATGTTGAGAGTACGAGTGTATGCTCATTGTTTTAGAATAGTTCCTATGATATGGGAAAACATGTGAATAATTATGGCATAGGTTAGGTGTTTGATTTTGAATAGGAGAACTGAGGGTGGTCTTGGTTGGCTAGAGATGACATTCATCAAGGGAATCATTAATAGTTTTTGGGATGTGATCCTTGAGATAGGTGATATGTCAATCCCCTTTTTGGATGATATCATCTAGAATGATTTGGTTGGGAGGAACTCACATTTCATGGATCATGGCCATCCTAATTAAATTATGTATGATTAATGGGATTGGGTTTTATATCCAGGTAGTGCATGAGAATACACTCATTGGTTGGTTGAGATCAATGTAACATTCATTGGGTATGTGTGATGTTGTTGAGTTTTGGATCAATGAAAACTATCAATTGAAAGCGGACTGATGAGTTTTAAGGAGTTACCAGGGGCCAAGTAGCTTGGGGCTTATGGTGGAAAATGAGGTGTCCCTATTAAGAGAGGTGAAACCTTGGGTGGATTGAGTATGGTACTGTGATCGATCAAAGTTAAACCTAGTCAGATGCATCAAGGGTTGATGTAGTTCTTGATCATGGCTTAGGACGAGCGATACACGTATGATTATGGATGGATATGAGAATTTTTCACTCAAGGAATGGTATAATTAAATCTATATGGTGGGGTTTACACCAATGGATAATTGATATTGTTGATCCTCATTATGAATTTAATTTTTGGTGGGTGTTATGGATAATGTTACCTTAGGCTGGGAATGGGTGTTAAATTGGATTTTCAGGTTAGTGCTCGGTTATGAACAATTTCTTCATGCTCAACTATTATATTCTATGATGGGAAGGACATGGACCATAGAGATCGGGAATTTGACCCAGTTCTATGACATTGAGAATGTCCTTATATTGGGGAGCATGGTATTAGTTGTTGGTGCGCTGAACATCATGTTAAAAATGTTGTAGAGGTATGTGATTGGTAGTTGGATGACTATTGTAGACTTTTGGTACTGGTAGATAAATGGATCCGAATGAATCTAGGATCCTTGATGAATGTTGGGTATAAATTTAGATGTGATACTAGTTAGAGTTTTAACACTAGTGTTAGGATGAATTCAGGGTAATTCAAGCATGATCAGTTCGAGAATGAGTTGGTTCTCGTGGTTAGTGCATGGCGATGGTTTTAGATGATTTAGGACTCAAATGTGTGAATTTCACTTGAGGTTAGGGTTGAGCTTTAGTGGAGGTATCATAATGATCTCGGGTACCACTACGAGTATAGGAAGAAAGATCGGGTAATTTGGGAACACATCAGTAGTTGTATCTGAACATTTTGGGCCAGGTTGACCAGAGGAGGTATGATTGGTTGTTTTATGTGTAAATAGGTGTAATGAACTAAAAACTGCATTATATGCATCATTTTGTATATGATCGGTACATTTTAAGAATTGTTCAGGCTTTTCAAGGAAAATTCCGAATATCCGAGCTTTATGTATAGACAATATGTGCACACCCAATTGGGTTGAGATCCAGAAATGAGAATGGGAACTGACCTTTAATCAACATTCTCATGTATGATCGGATGCATTAAATGGAGAAACCATTATATAAATATCCTTAGAATGTGGGTGCAGTGCTTCAGTAGGTAATTCCAATGGAGGATATGCTGTAACATCAGAATTGGCAATTATGGGCTAAATACTATAGTGGGGAGCACCATGCATTTGACGAATAATTAGACAATGAAATGAGTGTGTGTCAGGATAGTCAAGATTAGGTAAGAACCATCCTGGTGTTTTCATGATGAATTCAAGTGGTGGATCATGTTTTAATGAGTTCAAAACCTTATGTTGGAATTGTGATTTTATAGCACATTTGGTATTTGAGGATGTAATGTGGACATTATAACAAGAATTGGAAATTGAGGTAGGTCGAGATGGGTTTTTGTATAGCCACCAGGACTTCTCAGTGATAAGAAGTGTTATAGTGTGGAAGTTTTTAATTCATCTTTACCATATGGGAATTTGAAATTTTGAGTAATTTTGAACTTTCAAATTAGTGGATGAGCCACATTTTTAATCGGGATTTGGGATAGAATTATGAAAGTTTGAACCTCTCTAAAGAGGTATTTTGGACATGGAATGGTGGTCAAATAGTGTATGGGAGGTTTATAAGATCACTAGGGGGATGTTGGGCTAGCTGAGTGGCTATCTGCAACCACCATCTAGACGGTACCATCCCACCGACTAACTAGTGGGGCTCGTAGTGGATTCGGTGCCACTGAAGGTTCCACTAGATAGCTGGTGGGGTTAAATGGGGTAAAAATTAATATTTAACCCCTTGATTTTTAAGGGGGATAACCCTATTATCTCCTTTATTTTCTCTTTCGCTTCCAGGGATGTCTCACCCCTTCACTCTTTAATCCTCTTCAAAGGGGGTGTTTTAAGGGGATTTTCTCATTGATTCAAGGTATGTACTTAGTTTCATCGACCTCTGTTAATTCCATACTTCTATTGTATTAATTTTCCTCTTCTCCGGTTTAGGGTTTGGTTATGATTCCAACAGAGCATGGTGTAATTGTCTGAATGATATGGGAATTTCACTCATCCCTTATAGAGGACTCAAGATGACGTCTCCCTATCGTTGCACACCATTCTAATGGAGGTACATCATCATATTAATTTTTCTTAGGTTTTTACATAAATTTAAATGAAATTGATTATGTAATTAGGTACACACGTTAGGGACTGGGCCCATATTGAGGTTGGGGGAATGCCATAGGTTGGTGTCTTGTGTTTGGTTGTTGTTCCGACGCAACAAGGCTTTCTGGTGAGTTTTTGGTGAATATTCCAATTCAAATTAAATGTTTAGTTAAATTTTAATCATTTAATTAATTATAAATGATTATAATTAATTAAATTAAATGATTTGTGATGCAAGTTATGGTCTCACAAGGGTATATGATAGCCCAACAAATATGGACGAGGCTAGGTGGGAGCGGTTGGGGAGTGTTTAGGTTTTAGGCCTAGTTTAATTATTATTTTTAATTATTATAAGTTGCTAAGAGAATTAAGTAATTAATTATAAATGGTTAATAATTAATTACTTGGAATATTGTCTTGAGATAGGTGCTTATGAGGTGATTTGGAGCTTATACTAGCTTGAGCGAGAGTTGTCAAGTTACCATAAAGTGGAAATGGAATCATTGATAAGGTAGGTGATTTCTAGACTATCCTGATAGATTTTATGCAACTATTTATAATTCATGGAATTTGTAGTCATGAAACTGAGGGAATAGGCTTATTTAATTTAAATTATTTAATTTATAGTTAATTTTTAATTAAATTTATATTCCATTAGTATAACAAAGTGTCAAGGACACATTGGGACTTGTGCACGAGCCTTATACCTCAGTTGTTAATGGATGAGGCCTTGACTATCCACTGACCTAGAATACTGAGACCCCTTTAGAGGGATGAAATTGAATAAAAATTAATTGAACCTTTTTATTGTGGCCCTAGTTTGGGATCCTTATATTTTCCTCAAGGAGGAAGGTGTTGAGTTAGAATAAGATGACCCTAGTGGGTCATAGCATGACCATGAGTTGGGTGAGTGACCGACCTTGAGTGACCATGGAGTTTGAGATGGTTTTCATGCCATCTATATAGCAAGTTTCCTTTTAGGTATAATTTGCTGAGCCTACAAGATCATGCATATATTTGGAGTGGTGAGGATGTGTTTCCCTTTGTAATGGATATGGGATGAGTATTCTAAATTGGACTGGAAGACCCCAAGTGGGTTCCCCCATTTTGTAGTGACCAAGGGGACACTAGTGGGTACCCCAATGATGTATTGACCCAGATGATAGGGTGTTCCTTGGGGTGGATAAAGATGATGGGTTTAGGAATTTGACTAACCCTGGTTCTTTCTCCTTTTTATATTGGGACTTAGTATATGGACTCAGGGAAATTTTGTTATGAAATGGAAAATTTCATAGGGTCCACTTTTTATTATGCGATACGTAGTTGAGAAAACCTCCCATAGTGGAGGTCTATGATGCTACTGGAAGAACTTATAGAAATTTGGAATCCATATGATACTATTTGGGGATTCCATGTATTTGGATCCTAGGTTATGTTTTTTAGACTTTTTTTAGGATGGGAACTTGGAGTTATGATGATACGAATGGTATGCCATGGATTTGGAGCCAATATACTCTTAGATCTTCCACAGACTTGGAGGTTGTTGTTTGAGTTTCCATAGATATAGAGCTCAAATGTTTAAAGTATCATGGTATGGGAACTCGTATTCGTGAGTATATTATTAGGTTGCTATAGATTTAGAGACGATATACTATTGGAGCTACCGTGGACTTGGAGATTGATGTTGGAATTTCCATGGATTTAGAGCTAAGATGTTTGGACTATTATGGGATGGGTCCCTAAAGTTATGGGGATACAGTTGCAGATACCATGGATTTAGAAACCATATGTTATTGGGCCAGCATGATCATCATGACGAGCTCAAAGACACCTAAACACTAGTCGAAGCTAGTGTGGTCGATCAGGGTCATGATCCTAAGGGTCAATGATGATTTTTATTTATTTATTTATTTTCTGTAGTGTACTTATTATTTAAATTTGATCATCTCACATGCACATATCACTGTATTGTCAAAATATACAAGACCACATTGATGGTTCCCTAAAATTTTTTGTACTTACACCCTACTCGGGTGGCCATGACACTTGGGTACTTGAGAAGACACCCACTTGTTTTTATGAAAGGTTAGGCTAAGACCTGGTATTATGTGATAAATATAGAGAAAATCAGATGGATTTAGAGATCATTATGAGGTGAAGATCCAAGTTGTGATAGATCCCAAAGTCCTTGTTATTTTATTTATTTTTTCTTGTATATATTGATTGACCTAGGGACTATCATTGTTGTATGCCTTGTATGCCCATATGTCATCATTTCATTTATTATGACATGATAAATTTATTTATTCTTTCTATATACTCTAATATTATTTATACTTGGTTATTTATTTATGATTATGCACTCTGATACCGAGGGTATAACCTCCCCATGTTACCTCTTTAGACCCTCATTGCTAGTCAGCAGTCACTATCATACGGGGAGGCGCACTTGAGGTCACATGGAGAACTGGTCTGAATACTATTTAGAGTAAGTTGGGGTGTAATGTTACAATGTCATTATTACAAACCTATTTATTCCTTAATAAGTCTTTCATTAATTCATTCTATTCATTCTTTGATTTATATTCAAGAGATAAAAGTGGTAGAAGAGGGATATGACTTGTTTTTAGTCTTTGAGTTATGGTTCCATGGTGTTATGTATTGGTAGAGATATTGATTCACATATTGAGATCTTGTCATAGTGGGTGTGCAATTTCAAAAAGGAATTTGGTGTTGGTGTTTTAGTCATTTTCTAGATGTAATTAAGTTCTTAGAATGAGGTCTATATTTCTAATCATTTTATTATTACTTATATGGTTATTCCTTATATATTTAATGTATTCTATATATTTTATTCATGTTGTGTTACTTAATCCAAGATGATGGCATATGCTATCTCCCTAGGACATAGTTAATTACCACACCTTGTTTAGTAAGATTTGTACCTCAAATAAACTCTATGGTATTTCATGTATTTCATTTATACTGAATCTTGATCACATATTTTTATTTCATGATAAATGATATGAGGGGAAGTGTTCTTGCTAGGCATATAGGACCAATTCAGGCCAAAACACATTAAATTCTTGTGTCATTTCCTTACCATTTTTTGTTTCTTGAGTGTACACATCTTGAATCTATCATATTCACTTAAAAATTTATTTTTTATTTATTTCAATTTCTATAA
This sequence comes from Viscum album, assembly GCA_963277665.1. Classification (NCBI taxonomy): domain Eukaryota; kingdom Viridiplantae; phylum Streptophyta; class Magnoliopsida; order Santalales; family Viscaceae; genus Viscum; species Viscum album. The sequence continues at coordinate 1,778,562,678 of OY728131.1, read as the reverse complement.
ACTTGATCTTTTTGAATATGTGAACCACTAATAAACTTTTTGGTTCTTAGACCATTTAATGTGGAGACAATACCGTGAAAAGTAACAACACTCCAGGATAATTGGTATCAAATCCTTCTCGATCATAGAAATATGATCTATCAAATTCATAATATAAATTTTTAATGAAGATAATGATTTTAATCTCTTAAGAATCAAAATTCATGCACTCTTAGTCCAAACTAGACTTTTTAGTGTCCTATGTGACATCAAAAATAAAATCACCACTCTATTTATTGATGGATATATCATTGTATCCTATATTAATATTTCTCATGATGTTTTAGAAAAACCAGTTTTTTATTTCTATATACATGGGATAAGGTTTTTCATGAAGTCATGTATGAGTCTACCACCACTCTAACCTAGTTAAAACTCAAAAATCTATATATTATTAAGTATTTGGTTGGTAAATGCGATTGTACAACTTTAAGATTCATGTTAGAACTATAGTCCACGTACGTATCAATAAATTTAATAAGATCATATTATATTTATTTAATATAAATGTTAAAATATAATATGAAGACCAAAAAATAATATTTCTTATGTCACTAGATAACTTATACAATTTATCAAGTTATCCTATGATGTATTTAAAGGAATATTTAACCCTGATGAATTAAAATCCACTTTATTTTTAGGAAGGTTCAAAATAAAAGTGTTGTGATGGTATAAGTTTAAGGGTTACATGTCAAGGGTAGGAAAAAACATAATGGTAAGGGAAGAGGCAGTAGGAAAAATATATGAATTCTCTCAAAGTTCAATAATTAAGACTTTAAATATTATCATTTTAAATAGATTGGGAATATTGAAAAGAATTTTCTTGACTAGAAATCTAATCCAAAGGATGTTTTAGACCATTATTTACTGGGTAAATCCATATTTTATAATACAAAAGTTTTTAATGTGCCTATCAATGTCATAAGAGAAGAGTGGGTGTTTCCAACAAAATGGTTGTGGTGTTCATTGGTGGTATGATTGATTATGGTGGGTTTGAATATTGCAAAATCATTCATATCAGGCCACCATTATTATCTTGCACCCGCTTATAATGGGTTGTTTTCCAATGGGTTTTTTTTGTGGAACTGGAAATACCCAATGGTTCTTATATCTATGATGACTCATAGACCCACTTTCCAAAGCTAGGTTCTCATTGGGTAACTTGGCAAAAAATACTTAAGAACTCAAATTGTTCAAGTTGATGGGAAGTATATCTCATCACAACCTTTTTGGATGAAATATTTACTATTCTGATACTCTCTTATAGATTTAAGATATGTCTGTGAATCCTTTTTTCATTCCCAAGTATGACATGGATCACCCTGGATTAATGATCAATTATGAACATACATGGGTTCAGAATCACCTGTATGTATATGAGGTTCTTCATTGATGGGGATATATGTATGTATTAGAGGTTATATATCAATGTTACCCTTTTATGAATGGATCATAGATTCTTTGGTTTTTCCTTAGGATGATATGGGGTTTGATCCATGTAGTGAGGTGCTCTGTAGTTTGCTGTCATCTAAGGAGACAAAAGTTGTTTTTATGTCAGGATTGAACCCATAAGATGGGATTACTACATATTCATGTGAAAGGAAGCAGAACCCATGTAGTTTAGTGCCACTTAATAGGACACATCACCTTTTAAGGTCATGTGATAAGGACCAAACCATTCAGTTTAACATCATGCATTAAGAACGTCTAGGAAGAAGGTGCCTAGTTAATGTTTGGTGTGGGACTTATGCTAAGGTATCCTAGAAGAACTTCGAGAAGGATGTAGTCTGCCAGGTGGGTAATGATCTTACTAGAGATATGACCCAATAATTATGGTGATATAGGGGAACCAGAAGGAATATAGCCCTTCTGGTTGGATATGATCCTACTAGGAATGTTTCCAAGAGAACATTTGGGTGAATTTGGGAATTGGGTTTGGACCTCAGGAAAGCTTCCTACATTTCCCATTTGGTCAGGAATCAAATCCCACAGAGTTCAAAAGGGTTAGGGATTACAAATTTGTAAGAGGACCATTGAGGTGCAGTTACATTGGGAATATGTCCCTTTAAAGGTTGAGGTATGGTTTTAGGTCTTATATCATAAAGGAGGCCCATTGGATCATGTGGTTGGGCCTTACACTCAGGTGCATGCCCATGTGAGTATGGTTGGGGTTTATACTAAATAGGAGGCCCATGTTTTTGGAACTATATGGAAGGTATCCACTTAGGGTGTTTTGGGAGTTTTGATCAGGGATTACACTTGGAAGGATGCCCATTTGAGTTTTGGGATCATGCAGATGTCATGACTACCACTAACCTTTTATCCTATGTGAGTCGTGATCAATGTGAGAAATAAGAGGAAGTAGTATATCTGAATATCACATGATCCACTTTTTTCACTGGTGGATGGATATTAAAGCCCAAAGGGAGAGGGAAAGAAAGAGCTCTGATGCTCATCTCCTCTCTTGCTTTCATAGCCTAGTCTATAAGGGAGAGAGAAAGGGATTTGAGTGTGCCTACCTCCCCTCTTTTATTTTGGGATAGTTCCATATGATGATATATCTGGATACAACCCTAGTAGGTGAAGAGGATAAAGCATGCTACCCCCCCCCCAAAAAAAAGACTAAGGGCTTAATCTAGGCGGGATACCCTTTTGGTTCCTAGGTAATAGAGGAGGGTACAAAATTAATACTCAAAGGGAAAAGAAAGTGTGATCCCACCTCTCCCCAATAGGATTGGGGAGGATCACATGAGCACCTCCAAGGTCGGGACCCTCGTTACCATGAGAATTTATACTTGAAAACATTATAAGGGACTACCTTATTAACGTGGTTACCAACAAGGCTATACTTACCATGGGTATATAGACTCTAGAAGACATGATGATGTGTCCAATGAGCTGATCATATATATCGAGTGGCTTTGGAAGAGGCCTTGGTCTAATTCCATTAGAATGGTTTACAGAGGGGCCAAAGTGGAGCCCAATGGTATGACAGAGGGAAGTGATTGGATATGGAGAGAAGAACACCATAGGATTCCCCATTTAACATAGCATGTTCTTATATGGGATGGGGTTCCCTCTTCATAGCATGTTGCTACATGGGTGAAGGTTTCATCCATGTAGATTTGTGCTATGCGGACCTGGGTTTCACCTGCATAGCGTTTTTATATGCAGGGTCAGGTTCTACCCTTGTTGAATTATGCTACATGGGGTTGATTTCCTCCCATGCAACATTTTTCTATGTTGGGTAGGGTTCCGCCTGCATAGCGTTTTGCTATGTGGGGTGCTGGAACATAATGTGGCCATTTGTTTATGCCTCATGAAATGGTTTTTTTAAAGGGGTTTTAGGTTTTCAGATATCTGAATGAATTTATTTTATTCCTTAATGTTATGCGGTGGGTTTACCTTCTTGGAATTGATGGCACTATTCCAATTCTACTTTGAGTCTTGGATCTTGTGTCCCTATGTGTCATCTTTTATCAGTCCCCCTTGGGGTATTTTATAGAATAATGGAGGAACCGGATACTAGGATGGCTAGTCTTTCATGATAGTCTGTATAGATTCATTTGGAAGATCCCAAGTAAGACACCCCAAACCATGAACAATTTCATTCGAGGGAGGTGGAGAAGACTGTCAGCACCTGTGAATGACAAATCATTCGTGGGGATGGTTGTTTGTGGAGGTCAGAAATTACTACCTAGATTCATGAAATATTTGGTTCCATTCATGGGTTTTTAGTGATTTTTGGAGGGTATAAATCACTGCTCTCACCTATGAATGATTTGGTTTCATCCGTGGGTGTCGAAGGTATCATCTCATCCCAAAAATGATTTCATTCATGGGACGCCATGAAGAGAAGCAGTCTGCATAGTGATTTTTACTATATGGGACCAATCCCTACTTCAATACCTCTCCTAATTTGAACACTTATTCCAAAAAACCATATACTCAGGTTCATTTTCCCCTTTACCAAATCCATATAATCCTTCTCTTCTTGCATGCAGAGTTTTCAGGACCCAACAAATTCCCCCATCAGAATGGGTTTCAATTAGGATGAAGAGGAGTTGATTACCATAAAGAAATTTGTCCTATTTTGAAATGGTTTATGGTAGGAAGGTGCACCCTCAAGAGGGGACCACACCTATAAAGTGGGGAGGGGGGGATTGGATCATTTTTCTTTTACCAAGTTCTCTCTGTGAACTCTCTGCTGCTTGCTACCTCCTCCGTGCAACGTTCTCCTTTGAGGCTGAACTTTATGTGAACTTAAAGTCATCATATGTAAATGGTAATCCTACATAGTGACTAGACATATTCATGACTAATTCATGGACTCATACCTTCATAGAACAAGTTTTGAGCACCACACAGACTGAATTTATCACCGACCAATCACCTCTTAGACTGAGTGCTTCACGGACTTGAGCACCTCGCAGAGTGGTGGTTCACAAGTAGATGCTTGGCGGGAAGAGGAGCATACACATTGTGAGATTTTCTATGAAATCCTTTAATGAATATAATATATTTTTTATGGTATTTTCACAGGTATAAAATGTATTTGGATTCCACTTCAAGGACAATGATTAAGATAAGAACCACCATTGTTAAGAACATTGCAGATGATCTTTGACATCACATCATACCTTAGGAGGGTATTCTAAAGAGTCTCATCTTTCCATGGATTTTGAATTAAAAATTGTACAATATATTACTACTATACAACTTTAGAATTAAATATGATGATACTATCCCACCAGTTGATCTAAATATTCAATCTTCTTAGATCGTGTCATCTTTGGACCGTGCTCAAGTGAACATCTCTACTGTGGGGTGGATCATTTCTAGGACATTCCAAATAGAAAGTATCTATTATGAATGGTTCCTTTTGGACTCAAAGTAACCAAAATTCCATGAAATATCCTTTCAATCCTACATTAAATATTATTCATCCATTTTCAACCTCTCACGAAGCAATCCCAATGGAGGGTGGAGATCCAAGTGGGAATTACGGTCTGGAGGGAGTTCTCAAATGAATGAGCTTGGGAATTATGGGTGTACCAGAATTTCATGTAATTTCTAGAGAAATTGGATGTCTTCATCCTATACCAGAAAATATGGGTCTCTTAGTTTTTGCTTTATTCATAGACTAAGATGCTACCCGAATTGATCAGTCATTGGTATTCGAGCACCAACACTTTCCACTTATCACATGGTGAAGTCGGGGTCAAATTATGGGATATATACCAATTAGGGGGAATACCCATTCTCATTAATATTTATGATGAGTTTCTACCTACAACCAATACATGGGAAAGTACCAAATAGGTATATCCATTGGTGAGGGACCTACTGATCACAGTAGAGAAGTTACTTGGTCATCCCCTCTATAATTGTTCACTAATTCTATTCAATGATTGGAAAAGTTTTTTTTACAAGTTAGTGGTCCAAGGAAGAAGGTTTGACATACCATAACTTATCCAATTAAACATTTTATAGGTGTATTGGGTTTATACTGGGCCACTCTTGATCCATGACAACATAATACATGGGGTTACAAAATCTATCTAGACATACTCCTAGACTTTGGATTGGTAGGATTTTCACCATGTTTCTAAGTGGATGGATCTTTCCATCTTGTAATGTTTATACTGGTTTCTAAGTATAAGTCTTGATAATGGTAGCCACGTTGGAATAGGGACAACCTATCAACTTGGGTGTACCCACCCTTTCTTGTATCTATGAATTTTTGGGTCAGATACAGGAGGGGTGATCTTCACATCACCATAGAGGGACATTTTAATTCTTATATGGATGGGTGGTGGAACACTATTGATTCTACGAATATCAATATACTACAACAATCCATTGTTCCACATTTCACCCTATGCTACTCAACATTGCGATCATTCACCCTATATCCCTGGGCATTGATGGTGTTTTTGATTTGTTGAATGATATCTTCCACTTTACTTTCATCCCTTACCCAACACCTTCAGGAATGGTGATCAATAAAGGTAAAGGGACTTCAGAGGAACACTCTTACATCATCTCATTTCAAGATGGAATTATAGATGTTTGGGTAGAGGGAGTAACCATCTGTGAAACTTATACTTTTTATATCTTTTCACAAAAATTTGGATGTATGCAACATGTTACCTCTTTACCTCTTCCCCAAATTAATAAGGAATCACACCTAGTCATCCTTAGCTAGTTGTGTCTGATGATTATGTGTTAAGATTCTAGCATGAGATTTACTTACCTCATGAAAAAACTCCCATCAAATTATCATGGGATTATGCCAAAATGTAGGTGGAATACTATAATGATGGGATATTAAGGAAACCAATGGTGCATAAACCACTGGATTCTCCTAATTCTATGAATGAAACAACTTAATCATTAATTTCTTAGGGATAATGACTTGAATCTCATTTCTACAAGCATCTAAGGGTATCCTCATATTAAATCTACCTCCTTGTTAAAGGTGTAATTGATCCTAGATTTTTAGCTGGTACTGCCGATAGACCTATTGACATTAGTCCTAGTGGAAAAGCCTTGGGAACTTCACCAATTGATGTCAGGTTTATCAGACCAGTTCTTGAGATTAAATAGGAGGTAGTGATGGAAAATTTTCACACTTTGGAGTCATTTTTAAAATGAGACCATCTTTTGCAACTGAAATCCCAGATTATATTCCCACAGTAAAAGTTGAACAGGTTTAGGATCTCAGTGCTGCTATTGAACACTAGGCTGTGCGAAAATAGTCCTAACACCAAATTTGTACTATCATCATGGAGACTCCCTTAGAGGAAATGGATTACAGAGTGGAAATAATTCATCAACTCTTCCTTAGTTTAGGCTAATGTGGGTTTGATTACCATTGTTCGCATATCCTTATCCACCAGATCCTCATTTCTTGAGAAGACTTGGCTACTTGTAAATGTGATTTATCCATTTCAACACTTCAAACCATCATGTGGAAACTTTAAATGATAAAAATATTGTTCTACACCACCTGGTTTCTAAAGAAGCATGATCATATGACCAGGTGGTCACACAGATTATAGAGCTGTGAAAATGTGAGGATCACATATCTTGGTTAAAGGTGCAGCTGTCATCAACAAATGCATGTTTTGAAGCCATCAAACAGAATGGTTGAGAGACCAGGGCTATTGTTAAATAGATACATCCAATAGTTAAAACCTAATCTAGGAAAATAACCAGCATGAAGTGGTCCCTTGATGGATCACATCATGTAGTAGTCGATCTACTAACTAAAGCGATCCAAGCTTCACTATAGCCATTTCATCTATTCTATGTTTTTTTGTTTAGAAGAATCAAGGAGAGAATCCAGGATGTAGATGATTTTCCATTCTAATTTAATAAATAAATGAAAACTTGTTTTCCCTCCAACACTTATCCTTCTCTCTTATCTTGTCATGGAAATAAATCATAATTTTTAGTGTTCTTTGAAAGATAATCTCTCAGATTACTTTAATGATTTTATCATGGGATAACAACCCCAATCATAAATAGGATACAAAATTCATCTCACTTGTCCAAGGGATCATTAAATTCTATAATTTTTTCCTTATTTAAGGGACTTAACAAGCATAGTTTTTAATAATTATAGGGTTACATGGAAAACCCTACAAACTTTGTGTATTTTTTGTTATCACCCTATTTTTTTCCCATAAGGAGGGCTTAGTGGGCATAACTTGACTTTTTCTTAGGCTGAACTTTGTGGGTTTTCTACCTAACAAGTTTTTTTCCTTTTTTTCTTTTGATTGCTCTATTTTTTTCCTAAACCTTGTAAATCATAGGTTTAGCGAGCCGAGACTTGAATTTTACCTAGGGTTCCCTTTATGGATTTTCAAATTGGTGAGTACTATGTATTTTTCCCCCCAGAAATTTAATGTGTTGAAATACATACTAATGAAAATGGTGTTTTAGGTCAAAAATATTTAACCGAAAATTATGGAGAAGTGACCCCAACATGGCTTACTATATGAGAATGTCCCTATATTTTTTAGACATGAGTAGATGATTTTTTACCCTAGTTTTGTGATTTATGAATACGATACATGATATGAGAAATGTACATGAGGATTAACTCTAAAAATAGTTTCAAGCATGATTTTTTTCATGGAATATGAAGATAGACGTGTCCTCTCCAAGGGATGCATTTTCCTTTGGATGATAGGACTTTTATGTGGGAAACTTATGTAAAGCGAACTGGGGTATATTGTTTATAGTCAAACAAATATGTCCTCAAGACACTGACCCTACAAACTTTGTGTATTTTTTGTTATCACCCTATTTTTTTCCCATAAGGAGGGCTTAGTGGGAATAACTTGACTTTTTCTTAGGCTGAACTTTGTGGGTTTTCTACCTAACAAGTTTTTTTCCTTTTTTTCTTTTGATTGCTCTATTTTTTTCCTAAACCTTGTAAATCATAGGTTTAGCGAGCCGAGACTTGAATTTTACATAGGGTTCCCTTTATGGATTTTCAAATTGGTGAGTACTATGTATTTTTTTTCCAGAAATTTAATGTGTTGAAATACATACTAATGAAAATGGTGTTTTAGGTCAAAAATATTTAACCAAAAATTATGGAGTAGTGACCCCAACATGGCTTACTATATGAGAATGTCCCTATATTTTTTAGACATGAGTAGAGGATTTTTTACCCTAGTTTTGTGATTTATGAATATGATACATGATATGAGAAATGTACATGAGGATTAACTCTAAAAATAGTTTCAAGCATGATTTTTTTCATGGAATATGAAGATAGACGTGTCCTCTCCAAGGGATGCATTTTCCTTTGGATGACAGGACTTTTATGTGGGAAACTTATGTAAAGCGAACTGGGGTATATTGTTTATAGTCAAACAAATATGTCCTCAAGACACTGACCCTACATTTCTAATGGTCGGTTAATTTGTGAAAATTCAGATTTCTCAAGACCATGAAGTGTGGATTTTTAGGGGAATGATGTTTGAAAATGATGAGGGCATCTATATCAGCAATTTCCATGGATTAGAGACCACTCCAACACGAATTTAGCATGTGTAATAGAGGGTCGGAGCATGGTACATTTTAATTTCATGTGAATAGGACATGAAACATGAGGATTAATGTATTATGGAAAGGATATTAGATGGATACAATTTAATTTCACTTATCTTTGACCGAGAGATAAATGATTTTCCCTTTTCATGAAAATTTGTCCACGAATATTCTGTCATCTTCAGGAATAAAGGGGAAAGGTTGTAAGCTATAATCTGGGATTTTCTGAATCCAAGGAGTGAAATGGGATGAATAAATCATTGATTAATATGGAAATAAAGGAGGCCTCTCCCAGGGATGAATTTTCCATTGGTTGATAGGCCTTTTGTGTGGGTGACTTATGCTGAGCTAATTGAGGCATATTGTGCATAGTCAAACAAAGGTGTCCTCATGAAACTAACCCTCCATTTTTGATATATAGGGAGGTTTATAGATATTTTTACTTCCCCAAACATAGATTTTGTCTTGTGTAAGGAAAGTAACTAAATATGAAAGGATCATTTCATGTCAAAATTTCCCGATAATGGGTAGTAATGTTTTCCTTACGTAGGACTGACCTATACAAAGGAAGGAGGGATTTTTAATTATTGATGGGCCCAATATGTAAGGTTTGGGTATCACTACATATCTCATAAAAATAATAATCAATCCATACATATTTCTGGGGTGGTTTCCCCACATGTTTATTGAACTCTTATGTGGGAAAGGGACATTTTTGTCTTTGAATACAAACACATGAGTGGGGTGAGATGTGTATTGGGAACTTCTATATAGATATAGTTCATGTATAGAAGAGTGTAATAAATTTTTTCTATGGATGAATTGGGATACAAAATCTAGACATCACTATGTATCTCATTAAATCAAGAATTAGTCCATACATTGTTCTTAAAAACTATATAGTGTAGTGTCATGCAACTAGGACATCAACCATGTAGTTTAAAAACATGTGGTAAGGAAGACATGAAGTATTGAAGTTTAAGGTCATGTGGATATGACCAATATATCATGGAAATAATGAGTAATAAAAGGATCATTAGGCCTAGATGTTCCGACATGCCTCAAATGTGAGGGGGAAAGAAAATGTAAACCATGATTTTAGGGGTTCCTAGATCAGTAGAAATGATATGGGACGAGAAGAAGTTGTTGGGGAATACAGATATTTAAGAGATCTTCCCTGAGGAAAAATTTTACTTTGGTTTACCAACCTTTTTTTGTGTGTGACTTATACAGAGCCAAATGGGTCATATTATGCATAGTCAAACAAAGGTGTCCTTAGGACACTGACCCTCCATCTAAGATGGACAAAGAAAGATTATGGAGATTCAAAATTTCCCAAGACACATAGCATGATAAATGGGAGGACTATTTCTGAGTATGTAAGAAACATTTAGAACATTATTGGCCATGGATTGGGAAGTTATCTACATAAATCCGACTCTTATGTAGGGGGCATTCCTATTTCCTTGATGGATCCTTGAACAAGGGGACCCAAATTTAAGATCACTTTCATAGATATTTATTTGCACATAGGAGATGGGGAAATGTGATTATATTTACCCCATGTCTAGGACAAGGACATTAGGTCTAGGCATCTCTACGTATCTCATTAAAATAAGAATCAAGACACATGTAGTTCTTAAGGTACCGTGTAGTTTAATGTCATTTGGCAAGGAAATCAACCATGAAGTTTAATATCATATAGTAATGATGTTGGTTTCCTAACATTAAAAATAAATATTATGGATTCACCCAAGAATAAATACCCTAGTGTCACTACATATCCTAGGATAAGAGTAATCAAGACACACATATTTATGAAATTGGCTTCAACCGTGTAGTTTAACGTCATGAGGTAAGGACAAACAATGTTCCTTTTAAGGTCTTGAAACTAGGACCATAATAACCACAATGTGAATTAATATTCCTTAATAATAAAAATAATCTTTTAATAAAACTCCAAATCCCATGAGAGAAATGATCTATGTGAGAAACAAGGGATATAAAAGGTTTGTTCTAGAACACATAGGCAATGGATATGGGAATTTTGATTTTATAGTGGCTAGTCCTGAATTTAAGATTTTGGTGTCAATACATATCTCATTAGAGTGATAATAAAGCTATACATAGTTCTAAAATTGACTCCTTGTGTATGTCTGATTCATATACAGGGAGGAGGCATCTTTTTTTTTTGACTGGTCATGGCTGGACCCAGAATTGGAAATTCAGGTGTCACTACGTATCTTGTTATGATAGGAATCAAGACACAAGTAGTTATTAATGGGAGATTATCCACGTAGGTCTGATGTAAATGTATAGGGGGTCATTTTTCTTTTTGGTTATAGTTTTTTGTAGTTGGGATTAGAATTGGAGATCCTGGCGTCACTACGTATCCTAGGATAATCGGAATCAAGCCACATGTAGTTCTAAAGGATTCCCCATATAGGTCTAACCCATACATGGGGAGGGGGATTTTTTTGTGTTGATTGTTATGGATAGACATAAAATTAGATATTTGACTATCACTATATATCCTATGATGATAGGAATTAAACCACATGTAGTTTTGAATAGGGCCCCTGTGTAGGTCTGACCCGTACACAGGGAGGGGGTTTCCTTACACAGATTTGACTCATGCACAAAGAGAGATAATTTTTCTTAAAAAAGACCTATAAATTGAAGGACCTACTTTGTAGTTACCTAAATTTATTTTTTTTATATATAGGGGAATGGAAATTTACTATATTTTGTGGATAGGCCCAGGAAATAGGGTTTGGGTGTCACTGCGTATCTCATCAAAACAATAATCAATCCAAACCTAGTTCTTGAGGAACCATGCAGTTTAATGTCACATGAAAAGGACATGGATCGCCCAACATGGAAGGAAAGTAGCATTTAATATGGGACCAAGATTAGAGATTTGACCATCAAAATATATCCTATGTGGACATGAATCAATCCACACATAGTTCTGGATGAATCATGCAGTTTAGTTCCATGCGACTAGGACATTCAACCATGCAGTTTAATGCCATGTGTTAAGGACATGGGTGACTCAACGTGAAATAATTATAATTATGGACGGGCCCATGAATAGATATTAGAACTTCCTTATGTATCCTATTAGAGAACAAATCAAGACACACATAGTTATTGAATGAAAGTTCCCTACACAGGTCTGAACTATATGCAGAGAGGGGGAATTTTACATGCGGCTATACTAGGATTTAATATCTGAGTAGTTCTATGTATCTCATTAAAATAAGAATCAATTCAAACATAGTTCTTGAGCATGACATGGTAGAATACCAATTCTGGAGGCGTTTTCCTTTCTGTTTAGGACATGAAAACCTCATTTTTTTGATACAAGTCATCCCATAACTATCACTAGGTATCCCTTTTTTGTGGAATGGGGTAAGGATATAGTTTATCATCATGTGATGAGGATGTTTATTGTTGATTTATCTCATACCTGGTCACATGAGGCATCTTAGGTTTTCCCTGGGATGATGTTGCAATTTTCGGTTGCATACCTTTGATCATGATAGGGTGAAAATGTCTTAAAGGGGCCTGCGAGGCTAATAAGGGAAGAATAAACATGAAAGGGGGGCTAGAGGGACCCCTTATCAAGACATATTGCAACGAGTCAATAGTCACAATTTCAAAGGGAAAATAATTCATGACAAGTTGATGATAGGACTGGGCCCAAGGTAAAGAACCTATGCATCTCTACATATCTTGTTTGGATAGGAATTAAGACATACATAGTTTTTAAGGTCCCCTACATAGGTATAAACCATATGAAAAGGGTTAATTTCATCTTTCTTTTGCACAAATCTAGGTCATGTGTGGTGAACCGTCAGTGAGATGATGATTCCCACACAATTTAACATCATGCGGTCAAGAAAATGATGCTATGTAGTTTAAAATCATACAATGAGGAAAATAGTTTCATGTAGTTTATCATCTTGTGACATAGATGATGTGTCATGCTATTTAAGGTCATGCGACAAATATTAGACATACAGTTTATCATCGTGTAGTGGGAATACTCTACCATACAGTTTAATGTTATGAAATTAGGACAATGGTGACTTGTAGTTATGTGAAATGTGATTTTATGGGCCATAAAGAAACAACATCTTGACGTGTAAAGAGGCCTTGAAGATAAAGGATGGTTAAAATAATCTTATGAAAGGGGGGGATTTATGGTGGGGCCTAATTCAAGATGTCTAGGAATCACTATATATCCCATAACAACATGAATCATGCCACACACAGTTCTTGAATATGGCATGGTAGATTATTGATTCTAGGGGTGATGTATTATTTAGTGATAACAATATGGTTTTATGAATTTTAACTTCATATAGTGAGGAAATTATTTTCATGTAGTTTATTTTCTTACGACATGGAAAAAGATGTCAAGATTTTTAAGGTCATGCAAAAAATACCATCTAAGTAGTTTAACATCATGCAATTGAGATGATTTACCATGAAGTTTAACATCATGTGACTAGGATGAAGGGAACCATGTATTTTAACATCATATGGTAAAGACTTTAGTCATGTGATTACATGAAATATTTATTTAGGAACCTTGCATTGGTGGGGCCCTTGGTAATCTTCTCGTCCATCGATATCAAATAATAGGCTCCATTGGAATAGAACTTGTGTATGTAATAAATTCCCTCCCACTTTAGATCTATATTTGGAGGTTTCTTTTTAGGTATCATTAGATTCCTGATTACCAACACCATCTCTCCCTTGAGGAAAGTCCATAGATTATTTTTTTTATTAAAGGCTCATGAAATCTAGTTTTTGTGTACTTTCAAATGAACTAAGGTATGAAATCTATTCTCATCTAGTTACTCCATTTCATCCATCCATTTCTATGATTTCTCATCTATATATAACTAATTATAGGTGGAAATACAAAGTGAGGTAAATTGAACTTCGATGGGCAGGACCGTCTCTGTCCTATATACTAATGAATATAGGGTCACCTTTATGGTAGTGTAGGTCATAGTATAGTAATCCCACAAAGCATGTAAGATTTTTTGAATCCAAGAATTTTTATCCTTATATACCATCTTCTAGAGTATATTCGATAGGGACTTTCTAAAGGCTTCTATCTTTCCATTATCCATTGTATAGTAGCGGGATGAATGGTTGGACTTGATGTTATACTCCTGATATAGATTCTCTAATTTAGTAGAATAGAAATTGGTGACATTTTATATCATTATTGTATGAGGGACATCAAATATGGTTATGATGTTGGATTTAATGAATATGACTATGTTTCTTTCCCTAACTTCTTTGAGTGGTATAGCTTCGTCACACTTGGAGAAGAAGTCGGTTGTGGTAAGAATATACTTGATCTTCTTAGCAGTAGTAAGAGGATATAGTCTCATGATTTCCATTCCCCATATAGAAAATGGCCAAGTGTATTTGTCCATGTGAAGTAACTCTAGGGGTTGGTGAATGAAGTTGGAGTGAACCTGGAAGGAATGTAACTTTTTGGTAAATCTAGTATAGTACTGCATTATAGTGGTCCAGTAGTACCCAAGCCTTCAAATTTGATGGGAAATCTTGAATCCTGACTAGTGGGTGCCACAGGCTCTGGTGTGAACTTCATTTATTATAACATCAATCTCTTCTCCATCAATGCACATGATAATGAACCCATCAAGGCTCCTCTTATATAAGACCTTTTTATTATTCTTATTGTCATATAGAACAAAGTTAATTGATTGTCTTCAGATTTTCACTTTCTTGGCTCTATCTGGTGAGAGATATCCATTTTAAAGGTAGTCCATAATGAGTGTCATCTAGCCGATGGTGGGACCATATGGTTCAAGGATGGGAATAAATTCCTTGATCTCTTATGTGTTGGATAAAACATAAGGTGAGACCATTCGGTGGTACGTAATTCTGATGTTTGTTTTATCCCACTCTAGATCAGCTATAGCTATGGCTGCATTTTCCAGTACATCATCTTAGGCATTTTGTGACTGCGGTATGTGAGTCAATGTCGGTTCCAAAGATAATTCCACCATTATTATCCATATGTGGTTTAACATGGGTATCAAATCTTCCTTTTTGACAGCATAATCCCTTTTGACCTACTTGATAACTGATTCCAGATCACCTTTTATCTTCAAGTGATTCACTTGCACCAGAAGTTCCAGATCTATCCCTATAATGAGAGCCTGATATTCTACTTTATTATTTTTTCACCATTTAGAGAGCATGAAGGAGTAAGGTAAGACTACCTTTTCTAGAGAGATGAGCACGACTCCTAACCCCACTTTTTTGAGCTTGGGGTCTTCCATCCTCTTCCCTGTTGGGATTATGGATTCATTGTCAAAAAACATTTCCCACATATAGGGGACCTCTTAAATAGAGAAAAACTCTTCATCAGGTAGTTCAGTATCCAATAAAGTCATTTATGTTGAAGTATATTCATTCAAAAATTCTAATAACACCCATAATTTCATCTATTTATAAGTCATGAACTGAATGTCAAACTACTTTAGGATAATCACCCACCATGACAGATGTCCTGTCAACATCAGACTACTGAGAATGTTTTTCAATGGGTTGTTATGAGAGACCAAACAGACCTAGTGTTTCTGTAGGTAGTGCCTCCATTTTTGGATTGCAAATATTAGTTCCAAATAGATCTTCTCGATATTGAAATAACTAGTCTCAACATCGATCATGGTTTGGATGAGGTAAAAAGGTTTTTTTCACTATCGGTATCATTCTTTTGCATGAGAAAAGCACTTAGTGATCACTCTAAGTCCATTACATACAAAATTATTAGTCTTCCTTCGATAGGAGGCATTAAAAATAGAGGGTTCAAGAGGTATTTATTGATTCTATCGAATTATTTTTGATAATCATCAGCCCACTAATATTTAACCCCCCTTTTCATCAACCTGGTGAAGGGAAGACATTTCCCAGTAAGGTCAACTATAAATCACCAAATATAGAATAAGTATCCTTGAAGTGTTCTCAACTATGTAAGGTTTCAAGGAGGTTACATACTAAGGATGACCTTTGTCTTCTTAGGGTTGAATTTGATGCCATTATGGTGTATGATAAAGACAATAAATTTATCAGAGGTAATGATGAAATCACATTTTAAGGGGTTTATTTTTAGGTTGTGTTATCATAATCTGTTGAATATTATTTTAAGATAATCTAGGTGTTTAGATAACTATTTGGATTTAAGCACCATATCATAAACATATCATTAAATTAACTTACCTAGGAAGGGTTTGAAGATGTGATGCATGACACGTTGGTATGTAGCACCGTCATTCTTCAAGCCGAAGGGCATTACCCGATAAAAAAATACTCCCTAGTGGGACCTGAAGGTAGCATATTCTTCATCTTCCTAGGCCATTCAGATTTAATTTTATATCTAATATCCACCCATAAAGTATATATTCTCTTATATGGCTACCGCATCGATCAACAGTTCTGTGATCGGGGCCAAGAAATAATCCTTCGGGCAATGCCATTTGAGATCTATGAAATTGATGCAGACTCTAATTTACCCATTATTCTTCTTGATATAGACTATATTAGCTATTCAATTTAGATATTGGACCTCTTATATGAATTTGCATTTGATTATCTTATCAAATTCAGCTTCAATTTTTCTAGCGTGTATCGGGTGTGTCCTTTTGGCTACCTGTTTATAGCCCTGATGGTATTCTAGTAAGCCCAAGTGGTAAGTGACCACCTTGTGGTTGAGGCCCGATATTTCTATGTAGTTTTAAGAAAAAACATCTTGATGCTAATTTTGGAAGGAGGTATATACCTATTTTTATTCATAATACATGGCCACACTAATCAAAGTGGGTCGTGGGTCTTCTTCTATAACCAGATTTATTTCCCTAAGTTCATCAGTGGTAGTAGATATTCCATCCTCAAATATTGGATGGGCATCCCTAAGGTATTCCTCATATTCTTCATAATCCTCTCCATCTTCTTCCTTTTATCCCATAAGGGGAGAAATTGATGGGGTCAACTCTCCCAAGTTAGAATAGGAGTCAATATCTTAATGTTCAAAAGATTAAGTGAATTTTTCTAACCTAGCTGACAGTGTGGTATTTCCTTAAAAATCTAGAGAGGATGAAGTAAAGGATGAATAAGAGTCTTCATACTCTTTGGATGATGAGACAACCTCTTCTGCCTTAGTTGGTGAGGTAGGGATTTTTTGAAGATTTGGGGATGGAATGAAGAAATTTTCATCTAATCTTCCACCAATACTATAGGAGAAAAAAAAAACTTTTCAACACTACCAGACTCAGTGTTCATGACTAAAATCATGAAGACCACTAGATATGTGTTTGAATTTGGACCCATATACTCAAACTAGTTTATAGGTAACACATATTCTTTGCCTACATATTTTAAGGGGTTGGTCAAGATCATTTATAAACCATTTGAGGTGGTGACCTAAGAAACACCATCAACCAAGGTCCATTTCCCTTCCCTCTGATAGAATCCTATATCTATATAATGTGACTTTTTGGATTTTAACAGGGCCTTATTGGTGTGAAACATCCCAATTTTTTCATCAATGTAGTATTTAATGCATTTATGGTATGATTTGGATATTTCTATGAATTTATGAAACTAGGGCCTTCCTAGAAAGAAATTTATGGCCTTATTATCCCGAACAACTAGAAATTATAAGTTGACTATGAGGTTTCTAAATTGAGCCTTGAGCTTGATTTGGCCTAGTGGATTTTTATCACTTTTTTCAAAGATGTATAGTGTCAGAGTAGAAGGTTCTAGGTTATCCTCATTGTAGTCTAGACAGTGAAGTGTTTGTACTAGAATTATATTAAATCCAAATCTATTGTCAATGAAATATTTTTGAACATCGACACCATTTATCCCACCATAAACATACAAGGGTTTGATGTGTCTTTGTATAACGGTGTATTCATCTTGATCTGTGAAGGAGATAACTGTGTGAAATTATGCCAGATTAGTTTTTGTCTGATAGACTTCAGAAGTTTCAACCTCAGCTTCAAATTCCTTGTGGCTTAGAAAATACTCTACAAGTGCTTCCCTAAGGTCTTTCTATAAGATCATGGAATCCATGATTGATATCTTATCCAGTACCATGTATAACTATTTCAAGATTTCATAATCTAGGTTTAAAGTCCGATGCTTCCTAGTGTGGGGATGCTCTTTCATAGGAACTCTAGGGGCTGTAGTAATTTACATATATGGATTGACTCTTAAAACAGGAGTTAAAGGTGCTTCTGTCCTTGGTGGGTTACGTCAGACAAGCCCACCTGCCCACCAAGGGTGATCTGACACCTGTACCCCCTCTGATTGATATTCTAGAGTGATTGGGTCAGGGTATATTTTGGCATATGTAGGGGTATTTTCTTAATCTTTTTTGGCATCATTGAAGGGATATTATATGATTTTCCACAACATTGACAGTTCGAGTGGGGGCATGGCTAAAATTATAGTTCCTACCATGATTGTACCTTCCCCAGCATCCTCGGCTCCTATGACCTCTTCCTATGGTCCCCCAATTGGTTGTGGGGAACTTGAGTTTATATCCATATTCATTGTCAGATAAGGGATCCGTTAAATGAATAACATCAATAGAATTGAATATTAACTCCTCCTATGATGAGGAATTTATATGGATGACCGTTTCTAGTAGTATAGTTTGGAAGGGAAGTGCCAATTGTTTAAAATATGAGGGCATAAAGTCTAAGATGATTAGATCCAACATTTTCCTTGATGTAGGTTCATCCTCCTACATTCTATCCTTACCTTTATGACCAGGACACTTTTGGAAAGGCTGTATTTTGTAGGTTTATGGTGCTAATGGTACTGGATGTGTTGTAGAAAAAATGGCTGGGGGCATAGTTGGATGCTTCAAATATTCTTGGATAATACCATGAGTTTGGTTTATCACATTTATATTCATCCAACCATCAAAATTTTATTCCCTTCTATTAACAACTTCATGCCACTCAGCTTCTTCCTTAGGGGAAGTAGTGGAAACATATACTACTTGTACTGGTGGATTTCCCCACTTTACTTGGTGAAAGTACACAATTTTATATCAAATGTATTTTAAGATGAAACATTACTAAATGGTGTGCCCCAGTTTCGTATGGAAGGGAAAATAATCTGGTTGGTCATCGAGACCCACCTGGTCAGGCCTCTTGGCCACTGGCAGGCAGAGCAAATCATTGTCCATAACAACTATAAAGTAGCTGCAAACTTGATCATATCAGAATAAGTAAACTTTGTTACTTCACCCCTCGAATTTATTTCTACTAGTTCCCCTCCACTCTTATTGGTGAGGTGGGTGTTTTTGTTGATTCCCAGGGGGTTCTATCGTAGCTCATCATTGAGGTTCTCTATGAAAAGAGAGAGCATCCTCTTGGGAAAGTGGTAGGTTTAGGGAGTAGGTCAAAACTTTCTATTTGGAAATGAAATTTTATACTCTCTAGTTCTATTTATACTTTAAATTTTATAGTTCGAGTATTTTTTTTCTTTTGAAACATTGAGTTGAACTGAAAGAGAAACTACCGACGAAGGTCTTCCCATATTGTGATTGACTGATCTGGAAAACTGGTGTATCATACAAAGGCCAACCATTGTAGGGTTCAAATGAATAATATATGTTTCACTGCTTCTTGTTGCATGAAATTTCTCATCATGGGATCATAATGGGATGCAAAGTGTGTCAGATGTTGTTCCAGGTCACTTCATCTATTGAATATCGGAAACGCAGGACTCTAGAAATTTGGTAGATGTAGAGCGTCGGTCACCAATTTAGGGTAATTTTTCTGTTATGGATGTATTGATACACACCATTCATCCATGTATTCCAATCAAGCTTTCAATTAATTGATGGTGTTAATAATCCCTTGATGAATGCTCGGTTGAGTAGGAAGTTGGATAGGTGCAATAATAGGAAGGATATGATGTGCCTGTTTTGCCATTATTTGCAGCTGATACCTAGCCAGGGATATATTTTAAGGGTTAACCTAGGCTCATTATGGTTGTATCATTAATGGAGGTAAATCTTGATATCTTTCCATAAACGAGTCCAAGTAAACCGATGGTCCAGGCGCCAGGTTGGGTGGATGTCCTGACACTGCTTTAGTCACTGGGATGAACCCTTATTATTGAGGTACACCTATTGGAAGTGTATATTGAGGCTCTTACCATAGATTATATTCAAACTACTACAAAATAGTACTTTAATAGTGATATAATAGGTCTTTATCAATGATAAAAAAGTTCTGACAATATGATCGCAGTTAAAAGCCCGAAACTTTTATCAGTGCTAAAAAAACTCTATTAAAAGGGACCTTTAACAACACTTTTTTAGCACTATTAAAGGGACCTTTTAATAGAACTTTTTTTAGTGCTGTTAAAGGGGGAATTTAATAGTGTTTTTTAGCACTGATAAAAGGAATCACTATTAAAGGGGGTAAAATTATAATTTTTCCGACACCCATGAGCCCGATCCCCTTTATCAGCGCTTCCACGACCCCTTTAACAATGCTCCACCCCACCTTTATCAGTGCTTTTCTCCCCAATTTTATCAGCACTTTTCAAATTTACAGCCTTATGCTTGCCTACCTAGATTCGTACCTTACACCTCTCCTTCGAAGATGGAACACCTTTACCACTACACCATGTTATTTTGTTGTCTTTTTAATGATATTTCTGTTTATATATATATATATATATTTATATAATTATTTTAAAATAAATTTATACAATATATATATGTGCGTGTGTGTGATATATATATAATTATATTTATTTAAATATATTATATATTATATTCATTTATATACACTAGAATACAATATAAATATATATCTCTTTATTAATACACACACATGTATATGTATGTATAATGTAAAAGATGGTTAGATATTTTTTTAAATAAATTTTTAGAATATGTATTTATTTACATATATTATAATATACATTTTTAAATAAATATGTTGATATATATATTTATATGAGTGATTTATTATAAGAAAATATAAGAAAACATGTATATATTTAATTATAAATAAAATTAAATTATAAAAAATGATAAAATTTCAAAACCATAATATCAATATGAATGTAAGAGCTGATAATAAATTCATTCTCCACTAAAAAAAGGCAATAACACCCCCTTAAATGATGTTGAAAATCCATCGAATGTTAAAAAATCAGGGTACCCTGACTAAAAACTCAGTTTTGGAGGACTTATGGGCCTTTTTTTTCCTAAAAAAATGTGACATAGGTTTAACTCTATCAACAAGAGCATTTATATCATCACATGATTAGATTTTATATATAGTTGAGTTTAAACGATTACCCAAATCAAAATTTATGGCCGTTTGAATTTTGAGTTATGTTTTCAACTTATTTTAGATATTTCATTAATTTTTTGATTTTTGTTATCTTCAAATTGATATTAAATGACTATTACTCAGTAATAATAATCAAATTATTAATTAAAAATATTTTTTAATTATTTTATATGCCATTTTTACAAAATATCTTATATATTAAGTGTAAATTTCTATTTACCTTATCTAAAACATTTTTAAAAAATATATATTATATTTATATCAATATAAATATATCAATATATTATTCTTAATGAAATATATATATTTTTTGAAGTATACCTTTATCAATTATAATAAAAAATCAATGATAAGGGGGAGATTTCTTTATCAAAACTTCTAAAAAAGCTCTGATAAAGACCCCCTCTTTAACAATTATTTTTTAAAAGCGCCGTTAAAAGACCCAATTTATTAGTGCTTTTAAAAAAGCACTGACAAAGGACCCCCTTTAACAGTATTTTTTTTAGCGCTATTAAAGACCCCCTTTAATAGTGCCAAAAAAAGAACTCTTAAAAACCCCCTTTAACAATGCTTTTTTTAGCACTGAAAAAGGGGGTCTTTAATAGAATTTTTAGCTAGCACTATTAAATCACTAGAATTGGATAAACCTAGTTTTGTAGTAGTGTCGGTAGGAATGATACCTCAGAGAAACTTGACATTGATTCTCCTCAACTCTTTCATTTCTTCCTCCCATTGAGTGAATCATTATTTGAGCATGAGGAGCTTAACCTTAAGAGGAGGATATGGGTTGTATTCACTCTTGAATTTATCCTTTTATTTGGTTGAGATTCACTAAGGAGGTATTAAGGGATTGGTTGAGGGAGAACCCAAATTCAGGGTGATTTTATGGTTCTAGGTACGCACACCTCCTGCATTTATCTCAGTGTAGGAAACATTCCAGACAAAACCATCCTCTCCTTGACCCTCTATATCAAAATAATTTTTAGTTCTATCTACAGGATTAAAGTACACAATGTTTACCAATGTGTAATGTATTGCAGGCATCACACTGGTTGTCGAATGATAGGAGGGTTGTTTGTGCCCTTTGTTGAACCTATCCCTCCTTTTTGGGATCCTCTTTGAGCTTCTTAGCAAAGAGTGACTCAGAGGAAACCTCCATGAAACTCGGTCATATGCTTTACTTTAGGAGAAAATGGACCATGAGACAAGATAAACTGGGAGACCTTACTTCTTTTTGTCATACCTAAACAAGAAAAGACTATTTTACATCTAAGGGGAGGTTTAGGTAAAAATCACCCCAGCCCTATGGGATGGGGTTGATCCCATTATATTATTATTGTGCCTTAGGATGAGTTTTACAGCCTCAAATGGGAATTTTGTGTTAAAACTTTCCCCAGCCTAGCAGGATAGGGATGATTCTGTACTGTGGTGCTACTTCTACTGCTGACACTCTCTTTATCTCATGCATCCATGTTTGAGCGTGATTTGGGTACAATGCTAGGTCTACACGCGAACTTCTTGCTTCTGATGCTGTTTACATTGCCTGATGATTGGCTTCCCTTAGGCAAGGATCCTTATTAATGTTATTTGTTGCCTAGTTCAAGAGTTTTTTGATGGATTTCTCTCGTTAGGACATATTCTTTTGAGAGTAATTCAAGGTCGATTCTTACTGAGCGTGCCATCTTTCCTAAGATGGGGTCTTACTTAATAGCTTACATAGAGTAATGAAATTACAAGATGTTACTTAAAATGAGTTATATTGAATGGGGAATGAGGTGAAATGTAAAGGTCCATGTTCCCCCATACCTAGATATAAACACCGGGTGGGGCATTGATAATTAGATGACACAACTCATGCAATGCGTTAAGGCATGTCGATTGAATAACTTTCTACCGCTTATCTGATTGTAGTCACCACACAGATGGAAGGGCTTCTAAGTTAATTTAAAAATAAAGATATACCAATATTTTGACATTATCTACATACCCGTTGTAAGGAAATAACTTTGCTTTTAGGTAGTAGAGATCTGTCCAAAGATTCAGATGAATGATGTATATGCATTATTTTGAAAATGTCTCTGGAATGTTGATCTAAGAAGTGGACGAGGTCTAAAACATGATGGGTATATTATCCTTGGTCAATTTTCTTCTCACGAGAAACATATACTTTTGTTATTATACTAGAGACTTCTCTACTTGATTATCCCAATATGAGCACTTCTTGACTATTTTTTTGCAAGGAGCAGGGATAGTGGGGGTCCCACTGGCAGGGAAATGGTATGGAGGTGGTTTAGAGGATGAACATTTCCCTAGACTATCTTCTATTGATAAAGGACGTCTCTTATCATTGATAGTTTATCTAGCATGATTTGACCCATCTTTCCAAGTGCCTTCTAATATGAGGTATTTATTGTATTTGAATCAACAAGGGTAGTGCCTTCTTATCGAAATGAAATGTCACTATGGGGAGGATCTTCACAGTGGATTCCATCATGGAGAGGACTACCATCATAGTTCGATGTAAAACTACAGGGAGGATTTCTATAGAATATACCCTAGGTAGGACCTTCAAGGTGAACTACAATAATGGTAGGAACTTCTTGTTGAAATGAAATGTCACTGTAGGGAGTACCTTCACAATAGATTTCATCATGGAGAGAAATACCATCATAACTCAATGTATGATTGCAGGGAGTATTTCTATAGTGTATAACCTAGGGAGGAACTTCAGGATGGACTAAAATAAGGGGAGGACTATCTTGTAGAAATGAAATTTCATTGTGGGGAGGACATTTTCAGAAGATTCCATCATGGATAGGATTAACATCATAGCTCGATGTTTGATTTCCAGGAGGATTTCTACAACGTATACCTTGGGGAGGACCTTCAAGGTGGAAAAAAGTAATGGGATAACATTATTATTGTTTTATCTTCTACCTAAAAGGAGGGATACCATAGAACTCATTAGGATATAGGCTCTCACGATCGATTGGTTTATTACCACAAAGGAAGCCTTTGTGGTAGATACTCTGTGTAGGACCTCCAAAGATCCTAGTAGAAATGTTTCTAGGAGGACATTCACAACTACTACTTTCACTTCTACAATTTGGTAATGGATTGGTTGGATCTTTACCCACCACTGATAGATGTTTTATGGCCTTAAGAACTCCAGCCTCCAGCAGAGCAGGGTTATGAGTCCTCTCTTCATTTTCCTGTTTCCTTTGGCATGATTTATTTTTAGGCGCTCTGTTGTGGGAGATTGGGGCTGCTTTCTATAAGTGAAGGCCTTCATATATGGGTTCCAATTCAATTGGATCCCATGGCGATGCTAGGATATGCTAGTAAGATTCTGAAATTATGGCAGGGATATATGTCTACCTTGGAACGACCACTGGAGTAGACCCATGTCCCCCACTTAGAATGGGTATTTGTGCCCAATCCTATTTTCCATTTATCATGGGATAGTGCCAATGACCTTACTAGACAAGAGTAGGGATGCATGTATTCTCCTGAGTGACCATCTCATTATGTGGATGATCCACCCCACTTAAGAAGGTGGGGTAATGGGATTGACTCCTGGCTATTGTCGCTGATGCGATTACCCCTTAGAAGGTTTGCAGGATATGGTCAGGAATTAACATCTGACCCTCCATCATTTCTAGGATGTGATGAAAAACATCCTTTTCAGGTATAAGAATATATTCCCATTCCAATGTCAAGGTAGGAATGTGAGTCTTCCCCTGATTTTTAGTCGAGATACACCGACTATGTCCTCTAATTTACACCATATTTACATGGTGGGATTGATATACCAGAGAAAGTATTTGCATATACTTACATTTTCCACTACATTTTAATGACTGGATTGATATGAATCCATAGGAATATGCATCTTCTCATAGTTTTCCACCATATTTTCCTGGAAGGCTTGATATAAATGAGCATAAATTTGCATCCTCTCATAGTTTTACACTTTATTTGACAAGAAGGCTTGATATGAATGAATAAGAATATGCATATTCTCATATTTTTCCACCATATTTGACTAGAATGATTGATATATCAGATCCAAAATATACACCTTCCTGTAGTTTTCCATTGTATGTTTCTGGCAGGATTGATATGAATGAGCAGAAATTTGCATATGCTCATTGATTGTCACCAAATTTGACTAGAGGGATTCTTTAGTAGGAACAAGGATGATGGCCCATTCCAAATTGTTTGATTGTCACCCTCGATGATCCACCTTAGGGACCCAGGTACACATGAATTTTTTTAGGGACCGCAGGGCGGTATCCTCTTCATAGTGAGGATGTTGGTCCACAAGATATTGATGACGACTATTACCAATAGCGGCCCTTGGGAGGGACCCCTATGATATTGGGATAAAGTTTCTGGAAACCACTTCATCATCATTGATAAGGTAAGGGAGGAAATTGTTATTGCGTTTCGGGGAAAGGATCCTGAAATGGTTTGAGATGACTATTGGGGTCATCTGGTTATAGACCACTGACTATCATTGGGCGGATGGCTGGAGGGGATTCATATACTGAAGGGCCTATCGAGATACCTCCAGAGTTGGGAGAGTACCATTCTAGTCATACCCATGAACCAATGCATTTGAAACCCTATGTTGAAGGAACTGGGTGGGCGATGACATCCTCTATTTGTTCAAGGACTCAACATATCCAGTGCCTAATGCATGTGTCTATGAGAACTGGTGAGACACTATTGGATTAAAGAGAGTTATGGTGAAAAGTTCTTTCAATATATATGAAAAACGCACACAATAATACCCTGAAAAAGTAGCATCTGCATAAACAAAAAATTCTCCATCAATCGCTTTATTCGGACCTCTTTCATTTTGAGATCGAAAGGTTCCTGAAGTGGGGTAGCACTACCACCTTGGTTAAGATTCACCTCGGGTTCACTATTTTGTTTCTAACAAAATGGTCATGGTGTTCCTTGGTGATATGTTGATTGTGGGGGGGGGGGTTGAATATTTTACAATAATTCATATCAGGTCACTATTATTATCTCACACTCCCTTATGACAGGTCGGTTTCCAATAGGGTTTGTTCATGGAAACAAAAACACCCAACAATTCTTATATCCATGATGATTCATGGAATTACTTTCCAAAGGTAGGCACTCATTTGGTAACTTTTCTAATGATACTTAATAACTCACATTGGTTGATAGGATGAGAAATTGGGCACATCACACCCTTTTGGGGGGAACTATTGCCTATTCCAGGGCTCTCTTATAGATTTAAGATATGTTCATGAATCCTTTGTTCATTCCCAAGTATGACGTGGATTAACCTGGATTAACGATCAATTATGAACATGCCTGGGTTTAGAATCATATGTATGTATATGAGGTTCTTCATCAATGGGGATATCTATATGCATATGAGGTTCTCCATCAATGGTATCCATTTATGAATGGATCAGAGATTATTTGGTTGTTTCTTAAGATGATGTGGGTTTTGATCCACATAGTGTGTCACTCTAAAGTTTCCTATCATCCATGGAGATGAAAGTTGTTTTGATTTCAGGATCAGACCCATAATATGGTCTTCCTAAATATCCTTTTTAAAGGAATTAGAACTCATGTTGTTCGATGCCACATAATAGGACACATCACCATTTAAGGTCATGTGACAAGGACCAAACCATGCAGTTTAATGTCATATGTCAAGGAAATATAGGTAGAAGGTGCCTAGTCAAAGTTTGGTGTGGGAATTACATTGATGTGACTCAGAAGAACCTAGAGAGGTATGTAGTCTCCTAGGTGGGGCATGATATTACTAGGGATATGGCCTAATAAGGATGGTTATGGAGGGAAACCAGAAGGAATATGGCCCTCTAGGTTGGATATGAGCCTACCGAGAATGCAGCTCAGAGAACATTAGAGTGAATTCAGGTTTTGGGTTTGGACCTCAGGTAGGCTTCCTACATATCCCATTTGGTTGGAAATCAAATCCCACGTAGTTCGGAAGGGTTGAGGATTACACCTACAAAGGAGGCCCATTCAGGCACTACTTCATTGGGAATATGGCCCTTTGAAGGTTGGGGCATGGTTTCAGGGCTTATACCATATAGGAATCCCATTGAATCATGTGGTTGGGACTTAAACTTAGAAGGATACCCATATGAGTATGGTTGGGTATTATAATGAATAAGAGGCTCGTGTTTCTAGAATTGTGAGGAAGGTCTTGAATCCGGGTGTTTTGGGGGTTTTTATTGGGGCTTACACTTGGAAGGATTCCCATTGGAGCTTTGGGATAATGCAGATTTCATGATCTCTACTAACCTCTAAGCCCATGTGAGTCATGGTCAGTGTGAGAAACAAGAAGAAGTCGTAGATCTGAAGATCACATGATCCACTTTTTCTACAAGTGGATGACTGTTGAAGCCCAAAGGGAGAGGGAAAGAAAGAGCTCTAATGCTCATCTCCTATCTTGATTTCATATCTTAGTCCCAAAGGTAGATAGAAAGGGATTTTAATGTTCCTACCTCCCCTCTTTTATTTTGGTAACTGCGATAGGCACATCTGAAAATCTATCCGACTATGGACCGTGTAGGCGAAGAGGACCAAGAGTTCCATCTCCCACAAGAAAAACTTTGGTCTTACTATTAGAGGTATTATCTTTTGGTTCCTAGGTAATAGAGGAGGATACAACATTAATCCTCAAAGGGAAAAGAAAGTGTGATCCCACTCTCCCCACTAGGAATGGGGAGGCTCACGTGAGAACCTACAGGGTCGAGACCCTCATTACCATGTGAATATAGACTTGAAAATATTCTGAGAATCCAACTTGTTAAGGAGGTTACCAAAAAGAATTCTCTTACCATGGGTATGTAGACTCAAGAGGAAATACTAATGTGTCCAATGATCTGATCATACATATTGAGTGGCTTTGGAAGAAGCCTTGGCCTAATGCAATTATAATGGTTTGCATAGGGGCTAAAGTAGGGACCGATGGTATGGTGGAGGAAAGTGACAAGACTCAGAGAGAAGAACACTATAGTATGCCCCATTCCATATAGCATATACTTATGTGGGATGGGATTCTGTCTACATAGCATGTTGTTATGTGGGCGAAGGTTTTGTCCACGTATAGTTGTACTACATGGGCCTAGGTTTCACCCACATATCATTTTGTTACATGGGGTAGGGTTCCACCGACTTAGCATTTTTCTTTGAAAGGTGCTAGAACACAAAGGGGAAATCCATCTATGACTCATGGAATGGTGTCCGAAAAGGGGTTTCAGGTTTTTAGATGGTTAGATGAATTTATTTTTTTCCTTAATGCTATGTGGTGAGTTTACCTATTGGGAATCGATGACTCTCTCCAAATTCTTCTCCGAGTCTTGAATCTTGCGTCCCTATGTGTCCTTTTTTCTAGGTTACCATCGGGGAATTTTATAGAAAAATGGAGGAACTAGATAATAGGATGGACGGTCATCCACAAGTCTTTTTTTTGGAGGCCCATGTAGGATGCCTCAGACCACAAACATTTTCATTTTCAGGAGGTTGAGAAGACCGTCATCACCCACAAATGATTTTTTGTTCTCGAGGATGGTAGTTTATAGAGGGAGGAAATTACCACATATCCCCATGAATTATTTGGTTCTTTTCATAGGATTTGATCATTTACAGAGGGTGGAAATTACCACATATCCCTATGAATTATTTAGTTTCGTTCATGGGTGGAAATGGTACCGTCTCATCCCACAAACAATTTCATTCATGGGATTCCATATGGAGAGACAGTCCGAGTAGTGATTTTTACTATGCAGGACCAATCCCTCATTTATGACCTCACCTCATTTGAACACTTCTTCTACAAAACCATAGATTCAGGTTCATTTTTACCCTTTACCAAATCCTTGTAATCCTTGTATTCTTTCATGAAGAGTTTTCAGGACCCAAAAGTGGGTCATGGATATTAGATTCACATTCCACTTGTTTCATAGAAGGGAATATTTATATGAATTGATTAAAAATGAATCTAATGACATTTTTTTGGGAAATAAAAAGATTTATAAAACTATGTGGATGGGTTTTGTATTGTTACAACTTCATGAAGGAGCTATTAAAATTCTTAATGAGGTTATATTGGTGCCCAAAATGAAATGAAACGTCTTTTCTCTAAGATTTCTTGATCAAAAGTTTTTTTTATTTGAGATTGACTACCTTATAATTACTAAAAATTCTCTTACTATAATAAGGGGATATATTTTCAATGGTTTATTTATGTTAATTGGTAAGGCACACAAAAGATAGTTAAATTTTACCTATGTCATAGTAGATGACAATACCATGCTATGAGATAGGATACCTGAGAATGTGAGTGATAATAGTTTATAAGAATTAAAAAATAAGGCATGTTGACTCAAATTACACCTAAAATCATTCCATTCCACTAGGATTGTATTTTTAGTAAATCTAAGCATTTTAGATTCTAAAGATTACAATTTAAATTTAATCATCAACTATAATATGTACATTATGATTTATGGGGTCCTTCTCAGACTTCTTCCCATGGAGTAAGATACTTTTTTTGTAACTTTATAGATTATTACTTGATAAGAGTTTGGATTTATATTTTAAAAAACAAATCTAACACTTTTGAAGCCTTTAAGAATTGGAAGTGAATTGTTGAAAATCAAACCTAAAGAAATCAAAGGCTCTTAGAACTTATAATGGTTTAGAGAATTTGTTAAATGAATTTATTATATTCTATAAGTCTAAGGGGATTCTTAAACATAGAATGGTCAATGAAACACCCCAATGAAATAGGTTAACTAAGAGAATGAATAAGACTATAGCCGAAAGAGTAAGAAGTATGCTTTTATATTTTGGTTTACCAAGGTCATACTAGGTTGAATATATCACTATGATAGTGTATTTGACTAATTGACACCCATTAATTTATACTAATTTTAAAACCCAAAAGGATATGTGAAATAATAAAAAACATAGATACGATCACTTAAGGTTTTTTACTTGTAATGCTTATGCATATTCAAAGAATGATAAAGTAAAATTATTAGATATCAAGTGTACATTCATAGAATATCCCAAGGGTGTTGTTATAAAAAATGTTTGAGCTCTAAAAAAAATATTATAGAAATGAGTGTAAATGTGAGAAAAAATAAATAATAATAATAATAATGAAAATATTTTCATGGTTTAGGAAGAATTTATAATTCCATGGAGAGGTATAATCAACTTTACTATATTTTGGGAAAAAATTATTGGGCACACACATATAGTTCATAAACCCTAGATCAAAATGAGCTCCTAAATAAATGAGATTCTATAGAAACCCTTTTTTCCACAATACCCAATTCAACAAAGTGTTCCACTATACCAAAATGCCCCATGTCAGTGTAGTCCATGCTAGTATAGTACCCACTATTGATGTTTCCAGTCAAATCTATTATATTCAGATATACTTGTTATATAACAACATATATCTTATATAAATTATTATTATATAAATTTAATAAAAACTTATATGATATTAAAAATCCCAAAAATTAAAGCTTTAATGCCTTAGGAAAATTAGGTTCATACAATATAAATACACATAAAACTTTAAACTTTATTTAAATACTTCTATATAGTCCTCCAATTTGGTTTCATAATCTTTCTAATATATGTAATCACTTGGGGTAATACATCAAATAAAGGGTGGGATAAAAAAACCAACAGGGTTGGGGTGGGGTGGGGGATAATATATTAGAACATGAAACAAGAATCAATATGAGTTTATGGGTGAGAATTGTGGTTCCCATGAATGTGTACAGTCACTAGAGTGGGGGGTGGGGGTGGGGGGGGGGGTGATTTAGGGTGACCAATTTTATTGAATTATTTTATACTTAAACTTTTACCCTTTAAACTACCCTCTCAATATTAAAACCCCTATAACCTGTTAGGATATAAATGGACCATATTCTGTTTTACCCAACACACAATACCACATGCATTGTATAAAGTAAAGTAAAGAGAATTACACAATATTTTTACAAGGTTTGGTACCAATATAGGTACCTGATACTTTTTGTGTTTAGTTCACACCATGAAACATGATATCACTAATTAATAGTAATGATTACAAGAGAGTGTGAAGGTATCATCCACTCTACAATGCACACAAGGGGTTTACTTGTATCATTTTATCCCAAGTGTTTTCCGTACAATTTAGAGTAGTATGGTATCATCCTAGACCTTTGGAAAAGTATCATCCACCTACTAATGTAGTATCTTAACCCTAAAGCTCTTTGGTCTCCCAATTAGAATGAGCTTGGATTATACTGGTAGCTTTTTGTTCTATAATGGTCCTCCATAAAGAACTCTAGAAAAATATCTTCAAGTAGATCTGAATGTCATTACATCACTAAAGAAAGATATTATTCCTCAAATAATAGGTATTTAACCTCAAGTATATGTTTTAAACCTATAGAATGCATGTTATACTTATCCCTTCCAAGTCTCAATGTCATAATGATCAACATGTATCAACAACATGTTGTTTTCTTCCCCAATATTCTGAATCATCGTTTATGTTATAGGGATATCATTGGACTATTTCATATTTTTATTTGATGCACAAGATTGGTTACTTATACATCTCATTGGATTCTTCTCCTTTGATATAAATATGTTCTTTTTGGAATATAGTGTCAGTCCTCATCTCTTTATTCTTCAATTATTATAATATAATCAAGATATAAACCACATTGGAACAACCTCTATTATTTTTATTCTCTTTACATATATCCACATTTTATCTTAAATATTGAATCAATTTTAATTTAGTATAAATATTAATCATCAAATATCATTTAGAATGATATTATATCTTCATAAAAAATATCTTGAAGACTCATTTAATTTAAACTCATGTGATATGAGAATAATCATGACTTCATATTCTCTATAAAAACTGAATATATTTTAATCCATGGCATCATGAATATCTATGTACAATAGAATTTTCACGATTGTGGTTCTTATGTTGCAGTGTAAAACTCCCCCAAAACTTCTTTTCATCATGCATTATAGCATGAAATTCTCTTCACGACATGGTTATATCTTAAATCATAGAACCGGTTTCAGATGTTATTTTCTTCCTATTATAGCTTCACAGTGTGTTCTTCTTCTTAATGGGGAAAAGACAAAATTTCAATAATTTTTATTTAATCAAAATCTCATTTATGATGTTTAAATTCAATGAAGATAAATTTTTTAATCATTTGATTTATCTTCTGTAACTTCAAATCTCCACATTTTACTAATATTTAAAACTTATGTAAGATCACTTATGTGAGAACCAATTATCTTATGTACTAAGTAAGATATTTTCCTTGTATTTATTATTTTCTAGATAATGTATTATATATCATATAAAATATGTTATGAATCAAAAAATATATCTTAAACACCTCAAAAATATTTTACACAACATCAAAATATTACATATCACTCCGTGCTTAGATACTTTGTCAACATCTTCAACCTGATAATATATTACATATAATAGGGTGGTTCATCCCATTGTCATATTTTATATTTTTAAAATATATCACATATCACATAAAATATGTTACGTATTCAATTTAAGTTATTTACTTTTCCAAATTTAACTACCACAACCCAGGCCACTATATTATGTATGAATCATGACTTCTTTTAAACCACTCAAAACCTATTAAAATCATCTCAAGGAATCTATATCCACTTAAAAGAATTTTAAAAAACATTAAATAACTTTTTAAATTATATAATAGTTCTAAACTCTTAATATTTAATTCCAAAATATTTTTCAGTATATAAACATGCATCTTTGAGTGTTTCCATATAGCTTCACTACCTTAATAACTCTAGCTTCAACTTGAACTTAATTTAACCTTAATTCAAGTTATTTTTACTATTTAGTGTGATAAAATTCATGAAAAATAATTCTTGGATGGTTTATTTACATTCTAGAAAGATATTTATTTCTTTAATTATAGCTTACTCACAAATCTTCAAGTTTTCCAATACAGTTCGCTAACTCAACTCACTTGAAACCCATTGTGAAAAATGCTCTCACCACACAATCATCACTTTTCATGATTCTAGAAAAATCAACTCTACAATCATCACATGAAAATACTAATTCTTAAAATATGTCTATCAAAGTATTCTAAGATAGTAGTTTAGTTTACTTTTCTCATTTATGTATAGACAACATCTAAATCTTTACCTTCATTAATTGGGATCTTCCTCCATCAACCAACACACATTGAAAACTTCACTTCATAATGTAGTAATTATTAACAAAAAATAAAATTACCATACTCAATTAGGTTCTTCAATCTCTCCCTTTGGATTTTTTTTTCAATACCATTAAATACCTCCATGTTAATAGGTATTATCATCAGTTCATTTATTCTCCCCATTATTGAAAATAAATAGAAATGTGATAATTTAACGGGAATTTATACTCATCTCTTACTTCTTTCAAAATTAAGATTTTCATCTTCTCTCTTATACTCTACCCATTTATTGAGAGTTAAGGTTTTATTAACTTTAGAGAAAGGTGGAATCACATTTTACTTAGCAACAATCCATTGACTAATCAACTCTAAGTCTACATGAAAAATTCTTAGTGAATAAAAAAATAGTGATTAATTTAGACATAAAAGTTTTCCATAAACTATTCAACACGTGATACCAATAATTTTTTCTCTTTTTAGGGGTTATTCAAAAAAATTTCTAAAGAAATTTTATAACCACATATTTATTTTTTTAAAAGTTATCGATACTTCTAGATTCACATAAAATAATAACATATGACAACATGATAATATCATCTCCCCCTTAAGGGAAACACTAAATAAATCTTTATCATGTTAGATCTTCATGAAATCTAATAATTTCCTTTATATATCACTTTAAATGTTATAAGGATACATCATAATATCAATCACTACATTACATGATCGATATCTCTCCAAGTTATAAATTTTTCATAACTTTCATTAAGTTATCTCCAAATATGAATCACCTTCAATTACCTATAAATAAACATAAAAAAGAAAATATAATGGAATAATGTGGTTCTTACTTTACTTCTTAATGAGAGAAACATAGTTGGGATTCATTTCTCAACCTAGAAACCATTTTCTTTGTAGCTCCAATTCAGTGAGAAATATTTATTCTTTCTCCTACTTTGACTTCTCATACTATATCATATATAGGTAGCATGAACTTCTTGTCCTTTTCATATTTATCCTTAATTTAAATAAACTTTTTCACCTTAGAGAGAAATCCACTTGAATTTTTTTATGTTTACTCCATGTTTTTTTCCATTTACCATTGAACTGGCTAAATAGTCATGTACTCTTTTGTAATATGTCCAACCTGCTTGTATTTTCCATATAACTTTAATAGTGATTTTTCATTTGTTTCTTATAAACTCATTCTTTGCTCAAATCCATGTCATCCACTTATTATAGGTGTTTCCAGTCTTTTTATATATTACACATAGTTCCTTAGAATCCTTGAAGTTACCCTT
Source organism: Viscum album (assembly GCA_963277665.1). Classification (NCBI taxonomy): domain Eukaryota; kingdom Viridiplantae; phylum Streptophyta; class Magnoliopsida; order Santalales; family Viscaceae; genus Viscum; species Viscum album. The sequence continues at coordinate 1,778,527,599 of OY728131.1, read as the reverse complement.
ATTTTTAAACTTCTTTAACTCTTCTCATGGGATTTCTTACACTAAACCAATCCTTTTATTTATCTCTTGGATCAATTCTACTTGTTTCTTCATCTTTATTTATATAACTTTAACATTCATGGAAAATTTTCAAAGGTCCATGATGTGAAATTTCTTCTCATAATATAAGCATCTCTTTCTTATTATAATATCCTTCTTAACTTTTTTTTGGGTGAGATTTATTTAGAATTATCATTTTTTATACCTCAAGGATGAATCACTATTATTACTTTGATTTTTTTTCATATGCTGTGATATTATTTTATTAAAGTTGTTGGAAAAAAATCCCTTAAGGTAACATTGCATCATTTTAGGGTTGGTTGTGTTTGTTGATAATGCAAGTTTCCATGGTGAATTTTCGAGTTCTAGAGGATTTTTTGACAATCCATGTTGACAAAGAACAATGTAAAAGGAACATAAGATCTGGAGGCAGTACAAAAGAACAGATACAAGGTGGCGTTGTTTCCCAGTGTTTGAAAAATTTTTGGGATCCAAAATTTGGAGTTTGGTGAGAATCATGAAAAGGGGATTTCCTTGAAGATCTAATTTAAATATGTCAAAGGCATGAGTTTTGTGAATATAGGCTTCATGGATTGGATTTCACAAAGATATGAAAAATGTTGATGGTGATTTTTCATGATTATGATGAACTTCACGAACAGAAGCATTGAAGAGCATTATGGAAGCGAAGGGAATTGTGAGTGGAGCTTCGTAGCGAAGGCGCGAAGGTATTGATAGAATGATCCGAGATCGGAAAATTTCCATGGTGCTTCACGATATTGATAGAATTCCAGCGGAAATTTTGGAGCTTCGTGATTTGAGCTAACGCGGTGTTGACTTCGCATGGAAAGTTAGAGGGTCGGTGAAATCGCATATAAATATACCTCAACCCCATAAAGCTAAGAAGAGAGTTTTTGAAGAAAATATTTTGCTCTAGGATCGCAAAGGTGGTTCACAGAGGCAGTGTGCTTTGTGAAAGGAAGGAGCTTCACGACGGCTAATCTAGATCCGTGAAAGTTGCATGCTCCACGTTGGCTCAGTGAGCTTCACGAGGGAAGTTGCTCTGTGACGACTTGAGCTCCTTAACGACCTGAGGTCTGTGAAAGTGTGAGCTTTGTGAAAAGGTAGGAACTTCGCAAAGGCTTGTTTGAGCTTCGCGAAGTAGAGTGCTTTGCGAAGGCACTTCCCAAAGGTTATTACCCAGTGGTCAGGGACAAAGTGGTATTCATCAGTGGATGAAATTTGGACTTCAATAGAGCATCTACATGCAGTGGAGGATGCATTCATTAGTGGAAATGAAGAGACCTACATGTCTATAAACTGTGTGTGGATATTCTGAAGAAGCAGTGAGCTCACTTTAGTTGAGAGAGCAGTGAGTTCTCAAATTGTGAGTGGTTGTAAACTAGGAGGGATAGTGAGTCCACTTCAAACTTGTAAAAAGTAGCGTGATTATAGTGGAATTGGTACATCGACACACTGCTGGTGTATGCTCCTTGGACATAGACCAGTGAGGGTGAAACAAGTAAAAATTGATGTGTCCTGTGCATGCTTTAAGGTTTTTTCATACTCTGCAATGAGAAGGATAGAGAAGAGGGTTTTGTCTAACAGAAAAATAAGATCAAAAGGGGAAGTTATTTTAATCTTTCATACCCTGATTCACCCCCCCCTCAGGGTATCTTGCCTGGTGGATCTAAAAAAAGGATTGTGAAACATGTTTTGTACTCTTGGACTAAAATCCATTACCACTGTGAAAAATTTTGTAGGAATTATATTAGAAATATCAAAGACATTAAATTATATTCTTTGTGGAAAAAAATTATCTTTATCTTTGGAAATTGCTTCTTTATAATAGTTTTTTTTATTTTATATCCACTCCCCCTTAATTCAAGCCTTTTAAAAACTTCATAGATCAATATATTATTCCCAAATTCTATTTACTTATATCCAAATCTTCCACAACACCAATAGTGACCAATAATACTTGTTCTTTTCCTTTGTCCATCAATATTGTTAGAATAAAAAACTTTCTATTTTTGAACAAAACATACCTTATTTTATACTTATATTTTGGAAAAATAATTATAGATAGTGCACACTTCCACCATTGATGAATTGGTGGGTTTATCATCATTATTCTTCACCAATAAATATGTCCAAAATTTTATTTGGAACCTGCACTAACCATAAAAAAAATTAGTACAAATATATTTTTCTAAAAGGATGCCTTATGGTGTGAGCTTACAATGGATATATTCTCAGATGATTTCAAAATATTCTTACCACATGATAAAGAACTTTTATCTTATAAATTATCCTCATAAGTGCAATAATCTGGATCCACACTCTCAAAATCAAATGTGAATAAGCATCTTCTTCATATACTTACTTTGAAATGAACTGAAGTGACCTAATTTTAACCATCAGTAATTACAATATCACTAAAAATATTTAATCACTTACATTTAAATAAACTTTTAGGTTTATAGTTGTAGAGAGTTAAGAAAAAAATTTAACTAACAAAGCCCGTGTCTTTCTTACCACATGGACATTTTTTACACTATATAAGAAACTAATTAATCCATAATTAGTATTTAACATATCCCAAAAAATTATCGAAACATGAAACTATTATAGAAATATAATGTGTAATAATTTTCTTTATAACCTGGGGAAATATAAAAATAATAAGGATAATCTCAAATGATTTGTAAATAAAAATGTATGTTAGAATCCATCAAGGAATAAAACTAGAATAAATAAAATGGAAGGAAACAAATGATAATCAAATAATGCCATATAGCTGATCCTATGAGGTTGAAACAAATACATGCTTAAATAAAGACATGGATAGAAATAACTGAATTCATAGAGATGGAATTCATAATGTTGGACATCTTGATCTTTACCATCAAGACCAAGGATAAGACATCATTCTTTCCATCAAGGCCACAACCAAGACATCATTCTTATCATCAAGGTTGTGACTAAGAATTCATGCTTGCATTGGGTAAGCATACACAAAATACCCAAACATTATATCTCATGAGATCAACTGATGCATCAAGGGTATATATAATACTAAGACCCACCCATAACTTCTTTAAGTCCAATGCATTCACTATATGAAATATATGAATAAAAATACTATATATAATCAACTTGCCTTTATAATCACCCGTATTGGAATAATAAGATTCAAAACATCAAAAAAATTTCTCATGTCAATATAAGTTATAACATGATCCTAATAATCTATATAAATAGCGCGGATGGTTAAAAAATAAAAAATAAACTTTCCCAACTAGTCAATAAACATCCATATCAGAATAAAAAATATATGGATTTTAAATATTTCCCCAATAAATAAATATAATAACTTTCTATGTAAGCATCCCTAAAAATAAAACCACATAGAGAAAGGGGTATACAATTAAGTTAATAATTTCCTCAATCAATAGACATATGGAATATCAGTGAACACACTTCAATCATAGGAAGGAAATATAGAGTATTCACATAGGAAATACATTGGAAGGAAAACCATGCCTATAATAGAGGATGATTTGGAAAGACAAAGGAAGTGATGGATCTCCATGAGTTTCATCCCCCCAATGAAAATAGTATTATAGGATTTAGAAGGTAATACATGACCAATATATATACCAAAAAATAAAAATAAATAAATAATATGAATCAAACCTCAATGAAGTAAAATTAAGATTCAAAAAACCTTACATTAATAGTAACACAAGAATAAAAAGAACATGAGAGGTATACCATGAAATTTGAATATAATGAAATAAAATTTATTAATTATAATTTATGGAAATAGGGTATTGGATAAAATAAATAAAATAAAATATGGTGTGCAATATCAAACATGTCTCATGGAATTGAAAATAGAGACAAATAACACTTATGAAATTTGAAACTTTGAAATAAAAAATTCTTGAAGGATATAAATTAAAATGGAACATTAAATACTATGAATAATAATAGAATCATGATATAACATATAAAAGGTCCATTAATTATGTAGCATCCTCGAACCTAACATCCACCCAAATAGTGCTAATGAGCCAGGTGCTAGTGGCTTTAAGCACACCTCCCTAAACACCAAAGGCTTCCTTCTAGTATCAAGGGCGTAAATAGGTATAGTGGGGAGGATATAACATCTAGAATTAGATAATATACTGGTTTGAGCATAATAAGATAACATGCACTGGAAATAAATGACTCAATAGACTCTAACCAAACCTACATAGCAGAAGCACACCCAATATCAATAAACAGTGGAAGTGATAAATAAACAGAAATAGTAGTGAAAAATAAACAGATCAGCATGCCAAACCCCACTTGTAAACACCACTAAAACAAACAAGACATGCATCTATAGCAGTCCATACATGTAAATATACAAAGGGAACTCATAGCTAACCACTATAGTTACATAAAAAATAAACATGATTATACAGGAGTGAAAGCTAAACAAAAGTAAACCTCTAGCTAGGCACAACCTCAAGTTCCATGCCCATATCCATGAAAAATAGTACTACGATCCAACTCTTAAGGCTGATCCTTTACATGTATGTAAATTCATAAAGTCTACATGCATCTCGAAGGGACTGTGTATGGTGTGAGATGAATCTCAATAGGATACTACCCAATGGTGAATACCTAATATAAATTTTTAAGTAGACATGAACCTCTAAGAAAAGTAAATAGTACAATGTAATAATAAACACAACCTTCACTGGTGCTCAACAACCACCAGGGAGTGTCACCTGCTTTGGACAACGCCAGAATCTTAGTAGCAAAGAGAGTCATTGGCCCATGGCCCAGGGTACCCCTATAGTCACAAGTCCAGGTGAACCCTAAGGTTCAACCTCAATAAAAAATCCTGGAACCATGTGCCTCCTAAAACCTTGTATCTCAAAGTACTGACATCCCAAAGTCATGCCCAAAAAATTGTAACCTGATCCCACATACCCCGACTTGAAATCTCATATTAGCCCATGAAACAACAACCAAAGGAACAACAATGCCTGTCCTCAAATAAATATCTAGGCCATGGCCTCAATCATGATGAGCCTCAGCCCCCAACCTGATAGCCTCATTGCTATCAACTGAAGGCTCCTCACCTTCCATGTGGCTTTCTACGACAAGCACCCCAAACCAAAAATACCTAACCCGAAACTATCAGGGGCCTCTACCCATTGGTCAAAACCACCTCATCATAGAGTCAGCCTATGTGAACACAACTCAATCAATAATTTAGCCATCACAGGTGAGCGACAATCACCAAATAAGAACCTAAACCACACCATCTTTGGCACCTCGTTCCCCTATGACCATGTTGCTCAAATCCGATGGCCATGCCATCCAAGTATCCCAGGCCATGACCTACTTGATAGCCACACTACCTCAAAATGACATCCACGATGCCCAATCCTATAATCAAATCCACTCAAGAAAATCCAGGCTAATCCCAACTAGTGATCAACATCACTCAATCCCTATGGCCGTGCCATCCCAACCTCAACTCGGTCCACACTCATCCCGACCCTTTGGGTCCCATATCATGCAATTCAAGAAATTACTTATATAAAATTTAAATATCACATTTTTAAATAATCAATTCAATTTCAATGACTAAATTTCATATCTTAACAATCATCATAATTTAGCATGGAGGTCTCGAATGACTCAGAATTAAATAACCAACTCGATTCAATTTAAAACAAAATAATTTAATTAAAATAAACACCCCTGGATATACAACCCATGGAGCCATGATCTCTAACCTGACCTCGCTCAGATAACCATGGTAAGGTAATGGCCAACGAAATCCCACAAAAAATACAGTCAAATCAATATGAAGCAGTAGGGGTCTCTCTCAAAATCCATCAGTGCGCTAAAAAGACGCAACCCCCAAAAGTTTGTGAAAACTCAAAAAAAAAGTATGCACCACCTACCTTAGAATCATAGATGTAGGAATGTCTGATATCGAAGTCCAATTTGAATCCAAATGACATAGATCTGAGATTTTGTCTTTAACCCTGAAATTGGATTGGAAAAAAACAATGATCTGTAAGAAGAAATATCAAAGAAGAAGAGGAATGTGTGGAGTTAGCCTTATCGAGGTGATCCTATAGCTTCCGATGGATCAAAGAATGGAGGTTGGATGAAGGATTTGGATCAAATCTGGTGGAAGGAGAAAAGAGGAGTCTCTCCCCTGTTGTGCATGACCAAGAAGGAATAGGGGGGATAAGGAAATAAGAAAAAAAAGGAAAAATGGTAATTTGACTCATTTTTTGGGTTGTACGGTTTACCCGAACGATTTTCCAAACCATGTAGAAACTGTATGGAAGCCACTGCCTAAGATCTCTAGACCCGCATGACCACCCCACACATTTTTCCATACCATGCATAAACTATGTGGAAACCCTTTATAATTCTATAGACACATCTGTATGGCCATGCACCATCACTTGAACGGTTTCCCTAAACCGTGTGCCTGTAGCTACTTCTCAAAAACTAGGCCTTCAGGCCTCCGATGATCTTGAAACCCTTCCAAACACTGGAGAAACTCTTCTAGCCTCTAAAAAAACCCAAAAACACCATTTAAAGCCAATAGAACTCTTGAAATTAAGTTTTGATAAAAAAATAAAAAAGTAGCATCTCCACTAGTTGAAAAATTCAAATTGGGTGGGGGTTTTTTTGACTCGTTCCAAAAACACAGGTTGTTACAATCTCCCCACCTCAACATAGCTCATCCCTAAGCTATAAAAACAAAAACAGGAACATGATACAAAACATACCCATCCCATTTAAAGCAATGCGTGCTAACTTGGTCTCAAGGGAATAGGAAAAATTCCTAAAGGAGCTCCCCACCTTATGAATTTCCTAACTCAGTCTCAACCTGACCAAAAATCAAATCACACAAAGGTCCATCGACCTATTTCAGGACCTACAGTCCTCCTATGACACATCATCACCCCTGCACCTTATAAAGTTCTCCCATGTCTCTTCTAACACCCAATCATATCTTGAACCACATTAGTGACTACCTTGATCCCATGATACCCATGGAACAATGACATCCCACATCCAATGGATGCTCAAAACAACCCAGTGCCTTTCACCTCAATCAAAAATTATATCCTCGATGCCCCGATGCCCAAGGCACCTCACATGAAACTCATATCCCTTAGATTATCTGATGGCTAAACACCTCAAAACACGCATCCCACAATGCTACTGATCCCAAACACCTCATAAATACATACATACATACATACATACATACATACATACATACATACATACATACATACATACATACATACATATATAATCATGCACTCGATATGGTACCAACCCACTGACCAGTGTCTGGTCAGTCCATATATATCCTGTGCACCTCATGCACTCAAAACAAACCCACCACAACAGGCCATTCCAAAATGGAAATTACTCAATAGGACACGCCAAAGAAAAGAAAAAACAAACTACGACCTTGCCCGCGGTGTACCTATGACCATCGTTGGATCTACGGACTACTCTGCCCCCAACAGTTCCATGGCGTGCACCTAGCCAGACACACGGATTCCTGAAGCCTAACATCCCTATGGTGATGCACCAACCAACAACCACTAACCCCATAGTTGGGTCATACTATCTCTACCACATCCTATGCATGTAACTGAAACTCAACTACCCTTGCATGGTATCGATCCTGAACCGATATCTGAAGCATATACCTACCTCGTTCCCTATCTGCCAGCTATCTGAGAAGGATGCCTGTGGAAACTCTTGAGATTCGCAAACTATCCACATGCCTGGAACTCCTTTGGAGTCTTCTCACACTGAGTGTAGACATGCCCCGACTTCCCACATTGAAAGAAAACCACTGCTTAACTACCACGAGGTGGTCTAGTTGAGTCCTTGGCCTGACCGTCATACTGAAACTCATCCTGAACTCATTTCTTGACATCTTAACCATAATATGAAGCCACCACTTGGATCAAAAGGGAACTGTCCATTAGTTTTCCATCAACTATGAGTGCTGGATTCACTGCCTCTAAGAACAAGGCCAACCTAAAGATGTTCACCTAGACCTGAAAAGCATGCTATAAACCATCTTCGAAGCACCTCACCCTCGAGGTGTCATTTCTTACCATACCAGTTGCAAAGAGAGATAACTTAGTGAAAGTATTTTTATAGTTCATGACGGACATGTCACCCTTCTGAAGGCTTAAGAACTCCTGAGCTCTCTCCGCCCTTAGCATCTTAGGGAAAAAGTGCTAGAAGAACCCATCCTCAAAGTCCTTCAAGGCTAGTCCCTCATATTTGCGATCCTGAACCTGCACATCCCACCAGTGCTTCACCAGACCTCTAATCATATACATAACCAGCTTTACCCTCCACCCTAGAGGTATCTAAAACCACTCAAATATAATTTTCATGCTCTCTATCTAGTTATCAGCCACCTGTGGACTACCCTAACCCTGAAAAAGAGGTGGGTGCTGTGATTAGAACTCATGAGTAAGATAGTCCATAGAGGGATCCGTTCCCTGATCACCTCTGTCAATCCCCTGCAAAACACATACCATAATAGATCAGATATTATCGTCAAGCCATGAACTGAATGCTATAAAACTCGGTAGTTTCCCTACCTACACTGCATCCTGAACCTAATCCTATCCCTAATATTGTACTTGTGGCTCATGCTTTGCCTACTCCTCAGGGGTCTAAACCTAATTGTGCTCTTACAAAACTGTACCATAACCCACCTGATGCTCTATTAAACCATCTAGGAGGAACCCACTGAATACTATAAAATGGTTAGACAACCTATATATATATATATATAACAATATATTCAACAAAGATAGGGAAAGCAGTAAAGAGGAAGCGTATAAAAACTACCCTCACTCTCCTATCACAAGCATACCCCACGTCATCCCGATCTCATGGCCTTCTTACCCTCCCTTAACAGATCCAAGTATCACAATATCCCCGAGCCACACCCATCCTAGAAACCACCAATTCCTTAGTCTTATAACCGAGTCACCCAATCCTGGTGACAAAATCACCTCAACCATAATACCCACTTGATCCTATAAGTGCCAGGAAAAATTCCCATGCCACATGCAATTTTACATAAATTTAAATCATGACATATCACATTGCATAAAAAAAGAAATTCTATCACATCATGGAATTTCACCTTTTCACATGGAATTTGACATATATCACATGGTATTATCACTTCAAAAGTCATACATGCATATATGAAATTTAAATACCCTAAAAATGTGCCTATCAAAATCCAAACAACCACGCCTTGCCTTACCAATCCAAGGTCCAATTCTCCCTTACCACACTTGGTCAAGGGACACATATAACAACCAATAATAATCACAAAACAAGTGAACCACCAAGGTGGAAATCATATAAACTATAATCCGAGCAAAATCAAAACAACATAACCCACCCAAGAAAACTCAATCCTTCCCTTATACATGGGGCTGCAGGCACCCAAGCATGAGTTAGAAATACAATTATGATAATTACTTATCTCCATTATAACATAATCCCAAATATTAATATAATGAAAAGAGGTAAAAGAAACTCCTATGATACCACTTGTAGCATCCACGAATCGAATAGCCACCTGAACAGTGCTAACGGTTCAGGTGCCACTGGCTTTAGGCGCACCTCCCCAAACACCAAAGGCTGCCAACTTGCAGTGAGGGTGTAAATAGTTATAGTGGAGAGGTTTTACCCTCTAGAATTAGATAATATACTAGTACGAGCATAATAAGATAACATGTAGTTGAAATAAATAACTCAACATACTCGAACTAGAACCGCAGAGTGGAAGTACATCCAATATCAATAAACAGCAGAAGTGATAAATAAATAGAAACATCCACAAAAAGTAAATAGATCATTATGACAAACACCACTTGTAAACAATACTAAAACAAACAAGTAATGCATCCATAACAGGTCATACATGTCAATATACAAAGGGTGAACATGGATAAGCGTTGTAGCTATATACAAAATAAGCATGATAATACAACAGTGAAAGCTAAAAAAAAGTAAAACTCCATCTATGAATGACCTCAAGGTCCATGCCAATCTCCATTCTAAATGGTAATATGATCCAAATCCTAAGGCTGATTCTTTACCTATACATAAATTCATAAAGTATAAATGCATCCCGAAGGGCACGTTCATGGTGTGAGACAAATCTCAGTAGGATACCACCCAATGGTTCATACCTAGTATATGCGTTTAAGAATACATTAACCTCTAATCAAAGTAAATGTTACAATGCAATAATAAACACAACCTCCACTGGTGCTCAGAAGCCACCAAGGAGTGTCACCTGCTTTAGCTAATGCTGGAATCTCAGAAGAAAAGAGAGTCATTGGCCCATGGACCAAGGTACCCTTATAGTAACAAGTCCAGGTGAAACCTTAGGTTCTACCTCAATCAGAAATCCTGGAACCATGTGCCTCCTGACACCTTGTGTATTAAAGTACCGACGTCCTGAAGGCATGCCCAAATAATCGTAACCCTGTCCCATAGATCCCTGATCAAAATATCACATTAGCCCATGACAAAAAAACTAGAGGAACAACGGTTCCTATCCTCAAATAAATATCCAGGCCATGAACTCAATCACGATGAGCCTCATACCCCAACCTAATAGCCTCATTGCTATCAACCGAAGGCTCCTCGCCTTCCATGCGGCTTTCTACAACAAGCAACCCAAACTATAAATACCTAAGCCGAAACTATCGAGGGCCTCTACCCACATGAGTGGTCAAAAACACCTCATCACAGAGTCAACCTGTGTTCACATAACTCAATCATCTCTTTGTCCATCACGGGTGAGTGAAAATCACCAAATAAAAACCTAAGCCACACCATCTCGAGAACCTTGTTCCCCTATGACCATGTCACTCAAATATGATGTCCATGCCATCTAAGTATCCCGATCCATGCCCAACCGGACAGTCACACTGCCTCAAACCGATGTCCATGAATCCCAATTCTATGGTCAAAACCAATCAAGAAAATTTGGGCCAATCCCAACCAGTGATCAACATCACTCAATCTCTATAACCATGACATCCCAACCTCATCTAGGGCTATGCCTATCCCGATACCTTGGATACCATTTCATGCAATTAAAGAAATTACATATATACAATTTAAACATAAAATTTTTAAACAAGAAATTCAATTTAGACAATTGAATTGAATATCTTAAAAATCATCACAATTTAACATGGAGGTCTTGAGTGCCTCAGAATTGAATAACAAACTCGATTAAATTTAAAACAAAATAATTAAATTAAATTAAACACTCCCAGATATACAACCCATGGAGAGATGTCCTCTAACCCGACCTTGCTCACACAACCAAGGAAAGGGAATTCCCAACAACATCCCATAAGTCATACAATCAAATAAATATGAAGAAATAGGGGTATCACTAAAAATCCATCGATGCGAGAAAAATAGATAACCACCAAAAGTTTATGAAAACTAAAAACAAGATATGAACCACGTACCTTAAACTCATAGATGTAGGAACATATGATATCAAAGTCTAATTCTAAGCTGATCGACGTAGATCTGACATTCCTTATTTAACCCTAAAATTGGCCAAGATGGAAATTGGGGTTCGTAAGATGGAAGATCAAAGAAGAATAGGTATACATGGGGTTAACCTTACCGAGGTGATCCTATAGCTTTCGACGGATCGAAGAATAGAGGTTGGATAGAGGATTTAGATAAAATTTGGTGGAAGGATCAAAGGGGTGTCTCTCCCCTGTTATGAGTGACCAAGAAGGAAGAAAGAGGGAGGAAAGAAGGAAATACAAAAAAATGCAAAATGGTAATTTCCTTATTTAATGGGCTTCACAGTTTACCTGCACAGTTTTCCAAATCGTACAACAACCATGTGAAATACACTGCCTAAGATTTCCAGACCTACACAGCCACCAAACAAGATTTTCCATACTATGTGAAAACCATATGGTAACCCTCTGAAATTCCATAGACACATCTGCACGGCCGTGCGCCATCACTCGCACAGTTTCCCTAAACCGTACGCCTGCAGCTGCTTCCCAAAAACTAGGCCTTCAGGCCTCTGATGCTCTATAAACCCTTTCAAACACCCGAGGAACTCTCCTAGCCTCCAAACCAACCCAAAAACACCAATTAAGGCCAATAGAACTCTCATAATTGAGTTCTGATCAATGAATCAAAAAGTAACATCACCACTAGTTGAAAAATTCAAATTGGGTGAGGATTTTTTTGACCTGTTCCAAAAACTCAGGTCATTAAAAATTACACTATACAATATAAAACATGGTTTATACCATCATCATTCCTCAAGGAATTGAAATTTGTGGTAAAAAATCCTTAATGGTAACATAATCTTTGAGGTGAGAATCATTTGATAATGAGATTATATGGAATAATTGTAGAAACCTATAAAACAAGGAGGAAATAAAAATAAATATTATTCATTAGGTATAATAAATCAAACTTGGAACAATATATTATAATAAGAAAGTTTGTAACTTAATGGAAAAAATTGAGTTAGCACAAACCCCTACCTTAATTCCTGAATTCCAATAACACGATGGAATCTCCTATATAACAAAAATTTCTATATTAATCAATTATTTTATAACCATAATCATACCTATAACCTTTTATAAACTTAATTTATAATTATTCTCTACATGTATATTGGTAATTTATTATCTATTTTCGATATCAAGTGTGAGTAATCTCGATTTTTTAAATTAGTTTCATAATAGTGGTGTTGTTCTTCATTATTCTCAAAAATTTCATCATTAATAGATCACAAAAGGTACTATAATTGACGTTTTATAACTATTTATAATGTTATAATTTCATTCTATGGTATTTTTGGCTATGATTCTTAAAAATGAAATCAGTAATGAGCATGTTTCAATGATTTTGCACGAATGAGAATTGGTATCTTGATTAATGAGTTTAAAAATAATGTTACCATTCAAGAACTCAAATAAAATTTTTATTTTTTATATCATATTTTACAAGTAATTAAGTTCTCATAGTTATCTATGATATTATTTTATATCATTGTTCAAGTAGGTGGTTAGACCAACCCAAACATGAACATACCAAAATTAATGGATGATTATAACTATGAAATAAGTTTATTTTGGGATTAATATAATTATTACAGAATTAATAATTTTAAGGCTATGAATTAAATTTGAATATTTTTTAATAAATAAAAAATAAACTGTATGAAAAAATATTTGTGTTACTTCGTGGAGGCGATAGTCCGCACAATGCATGGTTAACATTTTCATTTCTTGAAGAATGAGAGGGAAAGAAGGTGGATTATAATTTATATCTTAATAATCATAATTATATTATATGTGTCACATTTATCCCTCAATTTCACTTTTATAATCATCCAAGATAGGTGGTGGTGAAAATAATGGAAGTTATCACTTCATGGAGGTGGTATTTCACACAACGCATGAATAACAGTTTTGTTTTCCTTAATTTAAAAGGGGAAAGGTGGTTAATAGTTATTACCTTAGAATAATAAAAATAATTATAAAATAAATACTTATGTAATTATATATGAATTATTAAATTCTATTTGTGAAATTAATAATGAAAATAAAACAAGTTATAAAAAAAGTACCCATGTTGAGGACTTAGCCTTTCCCTTAGAAGACTCTTTGAAAATGGAAGTATTAGGCCAATCCATTGTGAAGAGAGTCTTAATAAAAATGAATAGGATAATAGGGTAATAAATAAGGACATATTTTCAAGAATTAATCTAATTTTTGGAGTGTTTTTGAAGGGGTGGGGATATTTCCCTTTTATAAGTGGTGAGAATGCCATTTTTGTAAATATTTCAACTTAATATAAATAGCACATGTTTTACATATAAATAAGACTAAAAAATGAAAAATAATGGATTTGGTTATGGTATAAGTTTTATAATTCATTAATAATTAATTTTCAAAAAATTTATAAATATTTTTTTAGCCATTTACTCTTAGAATTTTCACATTTACCATTTTCTATTTTACTGTGGTAACTAGTATTTACTTAAGTAAATAATTTTTTTATACATAAAAATAAAATGGTGCTTATTAAATAATTTAAACCTAATATTTTCAAATATTAAATTCATTTTATCATATAAAAATTATATGTGTAAGAAAAATTAATTTTGGCATTAACGCATATAACGCATAAAAAACCATTTCTAGAAAGTGTATTTTTTAGATTAAAATTTATATATAGGGTAAAATTAAACATGTATTTGATTTTCATGATATAAATTGGTTGATTATAAATCAAATAAAATTTATGTGTCTTTTAAAGGAACCAAAATTTACACAAATATTATTTAATTAAAAGAAATGAGCGAAAATAGTTTTTTTTGGAAAATTTTACTTATTTCCTTAAAATGTTAATCATAGGTTTTCTAAATTCAATATAATATTTTTAAAATGTATAAGATTACATATTAAATACATATTTGACCAATTAGAAGGTTTTATACACGCCTATTCATTGCTTATATAATTATAAATTTAAAATTTTGGTAAAAATGATATTTTTATTATTCACCTAAAAATGGACTATTTCAAAGAAATACAAAAAATATTATAATTTTATATTGTTATTCTAAATATAAAAATTAATTTAATTTAATCAAATTAAAATTATAAAATTTAGGAATTTAACTTTCAAATAAAAACATAAAAATATAATGAAAACTATTTTTATAGGGAAATAACTTTTAAAAAAATATTAACTATTATTATTCTTATAATCTATAAAAAACTAATTAAATTAGTGTTAATATATTATTTATATCAATAATATAATTTATCAACATAAAAATTCAATTTTTATAATGTTTTTATTTTAAATAATAAATAAGTCTTATTAGTTATTTAGCTACACTAATTTAATTCATTAATGCCTTAGCATGGATAATGACCTTTATTTTTATTTCTATATATATTTCATAATTCAGTTACATCTATTTTCACATGCCAATTCTATGAATATATTTTAATTGTTATATATTTTTTTGAGATCCGTTGAGTTTTGGTGTTTCATGTATCATATGTTGGAGTTGGTGCCCTAGAACCAACTTTTGTGTACTTTATCATAACATGTATTCAAAGTTTTGAATATTAATAAAATACTTATCATATCATGATTTTTCTTATGCATAACATAGTATGTGATAATTCCCTATGGGTAGCTCTCACACTAAAAGGTCATAACATTTCCCTGCTATGATGAGAACCTAGAAGTACTATGACACTATTCTAAAATATATGTTCTATAGATGGATGATATCATTTGAGGGACACAAATGATAAAATCCATCAGGGGTGGAGAATCATAAGAATTTTATGCACCTTCTCATGGTGTACTCCCTTGGTAATATCTAGTGTAGGATATTATGAGAATGAGACGCACCAGTAGGAAATCCACATTTATATGTGTCATTGGATGTTCCTATCTGTGGACGTGTGTATTGATCCTTAGAATTTAAAATTACTATTAATGAGTATTATGAGTTAGGTAATTTGATTTATTGATGAAAATAGTGATGAAATATGTTCATAGTGAGGTAGGATACATTGAGTGTGTCACGATTAATATTGCATTAATGAATAATGTGAGAAAGGATTTTTACCTTTTGTTCTTTAACAGAAGTTGATATCTTCGGCCCTTTGATGGAAATAATATAGCCTAAATGAATCCATGTACATGGTATCTATAGGCAAGTTAAATTTACGGGAAGTCAATGAAAGATACATCAAGATCATAGGGTTATGGCACCAACATGCAACCTTCTTGATTTGAGATATCATGATAAAGAAATTATATTACACAGTAAGCTTCTGTATGAGGTATTAAGTCATTGTGGCATTAACTTATTTCTCTATGGGTTACTTGGCATGTTTCTAGATGATAACCTTGGACTTTATGATACTTCACCTAATGCCACTGAGAAAGAGGCCTAGAGGGCCACACACTAAGTTTATCTAGAATATTAGTTAAATAATAATAACAATATTTTTTATTTAACAAGTTGAGTAAATATTATTCCCACATGTGGTTTAATAATTATTCATATTTTCTTGATCCCATATATTCCTTCACCAGTTATTTGAGAGAAAATTATGTGAGAAGAATATTTAATAAATATTTATTTTCTATTTAATGAATATAATATTTATTTATTTATTGGAAAATAATGCAGTGATATTTATTTAATAAAATAAATAATCATTATTCAAGGCCTGATAAATATTATGAAGGAATGACAAAATGAGTTTAATGGTCCAGTGAGAAATAATAAATAAAGAATAATATTTGATTAAATAATATTTAATTTAATTCGCAAGTTAAGATCATGTTGAATAATAATAATAATAATATTATTATTTGACATGGGGTTCTTAAGGGATTAAATAAATAATAAATGGAAATTTTTAAATTATTTTATTTTAACCCTAGTATTATATAAACCCAATTATATTATTTTCTCTAAGATATAATTCATTTTTTTAGTTATGCACAATGGATTTAGAGAATCATCTCAAGACCTAGAGAGATACCTTCTCCAAAAACTCTCCTAAGAACAGATATTGATCTTCCTCCACATCCCACTCTCAAGTCAAGAGAGATCCAGGAGAATTCTTTGGAAGTGGTTCTTGAGGCAATCAAAGGAAAATGACACAAGCTATAGTATTTTCCATGCTAACACCTAGATATTCCTACAATGACATTCAGAGATTTGTGGAAAACATGTGGATCACCACTAGAGGTAATATTCTCTTGATTCTTATAATGCAACAATGATACAATTCAGATCTTTTGTAAGATCCATCAATGAAGAAATAATTCCATCAAGGTAATTATTTAATTAATTAAATTAATTATAAATAATATGTGATGATACTCTCTCTAGTTCCAGCATTCTATCCTTTGTCTATTTTCTTTAATTCAATTCTGTAGATCATGACATTTATTATTGTTTAAATCTTGGATTAATCATTGGTCATGACAAAAAGAAAAGTTGGGAATAAACCATTGCACCCTTTCGCTGTGCCTGGAACCTTCAAGTGGTATTAGAGCAGTCACATAATTATTTATAATTATTTAAATATCATTGATTGATTTATGTATTTGTGATTTAGTTTTCAATTCAAGTTTAATCATTCTTTTAACCCAAATTTTAAGATCTACTTCCTCCTCCTTCATCTCTAATATGTATAATCAATAGGATTAATTTTATGAAAAAAATAAAATTAAAGAACTCATCCATAGGTTCCAAGGATTATGGTTGGATAACACAAGAGTACACACTGTGTAAATGAAGTTACACTTCATACACTTGAGTTCAATTCATTAGGACTTAATTAAAAAATTAATTCACACCATGTGTATTAGTGAAACATGGTGTATTTATTTCTTACACCACATGTTGACTAGGTCAGTGTGGCGCATGGTCAACCACAGTACATGTTGTGTAACCCATGTACACAACATGTAGTCCCTTTGAGTCACATACGGGCCATGTATTACCACACATGACCTACCTGATCGGTGACCATGTAACTTGGAGACCACACGTCGTGCAGTCTCTTATAAATATCGTAAAATCCAATTTTCTGAGTCACATTTTACATGCCAAGTCCCTAGGCATGTGACTCGGATACATGGTGAGAGATGTACATGCTATGTAGCTCACCTGTACACTCCAATTACTTACACCAAATTATGTATATTTAAAATTTATTTATTATAATATGTCAACCTTATCAACATGTGCTTGAGTGTGGTCATTAAGTTGACAAGACACAACATGTGATAGGTTTTAATATATATATATATATATAAATGTTTAAATAATATCTTCATAATTTTTAGATCTTAATATCATATATGAGTCATACTATATTTGTTACTCTACGTGCATTAAAGTATGACACGTTACAGAAAAACCATGTAATTCATGTAATCATTAAGTTGATACTACACATCATGAAATTATGTGATAAGTCATGTATATGTTATATGACACAAAGAACAAATTGTGTATGAGTATAATACATGTTGGGTAGGTTTGGATGGGTATTCATCATGTTTCCTCCAGGATATATTTATGCATAGAATTAATTTTAAATAAATTTATTTAATTTGTTTAAAATTATGATGGATGAGAATCTCAAGGAAATTCAGATGATAATTAAGATTAAATAATCGATCAATTAAAGATGATAATTAATTGATTCGAGCATGATTTAACTTAAATAATAATGATTAATAATTTAATTATATTTTTATTAAATGTATAATTAGTTTCATGCATGTGGATGATCATAAGAATATAAAAAACCATTATATGTGATTTGTTTCATTTAATTTATTATTAAATTAAATTTTTAGATTTCATTTCTTCTCTCCACTTATTATGTAAGGGTCTCCATGTCCATGGTTTCTTTTACGTAAATCCCTTGTTTCCTTCACCTACATGTGAGTAAAATAATATGTAATGGATGAATCTACTAATCTAGTAGAGACAGTTCAAGTTTGGAGCTGAGGTGAAACCAATATAAGAGAGATACATAGGTGGATAGGTGTAAAGTTGATATCACAGACCTTAATTGGTTTAAGGTGTTTTCCCCTAGGTCAATGGTTAGTTTATCAACCACTAGATAAACTAACCATTATTAAATTCCCATGATCATACCACTTAATTATTTTATTTCTATCAAGTTGCATGGTTATTTTATTATGGATGTTTTTTCATGATCACATGAATTAATGAAATTAACAATCATGCAATATATAACTAAAATAAATTGGATTATGCATAAATATTATCTAAGACAAGTAAATACACTTAATTTTAACAAACATGTGATAAAGATAATAATTGTAAATTTATGCATAAAAAAATAAAATACCTTAATAATATATATTAAGTCAGTATAACCTTCTATTACCTTAGATAAAATTGAACCATAGTTCAAAGTTCTTGACTAACCAGAGTTGGGGTGCTTTCAATTATTGAGGAATTCTAACTTGATGTTTTGGGTTGGCTTAACTTACCCAAATGGCATGAAGGACTTATTTTTATTTATTTTTTGATAATACCCCTTTTAAGGGTTGAAGGGGAAACCTTACATGACTTGTATTCCTAAGGCACAAGGCCCATACACAACCCAATACATGAACTTAAAGGCCCAATACATGACATACTTGAAACAACCGCTCACCAACATCTACATATTGAAGGCGCCTAGCTCCCCACCTCGCATGTCTAATCATATAGCAATGCCTCATGTAGAGTTTCATGGTTCCTGGTCCCAATGGAAGTTTCTATACCCTCTCATTCTTCCAATCCAATTAGATCTACTATGGTGGTTGTTATTTTTCCTCTAAATCCTCATCTCTATTTGCTCCTATGTGATATGCCCGAGATTCTTTGGTCTTTTCTATGGCCCAAAATCCCTATGGAACGAAGGCCATTGGTTTTTTAAAGGACCTTATAGCCTAAAGGACCTATGTCCTGAAGGAATTTGGTGGCTCGAAGGCCCTGATACCCGTAGGCCCAAACCGGTGGCCTGAAGGCCAAAATCAGATGAATAGTGCTGACTACTACAACACCAAACAATATCTGCTAGAATAACTTCTACAGTACTTCTATAGCACCTATAAATTTACCCCCACTTATATTTGATCCTAGGTATCTTGGATGCCAAGTAGAAGCCTCTACCACTTGGGTATAGGCTCGTTGGTGGTATACTTAACTTAGTTCACATCAAGGGTTGATTGCCAAAGAAGGACTTGGTGTAACTGAGAAGAAAAAGTTAAGGAAATCCAATTTAAGGATTTCAAGATTTGTGAGTCCACTAAAAAGATCAATAAACTATGAGTTAATGTTTTTGAAATTTTTAATGGATACCTAAAACCATTCAAGTTTCTTGACCAACCAAAGTTGGGGTAATGAGACATGGAATATTGATCCTTTCCACTTGAATGTCCAAGAAATAGGATATTATGAAGCCAATGGTGAGGTATATTGGGTTTTGATAAAGTAGTGGGTGATTAATAAATATAATATTTATTTATTTGTCTAAATCTAAAAGATAAAGTACTAAAATCTCTACTCATCTTATTTGTTGAAACAATGATAAAATGACATCAAACATATCATTGAGATCCAAAATTGAGAAGGATAACCTTCTCACCAGAAAAAATTTCCAAGAGTGGAAAAGGTACCTATGTGTTATACTTATCTATAAAAGGAAATTGTATATTCTAGAATAATCTATTCCTAATGCACTTGGTAATGAGGCAAGTTATGAAGATTTATCGCTCTATGAGAAATTTTTGAACAATTCCACAGATGTTCAATGTTTCATGCTATCATCTATAAATAATGATAATTTTAAGTAACATGAGGACATGAATGTGTATAGTTTTATGTATCACATTTGGGATCTCTATAAAGATAAGGCGAGACAAGAGAGGGAATATATCTCCAATTATTTGTTTACAACTAATCTTGGAGAGTCAGCGCCAGCTGGGCCTCATGTAGTCAAGCTTATTGGCTACATTGAACACTTATATATCTTAGGGATTAAATTCACAGATGAGTTGCATATAGATATCATACTTTTATCTCTTCACAAGACCTTCTTTAGTTTTATTGTTAATTAAAATATGATTAATAATGAGAAGAGTCTCCAAAAACTTCTTACTTTGATTCTCTAAGTGGATAAGGACATAGGGCATGATAAACCCAAAATACTTATAGTGAATAAGAAAAGGAATAATAAGGAAAATGTTCCCAAGACTCTTAACAATTCTAAAGACCCCGATCACCATCCTTCCAAGAAGAATAATATTTAGATACAGAGAAAGGAAAAGGAAGCTGTATGTTTTGTATTTGGAAATCCAGGCTGATGGAAGAGAAGTTACACCCAAAAGAAATGGGAAGATAAAGGTTCATTTTTTATTGAGTGTAATCTTTCTATATCTACACATTGGGTATTATATATAGCTTGTGGTTCTCACGTCTATAACCAAATGTAGGAACAAAGTAGATTTCAAAATATCACTAGAGAAGAAGTGGATTTGAGAGATTCTAATGGTGTGAGGTTTGATTCTCTATCCATTGGTGAATACCACCTTTCATTGCCGATGAGAATGATTTTTGTTTTAAAATATTGTTATTATGTACCTATGGTTATCAAGAATATAATTTTTGTATCATTACTTGATGTATATGGGTTTATTTTCAATTTTGGAAATAAAATTTGTTTCTTTTATAAAAGAAACATATGTTATGGTATGACACATTTAAATAATAGTATTTATGTATTAAATTATAGAAACCAAGTATTGTAAATTTATAATGAATCATGTTCACATGACTCATATAACACCCAGCTTTGGAATCACCTTCTTGGTCATTTAAATGAGAAGCATTTGCAAAGCTCTATAAAGATGGTTATTTAGAATATTCTAAGCTAAAACCACTTGAAAGATGTCAAAATTATTTACAAGGAAAAATGACCATACCACCATTTTGTGGATAGGTTGATAGGGCCACATATCTTCTAGTATTGGTACACACTGATGTGTGTGGACTATTTCCAGTATAAGCTAAAGGTGTATATTCTTACTTTCTAACTTTTATTGATAAATTGAGTTGATATGGATATGTCCAAATGATGAGTTATAAGTCTAATTTCTATAAAAAATTCAAGTAATTCAAGAATGAAGTAGATAATAAACATGGAAAGAAGATAAAGAAGCTTTGATCAGATTGAGGTTGTGAATATATTAAGTAAATGTTCATCAAATTTTTATGGGAGTTTGGGATTCTATCTCAACTCACTTAACCTTACACACCATAGTGGAATGGTGTTAGTGAAAGGAGGAATCATACCTTGTTAGACATGGTAAGGTTGATGACGAGTCATACAAATATTCCATTATCATTTTGGGGATATGTAATACAAACTGTAGCATAAACATTAAACCAAGTTCCAAATAAAGTAGAAAATAGAATTACCTTCAAGTTATGAAGTGGAAAGAAACCTATTTTTTGGAATACAAGTTTATAGGGTTGAGAGTATTTTTTTAAGGCCTTATCAGGAAAAGAACTAGACCCCGAGGCATAAAGTGTATCTTTATAGGATATCCTAAAGAAACAAAGGGATACTACTTATACACCCCCTCAGACAAGAAAGTGATTGTTTCCAGAAAAGAAGTCTTTCTAGAGAGGGATCACATCTTAAAAAAGGATAGTTGGATAAATATTGAATTTGATGAAGTTTATGCTCAAGATACACAAGATTTGGAGCACGATCTGTTTCCATAAGTCCTTGTAAAAGAAGTAGTTCCTAAAACACAAGTATTATGTAGGATCATAAGAGATATAAGAGAACCAGAGTGATATGTTTTTCTATTCACCAAATATGGTGACTAATTATTGGTTAACAATGATGAAACTATCTCCTACAAAGAGGCATTATATATATTAGAAGTTTCAAGATGGAAAAAATTCATGAATTATGAAATAGATTCCATGTATTAGAACCAAGTTTGGGTTTTGGTCGATGTGCCAGTTGATGTAAATCCCATTGGATTCAAATGGTCATTCAAGAGGAAACTCAACATGGAAGGTAAATTAAATACCTATAAAGCAAGGCCAGTGTCTAAAGGGTTTAAAAAACATCAAGTAATTGACTATGATGAAACCTTTTCACTAGTTTCCGTGTTTAAATCCATCCAAATTCTACTTGGTATAACAACTTACCATGACTATGATATTTGGAAGATAGATGTAAAAACTGCATTCTTTAATTAGAACCTTTAGGAAGATGTCCATATGACACAACTAGAAGGTTTTTTGACTCTAGGTGATTCAAAAATTATTTTTAAGTTGCAGATATCTATGTATGAATTGAATCAAGCATCTAGGTCATGAAACATTATATTTGATGAAGCCATAAAAAAATTTGGTTTCATTAAGAACGAATGTGATACATGTGTTTAAAATAGGTTTAGTGGAAATGATATCATTATCCTAATATTATATGTTAATGACATATTACTTATTAAAAATGACATATCAGTCTTAAAGTCTATTAAGGACTGTCTAGACAAGTATTTCTCAATAAAGGACTTAGGTGAAATAGTCAATATTCCAAGGATCAATATCATTTGTTAAAGATCAAAGAGGCTTCTTGGACTAAGTAAAAGTATATATATTGATGAGATACTAAAGATATTTAGTATGGAACAATACAGAATAGGATTGGTTCCAGTGTCACATAGTTTACATATTTTTAAGAAAACATTTTCTAAGACACAATAGGAGAAAGAGAGAATGAGTGAGATCCCATATGCTTCATAGATAGGATCAATCATGTATCCCATGTTATATACTATACTTGATGTTTCCTATGCATTGATCATGGTATAAAGATATCAAGAATATCCATGAGAACAACATTGGTCTGTTGTTAAGGTAATCCTTAAGTATCTAAGAAGAACTAAGGATATATTCTTGGCGTATGAAGGATATGAGGAGCTGGTCATCCGGGGATATAATAATTCTAGTTTTCAGAAAGATCATAATGCTCTGAAGTCATAATTAGGACATTCTTTCTTTCTGAACAGAGGAGATATGAGCTAGAAGAGTTTAAAGTAGCTAGTTGTTGCTGATTCTATAGTGAATTTCGAGTATATATCAAATTCTGATGAAGAAAAAGAAATATGTTTGGATACATAACTTTTTCAATGAGCTTGATGGGTACCTAATAGTAAAAAAGCTATCACATTGTATTGTGATAATATTACAGTGGTGGATCTTGCAAAATATCCAAGGTTACACCAATAGACAAAGAATATACTTCGGATGTATCACCTCGTGAGAGATTTTTATTAGAGGGGTAAAGTTAAAGTAATAAAATTACTGATAAAAGAGAACATGGTGGACCCCTTGACTAAAGGCATATATTATCAGAAGGATGGGTATCATGTGAGAGATAGAAAACTGAAGGTTGTTAGCAGTTGGATCTAGTTCAAGTGGGAGTCTATTGGAGTTGGTGCCTTAGAACCAATTTTCGTGTAATTTATTATAAAATGTATTCATAGTTTTGAATATTAATAAACTACTTATCACATCCGGATTTTTATTCTGCATAACATAGTATGTGATAATGTCCTAAGAGTGGTTGTCACACTAAAAGTCATAGTAGTTCCCCTTTATGATGAGAACCCAAAAGTGCTATGACACTGTTCTTAAATATATTTTCTATAGATAGATAATATCCTTTGAGGGACACAAATAATAGAGGATATCAGGGGTGGAGACTCATAGGACTTTGAGGCACCTTCTAATGGTGCACACCCTTGGTAATATCCAGTATAGGATATTATTAGAACGATACCTGCTAGTAGAAAGTCCACATCTATATGTGTCATTGGATTTCCCTATCTGTAGATGTGTGCATTGATCCTTAGAATTTAATAATATTATTAATGAGTATTATGAGTCACATAATTTTATGTATTGATGAAAACTATAATAAAAGATGTTCGCGGTGAGGTATGATACGTTGGGTGCATCACGATTAATATTGCATTAATGAATAATGAAAGAAAGAATTTTTCCCTTAGGTTCTTTAATAGAAGTTGATATCTCAGGACCTTTGATGGAAATTATATAGCCTAAATAAATCCATGGTCATGGTGCTCTATAGGAAAGTTCAATTTATAGGAACTTAAAGAAAGAGACATCGAGCAAATAGGTTGATGGCACCAACATGAAACCTTCTTGATTTGAAATATCAAGATAAAGGGATTATATTACACCGTAAGTGTCTATATGATGTATTATGTCATTTTGGCATTAACTTCATTCTCTATAGGTACCTTGGCGTGTTTATAGGCTTTAAACTTGTACTTTAGGATGCTTCTCCTAATGACACTAAGAAATAGGCTTAGAGGGTCACACACTAAGTGCATATAGAATCTTAGTTAAATAATAATAATAATATTTATTATTTAACAAGTTGAGTAAATATTATTCCTTCACATGGTTTAATAATTATTCATGTTTTCTTGATCATATATATTCCATCACTAGTTATTCGAGAGAATATAATGTGAGCACAATATTTAATAAATATTTATTTTCTATTTAGTGAATATAATATTTATTTATTTATTGGTGAATAATGAAGTGATATTTATTTAATAAAATAAATAGTAATTAGGCTTGATAAATATTGTGAAGGAATGGAAGACTATGTTTAATGGTCTGGTGAGAAATAATAAATATTGAATATTATTTGATTAAATAATATTTAATTTAATTTTCAAGTTAAGAACATGTTGAGAAATAATAATACTAATATTATTATTATTTGACATGGGGTTCTAGGGGGATTATATAAATAATAAAGGTAATTGTGTAATTATATTAATTTAAAGCTAACACTATATAAACCTAATTATATTATTTTCTTTGAGATAGAATTCATTTTTTGGTTGTATAAAACAGATTTAGAAAATCCTATCAATACCTAGATAGAACCCTTATCCAAGAACACTCCCAAGAATAGAGAGCTATATTTCTCCACCTCCCACTCTCAAGTCAAGAGAGATCCAGGAGAATTATTTGGAAGCAATTCTAGAGATGATCAAAGGCGAACGACACAAGTGATAGGATATACCATGCTATCACCTAGATATTCCTACGATGATGTTTGGAGATTTTCAGAACATATGCAGATCACTAATAGAGGGAATATATTCTTGATTCCTACAATGCAATGAAGGTAAACACATATTTGTTGTCAGATCCATCAATGAAGAAATAATTCCATCAAGGTGATTATTTAATTAATTAAATTAAATATTAATAATATGTGATGATCCTATCTTTGGTTATGGAATTCTATCACTCATCTATTTTCTTTGATTCAATTCCATAGATCAAAATGTTTATCATTTTATAAATCTCAGATTGATCATTGATCACGAAAAAAGCAAAATTGGGCACAACCCATTGCATGCTTATGTTGTGCCTGAAACCTTCATCAAAAACTATTGAACATATTAGGAATTAAATTAATATATAATTTGAAATGTATTGATGTTACATTATACCCCCATTAAATAAATTTCATCCTCAAAATTTAAATTATTACTCACTGATGAAATTAGGTTAGGGTATTCTTAACATATTTATCATTTGGGATATAAATTCTAATATGACATCTATGTTTCTCTCTTAGACTATATTAAGTTACTATTATTTCCTCAAATGACATTAATCTTTCATAAAATCATATACTCAGGCATGTATATACCACAAAAATATATTCTCCAAAATATACCTTTCCCAAAACAATCTAAATCTATAAGACATTAAACCACAATAAAACCATATATTCTTCTAGAAATTAACACCATATTTAACCATAAAATGGTATTAATATCTAGTTCACAAGATCAAACACTATCCAACATATACCATAATCCTAAAAATGTGATTAAATTCACCAAAAATATCATGAATCAATTATCAATCCCATGGTTACTAATATTTTATAAATTATTTTTTCAAAATCAATCAACCCTTTATTTTCTCAACATCAAGTGTATGTTAAACCTAAGAGTTATATATCCCTAAATCATATATTCTTCAATAGTTATACCCCAAAAAATATAACATTGTCGTAAAATTAATTTTCAAGGTTATTGATACAATTTAATATATGTTTGAAAACCTTTAATGAAAAGCTATTGAAGAACAATCCTTAGATGTTCCAAAAAATCCTCACAACTTTTAGAATATACCAGAATATCATCGATAGATGTTACTCACTAATGTAAATAACTAATTATATCAATATTTAATTTCTATTAAGATATCAACCTCACTACCTTTGTTAAGACTAGGAAAATCACCTTTTCCATCATAATCGACATATACTAATATTCTCAACAATATAAGTATGCTACCTTATTTGGTTATAATACATTGTTGTTATAGATAAATACATTTTTCAGCTCTATCTTCATGACCCTATTTTAACCAAATAATAAAACATAAATTTTTATGAGAATATTTAAAATATGAATATGAAAACATCAATCCAAATATGGCTTCCCCCATGGAACCTTCATTTTTAACATATGATACTTTTGGTTCAACCTATGACTCCATTTATTCAATCCTTGGTTATCCATGGTCATTTTCCAATTAGTTTCTCTATCTTAATTATTTAAAATTATACTCAAATACTTCATAATAGTTTATAAAAAAATCTAATTAACAAAACAATATCCCTTGGGAGTGTCAAATAATGTGTGTAGTTATGTCTCATTATCATGAATTGGGTAACAATCGAGTTAATACCCAATCCAACCATTTCAAAGTTATTACCCCTAAGTACATCTATGTCAGAGACTGCATCCACTTGTAGTATCTAGACAGAGATGTAATTTCTTGGAGAACCATAAAATCTATACTTTATCAAAATTTCAGGATATCATCCTATACTTAAACTTATCCATCAGTTTTATCATAGTTTTTCACTAAAGATTTATTATCCTAATCCCTAAAATATTTAATATTACCACAACTAACCTAAATGGTTATCTATAGCTTTGAAATTATGATCAAACTTAACTTATAAACCATTAAATTATCCTCAACGAACATCTTAACATTTAAAGTTATCTAAAACCTCCTTTCATACCAACTGTAATGTCCTAGACCCTCACTCCCAGAATCCAGTGTGAATAAAAACCTTCTTTACATATAGACTTTGAAATGAATCAAAGTGACCCAATTTTAACCATCAATAATTACAACATCACTAATAAATATCGATTCACATACATTTAAGTGACCTTTTAGGTTTAGAGTTCTAGAGATTTTGTAAAAATAATTAACTAAAAAAGCTTGTGTGTTTCTCATCAAATGAACATTTTCCACTTCATAATAATTCTTCAACATCTTCCACAAAATTCTCTATACATTATAATCTTCTAGACATGCCATGTGTAATAATTTTCTTTATAACCTATGGAAATAGAAATATAATAAGGATGAACTCAAATACTCAATAAGGGAAAACATATGTCAAAAGCTATCAAGTCATATACTTGGAATGAATAATATATAAGGAAATAAATGATAATCAAATAATTCCATATAACTAATTGAATGAGCTTGAAACAAATCCATGGTTAACTATATAAACAAACATATGGATAAAAATAGCTGAATTCATAGTGATATAATACATAATGCCAAATATCTTGATCTTTACCGTTAAGACCTAACCCAAAATATAATTCTTTTCATCAAAGTTGCATCTAATACATCATTATTTTCATCAAGGTCACAAAAAAAACATCATGCTTGCATTGGTTAGGAATACATAGAATACCCAAGCCTTTTGTCTCATGTGACCAACTGATGCATCAAGGGTCTATATAATACCAGACCCCATCATCACTTCTTTTAAGTCAAACACATTCACCATATGAAAGATATTGATAAGAACACCATCCACAATCAACTTTCCTTCATAATCATCTGTATTAGAATAAAAACACATAAAATGTAAATACTTCTCCCCATTTTAATAAAAAGGATAACATGATCCTAACCATCTAGAGAAATATAGTGTATAGTTAAACAATATTTAATAAACTTTCCTAAGTAAAAAATAAACATCCATATTAGAGTAAAAAATATATGGTTTTAAAATATTTCCCCAATTAATAAATGGAATAGATTTATATGTAAAAATACCTCAAACTAACACCATATAGATAAAAGGGTATATAGTTAATTAAATAATTTCTCTAATCAATCTACATATGAAATCTTGGTGAACACCCTTTAATCAAAGGAAGGAAATACAGAGTGTTCATAGAGGAAATACATTGGAAGGAAAATCATTCTTATAACATAGGACGATTTGGAAAGATAAAGGTAGTGATGGATATCTATGAGTTTAATACCAAAACAAAATAGCATGAGAGTATTTATAAGTTAATACATGACCAATATATGCACTACAAAAGGGAAACATGTGGTTAATGAAAATCATATCTTAATGAAGAAAGATTGATATGAAAAAACCCTTATGGTAACAACAATTAAATAATTAAAAGGACATGATATGAATACCATGAAATTAAAATATAATGAAATTAAAGATATTCATTATAATTAAAGTAAATAGGGAAGTGAATATACTATATAAAATAAAATATGGTATCCAATATCAAACATGACTCGTGGAATTTAAAATAGAGACAAATAACACTTATGACCCTAGAAACTTTTGAATCAAAACCTCTTGAAGGATAAAATTTCAAATTTAATATTAAATATTATGAATAATAATATAATCATGATATAAAATATCAAAGGGCCAATAATTACACCATAAAATAGAAAACATGGTATATAACATAATCGCATCTCAAGGAATTGAAATTTATAACAAAGAACCCTTACTAGTAACATAATATTTTAGGTAATAATAATTTGATAATGTGGTTATAATGAAGAATTGTAGAACCAAATAAAATAAGAAGGAAACACAATACAAATTATTCATTAGTTATATTAAATCAGACTTTGAATAATAAAGTTCAATAAAAAAGTTTGTAACTCAATTAAAGAACCACTAATAGAATTTTGGCGTTTTGCGACAAGATATTTGCGATGGGAGCCCATCGCAAAAACCCTTTTGTGATGGGGTCCCTTCGCAAATAGACCATTGCAGAAAACAGCTTCGTAATAAGTATTTTTTGCGATGGGCCCATCACAAAAAATACTACTTGCGATGGGAAGAGGGTCCATCGCAAATAGATGTCTAATTAAATACATTATATATAAAAGAACCTTTCGCGACGGGCTCGTCACAATTTTTTTTTGCGATGGGACACCAGCCCGTCGTAAATAGCTTATATGTTATAAACCCGTTACAACGGGCTCATCGCAACAAAGTTATTGTGATGGTAAATCAACTCATCACAAAAACTTTTAATATATATATATATATATATAATCTATTTTCGACGGGGCCCCGTCGCAAAAGGCCCCGTCACAAATGCTTAATAAAATAAAAAAATAATATTAATATTATTAAAATAATAAAAAAATAAAAAATATAAAAAATATTAATATTTTCAAATACTTAATAAAATAATAAAATAATAAAATTATGATTAATGAAAAAATAATATTAATATTATTAAAATAATAAAAAAAATAAAAATATTAAAATTATCAATATTAAAAAATAAAATAAAAAAATCATAAAATATTATTATTATTATTATTAGTAAAATAAACAAACATTAAAAAATATGTTACTAATAATAAATAATAAAATAATAAAATATTAAAAATAATAAAAAAATTATGCAATATTCACACTAATATAAAAGACAAAAATTGTAAATAGTTCATATTACAAGAAATGTTCAATTCAAATGTTTTTAACAGAACAAAAAAATCACTGGGGGGATAGTCTTCTGGAGGAGGTGGAGGAGCTAGAGGAAATGGTGGAGGAAACTCCATCCCTAAACTACGAGTCAGGTGGCGCATGTACTATATCTGATCGTGATGCTACTACTGCCATCGATGCATGTCCTCCTCATGCTGCTGCTGCTGCTTCTGCAGCCATCGACGTATGTCCTCCCCGTGATGTTGCTGCTGCTGCTGACTCATCTCTTCTTGCTGCTTTGAAAACACTCTATAAGCTCAGTTTGAGCTCGCAACTACTCCAGATACTGTGAGCCAGAAGATGATGCCTCTCCACGAGCTCCTCTCGAGCTGGACACTGACATCATAGCAGTACCATAATAAGTCCCAGGAGTCAAATGAGAGCCTATACCAACTACTCGGCCCTTCTCAAAGTCATACTGGGTCGCCTGCATCCATGCCACCTCATCGAAATGGTGGGCACTAATCTGATCAGACATCTTGGCCTAAATCTCAGCCCATGTCTGAGAGGTCGCGACCTCATATGACTCCTTTAGTTTGAATTTGAAATTAAAATAGTGAAAATATTATATGTAGTTAATTTTCAAACTGAAAAAGAAATAATACTGACCACAATCTGACGTAGGTGATCACCTCTAATCTCTCCAGTGGTTGGATTACTGTACATCCTCCGATAAACGTCGTACTCCGTAATATCGGGATTCTTGAAAGCCTATATGAATATAAAATAAACTTTTTATATGTAATTATATATAAAATATTTAAAAAAGATACTTACCAGATGCTCTCTATGCGTACTAAATGTACGACTACCAGCTCGATGTGTCACCTCCTGTCTCCCCTGATTTTTCTGGCCCAATGAAGACCTCCTATGAAATCCACCACTCAACCAATGTGAACATAATCCATCCCAAACGTGAGATGAAATGTAATCTGGTTGGTGGAATATACTTGACTCATCAAATACTGTCGCTCCTACTTTCTTAATGGATGTCCTTATCAAATTGTGCAAAAACTGACAGAAACGCTCACACATATGCACCTACCATACCTCATAAATAGCGGCACACATGCTATCATCGATGGGATACTATAAACCCTACAAATAATTTATAACATCAAGTTATTAATGAAATAAATTTCTAAATAAATACGATTTATTTACGTACTAGCCAATGATTGAACATTCCAAGCTGCACATCAATCAGAATTTGTTCCCATGTGATCCATGGATGAGAAAAATAATTGTGCAAGATAGAGCTCCCCTATCCAATAGCTACATGTGCAAAAATGTGAAAAAAGAACAAATAATTAAACAATTAGTATATAAATAAATTAATGAAAGTTAACTAAAATACATAGGTTATCATACCTCCACGTGCGTGGATCAAAACCAAGATGTGGATGCCACTCAGAGATAGGGTCAGTAATCCTAAGTTGCGCAAGACTGCACCCCCTCCATGTACCCCCTAAACCACCAGTAGCCAGAGGGTCAGATGATCCCAAATCCTCCTCATCCAAATGTAGCTCAGCCTCCTCTAACTCATGAAGTAGACCAAGGTACATCTGAAACAAAAAATGATTATTGTTAGCAGATAGTTGAAAATAACTATTACATATAGATATATATTAGTTATGATTATAACCAACATTTAACTGTGTCAATGTTTGCCTTTATCACCATCTTTATATCTGACGATGTCAATGTCTTCATATTCATCTTTAGCATCATCAATATCTATATGAGTTTCAGTTTCATCATCTCTTTCCATTACAAATATATTTGTAACATCATTAACATCATCTTCACCATCGACCCTTAATTGTGGGGTGTCATCATCTATATTCATGTCTCTTTGTGAAAAGATGGATTTTGAGTATTCTCTTAAAAAATTTCAATTCCTTGTACTTCATCGGAACCACATTCAGTTTGAGTAAACTGATTTTCCCGAGATTTCATTTTTATTATGCTCCACCAATCACTCAGGTATCTTGAAGTAGCAAAATACTTTTCATAATATATTTTATGTGCCCGTTGAGCCAGTAAAAATGGTTCATTTACTACAAGAATACTTTTATATTTAATATCGACAATTCCATGAATCAGATGAACATGCAAGCCTCTCTCAGTATCTAACCACCGACATTTAAACATTGTTATGTAATTTTTCCCTAGATAACACAATTCAATAATTTCAACCAGCATGCCATAAAAGTCAACTTGAGTTCATCTTTGATGCGATCCTCTCAAGAAAACTCCACCGTTCATTGTTTTTTTTGATTCTCCATATGCACGTGTATGAAATCGAAAACCATTCACCACATATACATTATAAGATTTAACCATTTTGGATGGTGGGTTACTCAATATACATAGCCGCTTACCAATTTTATCAGTATGTTGAGACACTTGAAAATTTATAAAACAATTATCAATATAATAAATAATAAACTAAATTGATATGTTAAACCATCAATAATTTATGTTACCAGTTTTTGAAACCATTGAGAAAATTTTTTATGTCGGTGTTCTTCAAGAGCAGCTGCTGTAATTTGTGGAATCTGTTTCTTGATATGATTATCATATAACCTACAAATAAAATAATTTTACTTAATATAACACAAATCATAGAATAAGTGATAGAAGCACTCATAGTACAAATGATGTCATTTCTTCACAGTTGAAAAGAACATATATATGAGCTCTGTGATGTTCATCATCTGAAAGCCATCGTTCATAAACTCCACCGAAGCCAAGATCTGGCTGATTAAAAACTGATAATTGATTTTTCATTTCATCATCAACATTCCCCTTGTTCCATCCCATGTGGTTGTATTTTAAGGGATATTCAGATTCAAAATAATGAGAGCAGAAAAAAGAAATTTCCTCTTACAAATAAGCTTCAATAATTGAGCCTTCAACCGATACTTTGTTACGTACTTTTTTCTCCAATTTCTTCATGCATCTCTCAAATGGGTACATTCATTGAAACTGTACTAGACCTCCACATTTAGATTCTTGTGGAAAATGTAATATCAGATGTTCCATTGAGTCAAAGAAAGCCAATGGGAAGATTTTTTCCAGTTTACATATAATGACAACAACATCTTCTTCCAGTTTATTTAGTGAATCATAGTCTGTTGTTACCACACAAATGTCTTGAAAAAAATATGATATGTCTATTATCAAATCCCAAATCATGGAATTCAACAAACCTATGAATCAAATTGGCATAATTCTTTCCATTATAACATGACAGTCATGAATTTTTAATCTGGTAATATGACCATTCTTAACACATCTTCCCAAATTGGAAGCATAGGTCTCAAATATGCAATCCACTGACAAAATAATAAGAAAATCTCTTTGGACTGTGTATAAGCTGCTTTTGTCTTCATTAACCTCTGTGATCTAAAATTTTGAAATAGTTCAAGTTCCGGTCATCTACAAATTTGGGCAAGATCAAATCATTCCTTTACATTATCTTTGGTCTCACCTGGTGTATCCAAAACTATATGAAATAAATTATCAAAACAATTATTCTAAATATGAATGACATACAATATGTGGTGGACTAACAAATCATAACAATATGGAAGATCCTAGAAAATGCTTCATTTTATCCAATTATGATCTTTCCCAAAGCCATGAATTTTTTGTTGGTTTACTGTTGGCCCAAATGTGATGGGAGGTAATGAAAATACAACTAATTTTAACTCTGTACTTGAGATCATTTTTTGAGGTTCATCCCTTTCAATTGTGCCTTTTATGAAATGTGATTTTTTCCTTTGAAAAGGATGATCGGTTGTAAGAAATATGTGATGATAGTCAAAATAGAAAGTTTTTTTCCATTGATGATCATAAAGGCTTTGTTCTCTTTAATATATTAAGGACATGATTTTGGACCATGTGTACTCCAGCTAGATAACATGCCATATTCTGGGAAGTCACTAATCATCCACGTTAATGCAACTTTTAATATGAAATTTTGTTTCATAGAAACATCATATGTACTAACACCATTACTCCTTAATGAATTTAACTCATCAATCAATGGTTTCAAATAAACATCAATATTCTTTTTCGGATTTCCTAGGATAAATAAGGTCAAAAATATATAGGTCTCCTTCATCAAAATCCATGGAGATAAATTGTACGGAGTTATAAAGACAAGTCAACATGAATACTGACTACCATAAGAACCAAACGAACAAAAACCATCAGTAGAAAGACCCAATCACACGTTTTGGGCTTCTAAAGAAAAAGACGGATGCAGTCAGTCAAAATATTTCCATGAATCACCATCAGATGGATGATTCAAGCTTTTATCAGTTGAAATCTTGGTTTTGTGCCATAACATCATTGACTTTGTGTTCTGAGACATAAATAAATGCTACAACCTGAGTGTAAGGGGAAAATATCTCAACTGTTTCACAAGAATAAATCCAAACTTCCCCAGTTGAGATTCTTTATACCTCGATTGTCCACATATGGGAAAACTATCCAATGACTCATTTTCACCAGAGTATAAGATGCAATCATTTTCACATGCATGAATCTTCCAATAACTAAGGCCCAGATTACAAACTAGCCTCTTGTTCTCATAGTAATTTTCAGGCAACACATTTCCTTCAGGTAACAGTGTTTTAACCGAAAAAAATATCTGATCAAAATAATTGTTTGAAATTACATTATCTGATTTAATAGCCATAAATTTTGTAACCGCTTCTAATTTTCTTATCTTGAAACCAGGATATAATGCATCCTCAGCAGACCTGACTGAATTTTTTTTATTATTATGAAAACACTTTTTAGGAAAAAGTGAGAAACCATACATGACTTCAACATTTCACCACATCACAACTTCACCACTTCCCCACATCCCCACGTAAAACAATACAAGCCTTCACAATAAAAAACATTCAATCAAAATGGATGAACAATCAATTCAATCATTAAAACTAAAAAACCTTCATAGATGGAGTCAAAATCGTCAAGAGAAGGCCAAGGTACCATGGACCTAGAATCACGAGCATCAGAAAAGTAGGACAAACCACAGAACTGATCTCCTCGTGCGCCCACCGTTGTGACCGTCGACACCAGTCCAAATCCACAAACCCATTGGCGGACTCTATTCAGAGTTCACCCAAACCATCCAACGACATGAGATCACCCTAAGGAAATCCAAAAAAGGCGGCTAAGAAACCATAATGAGGACGACCAGTCCGTCCAAACACCGCACCCTTCTCCGCAGACACCACAGTGCAACCACGAGCTAGTCGACACTCCACATACCAAAATCAATTCAACCACGCCAAAAACCATTGTACCAACTTAGAAGTTAAATCAATAGTATCCTTAGTTTTAGTTTGTTGAACAAATAGACCTACAACATCATGTACTAAATTTTTAAACTATGATAGATCCATAATCAAGTTATTAGTATCTTCTCTGAAACTTCGTTCACAGTGTTAATACCAAAAAACATAATCTGGTTGAAAACCAAACTGTAAGAGATATCCCCCAACCTTGTCAAATGTATCAAACATTCTCAAAGCACATTTTTTACAAGGACACTTAATCGTGACTTATGAAACAAATTCTAGTTTTGATGATGCAAATGATAAGAAAGCTTCAACACCCTTAATATATATAGGATTTAAACCAGTACCATTTGGATTTCTACGTTGATTTATCCAAGCGTGGTCATCTAATAATGACTGTTGTTGACTTCCTTGTTCCATATTTTTCTACAAAATATAAAATCATTAGTGTTTTTGAATAATTTTAAATTAGAAAAACACTATCCAAAAAAAGAAGATAAATAATTACAACTACTTCTTAATAATTACCATTAATTATGAGCGACACAATTTCTAATAGATTGATGGCTACTCTTTTTTATGACAGCTCATTTACTTGCAATTTTCTCACACTGAAATCACAATGAAGAATCTGCTCGGAGGTATGCTTATTCATTCTCATGCATACGAGAATGCATAATCATACCTCCGAACAGATTCTTCTTTGTCATTTTAGTGTGAAAAAGATGCAAGTAAATGATCCATCAGACAAAAGAGCCCCCCTTTTGTCGATGAATCTTCTTCTTGCAACTGTAACCGCCTGAAAACATTATGAAAAATGTGGTCCTATGAATGTATATTCAAACTCGTACATATGAGATTGAATATGCATACGTAGAAGCATACTTTTCATAATGTTTTGAGTTGGTGATAGTTAAAAGGAGAAGAGTCATCGAGCAAAAGGAGTGCCGTCAATCCACTGAAAATTGTGCCAAGTTATTAAAATTTATTACAATTTATTACAATTGATTTTATTTCCAATTATTGCTAATTATTTCTAATTATTTCTAATTATTTCTAATTATTTCTATTTATTTATAATTATTACTAATTATTGCTAATTATTGCTAATTATTGCTAATTATTGATAATTATTGCTATTTATTGCTATTTATTGATATTTATTTCTATTTATTGTTATTTATTGCTATTTATTACTACTTATTACTATTTATCACTATTTATTACTATTTATTACTATTTATTAGTATTTATTACTATTTATTACTAATTATTACTAATTATTACTAATTATTACAATTTATTACAATTTATTAATAATTATTAATAATTATTACTAATTATTACTAATTATTAGTATTTATTACTAATTATTAGTTTTTATTACTAATTATTACTATTTATTACTAATTATTACTAATTATTACTATTTATTACTAATTATTACTAATTATTACTAATTATTACTAATTATTACTAATTATTACTAATTATTACTAATTATTATTATTTATTACTATTTATTACTAATTATTACTAATTATTACTCATTATTACTATTTATTAGTATTTATTAGTATTTATTAGTATTTATTAGTATTTATTAGTATTAATTACTATTTATTAGTATTTATTACTATTTATTAGTATTTATTAGTATTTATTACTATTTATTACTATTTATTTCTTTTTATTAGTATCTATTTCTATTTATTACTAATTATTACTAGTTATTACTAATTATTACTATTTATTACTATTTATTAGTATTTATTATTATTTATTACTATTTATTAGTATTTATTATTATTTATTAGTATTTATTACTATTTATTAGTATTTATTTCTATTTATTAGCATTTATTTCTATTTATTACTATTTATTAGAATTTATTTCTATTTATTAGTATTTATTTCTATTTATTACTATTTATTTCTATTTATTACTATTTATTACTATTTATTTTTATTTATTAGTATTTATTACTATTTATTACCATTTATTAGTATTTATTAGTATTTATTAGTATTTATTACTATTTATTTGTATTTATTAATATTTATTAGTAATTATTACAAATTATTTCTATTTATTACTAATTATTACTATTTATTAGTATTTATTACCATTTATTAGTATTTATTAATATTTATTACTATTTATTAGTATTTATTACTATTTATTAGTATTTATTACTAATTATTAGTATTTATTACTATTTATTACTATTTATTACTATTTATTAATATTTATTAGTATTTATTACTAATTATTACTAATTAATACTATTTATTACTAATTGTTAATATTTATTACTATTTTTTCTAATTATTACTCTTTATTTCTAATTATTACTAATTAGTGTTAATTACTATTAATCACTGCAAAATACAGCTACTAATTACTAATTGCTGCTAATTATTTATCTATATTACTAATTATCATTAATAATTATTAATTATTACTAATTACTAAGACTTAATACTTATAATTTAATTTTATTATTACAAATAAATACTGATGAAAAAAAAATTTAAATATAACTTAATTACAACTAATCAACAATAATTAAAATTAATATAAAAAAGGAAATAAATACTAAATTAAATAAAACATAAATACCTTTAAACTTGATCTCTTATAATTGTAGGCGGCTTCACAACTTCTTCGTAAAAAAAAGTCTAACTCTCAAAAAATTTTACCCTAAAATTAGTGTTCACAGAAGTAGAGGAACAAGAAATTCAGGTGGAGAGAAGAAAAAACGGACGAGGGGTATATATAGGTTAGATTAGTTACGACATGACTATTAGTGACGGGAATCCCGCCACTAATAGTACTTTTTATGATGGGACCCGTCGCAAATACCTTCGGCCGCATTAATTACGGCCGACGGTTAAAAGGTTATTTGCGATGAGTCCAATCACAAAAAGTGACCTGCCTACACACTTTTTACGATGGGACAACATCCCGTCGCAAATAGGTTTTTACCGTCGTTGTTATTTGCGACGGGACCCATCCCAAATACCCTCCGGGGGTCGAACTAGTTGTGACGGGGGATCCCCCCTATTGCAACTAGGTCTTACCGCCTCCTGGCATTTGCGACGGGCGGTGCCAACCCGTCATAATTACCCTTTCGCGCGGTTTGGTGCACAAATCGCGCCAATCCGTGCGTAAGTTTTTGCGATGGGGTGCCTATTCCCATCACAAATAATTGGTTATTTGCGATGGGTTGACCAACCCGTCGCAAATAACCCGTCGCAAATAACGGGTTTTCCCGTAGTGAACATTGAGTTAGTACAAACCCTTAACTTAATTCATGAATTCAACCAAAGCACTTGAATATCCTGTATAAAAAAATAACTATCCTAATAAACTATTAAAAAAACTTATTAATATCTATAAAATTTTATAAACATCATTTATAATTATTCTCTACATATAAATTAGTTAGTTATTATCTATTTTCAATATCAAGTATGATTAATATTGATCGTTTTGAACTAGTTTTGTAATAACAACATTGTTCTTTATTCTTCCTCCAAAGTTCATCATTAAAAAATAATACAAGGTACTGAAATTGATGTTTTATAATTATTTATAATGTTATAATTTTATTCAATGTGAGTTTTGGTTATGATCCTTGAATATGAAATCAACGATGAGCATGTTTCAATGATTTGGAAAGAATGGATGTTGGTGTCTTAATTAATGTTTTTAAAATTAATGTCACCATTAAAAAACAAAAACAAAATATTTTTTTATTATTTATATCATATTTTATCCATAATTAATTTCTCATAGTCATCCATGATATTATTTTATAGCATTGTTCAAGTAGGCAGTTAGACCGACCCAAACAAGAACATACCATAATTAATGAATGATTATGATTATGAAAATGGTTTCCTTTGGATATAATATAATTATCATATAATCATAATTATATTATTTATATAATTTTAAGGTGATGAATTATATTTTAATAGGGTTTAATAAATGATAAATAAACTAGATGAAAAACAAGATATGTCACTTTGTGGAGGTGGTAGTCCGCACAATGCATTATCAACATTTAAATTTCTTAAAGATTGAGTGGGAAAGAATGTGGATTATAATTTCAAATTTAATAATAATAATTATATTATATGTATCACATTTATTTTTTAATTTCACTTTTATAATCAGTGAATATAGGTGATGGTGAAAAAATGGAAGTCATTACTTTGTGGAGACGGTAGTCCGCACAACACATAAATGAAAATTTTATTTATCTTAATATAAAAGGGAAATTATGTTTAATAATTATTAAATTATTATAATAAAATTAATTAAAAAATCAATAATTATGTCATTATATATTATTTATAAAAATTATATTTAGGAAAGAAAGAATGAAAAGAAAACAAGTTAGAAAAAATGTACCCATGTTGAGGATATGAGCTTTCCCTTGTAAGACTCCTTGGAAATGGAATGGGGTATGAGATAATATCAATAATAACTCAACCATTCGTTTAAACATATGTTCTAAAAATGTTTTTAAGACCTTCAATCTTAGAATTTTTACTTTTACCATTTTTGGTTTTACCGTGGTAACTAGTTTTTACCTAAGAAAATTATTTTTTAAACCTAAAAATAAAATATCCTTTATTAAATAATTTATAAATAAAAATTAAAAAAATTAAATCCATTTTATCAAATAAAATTTATATGTGTATGAAAAATCAATTTTAACATTAGTGCGTGTAATGCGGAAAAACCCGTTTAAAAAAAATCATTTTTAAGATTAAAATTTATGTGTAGCGCAAAAATTATCCATGTATTTTATTTTAATTATATAAATTGGTTTATTATAAAACAAATAAAATTTATATGGATTTAAAAGTAATAAAAAACCAAATTTCACCAAAATATTATTTAATTAAAAGAAAAGAGAAAATAACGTTTTTATTAGAAAGTATTACATAAGTCCTTAAAATGTTAATCAAAAAATTTTCTAAATTCAACACAATAATTTTAAAATATATAGTTTTACACATTACATAAAAATTTTACCAATTAAAAGGTTATATACACATATATATATTTATTATATAATTATAATGTTACAGTTTTGGTAAAAATTTTATTTTTTCTATTCACATAAAAATAAAATATTTCAGAAAAATAAAAAAAAATTATTATAAGATAATACTATTATTCTAAATAAAAAAATGAAGTTAATTATTTTAAAGTAAAATTATAAAATTTAGGAATTTAACTTTTAAATAAAAACATAAAAATATAATGAAAATTATTTTTATAGGAAAATATTTTTTTTAAAAAAATATTAAATATTATTATTATTATTTCTTATCAATTATTAATTAAATTGATGTTAATATATTAATCATATCATTAAAATATTTTATCCACATAAAAATTCAGCTTTTAGAAAGTTTAAAATTTAAATAATAAATTAGTCTTATTAGTTATTTAGCAACACTAATTTAATTTATCAATGCCTTAACATGGATAATGGCCTTTATTTTTATTTCTTAATATATTTCACAATTCAGTTACATATTTTTTTACCTACCGAATCTATGACTATATTTTAATGGTTATATAATATTTTGTGGTTCTTTGTGGTTTAGTGTTGCATGTATCACACACTATCTAACATATTAGGTCTTAAAGGAATATGGAATTGAAAATATCTGGGTTTTATAGTTTGTGGTAGAGACTCTTCTTTCAGCTTATTACCCGAATGGCCCGAAGGCCTTCTTTTTTATTGATTTTTGATAACCCCCCTTTCAAGGGATGAGGGGGAACCCTTACAAGGCCCGTAGGCTCAGAGATTACATGACCCGTAGGTCTTCAGAAATATACAGACTATACTTAGAACTCCTCCTCCCAGCTTCTTCATCGTGATATAAGATCTCCACCTTCGCATGACTGTTCGGCTAGGCTTCCTGTGCAAGCACAGGATGGTCCCTATGGCAATGCCATACCCTCTCCTTTTGACAAATCCTCTTAGCTTCTGCTCTGGTGAATGCTCCTACTCTGAATCCCCATCTGGAGGTTGCTCCTTATAGAGTCTGTCTGATCGTTAATGCACCATTTCAGGTGGACCAAAGGCCTTGAGGTGGCCCGAAGGCCTTGAGGTGGCCCGAAGGCCTTGAGGTGGCCCGAAGGCCTTGAGGTGGCCCAAAATCCTTACAGGCCCGAAGGCCTTGTGTGGCCCGAAGGCCTTAATGGACCTGAGGCCCAAACCTGTGGCCCAAAATCCCAAGTGGATGAATAGTCCCAACTGCTACAGTATCGAATAGTGACTGCTACAGTACTTCTACAGTACTGCTACAGTACCCTCAAAAATATGTCTCCACCCAGTTTTGAACTCAGGTCTCTTAGATTCACTTGTCGAGTCCTCACCAACTGGGTTGAGGCTCGTGCTTTTTTCAGCTTATTATGAAGAAACAAAACAGACCACATCCATATTTTCCAATTTAACATCAAACTCAAGGATTTCTATATTGAGGATATTTCTCTCATCCTCAATCATTTTTTTTCACATTATTTATTTATCTTTTCAATTTGATCATCATTCATCTTGATACTTTCTAGAAAGGAATTATTAGTCTCTTTCACCCTTTTAACTTTGATCTCCAATTGAGCATTCGTGACATTTATGGTAGCTATTTGAGTTTATTCCAATGCCTAAATATTCTCTTCACCGGATTTTATTATCTCAAATTTCTCATCAATAGCTCTCTATAAAATCTTATTTATCCAAAGTGTGTTTTACTTTGTATAATAATAAGGTCCATTATTTAGATTCCACATATTTGATAAGATTCTTACACATATGAAACTTCTATATCATTTCCATATTCATAGAAATTGATTCCATTTCTACCTATGATTTCTCATTCTATAGATCCCTAACATGATCCAATATCACACCCCAACCTTAGATACTTCTTTTATTTTGTTCTATTTCTCATCTTGAGTCCTTTTTTCAAGGTTTAGGTTGAGACCCGGTCGAAATTTTTGAATTTTTAAAAGGTTTGGGAGGATTTTCTAGGTGTCGCACGGTTGCCGCATAGTTAGTACTAATTGTGCGGACACCGTGCAATTGGTGCTAGTTAGACAGAATTGACCGCATGACTTTTGCATGGTCATGCAGTAGGTTACAAGAAACCTTGTGGAAATCCTCCCTTCGGTAGAGAGGTCCGCACAGTTATCCCATGGTTTGACAAACCATGTGGCCAAACCATGCGGACGTGCTAGGTTATTAAAAATGTGTTTCCCCCTTTTCTCTCTCTCCTCCCTTTAACCCAAAATCAGGCCTCCACCTCTCCATTCATTTTTTTCACCAAGGGGTCCTAAT
The DNA here is from genome assembly GCA_963277665.1 of Viscum album. Taxonomy (NCBI): domain Eukaryota; kingdom Viridiplantae; phylum Streptophyta; class Magnoliopsida; order Santalales; family Viscaceae; genus Viscum; species Viscum album. The sequence continues at coordinate 1,778,484,210 of OY728131.1, read as the reverse complement.
ACACTTTCTCCCTTGGATCTCCTCCCTCCATAGTTCTCCATCTTCATTTCCAAGGTATGTTTTAGGGTTTTTGAGTGGGTTTCTCTCCTTTGTCCTCTCTTATCCCAATTTCTTGGTTTTTATTTTGGTTAGCCTCTCTTGGAAGAACCCTAATGCTATGTTTTGGGTGTTTCTTTTTGTTTCTTGGCTTCTAGGGTTGGAAGTTAGTTCTTGGAGGCTTAATCTTCCATTTTCAAGGGTTTTTTCACTTTCACACATGACCGATAGGTGTTTCTATGTCTTTCCTTCCATTTTTAATCCATCTGATTCTTGGATTTTCTTGATTAAATCTTAAATCATGATTCAAACCTCTATTAAATTCATAGTTAAATTATGGTAGTGTTTTCTTGTTGAAATATTTCATTGAAAATAGGTTTTGGAATGCTTCTCTATTTATGCCCATGCTTATGACTTTCCAATTGGGTTTGATTAAATGTCTCTTTATTCCAAATGGTATTGTTGGATGTTTTGGGCAGTGTGTGCTTGTAGAAACATTTTATGGAACTTGTTTTATTTTTATTGGTTGGTTTTATGGAACTTGGGGTTTTAATGAAATGTTTTGATGTGTTAGTGGATGGTGTGTGTGTGTGTGGGTTCTTCAAAGATGGTTGGGAAATGACCTCTCGTTATTCCATTAGATGTGGGAATATCCATGGATGCACGGATTGCACCCATGGATGATCCTTCAAGTGATGATGATATTTGGAGTGGTTCCTTTCTCAAACCATGCATCCATGGAGATAAAGTCTCATTTGGTGTTAGATAAAAGGAAAATGATTCTTGAAATGGTTGAATTCCCATTTGGCATCTTTGAGTGCACTGTTTTTGTTTTCAAAATGGTTTTGTGGTAAAGTAGATTGGAGATAAAGTCTCATTTGGAAATTGTGATGTGTTTGAGCATGTGTTTGAAATGTAATGGATATTTGGAAAAGGCATAGTTAAAATGAGATTTAATATAATTGGAAAAAAGTTTTAAGGCGTTTCTTTATTTTTGGTAAATGTACCATAGATGGGTAGAACTGGAGGCCCGTTTGTCATTTTGAAATGGTTTTTGGAAAGCCCCTCTTGAGTTAGGTCTTTTTCTTCATTGGTTGATCATGAGATGAAAGGGTCCCTAGTATAGGACTTCCTTGAATAATAAATATTTTGAGCCAAGGGAAAAACCATCAAGGTGGTCAGGGTGGTGCTAGATTGTGTGATGTGTTTGGTTATATATATGTGGATTATTGTTGGAATTTTATGGAACACCCCCTCGAGAACTATACATGGGAACCTAGAATAGAAAAGTGATTTACTAAGAATGATTGCTGCACTAGTATAGGTTATTGTACTAGCTAGTGGCCTATAGCATGTGGATAATTGGGTTTATTTCTATGGGATTGGGCCCCTCGACCAGCCAGGTAGGGATATAGTTGGGCCTTAGGGAATTATGACACCATTAACTAGGTCATGCCTTCAAGATGAGTCACATGTATAATACTTTCTGGTCTTCCTCGGAGTTCCTAGGATTTCTCGTGTTTCCCCATTATGAGCATTACTAGATCTGTTGCCCTCATTGTATTGAATCTTATTCTTTGTACCTGGTTTTGGTATTTGTTTGGAAAAAAACTGTGAATGCATGATTTGTTTTAAAAGGAATTTCTAAGTTGATATTTTGAAAAATAAATAACACTTCCCTTTTCCCTTCCTGTGCCTTGTTTTTAAATTATGAGGGCAATGGTGCATGTTTTTTGTTTTAAAATACTAAGTAAGCATGAAATATATTTGTATAAATGTATTTCAAACTAGTATTAATGTATTGTTTTTGGGAAGGAATGACATGGATTCTCTGGTGATTACCAACTAAGATATCGATCTCACACCATACCTATACCACTTGGTGTCGGTAGACCCGAGCTGTTTTGTAGGTTCAACTTTTGTTCAGGCTTCTTAGCAGGTGCTCGCTGTTGGAGTGTGGTTGGTCTTGTGGTTGGAGGTGACCAATAGGTCACATGGAGATCATATAGTAGCAGTTCTATTTGTTCTTTTAGTTTCAGTTTTGTAGTTTATTTTTCACCTGCTGAGTTATATCTTATAACTGAATCTGTTTATATTGTTGTTTAAGATTCAGTTGTTGGCTTCCTGCATTTTCAGATTGTTTGGTTTGTTTTTCTAGTACTAGATTTTCCTTTTTATTCTGAAATCATTCCCCTTGCATGTATGTTTTAATTCCTAACACTAGTTTCCATCCTGGGGGGATCGAGAACACCCATTGGGACATGCCGTACACTGGATCATGTGAACGGTTTAGGGTCAAACCAGGTTGGTTCATGAAAAAATGGTATCATATGAGGTTTTTGATATTTGGGGGTGTCCAGTAGAAGGAGATTAGAACTATCGAGACTTGGGAGGTAGGTATGGGAAGAGAATTTTGAACTCTTTCTCGTACTGATCCTCGAGTTAACAGGGGTAATCTATGATTGAGTCTTATATCTTGGGTTGTTTTGGATTGAGGGATGACAATGGGGGAGAATCGGGTTATGTTTTGGTCTCACATGGGGTGGTGACCCATGTGGAGTCCAAGTGCCCAGTTCAAGGCCCTCTTAGTGTTATGCCTTGATTGGGGCATGGCTCACCACCATGTCACCAAGTTGGCCGTAGACTCTAGTTCCTCATTCCGGTGGTTTGTTGTTGGTTGTGTTTCGTTTAGGTCTCGATTGATGTGAGTGTGTGTTGAAAATTAAAGTGTTTTTGAAATAGGAAAATGATTTCTTTCGAATTGTTTTGGAATTGGTGAAGTTGGTTTTTAAAGAGAAAGTTTTTTGATTTGGAAAATTGGGTATATTTTTGGATTTGATAAAGAAAATAGATATTTGAACCTTGGTACACTTTATAGAGGGCCACATGTGTGTGGGTATGTATGGAGAGTGTGTGGGGGAACTTGTCCATGGATGATGTAAGCAATATTGGATGAACACACATGTGACAGTTCATAAGATTCCATGGGTGGGATTTTGAAATTTAAATCTTGTCTTGATTGTTCTAAAATATATTTGAATAAGAGGATGATTTCAGAAATTGGTTTTTCTTAAAAAGTGGATTTCAATATTTTGAAAGTGTCTTGGAAATGTAGATATTTTAAAAATTAATATGAAATTTAATTCTTGAAAAGATGTTTTTGGTTTTGCTCAAGTTCTTTTGGATTTCGATCCGGTTGTTTTAAGGTCAGGGTGTTCCTTTTGATTGTGTTCTGGGCTTGATACTAGTTTCATGTTTTGTTGTTCATGTTGTTTAGGATGTGCTGCCTAGAAATTCCCCTAAGGTTTCCAATGAGTCATTCCTAGTTATTATTTCATTTGTGTTTTTCCTTTTTATTGAGGAAATCGAGGTCCATTAGTGGTAGTTGTGTGGTTTGTGGAGATAGAGCATGTATTTAGGTTGTGGGGAACTCCCAAGGATGTTAAGGTTTTTACCGTCTCAGGTTTAATTGAGGGTCAAGTTCTGGACTAGTAAAGATGGAATGTATCATCATCATTAGATTTTGGGGTGTATTTGATGGTGGATGGATTTCATAAGGGTTCCCTATTTGGAGAGGAGTTATTTACAGAAGAACCTATCTCTAAGAAGATATCTTCATCAGTGCTAGATTATATTTTGTTAGACCATTCTCCTGTGTTCCACTAGTATGGATAGTTCAGGCATTATAAGCCATCATCCCTTGGTAAACGTACCACCATTGTGGTCATTTGAATCATTAAAATAAAGAAGGAGTTGGGTACCAGTGGATGAAAATGCCTAACTGTGAGGTAGGAGATACTTCATCCATCAGGGCCCCAACCACAGGTCTCAGGGTGAAGCTCTCACATAGTCAGGATTTGTCAAGGGAATGTGGAACCTCAGTCTGGATCATGTTTTCATCTTTGAGATGGAAATATCCAGAGTTTCCTTGTTCTGTTCTTACCAATTTTCTAAGCTCATCTTTTTGTGGTGGTGTGATGGGCTCATTCTACCGTAATCGAAGTGGCCTTATCTACTCTTAATGTGGTTTCTAAATAGTTCAGATTCCTTTAAGGGTTTTGGGAGCATGAATAAATGGACCCATTCTGATTTTGAGTTTGATCTCAGTTGTGTTTGTAAGGGGGATGTTTAGTTTTGTGAAATTAATGGCCGGTGTTTTTGGACCCTTTCTTAGTTCGGGAACCTCTCTGTGGGGTTTCCTCTAGTGTGTTTTGGTTTTGTATGGGATTCCTCCATCCTAGTTTCTCGATGTGCTGGTTTTCCTCATAATGGTTTTAATCCTAGTGGTGGAGTTGTTCTCTTAGATTTAAGAAAGTGGGTTGAGTTTGGGCTAGGAATTCCCTAGTCCTTAATTGTGGTGAGGATTTTATTCGGTTATTGTGGGAGGTATTGAGTTAATTTCTCATCCCCAGGTTGTTGGGTCATTTCTCATCAAGATTTTTGTTTAAGTCTCTTAGGTTTTGTTCAATCCATATGGAGAAATTGAATGAGTTTGGTTTGGGAGTTCCAGAGTTCCCCCCCAGGGGTGGTGTGTATGGATTTCAATCCCTCCATGTTAGTGGAATTATTGTGGTGGGGAGAACTCAGTCATGTTCTCCCCTCAATCTGGGTTTATGGTTGACCTTGAGTCGGTTGGGTGTGATGTGTGTTGGGAATGGTCACCCTGAGGTTTTCGATATTCCTTGTTTTTTTGGGCATGGACTCAAGTTTTGTTAACTATTGGATTAGAGAATTTATGGGGGTAGAAAGTGTTTGTGGTGGGGAGAATTGTCACACCCCTACCTTGGATACTTATTTATTTTGTTCTATTTATCATCTTGGATCCTTTGGTTGAGGTTCGGGTTGAGACCCTGTCAAAATTTTCGAAGTTTTAAAATAGTTTGGGAGGATTTTATGGGTGTCGTACGGTTGCCATATAGTTAGTAGTAACTATGTGGAAACTATGAGAATGATACTAGTTGGACAGAACTGACTTTACAACTTGTACATGGCTATGCGGTAGGTTCTAGGAAACTATGTGGAATTCCTCCTTTAGTCAGAGAGGTCAACATGATTACCAAATAGTTTGGCAAACCATGCGGCCAAACCGTGCAGATGCGCCAGGTCATTAAAAATGTATTTTCCCCTTTTCTCTCTATCCTCCCTTTAACCCAAAATTGGGCCTCCCCCTCTACCTTCATTTTTGGTGTACCAAGGGGTCCCAAGACCCCATATCCCTTGTCTCTCCCCCTCCATAGTGCTCCATATTCATTTCCAAGGTAAGTTTTAGGGTTTTTGAGTGGTTTTCTCTCCTTTATCCTATCCTCTACCTATTTGTTGGTTTTTCTTTTGGTTACCCTCTCTTGGATAAACCCTAATTCGAGGGTTTGGGTTTTTTCCTTGTGTTTCTTGGGTTCTAGGGTTGGAATTTTATTCTTGGAGTCTTAATCGTCCATTTTCAAGGATTTCATCACTTTCACACATGACCAGTAGGTGTTTCCATGTCCTTCCTTCCATTTTCAATCCATTTGATGCTTGTATTTTCTTTATTAATTCTTAAATCATGTTTTAAACCTATATTAAATTCATATTTAAATTATGGTAGTGTTTTCTTGTTGAAATATTTCATTAAAAATAGGTTTTGGAATGATTCTCTATTTATTCCCATGCTTATGTCTTTCCAATTAGGTTTGATTAAATGTATCTTTCTTCCTGATGGTATTGTTGGATGTTTTGGGTAGTGTTTTCTTGTAGAAACATTTTATGGAAGTTGTTTTCTTTGTATTGGTTGGTTTTATATAACTTAGGGTTTTAATGAAATGGTTTGATGCGTTAGTGAATGGTGTGTGTGTGTGTGTGGGTTCTTCAAAGATGGTTGGGAAATAACCTCTCATTATGACATTGGATGTGGGAACATCCATGGATGCACAAAGTGCACCCATGGATGGGCCTTCAAGTGATGATGACATTTGGAGTGGTTCCTTTCTCGAACCATGGTTTTCTAAAAATAAATCTTACCTTCTCTTACCCTCTCTTTTGAAGAATGACTCTATGGTTTACAAAATGACTTAGGGTGGATTCAAAATTGTGTGAAAGGATTTATGATTTTTTCGGTGTTCGATAAATGGAAAATGATTCTTGAAATGGTTGAATTTCCATTTGGCACCTTTGAGTGCATTGTGTTTGTTTTCAAAATGGTTTTGTGGTAAAGTGGATTGGATATAAAGGCCTGTTTGGAAATTATGATGTGTTTGAGCATGTGTTTGAAATGTAATGTCCATTTGGAAAAGGCATAGTGAAAATGGGATTTCATATAATTGGAAACAGGTTTTAAGGTGTTTCTTTCTTTTTAGTAAAGGTACCCTATATGGGTAGAACTAAAGGCCCATTTGGTATTTTGAAATGGTTTTTGGAAAATCCCTATTGAGATAGGTCTTTTTCTTCGTTGGTTAATCATGAGATGGAAGGGTCCTTAGTATGGGACTTCCTTGAATAGTAATTATTTTGAGGCAAGGGACAAACCATTGAGGTGGTTGGGGTGGTGACGGATTGTGTGGTGTGTTTGGTTATATATATGTGGATTATTGTTTGAATTGTACGGAACACCCACTTGAGGACTATATATGGGAACCTGGCATAACAAATAGGTTTAATGAGAATGATTTCTTCACTATTCTAGGTTATTGTACTAGTTAGTGGCCCATAATAGGTGGATACTTGGATTTATTTCTATGGGATTGGGCCCCTTGACTAGGCCAGGTAGGGAGATAGTCAAACATTAGGTCTTTATAAAGTCATTGAGTAGGGAATGCCTTTAAGATGAGTCACATGTATAGTATGTTCTGGTCTTCCTCTGAGTTCCTTGGATTTCTTGTGTTTCCCCATTATGATCATTACTAGAGCCGTTTCCCTCATTGTGTAGAATCTCATTATTTGTACCTGGTTTTGGTATTTGTTTGAAAAAAAATGTGAATGTATGGTTGGTTTAAAAAGGAATTTATAAGTTGATATTTTGAAAAATAAATAAAACTTACCTTTTTCCATTCTTGTGCCTCGTTATTAAATTATGAGGGTAATGACAGATGTTTTTTGTTTTAAAATACTAAGTAAGTATAAAATCTATTTGTATAAAGGAATTTAAAACTAGTATTAATGGACTATTTTTGGGAAGTAATGACATGGATTCTCTGGTGATTTCCTACTGATTTGTCGAGATCACACCCTACCTATACCACTCAATGTTGGTAGACACACGCTATTTTATAGGTTCAACTTTTGTTTATAATTCTTAGTAGGTTCTCGCTATTGGAGAATAGCTGGTCTTATGGTTGGAGGTGACCAAGAGGTCACATGGAGATCATGTGGTGGTGTTTCTATTTTTTTTTTCAATTTTAGTTTTGTAGTTTAGTTTTTAGCTGCTGAGTTGTATCTTATAATTGAATCTGTTTATATCATTTTTTGAGATTCAGTTGTTGTCTTCATGCATTTTCAAAAATTTTGGTTTGTTTTTCTTATCCTATATTTCCTTTTTGGGATGAAATTGTTCCCCTTGAGGGTATGTCTTGATTCATAACACTAGTTTCTATCCTTGGGGGATTGGGAATGCCACTCAGGACTTGCTGCAGACCAGTCTGGGTGACTGGTTCAAGGTCGACCCGGGTTGGTTCGTGACAAAATGGTATGAGAGGAGGTTATTGATATTTGGGGGTGTATAGTAGAAGGATATTAGGACATTCAAGACTTGGTAGGTAGGTGCGGGAAGAGAATCATGAACTCTTGCTCACACTGATCCTAGAGTTACCAGGGGTAGTCCGGGATTGAGTCTTCTATCTTGGGTTGTTTGAGATTGAGGGATGACAATGGAGACAAATTGTGTTATGTTGTGGCCTCACATGGGGTGGTGAACCATGTGGAGTCCAAGTTCCCAGTTCAAGTCCCTCTTAGTGTTATGCCTTGCTTAGGGCATGGATCACCACCATGCCGCCAGGTTAAGCATAGGTACTAATTCCTCATTCCGGTGGTTTGTTTTTGGTTGTGTTTCTTTTAAGTCTCAGTTGATTTGAGTGTGTGTTAAAAATGAAAGTTTTTTTGAAATGGAAAAAGTATTTCTTTTGAATTTTTTTGGAATTGGTGAATTTGGTTTTTAAATAGAAAGTGTTTTGATTTGGAAAATTGGGTATATGTTTGGATTTGATAAGGAAAATATATTTTTGAACCTTGGTACTCTTTATGAAGGGTCACATGTGTATGGGTATGTACAAAGAGTGCATGGGGGAACTTGTCCGTGGATGATGTAAGTGGGATTGGATGAACTCACATGTGACGGTTCATAAGATTCCATGGGTGTGATTTTGTAATTTAAGGCTTGGCTTGATTGTTCTAAAATGGATTTGAATAAGAGGATGATTTTAGAAATTGGTTTTTCTTAAAAATTGGGTTTCAACATTTTGAAATTGGATTATAAATGTAGAGATTTTGAAAATTAATATGAAATAAGATTTTTTAAAAGATGCTTTTGGTTGTGCTTGAGTTCATTTGGCTTATGAGCCAATTTTTTTGAGATCATTGTGTTACTTTTGATTGTGTTTTGGGATTGATGCCGGTTTCAAGTTTTGTTTTTTGTGTTGCTCAGGATGTGTTTCCTAGAAAGTTTCCCAAGGTTGACAATGAGTCATGCAGAGTTCCTGGTTCTTTCACATGTTGCCTATTTATCATGGAAATCGTGGCTTGTTAGAGGCAGTTGTGTGGTTCATGGAGATATAATGTGTCTTTGGGTTGCGGGGAACTCCCAAGGGTGTTAAGGTTCATACCATCTCAGGTTTATTTGAGGGTCTAGTTTTGGACTAGTAAATATGGGATGTCTCAACATCTTTAGAGATTAGGGTGTTGTTGTTGGTGGTTAGATTTCTTATGTGTTCCCTATCTGCTGAGGAGTTGTTTCCTAAGGAACCTATATCCAAGAAGCTGTCTTCATCAGTTCAAGCTTCCAGTTTGTCAGACCGTTCTCTTATGTGCCACTAGTATGGCCAGTTTGGGCATTCTAATCCATTATCTTACATCCCTTTGAAAACATACTACCACTGTGATCATTTGAATAAACAGGAGGAAGAAGGAGTTGGGGATCAAAGGATGAAAATTCTTGACTATGAGGTAAGATATGCTTCATCCATCAAGGTCCCAACCACAAGTCTCAGGGTAAATCTCACGCATAGTCAGGAGTTTCCAAGGGTGTGTGGAACCTCAGTCTGGATCTTGTTTTCAGATTTGGGATGGAAATATCTAGAGTTTCCTTATTCTATTCTTACTACTATCATAAGATCATCCTTATTATGGTGGTGTGATGAGATCATTCAACCGAAATACAAGTAGCCTTATCTTCTCTTAGAGTGGTTTCTAAATCGTTCATATTCCATGAAGGGTATTGGGCCCATGAATAAATAGACCCATTCTGATTTTGAATTTGATCTCAATTGTGTTCATTAGGGGTATGTTTGGTTTCAGGAAATTAATGGGAGGTGTTTCTAGGCCCTTTATTAGTTTAGGAACCTCTCTGTGGGTTTTCTTATAGTGTTTTTTGGTTTTTAGGTGATTCCTCCATCCCAGTGTGTGTCAGTTTTCCCTATAATGGTTTTAATCCTAGTGGTGGATTTGTTCTGTTGGAATTGAGAAAGTGGGTTGAGTTCAGGCTAGGAATTATCTAATCTCTAGTTACGGTGAGGATTTTATTCTGTCAGTGTGGGAGGTGTTGAGTTAATTTCTCATCCTAAGGTTGGTGGGTCATTTCATAGAAATCTTTTTGTTTATGTCTCTGGGGTGTTGTTCAGTCCATGTGGAGAAATTTAATGAGTTTGGTTAGGGAGTTCCCACGTTTCCCCCCCTAAGGGTGGTGTGTTTAGATTTCAAGGCCTCCATGTTAGTGGAATTATTATAGTGGGGGGAACCCTTCTGTGTTCTCCCCTAAATCTCAAGATATGGTTTACCTTGAATATTTTTGGGAGTGATGTGTGTTGGGAATCATCACCCTGAGGATTTCAATATTCTTAGTTTTTTTTGGGCATGGACATAAGTTTGTCAACTATTGGATTGGTGACTTTATGGGGGTAGAAAGTGTTTTTGGTGGGGAGAATTTTCATACCCCAACCTCAGATACTTATTTATTTTGTTCTATTTCTCATCTTGGGTTCTTTGGTTGAGGTTTGGGTTAAGACCCGATCGAAATTTTCAAAGTTTTAAAATAGTTTTTGAGGATTTTTTGGGTGTCGTATGGTTACCGAACGGTTAGTAGTAACCATGTAGACACCATGTAACTGGTGATCATTGGATAAAACTAACCACACAACTTGTTCATGGCCGTGCGGTAGGTTCAAGGACATTGCAGTAATCCTCCCTTAGGAAGAGAGGTCCGCACAGTTTGGAAAACCGCACAACCAAACCATACAGACGTGCCGGGTCATTAAAAATGTGTTTTATTCTTTTTATCTCTCTCCTCCCTTTAACCCGAAATCAGGCCTTCCCCTCTCCCTTCATTTTTAACGCACCAAGGGGTCCCAAGACCCCTTCTCCCTTGGCACTCCTCCCTCCATGGTTTTCCATCTTCATTTCTAAGGTAAGTTTTAGGGGTTTTGAGTGGTTTTATCTCCTTTCTCCTCTAATCTCCAAATTTATTGGTTTTTATTTTTTTATCCTATCTTTTAAAAACCCTAATGCTAGGGTTTGAGTGTTTCCTTGCATTTCTTGTGTTCTAGGGTTGTTAGTTTTTTCTTAGATGATCAATCTTCCATTTTCAAGGGTTTAGTTGCTTTCGCATATGACCGGTAGGTGTTTCCATGTATTTCCTTCCATTTTAAATCCATTTTATGATTGGATTTTCTTGATTAATCCTTAAATCATGTTTTTAACTTCTATTAAATTCATAATTAAATTATGGTAGTGTTTTCTTGTTGAAATATTTGATTAAAAATTGGTTTTGGAATGATTCTCTATTTATGCCCATGCTTATGCCTTGCCAATTGGGTTTAATTAAATGTATCTTTCTTTCAAATGTTATTTTTGGATGTTTTGGGTAGTGTGTTCTTGTAGAATTTTTTTTGTAACTTGTTTTATTTGTATTGGTTGGTTTTATAGAACTTGGGGTTCTAATGAAATGATTTGATGTGTTAGTGGGTGGTGTGTGTGTGGGTGGGTTCTTCCGAGATGGTTGGGAAATGACCTCTCATTATGACATTAGATGTGGTAACATCCATGGATGCATGGAGTGCACCCATGGATGGGCCTTGAAGTGATGATGACATTTAGAGTGGTTTCTTTCTTAAACCACTGTTTTCTAAAAATAACTCTTACCTTCTCTACCCCTCTATTTTGACAAATGAATCTATGGTTTTCAAAATGACTTAGGGTGGTTTAAAATTTTTTTGAAATAATTTTTGACTTGTTTAGTGTTGGATAAAAATAAAATGATTCTTGAAATGGTTGAACACCCATTTGGAACCTTTTAGTGCATTGTGTTTGTTTTCAAAATGGTTTTTTAGTAAAGTGGATTAAAGATAAAGTCCCATTTGGAAATTGTGATGTGTTCGAGCGTGTGTTTGAAACGTAGTGGCCATTTGGAAAAGGCTTAGTAAAAATGAGATTTCATATCATTGGAAATGGGTTTTAAGGTGTTTATTTATTTTTGGTAAATGTACCCTAGATGGTGGAACTAAAGTCCCATTTGGCATTTTGAAATGGTTTTTGGAAAACCCATCTTGAGTTAGGTCTTTTTCATCATTGTTTGATCGTGAGATGGATGGGTCCTCTGTATGGAACTTCCTTGAATAGTAATTATTTTGAGGCAAGGGACAAACCCTTTAGGTGGATGGGGTGGTTCTGGATTATGTGGTGTGTTTGGTTATATATATGTGGCTTGTTGTTTGAATTTTATGGAACACCCCCTTGAGAACTACACATGAGAACCTGGCATAACAAAAAGGTTTACTGAGAATGATTACTGCACTAGTCAAGGTTATTGTATTAGATAGTGGCCCATATTATGTGTATAATTGGGTTTATTACTATGGAATTAGGCCCCTCAACCAGGACAGGTAGGGAAATGGTCGGGTATTAGGGTGTTATGACATCATTGAGTAGGGCATGCCTTCAGGATGAGTCACATGTATAGTATGTTCTAGTCTTCCTTTGAGTTCCTTGGATTTCCATGTTTCCTAATTATGAGAATTACTAGATATGTTGCCCTTATTGTGTAGACTCTTTTTCTTTGTACCTGGTTTTGGTATTTGTTTGAAAAAAAACTATGAATGCATGGTTGGTTTAAAAAGGAATTTCTAAGTTGATATTTTGAAAAAGAAAGAACACCTCCCTTTTCCCCTTCTTCTGCCTTAGTTTTAGATTATGAGGGTAATGGTGCATGTTGTTTGTTTTAAAATACCAAGTATGAAATATATTTGTATAAATTTATTTCAAAATAATATTAATGGACTTTTTTTGGGAAGGAATGTCATGGATTCTCTGGTGATTACCTACTAAGATTTCAATCTCACACCCCACCTATACCACTCGATGTCGATAGACCCGAGCTATTTTGAAGGTTCAGATTTTGTTCAAGCTTCTTATTAGGTGATTGATATTGGAGCATGGATGGTATTATGGTTGGAGGTGACCAAGAGGTCACATGGAGATTGTGTGGTGACAGTTTTGTTAGTTCTTTCAGCTTCAGTTTAGTAGTTTAGTTTTCAGCTGCTGAGTTGTATCTTATAAATGAATATGTTTATATCATTGTTTGAGATTAATTTGTTGGATTCCTGCATTTTCAAATTGTTTGGTTTGTTTTTCTAGTCTTAGATTTCCTTTTTGGTCTGAAATCATTCCCCTTGCATGTATGTTTTGATGCCCAACACTAGTTACCATCCTGGGGGGATCGAGAAGGCCCCTCAGGACATGCCACGAACCGGCTCGGCTGATTGGTTCATGGTAGACCTGGGTTGGTTCGTGACATCCAATATATATGTGATAACATCAACATGAATCATTTTAAAACTATCCTTATTTTCAGAATAAAAAACACTCAGCGATACAATAAACACAACTCATCACAACTTGAACTTGATTATTCACAATGGTCATTTTAAAATGATTTAATATATGAACAACGACTTTGATTAACGTCAATTAGTGGTGAATCCTATTTCTCATTTGAAGCTTTTCTTAACTTCTTAGCCATTCTCTTATTCTTATTCTTTAAGGTTTTAGCTAAAACCTCTATTTCATCTTTAAAAGGGATGGAAACTATACTTCCCATCAGATAAAATATTACAACTTCTTTAAATATCTACTTCATATTAATCTAATAAAAATAATTGAGACTTAAAAATAGATCCAAACATAGGGAAAATGGTTAACTATAATTCTAATTGTTGTGCTCATAAATATGTGTAGTCACTCAAGGGGGGATTGGGGTGGTTATTTTTACCAAATTAATTTTTACTTAAACTTTTACCCATTAAAATCACATCTAAATATTCAAACCCCTATTACCTATTTGGATATAAATGGATCTGATTTTGTTTACCCAAAACATAATACCACATGTAATGAAAAAAGTAAAATAATTATAAATACCCAATATTTTTACAAGTTTTGGTCACAATGTGGGTACCTATTCCTTAATGTGCTTGGTTCCCACTGAGACATAGATTATTAATAATTAATTATAGTGATTACAAGTGTGTGTGAAGGTATTATCCGCTCTACACACACACAAGGGGTGGAAATGTATTATCCTTTTCCCAAGTGTTTTCCTGCACTTTAGAGCTGTTTTGGTATAATCCTATACCTTTGGGAAGTTATCATCCATTTATAAATGTATTAGCTTCCTCCTAAAATCTCTTTATCCACCCAACTAAAATGGGATTGAATTATACTATAAGACTCCGATTATTTAATGGTCCTCCTCAAAGAATTTATGAAATTATCTTGAAGTATCTTTGTATTTCACTAAATCACTAAATAAATATACCAATAGATGTTTAGAACATGTAGAATGCTCGTTAGAATTATTCCTTCCAAGTCTCAATGTCATAATGATTAATATGTATCAACAACACACTGTCTTCTTCCCCTGTTATCTGAATCATCATTTACCATATAAGGATATCATAATACCACTTATTCTTATTTTTTATTTGATTAAAAAGATCAGTTATTTCTATATCTCATCATATTATTCTCCTTTGATATAGATATATTCTTCAGGAATAAAATATTAATTATCCTCTATTTCTTCTTTAACTATCATAATATGATCAGGATAGAAACAACATCAAGACAACCTATCTTCTTCTTATTCTCTCTCTCTATCTCTCTGTATCTCTCTCTCTATATATATATATCAAATTTATATTATAGATATTTATTTTCTTTTAATTTACCACAAATCTCAGTCATCAAATCTCATTTAAATTAATATTATATCTCTATAAAAAATGTCATAAAGACTCAATTAATTTAAACTCACATGATATGCAAATAACTAAAACTTCATCTTCTCTAAAAAAACCATATAGATTTTAATCAATGGTGTCATGAATATTATTATGCAAAAGAACTATCGTGGTCATGGTTCTTCTATCATGCACTATGAAATTTAATTCTATTGATGAAATTGTTGTAACTTAAATCACAAAATTAGATTCGACTGGTCTTTTCTTCCAATCACAGTTTCATGACATGTTCTTCTTTTTAATAGGTAAAAGAACACATTCTAATCATTTTTATTGAAGAAAAATCTCAATTGTGATGTTTAAATTCACTAAATATAATATTTGGAATCATCTAATTTATCTTCCAAAAATATCATCTATAACTTTACAATCCTCAAATTTTACTAATTATTAAAAATTATTTAAGATACATAATATCTTATGTATAAATTATTTGAGTACAAATTATCTTACATACTGTATAAGATATCATCTTTATCCATATTTCATATTCTATAGATAATATATTACGTATCATAAAAAATATGTTACACATCACAAAATATATCTCATGCACCTAAAAAACATCTTATGAAATTATGCATCACTTTATGTTCATATACTTCATCAAAATATTCAACCTTACAATATATTACATATCTCATGGTGGTTCCAACATTCTCTATATTTCCTCTATGGAAAATCTATTACTTATCACATAAAATAGGTTATGTATTGTGTGTAAGTTCTTTCCTTTACCATATTTCGTTGCCTCAACTCAGAAAAATATATTACGTATAAATCCAGACTTCTTTAAAACTTCCCAAAAGCACTAAAAATAATCTCATGATATCTAGATCAACTTAAAAGCATCTCAAAACACTTAAAAAGAACTTATTGAATTTATATAATATTTGTAAACTCTTTAGATTTAATTATGAAGTCTTTTTTCAGTATATAAATAGTCAACTTTGAGTGTTTCCATGTAACTTCACTACCATAATAAGTCCAAATTTAACTTCAACTTCCCTTTTCCTATATCCAAATGATGTTTACCATTTAATGTAGTATCATTCATGCTAAATAATCCATGGGTTATTTCTCTATATTCTAACCAACATTTTCTTTCTTTAATAATAACTTATCTATAACTCTTCAAGATTTCTAATACAACCAGATAAATCAACTTACTTGAAACCTATTATAAAAAGTCATCTCACTATGAAATCAACACTTTTCATGATTATATACAAACCAACTCTATAATCGTCACATGTAAATGTTTCTTCCTAGAATATATCTATATAGGTATTCTAAGACAATAACCTACTTTCGTTTTCACATTTCTATATAGGCAACACCTCAATTTTCACCTTCATTAATGGGATATTACTCCATTTTCAAATATATATTTACAAATTCACTTCATAATGACATCATTTCTTATTGAAAACAAATATAATCACCATAATCTATTGTTCTCTTAAATAAGAATCATCATCATTATATCATAATCACAAGATCATAATCATAATAATCATATAAAGAACACATGAAATGTGGCATATTCATAATAATATAACATGATAAACATAAATCAAGGTTTATTACCAAGACATAATAATATCACAGATAAAGATAATTGAATAATTTCCACACATAAAATTATAGAAAAATTTAACTACATCATGTATATGCATAATGATTTCATGAGATATGATACTTTATCCAATGGATTTGAGGGCTATATAATCTTGTGCACACATTCCATATTGAATGGAAACATAATTAAAAAATAAACTCATGCTAAAATAATGAGTTTCATAATAATGTTGTAAGAAATATGTCAATAATAAATATTTGATTTTCCAAAAGTAGAAAGGAAAAAATAACTTTGGACATTAAATGGTGGAATAAAAGTTCACTAGTCACATAGAGAATAAGAAATAATATAAGAATAATCAAAGATATTTTTGGAAAATAAATTATTTATCAAAATTCATTAGTGGTAGCTAAGAATGCATAATAAGGAAGTAAAACATGAATATAAACATAAAAAGAAAATGGAAAATAAAATTAAAACCTTTATAGTGGATAAAATTAAGAATTATAAAAATCATAGGGGAAAGAGAGAGGGAGATATAGGTGTGAGGGATATACTTAAAACAAAAGGAAAGAGTTTGCAAGTCCCCTTACCTTAGGACCTGTTTTGTTTCATCATGTTTACACCTCATGTATAAAAAACTAGGATTATTAAAGAATTGATATAGAATTATATTAATTTTATTTATGTTATTATTGATCAATTATAATAATTAGAATTTATTTACTAACTTTTCATTAGTGATAAAAAATGACTTGATGATATGTTTTTCTGAATTACCCCATTTTCATTTTGATTTTATGGTTTTGATAATTGTTACATATTAATTAGTAAAATTACCTAAAAAAGTATAACAATACATAAAATTAAATATTTTTATAGTACATGTAAGTTATTTTAACCAGCAATGAAGGTGGTGATAAATAAATAATTGACAATGTACTCATAGACATGTTAACTAATGATTAATAAAACTTTTCCAAAGAGGGAGAGATAGATAATACATATAAATTACAAATAATTTATAATAAATATTTAATATAAAATAATTTATATATAGATATATAATATAAACTAATTTTTCATAAATCTGGTGATAAATAAAGATCTGACAACGTCCCTGTAGGTGATTAAACCAATAACTAACATGCTTTTTTCAAAATAGGGAGAGAGATATTATGTATACATATATTGTAATTAATATTTTTAAAGTATCCGAATACCATTAATGTCATGTTAAAGTACTAATTTATAAATTTTGTGTGTATTAGTTTTAAATTGGGAATATAAACAGAGGAACGAAATAAGGAAATATGAAGGTTGCCTCTTCTTTAAAGATTTCTCCTAGACTAAGGCCCTAATGCCTTGGAGGATTGGATTTGGATGTGACAAGAATGTATCTAAGGATACTAAGAGGATTAATAAGAGATATTTAAGTAAATATCGGTTAATTATAAGTATTTGAGAAGTTATTCTTCATGGGAGTGAGAGGGGGTACAAATACTTAGAGGCTATTTTGAGTTAAAATAATAAATAAAACACTATTTTAAGACCAAGTCTTGTAATAATGGTATTATTTGAGATTATGAATATATATTAATTAAAAATACAAGTTTTTATGACTTTAAAAAACTTACATAACTGAATTGATTAGTCTATGAAAAATAAAATAAGAAAAAATGAAAAATAGTTTTTAAATTGAATACTTTATCTTTTTAGACATTGAAAACTACTTTTAATGTTTGGAAATTGAATTTATTATTTTAAAATAAATTATTTATCTTATTAAAACTATTTTTTTGATAAAAATATTTTATAATTTATTAGATTATTATTACATTACTATTATTTCATGAAACACGCAACACTTGAAAAACTGTATTTTTATCATTCACCTAAAAATTTATGTTTTTAAAAAAATTATTAAAAAACCAATCATGAATAATTTCTATGTGTTGATTCCAAAAATTTAAATTAACTTTATAAAAATAATTTTTAAACATAGGTAATTTTAATATTTAATTGTTAACATTAAAATTAACATTAAAAATAAAATAAAATACACTTTATTAAAAATATGCACTTATACTTCATTTGAGTTTTATAATTTTTCATTTATTTTATAGCACTTTAATATTTTTATTTAATTATTTTATTCATATTAAATATTATTTACAAGTCATTTTACAATTATAATGGTCAAGATTCTATTCCAATGACCAGGTTACTATTCTAATGACCATATTATTATTCCAATGTTCATATTAGATTTAAAATTCTGATAAATAATTGTTTTTTTACTGCATTCATCATACAATTAGTTTTATCTCAAAATTCTCTACATATTCCACAAAAATTCCATTTATATTTAATGTTTTGTTTTTTCCTTACAGTATTGTTTTGGTGTGATATTTTTAGGTGACCAAAAACCTATATATTTTTAAATTTTACTCATGTTATTTATTTATGTTTCATTATGACATTGTATTTTTTTTTAAAATTTTAGGAGTGTATTTATTATTTATATGTAATGTTATATACTGATGAAATAAAGTTGTTATGTTTTTTATTACTTGGTGTATGTGTTTTAAAATATACTATATTCCTAAATATTGTGCACATATATATATTAAGAATGTATATTTCATACAAAAAATTATGGGTTGTTACATTCTTCCCCCCCTTAGAAATCTCATCCTTGAAATTTCAACTCATTTCTTAAACTGAGAACAAATGTGAGTACTTTTGTCTCATTATATCCTCATGAACGTATGATGACTCTTCATAATTATGTTTCAATAAATTACTTTGACAAGGTGAGTTTTCTTTTTGTATATAACTTTGTCCTTATGGTCTAAGTTCTTCATCCATTACTCTTTATAAGAGAGGTTATTCTATAGTTGTACCACCTCTGGATTCAAAACATGCGAGGGATTAGATATCTACTTACTTTTGAGAGATACATGGATCACATTATGTGCTTGAGTCAAGTTTGGTGGAAGTGTTAGTCAATAGGCCAAAAATATTACATGATCAATAATATTGAAAGGGATAATGTACCTAGGTCTAACCTTTCCTTTCTTTCTAAACTCTAGGACTCACTTCGAGGGTGATATTCAAAGAAACAATTTATCTCTAACATAAAACTTGAAGTCTCTTTTATGAATGTTAACATAGTTCTTCTATCAACTATGTACTACTTTGATTTGAAATTTAATAGACCAGACATTCTCTGTCATTTCTTGTATGAATTTGGGTCCTAAAAGCTTCTAATCACCAACTTTATCCCATCCTGTTGAAGTTTAGAATCTCTTACAATATAGATATTCATATGGGACTATCTTATTAATTGAGTGGAAACTATTTATGTATGATAACTCAAACCAGAGAATATTTTTATCCCTGACTAATTTAAAGTATATTGAGTAATCTCTAAACATATTCTCAAGTGTTTGGATAATCCTTTTATATTAGCCATTATTTTAGTGGTGATAATCCATATTAAATTTTAACTCAATTTTCAAGAAATATTAAAGAATCCTTAATAACATATAGGTGAACCTTGGATCCTAGTTATATATGATCAAAAGTGATCCCCATGTAGCCTCAACACTTCTTTTACACATATCTTAAAATTTTTATCAAGTGATAAATATTTCAAAATAAAGATTAAGTGAGTAGTTTTGGTAAGTTAGTCCACTACAACCCAATTGACATTATTTCCTTTAGATATATTCAATAGGTTAATGAAAAATTATTTAGTGATGTTATCATATTTCCATATTGACATAGGTAATGGTTGCAACATACCCTTAGATTTTTTATTATATGAATTAACTTTCTAAAATTGAAATCATTTTGAGTTGTATTCAACAATCTCCTTATTTATATTTTCACACTAGATTTACTCATAAATATCTCGATAAATCTTGGTACTTACTAGGTGAATAGAGAAATATGATCTATGAGCATCATAAAATAGATTATTATTTATCTATGGTGATGATGACACACAAAGTATACTTATAAATGAATTGAATCTATCTTTATCAATTATAAATTCACAAATCTTCCCTTCCTTTATTGTCCTCAGCTTATTTTTAAGCTTTAGGTCATCCATTTGAATATCCTTGATTTTATATTAGGTAAATGGTTGGGAAATCATTTTTGAAAGGTATGATGTGTTCCCTACCTTTACTATTTCTAAATATAAACTTTATATATCCATGTAGATAGGGCATTTATGAATCCTTATCATGAATAGGGCAGTAGATTCCTTTATAATAAGAGCATCAATTACCTTATTTTTCTTCCTAGGATGGTAATGTATTGAGCAATCATATTCATTAATTAACTCCAACCATATTTGTTGGTGAATGTTCATCTCCTAGTGTGTGACTAAATACATTAAAATCTTATAATTAGTATATATGTTACACTTATTTCCATAGTGGTAATACCTATAATTTTTCAATGCAAAGACCACATATTCTAACTCTAGATCATGTTTCAGGTAGTTCTATTTATGGGTATTTAATTATCACAAGGCATAAAATATTTTTTTATCATTTTTCATGAGTACATAACCCGATACCTTCTTTAAAGAATCACTGTATACCATAAACTCTTATCTACTTGAGGGTAATGTGAGTACAGGTGTAGTAACTAACTTTATCTTCATCTCCTTAAATCTCTATTCACATTATACTATATATACGTACCTTTACCCCTTCCATGTTAACTTATTTAGTGGGATAAACAATCATGAGAAAATTCTCACAAATAATTGATAGTACCCAACAAATCTAAGAAAAATATGGATCACTATAACACTATCTAGTCCAGTCCATTTTCTGATATCCTTTTTCTATGAAGTATCCACCAAAATTCCTTTACTTGTAATCACATTCCCAAAGAATGTGACTCAATTCATCCATAATTCACACTTGTTAAATTGAATATATAAATTCTCCTTACTTAAAGTATTTAGGACAATCAATAGATGGTCTTCATGTTCTTATTTAAAAATTAAGTATATAAGAATTTATTAATAAATATTTCCATAAATTTATCAAGGTAGTCTCTAAAAACTATGTTCATTAAGTTTATGAATATTTTCAATGTTTTTGTAAGTCCGAATGACATTACTATAATATCATATTGTCTGTATCTTGCACAAAATGCTGTCTTTTGAACATATTCACTCCTCACCTATAGATAATGATATCCATAATGAAGATCCACTTTTTAGAAGTATTGAAATCCTAAAAATGATCAAAAAATCATATATATATGGTAGTGGATACTTATCCTTTATGGTGATTTTTGAGCTCAAAATAATTGATGTAAAGATGCATTGATGCATCCATCTTCTTAACAAAGAGCACCAATTCACCCTAGGATGATATAATAGGGTATACAGATTCTTTATCCCAAATTCTATTGTATTTTTTTTATTAAACACCTATCATTTTATTGGGGTTATACTATAGGGTTAGTAACACACCAAAATTTTATGATATATTTATTTTTAAATAAATTTAATCTCTTTGATAGTTTGAGAAACACACAACCCAAAATCTAAATGAAACATAATATAGTATATCCTTACAACATATCCATTAAATTTTGGGTATTAATAGGAATAAACACATTTAAAAAAATTATAATGGTTTTAGATAATTCAAATATACTTTTTAGAAAAGTCTTTACATGTTTTAAAAAGAAACCTTTTCCTTAAATGGTTTTCATTTATTTTTGTGAGAAAATAATATAATAAATACTTACCAATTTTAAGAAATTTTGTTTAAAAAATGAACTTAATTTTTGAAATCAACATTTCAAAATCATCTTAGAGTGAATTTTTGATAATCTTCTAAAAATATTAATTTTTAGATGAATAATGAAAAATATTGAATTTTATTTAAAATTGTCTTTGCATTTAAAGAATTTAAAAAGTTCCATTTTATTTTAATTTTTTTTAAAAATAAAATTTGTTCAATTATATTATTATTTATCAAATTTAGTCCATTATAATCAATTTTTATGTCGAATTTTGATATAAAAGTTTTTATACTTAAGAAAACTTTTTCTTTGGAAAACCGCTTTTCATCACGTTTGCGGCTTTAATTTTAAATTAAATTCTAACACTTATATGAATTGAATTTGATAAAATGGATTAATATTTTTAATAATATTAATTAATATTAGTTAATAATTAAAACTTAATTTTTGGTCACAATGAATAGTAGAAATAGTAAAAATCTATTACCATGATTAAAATTAAAACAGGTTTACCCGGGGGTAATCTACAAAGATAAGGGTTAAAATAAAATAAAAACATAATTAAACCAAATTGGATGGTTTTATTTTTACTTTAACCTTATCACCTCATAATATGATCTATTTTGGATCCATTTTTCCAATAAAGTGACTTAAAATTATTTTAAAACTTTGAAAAATCACAAGTGTGCCACTCACCACATTTATAGAAGGGAAACTCATCCCCTCCCTTATTTACACCTATTACGAAATTTATATTTAAATAAACCTTAAAAAATATCTCTAAAAAATCCTTATCTATGTTATATATCTACGGTTATTTCCAAAATACTAACCCTAGGGTCTTTAATAAGAGATCAAATGGAGGTTTTTCTAAGCGATGATAATTGTATTTACCAAGTTATTCCTTTTTTACTTCTTATTTTAACACCTTAAATTATGTATTAATAATTAAAATATAATAATGATATTATATAACATATAATTAGATGTTATTATGTTTATTTCATAACCTATATATATCTCCTATTCCATCAAATGGGAAATGAACGCGTCGATCGTGTGTTCAATGAACTACCACCCCGTGAACCGATGTAATTCGTTTTCCATCACCACCTATAATGGATGGATATAATGTATATATATAATATTTATGAAATAATTATAATTATTTAATTATAAAATTACATATTCCTTATTACCTTCCAATCTATTGGAAAATTATAACATCACTTGTGCGTATGTGTGGACTACCACCTCCGTGAAGCGATGTGATTCATTTTTCATTTTATTTTGACATAGATGGTAATAAGTATATATTTAATGAATATTTATGATATAAATGATATAATAATAATTCTTAAAAGTTGAATTACTATTTAACTTTCTTTTTTTCCATCATTAGAAAAATTAAAACAACATTCATGCGTACGTATGATCTACCATCTCCATGAACAGTGTAATTCATTTTTATATCTCAAAATTTTATAGATGACTCTAAATATGTATATAATAAATATATATTATATTTATATAATTATTAAAATTTTATATTTTATTTAAACATGATTAAATCACAAGTACTGAAATGAATGAACCAAAACATACACGAAAAAAATGAAGTAGATATTACCCGGAACATTGATTTTAACAAAGAGTTTTTAATAAACAGGTGATAAAAAATTATAAGTAAATATTATATGATATTAAATATATGATTATAGTTATATAATATATTTATAATATATATATATATATATATTATATAATATTTTTAGACACATACAAAGGAAGTCAAACCAGGGGTAAGAGTTTATTTCACAATCTCATCATTATTGAGGATTTTTAATATTTAAGTCTTCACTGGGAGTATTATATGATATTTATATATTAAAACCAATTTATTTTCTTATAATATTTTTATTAAATTAAATTAAAATATTTCCTTTCATTTTCTCCATTTATGTACTCAAGATACTGAAATAATATTTTAAGAGAAACTAACCTCATATTTACTACTTGGTCAATAATATTTCACTTCCAAGTCCATATTTTCCTTAAAATGTCTAAAAAAATATTTTTAACATTATAAAATGATTTATTAAAGATATTTTTACCTATTTTTTACTTTTTTAAAAATGGTTTAAAATAAATATTCTTATTGTCTTCCGAATGAGGTACTTTTTTTACCTTTTTACAAGTGTGAAATGAATGCTTTTTTAAATTATAAAACATGAGTATAAATTTCTACCATAATTAAAAATCATTGATTTTAATATTAATTTAAAAATTTACAAGTTTCATTCCAAATAAAATGTTTTCCTAAATGTTTGAGTAATATTTTAGACTTTAAATAAGTGATTTCAAATTGAAAAGGGTATTTTTTTCAAGAAAATTTCCAATGAAATTTTAAAAGAATTTTTATCTATTTCAATATAGGTTGTTGAATATTATGATGAATATTTAATATAATTATACCACTGAAAATATTTCTATGGATAATTTGTGATCATTTTGTCTGAGGAAATTATTGGTATTCTGTATGCTAGTTTTTCTGATACGAACAATTACTGATTTTTGAGGCATATTGATTAAGTTGTATAGTTTATTCATATGATGAATAAATTGTAATTATTAAGTGATGAATGAGTCATATAATTAAATATCCCCTCAATTAATTATTAGGTCTCATGATACAAACTATATTGGGTATTTGGTATAGGCCTTACCCATTTATGTAAGATGTATTGGCACGAGGCCTTGGCAGTAAGTTTCAAATGTCTGACATTATACATTCCATCATTATGAAATCAGTTTTTGATGCCCATGTGATTATTTTATTAGTTATTATATCCATGGATAATTTTAAATATCATGTGGCTATTTTTATGGAATTATTTTATTATTATTTATTTCTTCTAGATTATTCATGAATTATTAAATTTTGCTATATGCTTACACTTATTGAGAATCTGATCTCACCCATTTATTATATTTATATTTCCTAGGATGCTAAGAAGTGTATTATGATTAATATGTAGGGATATTATAGAGATAATAATGGTGTTTTTATATAAAATACTATATTGTATTTTAAGTTTTCAAATGTAATGTGAGATTGAAGTATGTATCTAGTTTTTTAAGAATAATAAACTATTAGATACTTTGGGATGTGATAACTTGTATCTAGTAACAATGTAATAATGTAACCACCAATACTGAGCTACTAGGGGTTGGGTCTTTATAGTTTTTATCAAATAAAGTTTAGTATAAACCTTGAGAATCAGATTAATGAAACCATATAATAGATAATGTAACCCTATGATTGACTTTGAGGATAAGTCAAAGTATAGGAAAAAATCATAATGTTTTGGTAAGGTATATATTATGTGGTTTTCATATAAATAAATCCCTGTATAGATAGTAAAATTGGGAGTGGTTTTGGAACAGATGCTTCTAGGGTTAATAACCTTGAAAGGATTTGGGTCAAGTATATCTCAACCATCATTCTAGTGCATGGTGAGTGTGCCCTTATCATGCAATTGGTTTGAAACTTGGGAGATATAGTTAGATTAATTTAATTTTTTTTCAAACCATTATGAAAGATTTGAAAATATTTCTATGATTTTATAATATTCCCAAAGATACCAAGTTTATGATTATAAGATTATACATACATATATTTTTAAATTTATGTTAAGTGTTTCACTAGTTTTGAAATTATAAATTAAAATTCATAATGTTATGATCCAATCTAGTGTATACCAATGTTTAAAAATAGAGCTTAGTGAAATTAATGGAAATTATATCAATGCTTATAATCCATGTTGGGATTTCCCTCCCAGGAGTTGGAGCTGAAAAAATTATAACTATATTGGGGAAACTAACTCAAGTTATGACCAAAAAACTTGCCCATATAAATCATCCAACTGATCCAAAATGTGGTGTAAAAATGTTATACCACTTTATACATCAACAAAATTTATCATTCAATGAGACCAAAAATCCATTTGTAGCTGAGTAATGGATAAGTTCCTTAGAGAGGATATGACTCGCTTTGGGAAGTAATTAAAGGGATAAAGTTTTCATGGAATTTTATTATATCTTAGGGTATAAAGATCAATGGTGGTCATTGATTCAAAACAATAAGGGTGGGGAGGAAATATAGAGTATATACTGGAAGGATTGTAAGAAAATTTTCTTGGAAAAATATTTTCTTCGAGAACAATGAGTTGATATAGAGAGACAATTATTGATTCTAAAGAAAAATGAATAAGAAAATTTTTCTAAGTATGAAGCTAATTTTAAAAGGTTAGCAAAGCATTCTAGAGACTACATATATAATCCAAATAGAAATATCGATCGTTTCTTCAATTGGATTAATCCAATCCTTTGAAGGGAACTAGTCACTCAAAAATTCTCATTATATGAGGTTATAGTATCATGTTCTATCAACATAGAGAAATAATTCCCCAAGACTTATGAATTTAAAGAAAATAAAGAGAAAAATAAGATGATAGAGAAAAATATGGATAAAGGGAAGAAGAGAAAGGGTAATTTCCCAACACACGATACTTGTGGAAATAAACACCTAGGTATATGATTAAAAGGAAAAATATCTTACTTTAAGTGTGTAGAAAAAATCCATCACAGTCATGAATGAAAGGGTAATGGAGAATCCATCAGATCATAGTGCTTTAACTATAAAGATATGGGGAACTATTCCAACTAATGCCCCAAACCTCAAGGAAACTTACCACGAAAGAAGCTAAGGGGAGAAGTCTAGGCTTTTGCAATTACTATAGATGATGTATAAGTTCCAAGATATGTAGTGAAAGGTAAAATTATCATCAAATATATTATTGTGAATGTTTTATTTAATTTTTGTTCTACCCACACTTTTTTATCTGAAGTATTTTCTAAGGGTATCATATCACCACCTCAACGATTAGATATTGAGTTCGAAATGAAAACTGTTAATGGAAGGATGGAAACATATCAAGTATATAACACATCTATAATATAAGTTTTTGGGATGGTTCTTCCTATAAATATATTTATTCTTTCTCTAGTTGAATTTGACATAATTTTGGGTTTGGATTGGATCTCTTAGTATAGATCCCATATCAATTATTTAGGAAGGAATGTTACATTTGATATTCTGAATCAACCTTAAGTCATATATTAGTGCATGGATAAACCTGAACACATAATATAAATTAATTTTATATTATTGGTTTTACTATTAATGCATGAGGGATATTTATCTCAAATGGTTGTGGAGAAACTCAATATTGAAAATATGCCAATTATTCAAGAATATGTTGATGTATTTTTTGAGGAATTTATTAGTCTTCCTCTAAATCATGAAGTTCAATTTTCAATAAATCTCATACTTGTTGTTATACCTATTTCAAGGATTACATATAGTATGGACCTGATTTAGTTGCAATAATTAAAGAATAAACTCCGAGAGAATATAGATAATAGATTCATTTATCCCTGTTATTTTTTATGGGGTGCACCTATTATTTTTGTAAATAATAAAGATGAGTCAATGAATCTTTACATTAATTATTACGAACTTAACAAGATCGCTATTAAGAAAAAGTATCATCTACCTCATATGAATGATCTATCTATTGACTACAAGGAGATCTATATTTTTCCATGATTGATCTTCGATCTGGGTATCATCAACCAAGGATCAAGAAAGATGATATATCCAAGACAGACTTCTGTAAAAGGTATGGTCATTATGAATTTATATAAATTCTATTTAGAGTTACCAATTCTCCTATTATATTTATGGATTTAATGAATAAATTATTTAGATATTACCTTGATCAGTTTATAGTAGTATTTATAAATGATATTATTATATATTCAAAGATCAAGTAAGAGCACGAAGAACATTTGAGAATTTTACTGAATACCATGAAGAAGTAGAAGTTTTATGCTAAATTTACCAAGTGTAAATTTTGACCTCATAAAGTTTCATTATTATGTCATAAAATCTCAAGTGATGGTATATCGATGGATCCTTACAAGATATAAGTTATTGATAAATATCCTAGACCAATCATAATAACATAAATCTATAGTTTTCTTAGGTTGGATAAATAATAATAATTATTTGTGAGAATATTTCTCACAATTCACTAATTCACTCACCAAGTTGACTCTAAAGGGGGTTAAGTTCACATAAAAAATGAATATGAAGAGTGTTTCAAATAAAAAAAGGGAATTATGGTCAAAACACCTGTTCTTATACTACCCTATAGTGGATAAGGGTTTATAATCTATAATGATACAATAAATAAGGGACTGGGATGAATACTCATGCAGTATGATATGATGATAGCTTATGCCTCATGAAAATTAATTATTTATGATAAAAATTACCCAAATAATGATTTGGAGTTAACTACGAAAATTTTTACAATGAAGATATGGAGGAATTATTTTTATAGTGAAAGGTGTGATATATATACTGATCATAAAATCTTGAATTATATATTTACATATAAGGAGTTGAATATGCGCCAAAGAATATGGTTGGAGTTGATCAAAGATTATGAATTTTCAATACATTACCACCCAGGGAAAGTAAACAAGGAGGCTGATGATTTGAGTTGAAAGGATAATGCTAGCTTATATATGCTGAGAATAAAAAAATATCCAATATTTCTGGATTTTTAGAGGATTTATGTAGAAATATTGAAGTAAGGGGAGAAATATTATCTTTCTCAATTGCATGTTCAACCATCTATCCATGTAAGGATTAAAGAGCCAAAAAAGGAATATATGGAGCTGTAAAATAATGTGAGAAATTTTCCTAAGTTTAAACTTGATTGTGATGGAATGATATGGTTAAAGAACCATGTATGTGTTCCATCCATACTTGATTTGAAGGAGTTGTTGGGTGAGGCTCATAGTTCATCATTCTCTATTCATCCTGAAAGTTTGAAGAGGTATAGAGATATGAAATAATATTTTTTGTGGGAAAACATGAAGAGATATATTATTGAGTATGTATCTCAATTCCTGGTATGTCAACAAGTTAAGTATGAGACACTAAAATATAAGGGGATGTTACAACCATTACCCATACCATAATCAAAATGAGAAAAAATCACGATAGATTTTGTTGTTGAACTATCCAAAATTTCTAAAGGATATAATGATATTTGGGTTGTAGTAGATCTCATTAAGAAAATTTCATATGTTATTGTTATCAAATAATATTTCTCTATTGATCAACTTTACAGAATATACATTAAATAAGTGGTTAAGATGCATGGAGTACCATATTTTATTGTATCTGACCGGGATCCGATGTTAACCTTAAATTTTTGGATAAGTATTTAGAAGGATATAGATATAGAGTTGAGTTTTAGTATGGTGTGTCATCATTAGAAATATATATATTATAAGAGAACTATTCAAACCCTAGAGGATATTCCGAGATCTTGTTTTATGGATTTCAAAGGTATTTGGGATCAACAGCTTCCTCTAGTCAATTTTTCATACAACAATAGATTTCAATTGATAATTAAAATGGATCCTTATGAAACCCACTATGGAAATAAGTGTAAAAATCCAAAATTATGGAGTAAAGATTTAGAAATAAAGTCGATCTATCTTAGGAAATAGTATAGAAAGTTAGAAAAATTTAAAAACACATCAAGGCAGCTCAGAGCCGGAAAAAAAGTTATACTGATAATCATTGATGAGACCTAGAGTTCAAAGTTAGTGAGATGGTTTTTATATGAAGTTATACATGGAATAAGGTTATGTTATTTGGGAAGAATGTAAATCTGATCCCTAGGTATATTTTCTCCTTTTAGATTCTTGATTGAGTAGGGATGGTAGCTTATCACTTAACACTTCACTACAACAAAAACCGTGTTTAGCGGCGGTTTTGTGGCGGCGGTTCACAAAACCGTCGCTAAACGTTTTCGCCGAAAGGTTTCGCGGTGGTTTTTAATAAACCGCCGCGAAACCTTTCATTCATTTTCACAATCCTGACCCTTATTCCCCTACCCCGATCGTTCCCCAAACCCTCGAGCCCTCCCTTCTTCCTCTAACCCCCCGGCGACCCGCAATCCTCGACCCTCGACCTCCAGCGACCCGCGACCTCCAGCAACCCGCGACCTCCGGCGACCCGTGACCTCCAGCAACCCGTGACCTCCGGCGATCTGCGACCTCCGGCGACCCCGCGACCTCCGTCTCCGGCGACCCCGTGACCTCCATCTCCGGAGACCTAATTACTAGGTCTACATTATTTATTCATCCTATAAGTATGAATATTTATTTAGATTTTATGTAGTATGATAAGAAAATTTCATGAACAAAATTATGATATATAAATACATTGATTCTTGATAATTGAATTTTTAATTCTTGCTTGTACATTTGATGTTATGTTCATATTGTTAATGATACAAATATTTTATGGAAATGAGTAAAAGGAGAAAAAATGATCGATCTATCCACTTAAATATGGATTCCCATGACATTGGATGTCAATCAAACACTTCCTAGTGTCGAAACTACATAACCAAACTGAAATAGAGGTTATGGAGCTGGAAACTAGTGATTCGTATCATGAACCTAGTTTAGGAAAATTATGAAATACAAGACATGAATAAATCTTATAAAAAAACGTGAAGGCCCAAAAACTTTCATTCCATGAAGTCATCCTTCATTCTATGAATGTGTTTTGCCAACACCATAGATTCCCAAATTCCAACTTTGTTCATTGAATAATCCCACCATGTTTTACGCCACTCTTATAAGCAATAAAAAGGACTCATGACCTGAATTTATGTGGCATCAAAGGAACCACACACTCTAAAATTAACTCATAACGTGATTTCAAGAAGAAGGAGTAGGTTTCATGTGATGGAGGTGAACTTTTCATGTCCTGAATTCATTACCATATTTTAACATTCAACTTGTATGATATTTTATGCATATGTTGAGGGATTTTTTTACAGATACCTATATATGTAGACCTACAAACAAACAAACATGTAAGTATATACCTTGGAGATAAATAAAGGATACATCCAAAGATGAGTACAAAAGTGAAAATCACTAAGGTTGCTTCCATTCTTTGCTGCAATGTTCTAATGGGTAACCATTTCAATATGGATCCTTAGGATTATCATGAGGGATTAGTTTCATTGTTTCAACTGAGGTGATTATAGGGGGATGTGTTGATCATGTGTTGTTTCTATATTTCTATCCATGTTTTGGTTGTTGTAACTCTGTTTAATAATACCAATCTACTTTATTTTTCTATTTCATGAACATTATGCTGTGACTTGAGGTGTACCTTATTTCTGAATGAAATATTCACCTTTGGATTCATATGAAAATTATTTAATCTAGAACGGGTAGTTTAAAAACTATTTTGGGTAACCGAATCTGATAATAAAACCTAATATTTGACCATTCCAATAGTTTGGTTATTGTACTAGTGTAGGATACCGAGACCAAGGATCCCTAAAGACCTAATTCTCATAATAGATATCAATGAAAATGAAAAAATTAGAATCCCTATCACAGGAACTTGAAAATCACTAAACCTATCATGATTTGTAATTTGACTTCAAAATCAAATATATTTTTTTCTCTTCATTATCTTTCCTTAAATAATCAATCAATTGTGTTTTAAATTTTTAGAAATAATTTATAGCATATAGGCAAACCTTGTGAGTTTGAAACTCAAACATATTAATTACTACATTTTTAGTTAGGTTATCTGAGTTGTATTAATTATTAATTTTTTGTATTCCTATAGGAATTAAATGATTCCTTGTGGGCTATGAAATTTTTTCCAATATTTCGAGGGATGGTGGTCTCATTTCTAAATTAAATTATGAATTTTAAATTTTTTTTATTTAAATTCATTTTTTTACACTTGTTCTTATCTTGCTATTGTTTTAGGTCCAAATCCTTTGTACAACTACTTCCAACATCATAATTCTGGGGTCACTCAATCATGATAGGGTTTTTTTTCAAACCATTTGGGAGACACATTTCTGCCTCTTGAACCTTATTTTGAATTATATAATATCCAAGAGCATTGGGATGACATTTTCCATTAACGTTACATGGTTTAATTAGCAGGGCATCTCATGTCGTATCCACCCACATCAACAAGATACCACCAGTACCATTTACAATGATGTCTTCAGAACATTTTTCTAATCCATATAATTATTAAGGAAGTGTCCCCACCAGTACAGATTTTCATCGTAGGGAATTATGTTTCTCTCCACTTCAATCCCATCCTATGATAGCCAAATCTGCCCAATGACGTCAATAATGTGCCTCTGTGCATAGTCACCTTGAATATAGATGAGATTGTTACAGTTAGGGAGTGATAAACTAAATTAAATTCTGAGTAAGAGGACCCACCCTTTGCGGTAGCACAACATCTACTGAACACCCCAAGTGTTGACACCCACCATCAAAGAAAGAGGCATGGCCTTTCAGATTCCTCTAAGTAATTACCCTTACACCAAGACCCCAACCAGGGTAAAGGACCGACCAGGACTGCTAATCCCTATGACCCGTCTAGTTCAATGTAGAATATAGTTGATCCTGGTATGACTTCTATGTTTCAGAATCTTTCGGAATAGAAGATTCCCATTAATGAGCTCCATGCTAATTAGTTTCTACAATATGGAGATATATGATATAATCTTGTCCTATATCCACTAGAAAATTAGGGGAAACCAAAATTCATTAAGAAAATAATTCCCTTTAATCTGGAAAATCAATTTCCTCTCAATTCGGTAAATTTAGGAGCCTATGACAAGTGATCACACTATTTATTGCCTAATCCACCAAAATTGAATGAGAATCTTCCTCGAGACCTGTCTATAGTAATTCCCCCAGTATTATCTTATGGAATTCTCCCAGTTGTTATACCTACCACTTCATGGGTGGTTTAGCCTACCTACCATGTTGATGATATTAGAAATTCATTAGTTGTCATTGATCTTGGCCCAGAATGGAATCCTTTCCTAGAGGACACAATGGAAAACCTCATCGTATCCTTTGAGGCCCTGGAGAAGTGATCGGTGGAAATACCACTTGATGGAATGTCATAACATGCATCGGTTTATGATATGTTAGCACCAATAGAATTTGAGATTCCAACAATTCCCCCCTTCAATGGGATGTGTAATCTGCTATAACACCTAGCCCATTTTATTTCAATGTGTGGCCCTATGTTGTGAACACTATCATAGTAGGAAGACACAAAGCACTATGTTTTGTGCTGACATTAGAAGGGCCAGAGTTTTTCTGGTACATCTAGTTATCCAGTGGGTCTATAGCTTGTTGGGAAGACCATCATAATCAATTTATTTTTCAGTTTAGCACCACCATGGGAAATTCCAGAACATCTAACTACTTTATTTGAAAACAACGACCAGATGAGTGAGTCATAGACATTGTCGCTAGGTGGAAGGGCCTCATGAATTCACTTGACAAGTCATTAACTCACAAATATCTACTGATGATGTGCATGGTGAATAGTAAGGCTAAACTGGTTCCCTCTCCCATCACTCCAAACATTATAGGTGGATTCAAAAAATTCTCTAATAGGACTCATCGCCAGGAGAAATCCATCCAACATGCTAAGAAGGTGTTAATTTTTTCACTCAGGTATCCTATGAAAAGAGACTCTATGTTCTAGATTGATATTGTTTCACAGGTTGATTCCCCTAGTCTACTAGAATTTTTACCAGTAGATCAGACTTTATAGCCTCACTAAGGAATCAACATCTTACTCAGCCTCAGGCTATACATCAACCACTGTAGAACGAGTCAGCACCACCCCCTCAAGAACTACTACCTAGTCTAGTTAATCAGGCTTTATCCCGATATCAGCCTCCAAACCCTCATCAGGGTTAGACTTCTATAGATCCCTTTAAATATAAGAGAAATTGGACCTACACATTTTATGAGTATTAGTCAAATTCATATTGTATCTGGCATAGAATCATTGGGTGTCAGTTGATCCAATGGAAATTAGGGTAGTGAATTTATGGTAATATTTGAGTCATGAATTTGATATCATGATCTTATTAAAACACAATAGATATTATAGGGATTTTTTTATAAATTTATCTCTATTTACATAACTAATAAAATAGATTTACCAAAAATGGGTAAGGTTAAAAAAAGAATACATAATTTTATTCTTACATTTATGATCACAATCAGTGGTTGAACACTAAACCATATTTATGTTAACGTACCCATTTCATTTTCATTTATCAAAAATCATGGAAAAACATTTCTCTCAAAAACCCCTTCTTAAACAAATGAAAATAGTCATTCCAATTTGATATATCAACTTATAAATTAAGAGAAATTAGGCTAATTATCATAGGCTAGAGATGGAACCACCTACCTCAAAGCTCAAGTCACACATTCCGGTAATGGGATCCACCAACAATGAAAACCCAATGATGAAAACAAAGGCCCTAGAATATAATAAAAACATTAATATTGATATAAATTAGAAAAGAAGGGGTTGGTGGAAATGGAAAACACCAAATACCTCAAGAAAAGACATCCGCCGCACCACAACTAACCAAGGAATGGCCTCCATAATGAGATCTCCCAAAGGATATAGAAGAATACACAAAGATTCAAAAACTTAGGCCACCAGATCTGATAATGTTACCCTAGGGTGCCACCATTATCAAGAGAAATGAAGAATCAGAAATATTTATTACCCAGAGAGATGCACCACAACTATAATAAAAGATCCAATGTTGAATGGATCAATCTAGATAGAGAATAGTCTCCTAAAAAAACCTGAGAAGATCTCTAGGTAGGGATCCAAGGGCCTGGAGAAAAGAACTGAAACCAAAATAGCCACTCGCCTATTTTAAATGTGATCAATGAATCATATTTATTATATTATGCATACTTTATGATCAATGGGTCATCTTTATTATATTATGCATACTTTATGATCAATGGGTCATCTTTATTATATTATGATCAATGAATCATCTTTATTATATTATGCATACTTTATGATCAATGGGTCATCTTTATTATATTATGATTATGCAATCTTACACTATCGTATATTTTGTGTAGGCACATTGTGATATACATGGATAAAAGCTGGATCACATTACTGAGGAACACACCTCAGTATGTTAAGGGTTTGAATGAGTTTTTAGATTTTGCGATTTCTAATCGATCCGTTGAAGGGAGAATAAGATGTCCATGTCCTAAATGTAAATTTAGAACATGGTTGAAGAGAGATGAAGTTTATGAACATTTAATACTGAACCAATTCCCTGGTCAATATTTGTGTTGGAATTGGCATGGAGAATCGAACAATACAGAAAGATTGAGCACCAATGTTAATCCACAGAATGAGGTCCCAAGTTCGTCGACAATGGAAAATGAAATGCAAAACCTCATAAATGATGCATTCGGCACTGCAAGACACCACTATCAGCATCAAAACATATCAGAACAACCAGAAGAGGGTGCTACAAATTGCAACGTGATAAGTGATGTTTTTGAGACTGTAACAAAAGTAGATCAATATTAGAACATATCATTGGATCCTCCTCTTGATTCTGTAGAGCCAAATGTAACGGAAAACTTCACTGAGAAAAATGTGTTTCATGATTTAGTTGACGATGGAAATCAAGAGTTGTATAGTGGGTGTTTGAAATATTCAAATCTTTCATTTCTGCTGAAGTTGTACCATATCAAATGTCTATGTGGAATTACAAATAAGTCAATGTCCATGATATTGGAATTGATTCGTGATGCATTTCCTGAAGCAAAAATCTCAGGATCTTTTTATGATATGAAAAAAGTTGTTAACAAGCTTGGTATGAATTATATAAAAATACATGCGTGTCCCAATGATTGTATGCTTTATTGGGGAGAGGATTCAAGTAGACAGAATTACAAGAAATGTTCTTCTTCTAGATGGCAGTCAAAGGGTGATGTTGGAAGTCTGACTGAACATAATTTCATGAAGAAGAAGAAAATGAACACACCTGCAAAGGTTTTGCGTTACTTTCCTTTGAAGCCGCGATTGCAAAGATTATTCATGTCATCAAAAACCGCCGAACACATGAAGTGGCATTCTATAGATAATAACAATGATGGGTTAATGAGACATCCACAATATTCCCAATCATGGAAGACATTTGATTCATTACATCCAAATTTCTCAGCTAATCCTAGGAATGTTAGATTGGGATTGGCTGCCGATGGATTCAACCCATTTGGGACTTTGAGTACAAGTTATAGCATTTGGCCAGTTGTTTTGATCCCTTATAATCTGCCTCCGTGGATGTGTATGAAACAGTCATCTTTTATCATATCAATGATTATTCCTGGAAAACAAATGCCTGGAAATGATATTGATGTATACTTGCAACCTTTTATTGAAGAATTGCAGGAGTTATGGAGTAACGGTGTTGAGACATTTGATGTTTCTTCTAAAACAATGTTCAAAATGCATGCTGCTTTACTGTGGACCATTAGTGACTTCCCTGGGATTGGGAATTTATCTGGTTGGAACACTTATACGGGTTTGTCTTGTCCCGTTTGTAACTTTGATTTTGATCCCAAACGGCTACCTCACAATAGAAAATGGTGCTTCTTATGCCATCGAAGATTTCTCGATGCATCTCATAGATTTTGGCTGAACAAATCAAAATTTAATGGTTTTATTGATCGTAGGCCACCTCCAAAGTTGTTAACCGGTTCTGAAATATTGACATAGCTTGAAAATGTTGAAACAAAATTTGGGAAGGTTCATCATTTGAATGATAGCGGAAAACGGGTCCGAAGTGCATCGTCAAGTGAAATCAGAACGCAACAATGGAAGAAAAAAATTATATTCTTTAAACTTTCATATTGGGAATTTAATTTGTTGCGCCACAATCTTGATGTGATGCATATTGAGAAGAATGTCTGTGATAATTTGATTTTCACATTACTTAATGAGCATGTAATGTCGAAGGATCATCTTAATGCTCGCAAAGACTTACAAGTAATGAACATAAAACGCGATCTCTTGCCAGATGAGAATGAAAAGTATGCTCCGACCATTTTTGCAATGAAAAAATAGGGATAAAGATACGTTCCTTCGAATTTTAAAGAATGTGAAGGTATCTGATGGGTATTCGAGTAACATCTCTAGGTGTGTTGACTTGAAGAATCGTAAGTTACATGGATTGAAAAGTCACGATTCACATATTTTGTTATAGCAGTTACTACCATTGGCATTGCCTACATTATTACCTGAAAAAGTTACTGCTGTTGTACTCCAATTCTGCACATTTTTCAGGCAATTATGTGAGAAAGTTGTACATCCATTTTAGCTTGACAACCTCCAGGAGAGGTTTGTATTGACTCTTTGTGCAATGGAGATGATCTTTCCTCCATCATTTTTTACTATCATGATGCATTTAACTGTGCATTTGGTTGAAGAAGCTAAATTAGGAGGCCCCGTTCATTATCGATGGATGTATCCAATTGAGAGGTATTTTATTTATATTTTTTCCAGTTATGTAAACAATTTTTGACATTTAAATAAATGCATAATATTATTATTTTATTTCACAGATATCTTGGGCATTTGAAATCATACGTGAGAAATAAAGCTCAACCAGAAGGCTCTATTACTGAAGGCTATTTGGCCGAGGAATGTCTTACCTTTTGTTCTAGGTATTTAGATGATATTGAGACAAGATTTAATCGAGTTGGACGTGTTGACGACATGTCAACTCAATCTCAAATTCATCAGAAATCAAAAATATTTCCTGCTATTGGCCGATCAGTTGGGAGAACCTCAAATGTGACACTGACAGAATTGGAATTATTACAGGCACATAGATATGTGCTGCTGAATAGTGAAATTGCAGATCCATTTATTAAAGAGTTGAGGATACAAACAAAGAGACAAATGAGAGGCCGAACACGAAATGAGAAAGATATAACGAAAGCTGTGAATAAAGAGCTTGTAGAATGGTTTGCACGACGTGTAAGTTCATAAATATTACAATAAATAAGAATATTAGTTTGACACATACAATTTGTAAATCTATTAAATTATATTTCTTTTTTCAGATCATGAATACTGATACTTGATCAGACTTGTCAGAAGATTTGAAGTTTCTTACTAGAGGTCCTATAAAGCAAGTTAGAAAGTTCGCCGCTTATAATGTGAATGGATTTAGATTTCGTATAGTTGATCGAGAAGTGGGTTTGAAAACACAAAATAGTGGTATATTTACATTTGATGAAGTGGGATACTATGGAAAGCTGCATGATATTATTTAATTAAACTACCATGGACATTTTTCTGTTGTTTTATTCAAATGCAAATGGTTCGATATTATCATAGGTGTTAAAAGAGATTCATTGCAATTTACTTCTGTGAACTTCTCTCGCTTGATGGATGTTGGTGATCGTGAAATTCATGATCTATATATCTTAGAATCGCAAGAAAAAATGGTATATTATGTGAATGATATTGTGGATGAAGGGTGGAGTGTAGTTACTCACGTAATACAAAGAGATTTGTATGATATGGGTGATGAAGTGGAAGATTTGACCTCTGAAGTTGAATGTCATCAACAACAGGAAGCAGAATTATTTTTCCATCATGATATTGAAAATATTAGTCTTGCAAGGATGAATGAAGTGGATGAAGCAATGGAGCAGGAAACTGACATTATTCAAGGGGAAAATGATTGTATGTACAATTATTCATTCATGCAGCAACCACTTGTTTCATTTCTGCAGTCATTCATTATCATTGTTATATATATTTTGTTTGTTAGTACTGGGAATCTATTATCATTTTTATTTTTTTTTCTACACAATTTTTTTGAAATATATATTCTAAACTTAATTTTATTTGATTAAATGACAGAAATGCCAAGGAGGAAGCAGTATACTATTTCTTCTAGTTCTGCGACGGATGCCGATCCATCTGGGTCACTCCCCACAACATCTGAGGCACCAGCTGCCTACACCCCCACACCATCTCCCCCAGCACCATCTCTCACACCATCAGAGAGCCTCCCATTAGAGGCTGAGTCGCCGACTCCCCCTATAGGTACCTCATCAGTTGGGCGGCGACAGACCCCTTCCAGTTCATCCCGGACACACTGGAGGGTCACAATC
This sequence comes from Viscum album, assembly GCA_963277665.1. Taxonomy (NCBI): domain Eukaryota; kingdom Viridiplantae; phylum Streptophyta; class Magnoliopsida; order Santalales; family Viscaceae; genus Viscum; species Viscum album. Next base: position 1,778,445,126 of record OY728131.1, on the reverse strand, counting down.
ATAGGTATAAATTTTAATTAAATAAATTTATTTCATTTTGTTTATACTAATTGTTTGCTCATTGGAGATGACAAAAATAAAACCGTGGAGAAACACTTAAAAAGCTCAGATGTTTGGAACTTGAATGGAGAAAAGATAGTCATGCCATTTGATTCTTATGGGGTCCCTACGGATGATGCCGCGGGGTTACTTGGCCAGATTATAGGTCAGTTGGCAGCGGAGCCCATTTCCCTTCCCATTTCATATGATGATTGGAGACATATGCCTCCAAACTGGAAAAATGAAGTTTTCGATTCTCAAATAAAGGTAATTTTATTACATTATGGTTTAATTGAATGTCATGTTACTAATATGTTCAAAATGAATTTCTGTATATAGATGTTCTTCCACTTCACAGTTGCTGATGTGATAGCACGGAAGTGGAATTTGAAAAATCTCGGTAAAAAATGGAAAGATTTCAAATGGAGATTGTGGTGTGATGTCAACGATACTTCGTTGACCTTGGAACAAATGTATGACAAGCTACCCAGTGGGGTACCGAAAGAGCAGTGGAAAGTTTTTGTTGATAGACATCGTGATGAGAAGCGGATGGTATTGAAATATATATTATTATATTATCCTCATTTTACATTAATACATGTATATGAAGAGGAGATGACATTGGATAAAAAACTGTTAAATTTCATTTTATTTATTTCAGGATCTCTCATGACAGAATGCATCAAACAGGGCGAAGCAAGTCATCCCTCACACGACGGGCTCAAAAAGCTTTTCTAGAAGCCGAATGTCATTGGTAATATTTTAAATAGTTTAAATATTTATAATACAATATTATCTATTTAATATATTGAATTTTTGATTTATATTTGCTTAATGCAGTCACATAATTTAGGGCACGAAGCCTCCCGGACTGAACTGTGGTTGGATGTTCACAGAAAATCAGATGGCTCTTTTGTTAATGAGCCTACCAAAGAAGTTGGGGTATGAAGTCAAATTTTTATTATAATAACTTATTATCAGTTTTTACTGTGTTAATATGTATTGATATTTGATTTATAGGTAAAAATTAAAGAACTTTGGGATGCCAGTCCTGGGCAGTCCTACTCAGTCTCCCAGGATGACCCGGTTGCTCAAGTCCTTGGGAAGGAGCATCCTGGTAGAGTGCGCGGGATGGGTTTGGGACCCGTACCATCTGAGGTCTTTAGCAGGCCATCAGGGATTCCAGCCGCATCTACTCCTGGTTATGGTCAGCCCATACCTGAAGATGCTCAGAGGGAGATGTCTTCTCTACGAGCCATAGTTCAAGACCAAGGGACTCAGATATCCGCTATGCAGAAAGCGTTGACTGATTTATATCAGCAGATGAGCAGATATGCCCCCAGTGGTAGTGCACCGAGTGGTGGTGAGCAGGTAAATCACAAAAAATCACAATCATTTAGTTTTCAAACTTTTATTGGTTTTAAGTTTAATTATAAATATGCAACAATATTTAATTTTCAATATAATGTTCTTACAGGTGGCAGCAGGAGATGGAGGTGGAGAGGGTGACGATGCATTATCGGACCATGAGTAGTATTGTTGATGTGTTGAACAAATATGGGAAAGGTTGGTTTGTATATATAATATGTGTGGTGTATGGAACCTTTAAAAAACCATTGGTCTTGGAGGATCTTCAGTGGCTAACCTTGAATGATCAAAATAACCTCAGGTGGTAAAGAGAATGATGTGTTTGTTTCATTGGTTAGATGATCTATGGTAATAGGCTCTTTGATGTTTCTTTTGTAAATTCAGCATTGGGAATTTGACTCATTAGGGTGTTGCATGTCCAAACAGCCATGTTGAATGGATATCACTAGATCAAGATGGTTTTATGAGGTGATTTTCATGATCATTAATAGTTTTTATGAGGCACGTAACCACATCACATGAAAACCAATACAACTCCCTTCCCATGAAGCTTCCCTATTTTCTAACTTTTATTTTATGAACATATTGGGAGATTGTTAAATGACATGTCATATGATAAAAAAGAATAATCATATGGGTTTTACATGATTAATTGGGCTATTTGTTAGGGCTTCACATGATCAGGAACATATCACATGAATTGCATAACCCCTTTGCATGATGTTCCTAGGGTCATGTGATCATGAGCCTCATTGAAGTTTACATGGTCCTTGCGACCTAGGTGATTAATCTATATGCATACATGCTAGAATTTTCTTTCCTTTGGGTATATATTAATACCTAGGCTTTGGGTATTTCTTTGTTCATAAAATATACAATTCTCATTTGGCTAGCGTCAAAAAATTCCCCCCCACAAAAGTGATGTTCGAAGGAACAAGGACTCAGTTATGAGGTAGGAAATGACTTCATGAGTCTCTTATACTTTCTCTGGTTGGAATTCAAAACATCTTTTTGTCTTCTATAAGTCCATTCATATTCCTTGAGGTTCCCTATAAATAGGGGTGAGAGGCTGGTCATTTGACCGGTGACATGAAGCTCCATAGCTCTCAAAACCCTATCTCTCGTGTGTTTGTTTTGCAAGACAACTTTGCATGACCTCATCACAAGAACCATACAAGAGACCTAATCATGTGATCATGTCACTTGACCTCTTTGTGTGATCACCTTGTCTAAATATCTCACTTAATCAATCCATGAACTAATCAATGGTAATTTATTAGAACTTTGATGCACACCCTTGGCCATTAGTCTATCTTATGTGATTTGGTTGTCTCTTGAGGATTTTTTCATGATCTACTAATATTTATGTGATTCATGTAACCTTCACATGGTAACATGATTACATGTATTAAGAAAAATCATGTGATCAAAAGATGTTTTATGGGTTATGTGATTTTCGTGACCTAGAATGGATCATGTGGTCCACGTAATGTTTTCCATGTTATGCACTTATTTTGTTTGATTAGCACAACTGATTCTCTCTTAATGGTTACATATCTTCTAATATATTCTCTATTCTCTTTAAATATTCCCTCTATTTCTCAAATGTCTTCTTATGTGGTAGACTGGAGAGACCTTATTTCCTGGAACCATAATGTCAATCATCGATATAAATTATTTTATAACAATAATGTTTTAAAGGTTCTTATTCTGACTGAACATCAACCCATTTAATCCTCGTTCCCCATCCTTATAGGACAAACGACTAGTAGTGATCCCTCCCCTCTCTTCTTTGGCACATTTTGATCCATACACTTTAATCCTTTATGGAATCAAATATTTTCAATTTTGATCATCTGTAAAATATAAGTATAAATCCATGTGACCCCCAATCTCTTGTTTCATTTGATGTTATCTTGTGTTTCATTATAAATCCATAATTTTAGGTATTTTTTATGCTTTAGGTATTCTTATTGAATTGGATCAAATTTTTCATCAACATTAAATGAAAGGGTGTTTATGAATATTGCGTAGGTGGTGCATAAATTTTCTCCTTATTATATATATGTTTTATGTGTTGTTTGGTTTGTTTTCCAGGGCAGTGGTGGAGTATAAACAAAAATTCTATTTTTTTTTCCGGGTTAGCATTTCGCAGCGGTTTTAACCGCCGCTAATGTTTTACCACTTATACATTTAGCGGCGGTTTAAACCACCGCGAAATATATTCGGAAGACTGATTAGCGGCGGTTAAAACCGCCGCGAAATCACGTCGGAATTAGTGGCGGTTTTAACCGCCGCTAAGCAGGCGCCTGGCACGCCTGAATTTCGCGGCGATTATAGCCGCCGCTAATTAAATAGCCCTTAAAACCGCCGCTAAATTTACCAAAAACCGCCGCGAAATGAGGTACTACGACGCTTTTCTTTGACCTCCGCGAAATGCATAAAACCGCCGCTAATAGATTGACGACGCCAAGTTTAGCGGCGGTTTCTTTAAACCGCCGCCAAACCATATAGCGGCGGTTTAAACCGCCGCTAATAGGCGGTTTTCCTATAGTGCTTCCACCGAACCTCTATCAAGTTCATGATGTGTTCCATGTATCATTCCTAAGGAATTACATACCTGATACTTCATATGTATTTAAATTAAAGGTCATAAAGTTGGATAATTATCTTTCCTATTAATAACAACCAGTATAAATCTTTGATCAAAGAGATAAAGTGTTATGGAACAAGACTACTCACTTGGTTAAAGTTTTCAGGAGGAATAAAAAACTTGAATAAGATACTTGGGGACCTGAGGATGTTATGAAATAAATATATCATAAATTTTTTATTATAATGATATAATTTTGAGGGTGAAATTCATTTTAAAGGGGGTATAATGTAACACCCCAAGATATTATGATATATTTACTTTTAAATAAATTTAATCTCCTCGATAGATTGAGATACACACAACCATGAGTCTAAATGAAATGTAATATAGTATAATATTATAAAATAGAAATTAAATTGATATTATTAATAGTAATTGAAATTTTTTTAAAAAAATTATAAAGGTTTTAGATAAAGAAAATATTTTTTAGTAAAGTCTGTATATGTTTCAAAAAAAATCATTTTCATTAAAATAGTTATTATTATTTCTTATGAGAAAGTAATATAATTTATTTTTACCACTTTTAGAAAATTATTTTGGAAAAATTGAATTAATTTTTAAAATAAAAATTTCAAAATTATATTAGAGTGAATTTTTAATACCTTTATGAAAAGATTAATTTTTTGATGAATAATGAAATATATTGATTTTTAATAAAAATTGTCTTCACGTTTAAGAATTTACAAAGTTATTTTTTTAAATGGTTTTAAATGTAAAATTATTTTAATTATATTATTATTAATTCAATTTAGGTTATCTGAATAAATTTTATATTTAATTTTGATATAAAAATGTTTTATACTTAAGAAAGATTTTTCTTTGGAAAACTGTTTTTCATCGCATTTATAGGTTTAATTTTAAATTAAAAATTTTCAATTATATGAATTGAATTAGATAAAATGAATTAAATATTTATAATCATCCTAATTAATACTAGTAAATAATATAAACTTACTTTTTTTATATTGAATAGTAAAAATAGTAAAAATATGTTACCACAGTTAAAGTTAAAACTGGTTTACTGGGGGTTAATCTATAAAGATAAGAGTTAAAATGACCTAAATTTTTTAATAAACCACATTTATTGGTTTTATTTTGATATTAAACTCATAAAATTTTAATATTATATATTTTTTATCCATTTTTCCAAGAAAGTAACTTGACATTATTTTAAAATTTTGAAAAATTACAAGTGTGTCACTCACCTCAATTATAAAAGAGAACCTCCTCCCCTCAAGTATTCAAACCTATTAAGATAAATATATCAAACAAATAATAATAAAATATATCCCAAAAATATGTATACATTTTATAGATCTACTATTCTTTCCAAAATACCAACCTTAGGGTTCTTAATAAGAGATCCAAATGAGGTTTTTCTAAGCGAAGGTAATTTTCTTCATCGAGTTATTTCTTTTTTTTACTTCTTATTTTACCACCTTAAATTATGTCTTAATAATTAAAATATAATAAAATAATTATCTAAAATACAATGATATGTTATTATGTTGGTGTTATATATCTGTCTTCTATTACATTAAATGGGTAACGAAACCGTCGATCAAGTGTACGATGGACTACCACCTTACAAATCGATGTAATTTGTTTTCCATCATCGACGCTCATGACTAGATATAATGAGGTATTTAATATATATGTATATATATTATATTTATTACCAAATTATAATTTCTTAATTATAATATCACATTGACCTTCTTATATTCAAATCTTTTTGTAAAATGATAACGACACTCATGCGTACGTGTGGACTGCCACCTCCGTGAAGTGATGTGATTCATTTTTCATTTTTTTTGACATTGTTAGGAATAATGATAGATTTAATTAATATATATTATATATATTACATAATAATTATTCTTTAAAGGTGATTTAAATTTTAATATTTTTTTCATCCGTTGAGAAATGAAAACATTGTTCATGCATACGTACGACCCACCGTCTCCATGAACGGTGTAATTCATTTTTCTAGATATAAATTTTATGGATGACTATAAATATGTATATAATGAATATATATGATATTTATATAATTATTAAAGTTTTTTATGTGATTTAACCATGATAAAATCCTAATAATTGAAACTATCGAACCAAAACATAAATGAAAAATCGACGCAGTGATTAACCTTAATAGTAATTTTAGCAATGAATTGTTAATAAAAAGGTGATAAAATATTATAAGTAAATCATGAAGAAAGTCAAAACTAAGTTAATGGTTTATTTCACAATATCATCGTTATTCGAGATTATTTATGTTTAAGTATTCATTGGAAGTACTATTTTATTTTTATATATTAAAAAAAATTATTTTATTCTCATATGAATGTTTATTTAATTTAAAATTTTTCCTTTAATTTTCCTCTCTTTAAGTACTCAAGATACAAAAATAATTTTTTTAAGGGAAACCGACCTTGTATTTTCTACTCGGTTGGGAATATTTCTATTCTATGTCTATATTTCCATGAAATTTATAAAATAATGTTTTCAAAATTATAAAATTATTTATTAAATACATTTTTACCCATGTTTTACTTTTTAAAAAATTCTTTAAAAGGAATATTCTTATCATATTCTGAACGAGGTACTTTTTGACCTTTTTACAAAAGTGTAAAATGAATGTTTTTAAACTTATATGGAATGAAAATAATTTTCCACCACCATGAAAACTCATTAATTTGAAGATTAATTTTCAATTTTAAAAGTTTAATTTAAAATAAAATGTTTTACTTAATATTTTTTAAAATTTTATACTTTAAATAAGTGATTTAATAGTGAAAAATGTATTTTTCTCAAGAAAATTTGCAGTGATCTTTTAAAAATATTTTCATCCATTTCAACATAATTTTTAAAATATTATTCTGAGGATATAATATAATGACACCATTCACCATATTTATGTGTATGGTTTATGAATAGTTTGACAAGATAAATTATTGGTTCTTGTAATAAAAAAATTATTGATTTTTAAGGTATGTCGATTAAGTTATATTGTTCATTAATATGATAAATTCATTTTAATTATTAATTTATGGGTGGGGATATAAATTAAATATCTTTTTGATACATCAATAGGTCTCATGAGACAAACAAGATTGGGTATTTGGTCGAGGCCTTACCCATTTATATAAGATATCTTGGCATGATTCCTCATTGGTAAGTTAAAGATGTCTAAAATTATGCATTCCATCATTATGAAATTAGTTTTTGATGTCCATGTAATTATTTAATTATTTATGATATCCATGGATAAGTTTCAAGATCATGTGATTATTTATATTTCATTATTTCATTATCATTTATTTCTACCATATTATTCATTCTTTATTATCTTTAGATATATGATTACTCTTACTCAGCATATATGGTCACCCATTTTTTATGTTTCATTTTACCAGGATTCCATTTAGTGTATTATGATTGATATTAAATTATATACTAAAGTGAATAATGGTGTTCTCAAAGAAAATACTATGTTTTATTTTAAGTTTTCAAATATAATGTGAGATTCAAGTATATATCTAGTTTTCCAAGACTACTAAACTATTAAATCCTTTGGTATGTGATATCTTGTATCTAGTAACAATGTAATAAAGTATCTAAAAACTCTATGATACCAGGGTTGATGTATTTACAGAGTATCTTTGATATAAGGGTCACAATAGGTATAATTTCTATTAATAACTCTACCACATGATCCAAGTAAATGTCATGAAACTATTTGGGGGAATACATCAACATATTCCCTTATAATAAAAATTTATTCAAGTTTAAAATTTTCATTTTTCTTAACTATTTAATAAATATATGTTTCTGTTTTCGGTATTGATACCCATACCTTTAAAAGATTTTATAAATGGGATTTATAATCCTCCTTACATTTTTATAGGACTATGGGATAGTTTAGGATTTGGAAATGGATTTCCTTTTCCAAGTAATTTATATAAAATTTATACAAAAATATCAAATCTATGCTTAGAATAACATCAAATTACACTAAATTAAGAATTATAAGGTTTTTTGGAAAAATATTCTCACAAATTCTAATTGGGGAAGATTCAAACACCTAGATTACAATGATCGAACCACTAGGTGTTTTCATAGATATATCTACTTCAAGGTATTAGGTATATGATTTAAAATTTTTAGAAAAATTTCAAGATATGAAGGAATGTGTTAAGTTTTAATCAAATAAAACTTTCACTATTCTTGAGTGAATATTATGTGTACTTTTCAATAGTTTATTTTGTTTCACCACCTATATTGTGGTGATGGTGTAAGATTTTCCTTCATCCCTTATCTTAAGTGGATGTTAACATTGATTAACCTTGAAGACCATTGGTTTGGTGCACTATCTTTCATAGTTCCCAAGTTCCTTATAGTTGAAACACTGTACAATAATTGATTCATTATGGGGAGCCTTCCTTTAATTCACCATATTATCTAGATTTTTTATATCCTATCAAAATTATTATATTTTATTCCCTTATTTTCAATATTTTAATCATTTACTTGTTTCCTTGATGTAGTTTTTAGGGTTCTTTATTCCACATATTTAACATGTGGGTAGTTTAATTTTCTTACCTCCATGTACTTCTCCATTTTATCCTAAAATATGAAATTCCATCATTCATATATTTTCTCCATGCCCATGGGACTCTTATCCAAACTCTATATCTACTTCAAGATCACATAAAACTAATTCTTAAAAACTCCCAAAGTTTCAGATAGATAAATGTTTTTAAACTAGTAAATAATTTTTAAATCATGGTTGATAACAAAGATAGAGACATACCTTGAAAATATTATGAAATTGACCCCATATGTTGTAAACATTCCATTCTCCTTTTTATTAAGCTCCAAAAATTATCTCTCTATATTTTTATAAATAATATAAGAAAAATACTTTTTAAGAAATATTTTCTTAAAGTCTTTATACTTTATTGGTTCAACTTCATCCATTAGATTTTTATTCTTGACCAATGTCCACCATTGATCAAATTTTCCTTATAAATAGTAAATTATCATAGTAACACAATCATGATTAGAATAACAAAGCAAAGAAATATCCATTCCATGGAGTTGACCCATTATTCCACAATAATTAGATCAAAATATCCACTTAATGAGGGTGGTCATTATCACATGAAAGACTCAATGGATAATTTATCACTCTTAGGTGAAACTTGATGTTCTACATGGTTCAAGTTATTTTTTTATAACTATGAAAAAATGGTTAATTATCACTATGAGGTTTTGATATCCAGATCCCATTACATTAGGAATGTTTTCTGGAAAATTGTTATATTTTACATCACATTAGTTTTTGTCTTGGTTCCTTATGGTACCCACCATTTTATAAAATAGAAAAGGTTATGATAAAACATAATTCAATAAATCATGAGTAAATTTTTTTTGAGTAAATTAATGATATGGTTTTAACTTATGAAATATAAAAGTTTAACTTAGATTTTATTTTACTAATCTAATTACCAAATTAATTAAACCTTACTATGATACCAACTATAGTAATATGCATCATATATACATTATTTTTACATCATTTTAATTGAAACTTACATAATATTACAAATCCAGAAATTGAAAGGTATAATGTCTTGGGAAAATTTGGTTCATATTATTGGAAATGAACTAAAATGGGTATATAATATTATACAATATACCCTAAGTCATAGCTCGTGATATTCATATGATGCATATCATAGATATAGGCTTATGATATTAAGTGTGTGGCCACTGACATGTACCATTCCATGTTTTTTCAGTTATGAATCAATGATTTTATTCATTTATGGATATAAAAAATGATATAATCATATAATTGTTCAAAAATTATCAAAAATCAATATTCATATATTATCACAGTGTATATCAACTATTAATCATCAACAATCTACATTCAACTCCCTTAATTGAATGAAGGGATCATATATAAAGGATAAGTGATCCTCTTATTGGGTGTGTATGTGTGTGTTCATGTGGGAAATTATTAAGACATATCCAAAGATATATTCTACCATAATTCTCAATTTTCCTTTTAGAAGAAGGTTCTAACACACCTTTCTATTCTAGGGGCCATCTTATAAAATACAAAGATTCTATTGGATGTCATATTACCTATGGAGGCAAGAAAAATTTGGTTTTTTCTTGGTGATCACAATAAAATGTACTCTATAATTATTTAAATAGATATATATCATTATACTAATGGTACACCTATTTATATTATCATGTTATTTAATTAATTTTTATTTTATGTTGATAGATCGAGTAATATAAGGGGTCTCTTATATTGAGATTATCGTGAGATTATCTTATAAAAATCATCAGTGATATTATATCCATGATCATCATCAAATCAATTTTTTTTCTATTATTTTTATGAAGAACATGGATATAATAAGGTTTTTTAGTCCGTATAATAACATATAAAACACTATGGTTTAATTTTAGTCATTGGATCCTTTCTCGATACTGTTTTTGTTTAGTCATAGGGTACGATTAGGTTGTATCATTAGTTAAAATAAAATGAAAACCCATGGTTTTGATTTATGTCTTAACCTATAATATAATTGATATCATAGGCTACAATATAATCTTGGTTTTCAAAAAAATATAACATCATATTGTAATGGTGATATAAGTCATATCACTGATTATGACTAGCCACTCTGTAAGTGTCATAGAATTCATATGTGAAAGGTTCAAAAAGTTCTAATTGTTTGGAATTATCCTATTACCAAATATGACATGTATCTCACATATAAAAGGGAATGAAACCTGTATATGGTTAAGCAGGTGTGTCGTGTATTATGACAAGAAGCCTACGTACGAGGAACAAGTGACTTGCATAAGATAGCTCTAAATTTCAGCATTGATCTAATCAAAACTTATGATATGGATATAAACTAAGAGTACCATGCACCCTACCATGGATTATGATAGGTACATATGTAAGGATAATTAACACCTACATAAGGAGAACCAACACCTATGTTGGATTATTTGTGTATGGTGCACTTACACCAGCATAAGATACCCTATTATTAACACCCACATAATATAATTGTGTAGTATTAGACATATCGACTTATGAATGATAATAATCCTTATCAATCATTAAATAAAATTTAATCCTAGAATTAAAAAAACTAATATTTTCGATTAAATTCTTATAGTTTATAAATTGCTTATAAATAATAATAGTTAGGCATTGTAAATAAGATATTTTCATGCTTAAATTAAATATAAAATGTTAATATTTATATCTCATGTTTGGAAAATAAATAAAATAAATATTTAATTTTTTTATTACTTTTAAATATATATATATATATTGTTTATATAATTTTAATATTATGTATGGATTAATTTAATAAATAAGTTAATACTTATAGATTATTAAGTATATATAGAGAAATAAAAAATGGGACAATAAAGATCACATTGTATGAAAACGTTATTTTTTGATTTTAAATGACTTTTTAAAATTATATGACATGACTCATAATTTAAAAATAAAATGTTTATTTGGAAATTGTAAGGGTAATTTATAAATTTTTTATAAATTGAAAAATAATTATAAATATAAATATGTTTATAGTATTAAATTTTAATTGTTCAAATTATGGCCTTACTTGAGGAAATTATTTAAGCCACATCAAAATGATTTTTGATGATTAATTTTATTTTGTTTAAAATAATAATTAATATGTAATATTTGGAATATAAAAATAGTTTACATAATAGAAATTGAAATATAAAATGTTTATATTTCATGTAATATCACATATCTAAAGTAAATTTTATATAATGAATAATATAAAGGATTTAATATTAATAATAAATATAAATCATTTATATTTATTTAATTATGTAACTTTTATAATGAATGTCTAAATTAAAAAATGTTTATTTTTTGATTTCTTTTTCAATTTTTCAGAATTTTTTATTTCATACTTAAACTTGTGACTTGTTAATTTATTTAAAAGTTATTCCATTTTTTATTATTCACATATAAAAATTATTTATATTTTTAATATATAATATATTATTTAGTTTATAGTATTCAATTTTTTTATAAAAAAGATCATATATGCATCTAAGGAGTTATGTGCTTGGAATAATAATGGATTTAGTTTTCTTCTACATTGAATTTGGCATATACTAAGTTGTGAGATTGAATTGAAGAGTTAATTATAGTTTATAAATATTAGGTTTTAGAAATATTATGGAATTTAAATCTCTTTTAAGTAAAGTATACCTGGGTAAAGGTACTTTGGGTTAGATTTTTCACTATTTTAGAGGCTTATGCCTTGTCTAGAAAAGCGCGTGTTGACTATCTATGGATCTTATTATTAAAGAAATTGTTAATTTCATATATTCCTAAAACTTTACATGAAATTGTTTCATATAAATTATGCATGGGATTAATTTAGATATGTGTCAATATAGTTGGATTTTAATTTGGGTTAGTAGCATAATCTATGACTTGTGTAAAGATTTAGACATAAATATGGTTTGAAAATACTAGTTTGGTGGAAGGAATATGATTCAAAACTAAATCATTTGAATAATTTATACATATAAAAGGTAATACATGAGATAATATAGAGAGATATAAAATCCCCTTAATAATGTTTAGTGTTATATTCATTCCTAAGTGACACTTGTTAAGGCCTTGATCTTCTATTCGGGTAGGTCAGGCCAATGTTGGGTAGCCCTGGACCATCTTGTGTAAGGAGAGAATGTAATGGGTGAACATAATATAATTATATGTATATTATTATAGTTTTCTATGGGTTATAATTAGTTTAGAGACCTTGATATAATTAGGTTATCAAAGGAATAAAGTTGGGTTTATCTATATGATGGATTAGATAAATATTTTCTCACCCAACTATATAAGAGTTATATATTATATAATTAGGATGATTCCCTACCTAAATAACTAAGTGGTGAGAGAAATTATAAATTGGACCCGTGTTTTATTGAAATATGGATCTTGGACCACTAATGGATGTGATTAATTTAATAGTGGTCATTATTTTAGTGGGATCACATTTAATAAAATATTTTATTATATGTTTGTAAAATATGATACCCATTTGATAAAAGACCTTATCAAAGATGAATTTCATCATTCAATTTAAAATTAACTTTGAGATCAATCCATGAAAAATACAATCTTAGTGTAATAAACTCTTAAGACTTGTAACATAAGAAAAGTTCTTAAGTAAGACAAATTCTATGTGTTAGAGTAACACCTTCCTAAGTAACCAAACTATTGAAGTTGTTCAACACTTGGAATGTAAATTCTTATAAGAATAATAAAGTGATTTAGTTAATGTTTAAAAGGTATTAAATTAAATACGATCAAATGAATTTCAATATCCACTCATTTACATAGTATGATTAAGTATGAAAATGACTTAGTGAGACTAGAGGTATCCTATAAGGATTATCTTGGTTGTGGAATTAATTTAGTTAGAAATGATTCAATAATGTGAACAAGTTCAAGAAAATTTTACTCTATTTTCTCAAAGTGTTGGGGATAATTTAATTGGGAATGATATGTCTAGGTTTTGGTGCTATTTTGATAGTACACGTGGTTAAAATTTCAAATATGAAGAATAAAAGTTAGTTGGAAAATATAAAAATGTTTTCAAGTAGCTAGCCATGGTCATTAAAACCTAAATAAGGTATAAAGAACAATGAATAATGATTCTATGGGATAAAATTATTTTATATACGTGAATGGGTTTTAGAAACTCCATAGAATTTACATGTTAGGTATCAATGTTATAGAAACTAATCCTTCAGTTTTTAAGGGTATATGATACCAAATATATACTTTACAAATGTTGTAAATATACAGGTGTTCAAAATCAAGGTAAGAATTAATAAAGATTATATTTTGTTTTAAAATGGATAAGCAAAGGGTTTCTAAATCATGGAATTGAATGAAAAGGAATTTATTAATATAATATGGATATAAGTAAAGGATATGTATAATCATATCATTTATCTTATATGATAAGATAGGTTATTTGTTAACAAGGAGTTATTATGAGAAATATAATATGGTGGATTTAGTACACATGTCTTGTGATTCATCAGATTCTATAACATTTTTTGAGAAGGATACAAGTATAAAAACGTTTTATCCAAGAAAAAAGTGTTTATCAAAATGTTTTGTTAAAATATGAGTAATTTAGATTCCACCTTCATTAGTGGCATATTTTAAAGAATGATATTATTTTCAAGAAAATACTCCAACCACATAGAATACCATATATGATACAGAAACAATAGTTTATAGGTAAAATATTCCTACTAAAAGGAAATAAGAGTTATTTCTTAAAAAAAGAGTTTTTAATCCTATAATGACATTATGAAGAGAATATATTTTAGAAGAGGCTAGTGGGAGTATTTTTGAACTTGTAGAATTTCAAAGTTAACAAAAAAATTATTCTAGTCAAAATAATAATGTAAGGTCACTTTATATTCTAAACGTTTTATGGAATGTTGTTATAAGAATAATGTAAATAGTTACATTATTTACCAAAAGACTTCAAAGAATTTTTTTTATGGAAATGATTCCAATAATTATAATTATAAACTTAAAAGTAGTTATAAGTATAAAATCGAAGTTATTAATAGTTTAACATTTTATATTTGAGAGTTAAGGACTTTTAATATGGTTAAGGAGTTTAAAATTAGGAATATGATTCATATATATCACAATTATTCAAATAAGATTTCTTATGAGATGTTACTCACTAAATATTTTAGTGTTAGTGTTTTATGAAGCAGACACATAGAGATGTGGAATGAATTATATGTATATGTAATGAGTATAAAAAACCCATAAAAGTGCATCAAACATAAGGTTGATCTAGTATTCTATCATATATTATATGTTAGACAAGTTATTATGTGTGGTTTTATTAATTATTATTAAATGAGTTTAAAAATATAAAATGCATAATGTTTTATAAAAAATAAATATACACTTTATCATTCTTTCACATTCCATATTTTTCATAAAGTGAAATGAAAATTATTCCATTAAAGGATGAATTTAAGTTATCCCTAATAAATGATCATAAAAGAGTATTATGGGTTGCGATGATATGTTAATATTAACATGAGTATAATCTTTAAATTTATACAAAGAGTTACGTGTGATATACAAAGAATAAAATTATGAGATAATAAGTCAATACTTATTTTCCAGACTATCCCAAAAAAGTACATCACATGGAATATCGTATTATTATTGGTATAATTAAGAGTGTATACTTATTATTAATCCCCATTACTTTAGGTTAGAAAGATACATAGCATGAGAACCTTCATGCTTTGATACCTTTCTTACACAAGCCGCGGGTCTTAGCTAATTAGGGGGTGGTTGGGTATGCTATTGATTATGCCATTAGTTAGAGCTCAACCAATGTGAGATTTTTATACTTTTATAATTATTAAACACATTTGGGAACTTTATTGAATTATACCAAGTAAATTCATGTCCATTCTTAATTTAGTGACATGTGATGTTCTCAACTACTTGGATGAATGTCATGTGATGTATTCATTAAAACTAGTGAGTCTATTTTGGAGAATTGTGAATATATGGGTTAGCCTATACATGATTAAATTGTTCCTTGTATAGTATCCACTTTATGTTAAAAAAAAATGGATTATATGAGTATACATGTGATGTATATGATACATCTTGTGGTGTAAATGTTCATATGGAGATATGAGTATGTTTTATTGAGATCACACTAGACCCATTTTTAGCTTAAGTAACACTGATATTATATAGATTTCACTCTTTTCTTAAATATATGAAATCAAAATTTCATATTTTTTGTGAATTATTTAAATGATCATAGGGTAAAAAAGTCATAAATTTCAATAACTATTAAGTTTTGGAAAAACTGTTTGTTCCAAAATGAAGAGAGTTTTATAAATCATATCCAAAAAAGTTTGGATCGATCCACAATGAGTTGTGAAATTTTGAATAAAATACTTATGATATTTTAGTGAAAGTGGGAGATTGTTGAAAATTAACTAAAATGGATATATCCTATTGTGTGATATATCTTGAATCCTAACTTATGATATAAATAAGATGTATATTGTAGAAATGGGCTTATGATATCTAGTGGCCACTGCATGGTCACTTATACGTCACCTGCTCAGTTTATTTTAGTTATGAATCAATGGGTTGATTCATTTTTGGGTATAAAAATATTATATAATCATTTAAATTTAAAATGATTATAAAAACCTAATGGTCATATGTTATTGTAAAATATACTGTCTACCAAGAACTGGAAACCAGCATTTGACTTCCTTCATTGAATAAAGGGAACCTATATAAAAGATAGGAGATACTCTAGTTGGGTGTTTGTTTTTTCATGTGTGACACCATTAATCCATATATAAATATCTCTTATTACTTTATTCTCTATTTATCTTCAAGGATAAAGAGTTATCACACCTTTAGTTTCTGAGGATCCTATTTTATAGTATGAGGATTCTAGTGGTCAGTGCACCACCTATAGAGGAAAGAATCATTTGGTTATCACATGGTGACTATGATCAAACATAATCCATCATGATTGTAATATATGGAGATTTATACACTAAATTTATTCTTTTTTATATTATAATTTTCTTCATTGCATGTTTATTTGATGATAATAGGTCTTCCAATATAATAGGTTTCTTCCACTGTGATGATCATGAGACGATCCTATAAAACCCATCATATACATCATAAACATATAAAAAACTTTAAACTTTATTTAAATACTCAATAATAATCCTCATATCATATTTTATAATCTTATTAATACATGCAATCACCCATGTATTTACATCAAAGAAAGGGTGAGCTAAAAAACCTAGTAGGGGGGGATAATAAGAGGAAATATAAAACATGGATAAACATGAGTCCATGGGTGATTATTAGTATAATCATCATATAATATCCATAAAATAATAATAATAACAATATAATAAAGTAATGAGATGTGTAATATTCATAATAATAAAACATCATAAACATAAGTTAAGATTTATTACTATGTCATCATAACATTATAGACAATGCTAATTACTTCATATCCTTACACTAAATTATAAAAAAAGATAACTGTGCCATGTATATTCATAATGATATCATGAGATATGACACTTTACCTAATAAATTGGAGGTATATATAATTATAGGTCCATTCGTTAGATTATAATTGGATCATAATCATTTATTCCATGGATAAAGGAAATACACATCAAGCATAACCGTGAAATAAACCCATGAGAAAAAATGGGTTTCATAATAATTTTTTCAGGAATATGTCAATGAAAAATACTCGAGGTTCCCAAAATAATATGGTAAAATATTATTTTAGACATTAAATTGTGTCATAAAAGATCATAGTACATGAAGAGAATTAGAAATATCATAAGAAGAATCAATGAGAATTTTGGAAAAGAAAGTCTTTATCAAAAATCATTGTAACTAGCTAATAAATAATCACTGGAAAGTAAAAAATTCATACCCCTAGAATAAGAAAAGTTAAAATAAAATAAATAACCTTTATTGATGATAAAATAAATATTTAAAAGAATAATGGTGGGGGGAGAGAGGGGGATAAAAAAAGAAAAGTAAATATTTTAAGCCCCCTTACCTTTGGTCCAATTTTGCATTGTCACATTTACACCTTATATATAACCAATTATGATTATAAAAACAATGATATATAAGTATATTATATTAATTTATAGTATTCTCAATCAATTATAATCATTTTATTTTTATTTAATAACTCTTCATCTGTGATAATATGGTTTGATAATATATTTTTTTAAATTATCCCATTTCATTTTGATTTCATGGTTTTGATTCATTGTTATATATTCATTAGTCACATTACACATAGAAGTTTAAAAGAACATAAAATTACATATTTTAAAATTATACATAAGTTATGTTAACCATCCTTGAATATGATGATATGTAAATAAAGTACAATGTCCTAATGGGTGGGTAAATCAACCATTAATGAGACTTTGTCAAAAAGGGATAGAGAGATAATACACGTACAATATAAATAGTTTAAAATAATAATATATTATAAAATAGTAATTATATATATATATATAATTTTAAATAATTATAAATAAATTTGGTGATAAATAAACAATTTAAAACATCTTCATATGTGGGTAAATTGACCATTAACGGGGCTTTTTCAAAAGAGGAAAAGAGATACATTATATACACATATATTTTAAATAATATTTTTAAAATATGTTAGTATTATTATCATCATGTTAATGTACCAATTAATAAATTTTGTGGGGATTGTTTTATAAGTGGGAATGAGAATAAAGGAATAAAAAAGGAAATATGAAAAGGGGCTGAAGGTAACCTAATCCTTGAAGTTTTTTGCTTTCCTAAGGTCCTAATTCCTTAGAGGGTTGGAGTTGGATGAGATGAGAATATCTCTAAATATATTATGAGGATTAATATGAGATATTTGAGAAAATATTAGACAATGAGAATTATTTGGGAATTGATTTTCTATAGGGGTGAGAGGGGGTATTTATACTTTAGGGGGATGGGTATTTTGTAACACCTTGATATTGTAATATATTATTACCTTAAATAAGTCAATGTTTTAAATAACTTTCTCCACACACAACATTGAAATTTAATGAAAGCATTATTTATTTAGATAAAATATAAATATTTAATCAAGACCATTAAAAACCTATCTACTGAATGTATGAAAATGAGTATTTGTAACTAATTTTTCAAAAATATATATTTAGAAAATAATGACCAGTTTTAATATGAATAAAATTCAATTCGTTTACCTAAAATGTATAATAATATCATTTATTGTTTAGAAAATTATTTTTCTAAAAAATTGTCTTTTATGAAATACCCATTTCTATTTCTGGAAACACATTATTAATGATAAATTATTTTTGATATTAATAATTTATTAACACCAATTTTTTTGGAAAATTATAGGAAATAAGAATAATAATAGTTAATATTTTAAAATGTAATTTTTCAATAAAAATAGTTTTTAATTATATTTTATAATTTTATTCAAAAAATGAAATTATAATTTTTTTAATTTCATATTAATAAAAATTAACTTTATTTTTTAATTCCTCATATCAAAGTTTACTTGGTATTAATTTTTAATATTTTTTTTTGAAAAGGGTTATTTTTTAGTTGAAAAATAAGATTTTTATAAAACTTGTAATTTTTATGACTTTATCATTATATACTATTTATCAATAAGAATAAAAAACCTTTTATATGATTGAATATTAATCTATGGAATAAAATTAGGCATTTTAAATTATTCTTTGATCTTATAAATCCTATGCCCAATATTTTTAGAACTAAATTAAAACGTTAGCTTAATAAAAACTATTTTTGGTCTTTCTTTTAAAATAAGTATTTTCAAGCAAGATTCTGCTTTTTATTTATTTTAAAGACTTATAAACTTTATTTTTTTATAATAAATAAATTTATATCTTTAAAATCAGTATCCAAGATATTTTTTTCTCATATGTAAATTTAATGCTTAAAAACATTATTTTTCTAAAAACATTTTAATCATTTTTTGCGCTAATATTAAAATTTAAATTTCAAAACATTATAAATTTTATCAAATAAAATGATTTCAAAATTTTAAAATAATAAGTTTCAAATTAGTTAAATGGTTTAATGTTAGTTTTTCATTAATATTAATTACAAAGTTTAGAAATGAATTACTAAAGTAAAAGTAAATTAGGATAAAATTTAAAAGTTAAAAAAATCTCTAAAACAATCAAAGTTGTATAAAAAAGGCTTGTTTGAGGTGAATTTCATCCTAAAATCACTGTCCACACCTCTTTTGTCCATTTTGTGGTCATTGAACCTTGAATAGTAACCTTACATTACTGAAAATACAAGGGTTACTCCCAAAACTTCCTGTCTCCTTATTTATAAAAGGGTAACATCTACACTACTTCAAGACTCACCTATTTTTAAAATTACCTATTGAAAATATATCACTTTGATCCTCCTATAACTCTGTCCTAGGTTTAAAATATTTTTTCCACCATTAGTTAGCATAAGGTCTTCATTTACAAGGAGACTTCCTAAGAAAATTTAAGCCTCTAATGTGAGTATTATCAACTACTTAGATTTTATCCTCAATTATATCTTATAAAATTTATATACTACAATGTTACTATATTAAGGGTATTATCATTATTTTTTCATTTTCCCCATCCATTAATAAAAAAACCATTGTTCGTGCATTGTATGGACTACTGCCTCTATGACACAACATCTTTTGTTTTTCCATAACCACCTTACAAGGATGAATCTAAGGATGATATTAAAGTATAAAAATGATTCTTTATATAATTAAGGTTTTTATGGAAAATTATGTAACTTATTAATTATATGATCAACAAATGATCATCATTAATTTAATCATCTAAAATAAGCATACTAAGAGGATAACCATTTATTCAAATAATGTAATATTTTCATATCAATTACTTCTTGTAATTACTTATAATTCTGATATATCACACCAATAAATACTAAATAATATCATTATTCTTATATTATAATAATATTACAACTAAACCATCTCATAATCATCCATTCATCATGGTAGGTTCATGTTTGGGTCAGTTTAACCACCCACTTGAACAATACTATACATTTATGTCATATATGACCATGATAAATTATTTACTAGTATAATATGATATAAATATGTAAATAATGTTTTGTTTTTTGTTATGGTAAGTTTATAGCAACATTCAATTCATCAATTAATAAAACACCCTTCGATCGATAATAATCACCGAAGCATGTTTCTTATCGATTTCATCTTCAAGGATAATGACTAAAAAAATCATAGGAATATGAAACATCATAAATTTTTATAAATAATCCCTAAAATTAAATTTAATGACTTCTTAATGATGAAATTTTGAATAATAATGAATACAGACACCGCTATTATGAAACTAGTACAAATGATCAAAACTATAAACACCCAATGTGGAAAATCGAAAGAATTAATGTAGGGAATGCCTATTTATGAATAGTATTAATGAAAATAGATACGATAAAGGTATTAATTAATTAATTAAGATATATATATTTGTGATACATGAGGTTAAAGTACGTTCATGGAAGTCAGGACAAGAAGTAAGAGTTTTTGTCTCAAATTCCTCTCTTTGAGAGATATTTGGTATTACACACCAAATTTAATTTATATAGATATATACTACCTATTTGAGGTATAATATCATGAATTATATTTTAATAATGGTATTTTAAGTTCAATTATAATCCCTCTATTTTAAGGGGTTTTTATTTGAATGTTTCTAAATCCTTAAGGGTTTTCTTGGTCTCAATTCTAATTCTTTGAGACATAATAAATTTTGTGCACCATGTTTCCATTGTATAGTGTATTTAATTAGCATGGATAAATTTTTATTTCACTACTTTTATTTTATGGGATTTAATATCCAAATTATTTCCATTTATTTAAGTGGCTATTGGTTTAGCTGTTTCCCTAGTAGTAAGGATTTTTGGTAGCTCAAATTTTGTTCATTGAGTTATGATCATTCTCTTTGACTTATAAGTTTGGAACTTTATACCTTTTAATTGTATCATGTGGTATTATATAATTTTTTTCTAAAGATATAAATTTCTTTTAAAAATATTTCGCACTTATTGGGTTATGTTCTTTTGAAACCATCCACCATTTTTCTCTGGATATCTTATGATCATGTTATTACAGTTTTGACTTAACCGTATACTCATTACTCTATATAGTGTGAGCATATCATTTAAAAAATTCAGGTTAGAATTTGTTATCCTAGAAATAAAATTTATTTATCGACATAGGAAAATTATTGACATTCTATATATTGTTATTCTAATACGAATGATTGTTGTCAATTTGACTATGTATTGTTTGACCATCAACTTTCTTTCTCTAGAGAGTTGTGATCATATTATCTCTTTTACTAACATGGGGAAAGGTATTGATATTCTTGATTATTATTAAATTCTCACATAGGTTTATTACGTATTGAAATTAAGTATCTCTCATTATATGGATAACCATGCTATTATTTAGTAAGCGGTTCCTTAAAGAATGGTATGAAAAGTCATGTTGACTCTAATAGTTAATGTATTGGACTTAATCAAGTGATGAGTGAGTCCAAAAATTATATAGCCCCTAAATGAATCAAAAAGTCTCACAAGAAAAAATAGGTTGGGTTTTGGTGTGTGTATATATATTCCCATAATTGGACAACGTCTTTAAATAATCCCTTAACAACAAGTTTTTGATGTCCGACATTATGAATTCAATAAGTATGAGAATAGTATTATTGATATCCATGTTTTAATTTATTATAATGGGTATAAAACGACTGAATTTTAATGTTTATTATAGATTCGTGTTATTTACTTATTCCCACCTTAATATTTATTCCATGTTTTTCTTATTTGTATGTTTTCCTTTACGGAGCATTTGAGCTCACCCATTATTAAGTTTCATTTTTCCTAGGTTATGAAGAAAATATTACACTTAAAATGTATAATAGGATATATTTCATGGAATAATTTTTGGGAGATATTGAAAACTCATTATGGATTGAGTAGTTTCATATATAATAGGAAAAAATGTCTGTTTGATATAAAGAACATGGGATTTGTTACTTATTGTTTTATTATAATTCTTTAAATCTCTAAACCTGAAAATATATTTCAGGTATAAGAGGTCCAATAATCAATATTTATTTTTTAATTAAGGATGGTTTTATCTAGTATTTTAAATTCTGGTTCAAAATTAGTATATAAAGTATGTGTTTATGGCATCAAATCTAGGAGTGTAGGTATAGAGCATCACATATTTTGAGTTAAAATAATAAATAAAATATTATTTCAAGACCAAAACTTGTAATGGTGGTTTTATTTGAGTCAATTAATAATATTTAATTAAAAAAACAAGTTTTTATGACTTTGAAACCCTTATACCACCGAATTTAGTTGTTCATACAAAATAAAGTAAGTAAAAATGAAAAATAGTTTTTAAATGGAATAATTTATCTTTTTAGACTTTGGAAATTATTTTTTAGGTTTTAAAATTAATTTTTTTGTTTTCAAATACATTATTTATTTTATTAAACTTATTTTTTGTTTGATAATTTTTTTTTGAATTTATTAGATCATTATTAAATCAATATTATGTGACAAAACATGTGATATTTAAAAAACCAAATTTTTACTATTCATCTAAACATTCAAGTTTTTCAAAAAATTAGTAAAAATTAACTATTAGATAATTTTAATGTGATAATTCCAAAAAACCAATTAATTTTATCAAAATAATTTTCAAACTTAGATAATTTTAATATTTAATTATTAATATAAAAATTAATATTTTCAAAAAAGAATTTACAATACATTAATAAAAATATATAATTATACTTTACTTGAGTTTATTAGTTTGAATATTTATTTTATGAAAATATAATATTTATATTTACTTATTTTATTATTAGCAAATATTATTTACAATTAATTTTACTATTCTAGTGGTCAAGTTACTATTTTAATGGTCATGTTTCTATTTAAATGGTCATATTATTATTCTAATGGTTTTATTGGATTTATAATTCCTATAAATACTTATTATTTCCTTTATTCACCATTCACTTAGTTTTATCTCAAAGTTCTATATATTCTTTACAAAAATTATAATCAAATTTTTAATGTTTTATTTTTTATTTATAGAATTGTTCATAGCTGTGATATTGTGATGTCCCAGACCTAGATGCCACTGAAGGTGCCCCAAGCCTGGTTGGACACATGAGCTCAAACACATCTCCCCTAATTCCAGATGTTGCCAACTAGTAGTGAGAGCCTAAAGTGTGTCTGTGATGAGGCTATTCCCTTATTACTTGAGTTAATAATAATGGATAAGTATAACAAAAATATAAAAATTGGACATAAGTAGTGGAAGCAATGTAATAAAATAATGGCATAGTAGAAGAAGTCATGAGTAATAAACAACTGAACAACTGATATAAACATACAAAAGATGATGATGATATATGTCATGTATCTAGAAAGTTGGAAAACATGGATACAAAGTATAATACAATACATTATATACAAAAGTAGCAAAAAGGAATCCAAGAACTATCCTAAGAATCTCGAGCTCCAGCTCAACCATCTGCTACCGAATCCATCCTAATAAATCTAGTAATCAAGTGTCTGAGGGACACCCTTCCCTTTGTCAACAGCTGCATATATATGATATTCTTGGATATCAATGGTGCCCAAATAGGTTGTGAGATAAATCTCAGTAGGCCACCACCGACAGTGTCTATAACATCTCATCTTTGTAATATAAACTGTAATAGTGTGCGAGCATGCATATATAAAAGTAAAGAATCACAATAACATAAATACCCAAGTACCTGTTTCAGCACTCAGTTAGTGTCTGAACATGTAACCAGTTCATTAATTAATTCAAGTTACATTTTATATATTTAAGTCACATGAGGCATAACCAACACTGACATCACCTCATGATAGTAATAGTAAAGGTTCTAAGATGTAATAAGGAAAACTGTATTTATATTAATAATGAAAGGGTTCCAAGGTAATGACTAAGGAAACTGAGACCTCAAGGGTCACCAAATCAGTTGTAACTACATCCTGGATAAGGGATAAGAGTGTAGTCTATAGAGCATCATCCAAATCATTCAACAATATTGATGATCTAACCAAGTCTCCGGAATACATCCAAGGTAAAATGAGATAAGCAATGGCCAAACCCAAGGATATAACTGAGGTGTCTCATGTCTATAGAAAACATAATGGATCCAATGAGTATATCCAAGGCATCCTATAATAGTAAATAATGGATCCTATGGTGTCATACCAGGAATCCACTGATAGAAAAAGATCAGGTTCCAAGGTGGGTCTCAACTAAGGCAATCGACACCCTTGAATCGAAATGGAATCCACAAGTGCTAAAGGGATTCCATATGGAATCCAAAAGCTAACTTGAGTCTAAAAACCCATATAATAATGATGTTAAGGTACACATATGTAATTAGAAACCTTAAATTCAATTAATTTAATCAATTAGTCCATATTATGATTATTCTTTTTAACATTCCATAAGGGTTAAGACACTGCCTTTCATTAGTTTGACAAGGCCAATTGAGCATGAAACCATTACATTCATTTAAGTCATATTTAAATCATTAGTATAATTCTTATATATTCCAAAATAAGTGGAAATGGGTGTTACAGACATGCAACCAAGCATTCAATTATATTCAACTAGGCCAAGTCATATATATAACATATACTTTCTATTTTCATTTTAGATTGATTTATCAAATTATAGCACTTACCTTAGGTGGTTCAAGTGGAAACAACATGGCCCAATCCATTCATTAATTCACAATTCAATGGAAATTTAATTAAGGAAGGCTTACCATTAGGATGGTAAAGTACAATGCACATCCAAACGATGACTCAAACTTGTCAAAACACTAAAATCCCAATTATGGAAAATCACCCTACATGGGGTGGTTGAATTTGTGGATGTAACCACCAACTAGGAATAAAAATTATAGAAAGGGTTAAAGAACATGGTCCTAATGACTGCAATCAAGGTATATTAATTTAACAAATAATTCCTGATGAAATCAGTGTGACGATATGACAATTTATAAAATAAAATATCTTAAGGAGTGAGTTATAGACGAAGTACCTCATACTCATATGAATCTCTTAATCCAGTATCATCCTTTGGTTTAACTTTAATTGGATGATATGTAAATAATAGATCAATTCCATGAAATTAGGGCATATTATCCTACATCTAAATAGTGTTGTTGATAAGAAGAATAATAATGAAATATTATAAAAGAATTGAGAACATACCAATGCTGATCCAAAAAGATGAAGAGCTTTGATCAGACTCTGGATAGATGCTTGGGATCAAAAGCAATTAAATAAGGTTTTTAGGATTCAAAATGAGAGAGTATAGGGTTTTATTTCCACTAGAAATCCAAGGGGAGAATAAATGAGGGTTTAACATTTCATTAAGGGGAAATCCATAATTTCACCCAAAAATTTACCTTCCCACAGTTTTGGCAAACCATGATCAAACCGTGCACAAGAATCTTTAGGAAGGGTGATACCACATGGTTAGGCCACAAGGTCAGGGAAACTATGTGCCAACCATGAGAAACTCTACTGTCAAAATTGAAGACATTCTCTCATGGCCATACAACCCATTTCACATGGTTAGGTCAAACTGTGCGCCCTCATTCTACTCACTATCCAGCCTCGCATGGTTAAATATAACCATGAGGCCTGCCTCACACAGTTTATTCTAACAATGTGATATGACTTTTTCTATCAAAAATCCAGGTTCTAGGCTCAGAACAAGCCTTGGACACCCCCAAGACACCCATGAACTCATTATGCATCCATATTAGGTCCAAAATAAAGAATTAGACCAAAATTTAAAGGATCCACATCTGATTCAAAAATCGAGTTCTCATAATATCCCCCCATAAAGTAACTCATCCCCAAGTTCACCTTCCAAGGGTGAAGAAAAACTATCTGAGAACAACTCTAGCCACTGTGCACATATGTTAGCCTCCCTCTCCCAAATCTCATCCTGTACATGACTATGCTTTCATAGCACCAACACTAGAGGGAAATACCATCTTTAGAGAGCCTTCATGCTTTTATCCATGATGCATATATGATACTCCTCAAAAGAATCATTAACATTTAGCTCAACTTCCTCATGATCAAAAGTATGAGATAAGTCAACATGATAATGACAAAACTGTGAAACTTGGAAGACGTCATGCATGGAACAATACCTTTGAGGTATTAGAAATTGATAGGCTACCAGACCGACTCTATAAAGTATCTAAAAAGGCCCAAAAAAGTGTAAAGATAACTTCCCTTACCTATATATCTGTCTATGACCTATCCTAGACGATACATGTAGGAGAACATGATCCCCAACCACAAACTACATAGGTCATTGTTGGTGATTGACACAAGATTTATACCTAGACTAAGTAGTACACATATGGTTTCTGATCATATGAACCTACTCTAAAGTTTCCTATACGAGACGAGGACCTAATAGGATTTCCTCACCTTCCTCTATCCAACACATGGGTGAATGACATGACCTACTGTATAAGGCCACAAAAGGATCTATCTAAATTGTTGCATAAAATCTATTATTATAGGTGAACTCAATGAGAGGGATATGATTATCCTAAGAACAATTGAAATCAAGAACACATTCTCAAATCATGTCCTCTAAAACCTATATCATCCATTATGAATGTCCATCAGTCTGATTGTGAAAGGCCATTATTAGAATCACTTGCGTACCCATATCCATCTACAACCCTTTCCAGAATTGTGATGTGAAATGAGCATCCCTATCTAAAAAATTATTACTATGGAACCCGTGTAGTTGTATGATATAATACACATATATTATTCCCAGTTCATTAACTATGAAATTCTCCCAGATAGGAATGAAGTGAGATAATTTTGTCAGTCGGTCAATGATAACCCATAAAACATCACTAGCTCTAGGAAACCTAGGTAAACTAAATAAAAATTATATGGAAACATATTCCCATTTACATTCTAGAACTAGATGCGTCTATAAAAATCATATAGGTATCTGGTTCTTTTCCATCACCTGCTTATAGGTGGAACACCCAGTGATGAATCCTTCTACATAAAGTTTCATCCTAGCCCACCAATACTGGCATCACATGTATCGATAAATCTTGGAGATTCCTGGATGAAATTCCCACTGAGAAGCATGGGATTAACACATCAACTCCTCTATAATATCTATAGTAATCCAAAAACATCCATGTATATGTAGGATGTCATCTCTATCCATAGACGAATATGGAGGTGGGTCAGCTCTTGAAATACTCTCATAGAGAACCAGGCCCTCAAGATTTGAAAATTTCCTTCTATTCACCTTCTCAAGGAGGGAAGAGGTAGCTGTCAAGGATGATAGGTAAGATTACTCATGACTGCCATGAAACTCTAGATGTAGCTTAGAAAAGTGGGCCATCAAATTTCATTCATCACTGGCTTCCCGTATACCCTATGAATGAATTTTCTGGGTCATCACATCAACAACTAAATTACCCTTTCTAAGTGTATAAGCCAACTTTAAATTGAAGGAATGAAGATATTTGAACCATATTCACTATCTAAGATTCAATTAATAACATGAAAAGATATATTTTAGGATATTATGGTCTGTATACACCACAAAGTGCTCACCCAATAGAGAGTGTCTCTAGAAATGTAAGGCATGGAAAACTGCTGTTAGCTCAAGGTCATGTGTTGGGTAATTTCTCTAATGAGGCCTCAACTTCCCTGATCCATATGAAACAACTTTTTCCTCCTAAATCAGCACTACTTCTAGGATAATTCCTGATGTATCATAGAAAATAATATAGTCTTTTCTAGGCTCTAGCAGATTCAGTATCGGTGTTGAGATAAGCCTCTCTTTCATCTTGTAAAAGGATTTATCACACACTTCTAACTACAAGAACTTAACACCCTTCTTTATAGGACTTTTAAGAGGTTAATCAAGGCACGAGAAGTCCTATATAAAAATTTATTAATATCTATCCATCCTAAAGAAACTTTTTATATCAAACAAATTCTTGGGATTGTCCTAAGAAACTACAATACTTAGCTTCTCTGGGTCAACCAAGGCTCTTGATTCTAAGATAATATGACATAAGAAGTGAAATTTGTTGATCTAGAAGTGGAAATTAGAAAGCTTTTCATAAATATGATTTTTTTCTCAATGTACTCAGAATGATCTCAAGGGGCTTATCATGGTCACTACAAGTTTGAGAATAAACCAAGATGTCATCCACAAATACTACAACAAAGGAAAATAGATTGGTGTGGAACACCCTATTCATCAGAGCCATGAAAATGGGGGGTGAGTTCATGAGACCAAACAACATAACAAGGTACTCATATAGACCATACCTACTATGGAAAGTAGTACAAGGTATATCATATGGATTAAATCACACCTAATGATATCCCAATATTAGGTCGATCTTAGAAAATACCCTAACTCCTCAAAGCTAGTAAAAGAGATTATCTATGTGAGGAAATAGATACTGGTTCTTGACTGTAAGATGGTTCAACCATCTATAATCCATGCATAGATAAAGGGTCCCATCTACATTCTTGATGAAAAGCATGGGTGGACATAAAGAGGAAGTACTAGGATGTACAAAACCTTTGGCCTCTAAGTCTTCTAAATACTTCTTGAGCTCCTAGAGCTCAGTAGGTTCCATCATGTATGGAGGAATGGACATTGGAGAAAATACTAGAACAATATTGATCATAAATTATACCTATATTTGAGAAGGTAAGTTAGAAAATCATAAGGAAAGACATCCTTAAAATTATCTACCATTGGATGGAATTCATCCTGATGTAAACCCTAATCCTCCAAGAAGAGATTGGTAATTTGGGTGGTCACTCCACCTAGCCCATGATGCTCTGGTCTAGAACCACTAGCTTGTACATCCCACTCACCCTTGTGATGATAACTAATAAACTTTGGTGATGTAAATGATAACCTTTAGTGATAGTAGTCTACAAAGGTGTGATATGGAAAAACCAATTCATTCTGATAATGAAATCGAAGTCCATCATCTTAAGAAAAAAGAGGTCCCATAAGAAAGGGTAACTGCCTACCTCAAGGGGAAAATCCTTGCATTAGTGTATACCATATGACCATACTCACAATGGTGTATCTAAGATCATTACATCATATTAATACTATATTTAAATTATAAGGATTTACATGATATATAAAGAGATAAAGGAGTTTTAAACACCTATATCAAATAAAAAAGATACTATAGTAGAGGATAATGGAACAGTACCTCATACTATAGGTGGTCCTGTAGCATGATCCTTGAGTATCAGCTATAATTCATGAAACTGACCTAATACATGGCCCTATGTAGTAGCTTGACTACCACGATCATAACTACTCTGTTGGAACTACTAGTGATCAGGAATCTAGCTACCACAACCACGACCGCCTCCTTAGCTAGTCCTGTTGGTGCTACTATAACTCCCCACCTAATGTGGTGTAAAAGAACCTTACCCTAAATGTGGAGATGGTGTAGATCATCTTATACTATAAGTTGATGTAAATTTCCAAATAATCTTTGTAGATTCCCCATATTACCATAATCATGACACTCCAGAGGGTATTTATCACACTAACACTTTAGGTGCCCCTGTCGTCCACCCCGATGACACACTATAGAGCTACCAGTATGGGTACTATGGAAACTACTACCCTGAAGAGAAACCTTAAGGGAATGTTTACTGCAACCAAAAGAACTACTTTCCTTACATGAAACTGGTGCTGTATACTGGGTACTATCATAATACCTCAGGTTTTCTCAATGATAATATCCTGATTGACTATTTTAGATAATTTTGGTAGGCAAAAGACATTCACCTAAGTATGTATTGAATACTGAAGCCCATACACAAAGTGTCTAGCATATGAAATATCATCACCATCTAGAAGTGGAACAAAGTGGTGTAACTCAATGAAATTCACCAGATACTCCATAAATAACACAGAACCATACTCGAGATTCATGAAATCTCTAGATCAGTCAGCTCTCATCATATGAGAAAAGAAGTAGTTATAGAAGATAGTCCATAAATCAGCCCATACCATGCCCTGATGGCGAAGAGGTTGAGTAATTTTATCCCACCAATTCTTGGCTGAATCAAATAGTAAGTAAGTAACAAGATTGACCTTATAGTTTGGAGGTGTCTCTTGATGCTCAAAGATAGACAAGGTAGCCTCTAGCCAAGAATCAACAACCTATGGACCACCATCCCCTAAAAAGGTAGGAGGATGATGCTATTGTAACTCATGGGTTAGATCAGCCATCTTAGGTAAAGAACATGGAGCACCATGCATGGACTACATCAGATGTAAGAAACTATCTCAAAATTGAGCATTAGTACCCAAATCAGTTACAACATGTGGCGCCTCAAGTGAAACTATTTGGAGGTAAGACTAGTAGATCATGTCCCACCACATATAAAGAATGAATGTTACCACCTTCATGGTGCACTAATTGAGGATTTAATATTGGTATTGGTCTGTAAATGCCAAAGCACATTCCTTAGAACAATCTTTAAGCAGATAGATAAAAACACTAGCAGAATCTGAACATATGAAAGACTCATTGCCCAAGGCATTATACCCCAACTACCTACTTAGAAGTCTAGGTATCAGTAAGTGATCAATTATAAAATTCAGGGGTTCTAGTAGATTAAGGTTCAATAGTACCTTACCCCATCATTACTAGAAACCATTTCATTTCATTTCATATTTAATTGCAAGGTTCACTCATTTACCTTTCATGAACATGATAAGACAGGATAAGGATGTACAACCTTTTAATTTTAAAATTCAAGTTTCAAGGTCAAGTTGCATTTGATTATTTCTATATATCAAGATTTGTTTAAAATTATTTGTCAGTCCCAGTGAATCAGGGCCCATACTCCTTATCACTGAGATTAACACCCATTTGATTTTAATAAAATGGCTCAACTCAACAAGTTTCCAATTCAAACCCACAAGGGACCATACCACCTCATTAATTGAAACCAATAATCACTCAATCAGCTAAGTAAAATCAAAATCATAATATAAGTACCACAACATCACTCAACAATCACAGCCATATCAAGAAATTAAAAGTAGTGAAATTTCTTCATATGGCATGGAAATATGCATGACATGAAAATTATAGGTTTCTATAATGATGTATGTAATAATGATACTTTCCCTCATATCATCAGGCCAATGATTAAATATAATCTCAAGTAGAATAATAATCCACAACACCACATAACATGTGATTCAACCAATGGTGAAATAATATCAACTGCAATAGGAAAACACATAACAACAATTATAATCCTAGAAACCCGGCCTTTACCCCAAAAATGGGTTTGAGATGCCTGAAAATGATTTATGACCAAGTTTCATGTATTACCAAAGTCTAGTCTATTATATCCAAATAGTAAAGTAAGAAAGGAACTGCTCTGATAACATTTTGTGACATCCCAGACCTAAATGCCACTAAAGGTTCCCTAATCCTAGTTGCCCACATGACCTCAAGCACATCTCCCTGAATTCTAGAGGCTACCAAATACCAGTGAGGATTTCATGACACTCCTTCACCAAAATGAGGGAAGGGTCAGCCGATTGTCATGCCCTTCCTTCTTTAAGTTTAAGGAGAGATAATGACCCCCGAAACCCGCCTTCAATAGGTCCCAGGGTGGCAACCAACACCAAGGGTATAGAATCACACACTAAATGGAAGGCATTACCATTTTTATTTTAATGGGATCGGGAGATAAGATAGTGAATCCAACAACACCAAAACTGAAAGTGCAAGTACGACTGAAAGTAAACCATTCCCATATGCATGTTCAAAGGTAAAAGATACAAGTCACAAAACTCCAAAGGTGAAAATATACCAAGAAAAGGAAAACAAAAACAACAACTACCCCAAAGGTCCAAGATAGTACGACTCTGAACGATCCCTAAAGTCCTCCTGGAAACCTGAAAGCAGTTTTATATACGTAGGGTGAGCATACAAGTACACTCAGTAAGGAAAACCAAAGACTCTCTTGCACAAGTGAGGAGACATTCTAATGCCCCGTGGAAAAAGAGATAACCAAACACCTAACAAGGTAAACTATCCACCCAAGCCTCACCAAGGCACACTCCCCAAATAACACAAGTAAAGTAAAGTATAGTAATAGCACATCGATGTTTGGGTACCCCGCGCCACTTTCCCACTGGTTATTGAAGACATCCTACGCATCGAACCAATCCCAGCATTCTTACCGCAATCCCACTGCCAAAGCCCACCCACACACACCTGGACCACAACCTTACCGCAGTCCCACTGCCAAACCCCACCCGCACACACCTGGGCCATAACCACTATCCTAACCGCATACACCTGGGCCACAACCACCACACACAACCATACCCGCAAACACATGGGTCAGAACAACTACAGCCATGCCTTAAGACACTTGGGCCTCATCCCTAAGACACTTGGGAAAACAACCTGGCAGCAAACACCTGGGCCAACCACCGCAACCACCCCGCCCGAAGATTCTTGGGCTAATTATGGACCTCAGGCCATTATAGCCTACCCGAAGATACTTGGGCTATCTGGGAAAAGGAGCAGAAAGGAGCTAATAACCAGCCACTAATAGAAGTGTTGAAAAAAAAACCCTCCCCCATGAAATGGGGGTGTTCGGCACTAAGTTCTCAACTTGAGTGGGGCACGAATAAGAAACATAAGAACTACAAAATATATGTATAAGTAACAAACAATCAATCCAACCTAGGGTTTCCAAAGCCAATCCAATCATAAGCACACTTGTCCCTATTCACAGGAAGCACACTACTCACAGCCGAGTCACAACTCACCCCCCAAAACCAATTCCCATTTAAGCTATTATTGCTTCCATGTTCAAGTATTCTCATTTAAATAAAGTTCTGAACTACTGGGAAACTAACAGCATAAGAAAAAACCAAGGGAAAAAGTTACAGCCAACATCAATTTAAGCATTCACACCCAGTTCTATTGAAAAGTCACAACAACAAAGGGATAAGGCATATCCTTCTAAGTACTAGAACCAAAGAAAACCCCAAGATACAGCCCCATGTTCCCAAAATCCAGGAGCCAACGGTTTCTCAACAACAGAGGATCCCACCCCAATTCATGATATAAGCAGAGTAATCACACAACCTCAAATTCACAACCAGTGAAAGTATAACAACAGGGGATCCCATCCCCACCCGTATCACCCCAATAATTGGCCTGCGAAAGAAACAACCAAACCGCTACCACCAACACAAGGCAGGCCCATGTGGGTATTTTTAGATTTAAAAGATTTAACATACTCCATGGTTTCAATTCCACTGTGCTTTAACCGGGGTTATCACAGAAAGGGTTAATCATGGTGCTTTAAATTTATTTAACCGATTATATGTAATTAACCAATTCCTTGTTATGGTTATTTAAACATCCAGGAGCACCTAGGTTCATTATCCCACAAAGAAAGACCACCAACGACCATGATTTTCAGTGAGCATAGGCATGTAATAATTCACAACACATCAACACAAAAGAGTATAGCAGAACATGGATCACACCCCCTTTTTATTCTTTAAAGGTCCGTTAATTATCTTCATTAGGTCGGTTTCATCAATTTCCACAGAAAAAAAAGCATGCCCGCCCCGCATGATACATAGAAAGGAGAGACGAAGGTAATATCTCTACCTGACAGATCAAGGATCGACGTTAAGTCCTCGCGTGGAAACTGGAAAACAGGAGTGGCATAAACTCCACAGAACGTGATCAAGGAAAACTTCGCAACAGGGGTACGGCTCGTCGAGAGGAAGGGTACTCCGAGCGCAGGATGGTCGAGAAAAGCAACCTAGGGAGAAGCCTTTAGATTATAAAGGCTGAGATACAACATTCCCAGGATGGTTAAGATACGGAAAGAAAAACTTCAAACTGCGTAAGAAGCGGAATCGTGGGTTGACCACGCGGCTGAGACACCCCACACGCTACTTAAAGGTCCCCGCCTTTCGGGGCGGTTTAAACCAATGCACACCTCATGGTGTTTCATTTAAGGGGTTACCTCACCAATAATTTAATTTAAATGGGAATTAATGGGCTTTAAGACAGGCTTAAAGGGGTCAAAAAATGGTTTAAAAACCAATTTGTATAAAAAGGAGGCACTACTGGAAAACCCGTGGGGGTAGGCGAGAGCAACCGGTAGCCGAGATCTTTAGATTTGTGACAGATACCGGTAGCCGAGAGCTACTGGTTGGCGACAGCTGCCAGTAGCTGAGAGCTACTGGTAGTTGAGAGCTACTGGTTGGCGACAACTACTAGTAGCTGAGAGCTACCGGTAGCCGAGGGACACCGGTACCCCAAGGTCAGTGGTAGGCTAGGTCTATCGGTAGGCCGAGGCTACCAATAAGCCAATGCTACCGCTAGGAGTCACCGAGAAGCTGGGATGGCCTTCCATACCACCCAGAACACCTCAACATCATATTTTTACCAAGTAATGGACCCCAAAAACTCGGTCCATTATATAAGATACTTCTCAAACTATTCTCATCCCCGAGAATATAAGAACAACCCAGATAAAAGAAAGGTGGGGTCCAAACAGCCACCCTCTAAAGATACTTCTCAGGGGAAAACCCCAGAGTTGTTCGAAAGCTGGAACAAAACCCTCCCCCTACATCCAAGAATAATCCCCCAAGAGTTATAAACCACAAACATTCACAACAAGAACAAGGATCACACTGTCCAACACATGAGTTAGGGAGTACCCTCCTACATGTTAGGATATTATCCTCTTTGGGAGGCACTAACTCGCCCGCATGGGTTTAATCGCATCCACATTAATTCATCCTGATTAGCAGTTAAGTTTTCCCATCATCACACATTCATAAACACACACACACATAGAAGAGGGAATAGATCATCTAATAGCTAAGCAAAACAAGCATTTCATATATTAAAGCACAAGGTACAATATCTGAAGGATCAGAACAAAAACAACAAGGAAGTCAAAACATATCTGGGTACTGAACGCATAACTGGGCCTCCCAATCCCATGTTCTCTCTTCTAGGCCACCATTCCTCCACAACACACGAACCAAGGGGATGGTTCGTCCACGAAGCACTTTCTCCTTATGATCCTCGATCTTGATTGGTCATTCTATGAAGGTCGCATCGTCTTCTACATCTAACTCTCCCCAATCGATGATGCGGGAGTCGTCGTGTAGATATCGATGAAGCTGGGACACATGGAATACATCGTGTATACTCAGTAGCGGCAGTGGTAGTGCTAGCTGATAAGCCACTTCACCAACCTACCGCAACACTTCGAAGGGTCCGATGAACCTGGGAGAAATCTTACTTCCCCTACCGAACCTTCGCTGTCCACGCCGAGGGGAGACCTTCAAGAACAAGTGTTCCCTGACCTCGAACTCCAAGGGTCTCCTCCTATCATCGACATATGACTTCTGCCGGTCCTGAGCCACCTTCATCCTTTCCCGTATAAGCTAAACCTTCTCTGTCGTGCTTTGCATCACCTCCGGGCCAAGAACACCTACTTCCCCAACCTCAGTCCAGCACACGGGTGAGCGACACAGCCTTCCATATAGGGCTTCAAATGGATCCATGACAATGGTAGAGTGATGGATATTATTGTAGGATAACTCTACCAGAGGTAAGTGTCGCACCCATGATCCCCCAAAGTCTAGAACACATGCTCGCAGCATGTCCTCCAACATTTGGATGGTGCGCTTTGTCTGCCCATCTGTCTGGGGGTGGAAAGAAGTGCTAAGACATAGCTGGGTGCCAAAAGCATGCTGCAAACCCCTCCATAATCGTGAGGTAAAACGTGCATCCCTGTCTGAGACTATGGAACTTGGAACTCCATGCAACTGCACTACCTCATCCACATACTTTCATGCTAGAGCGTCCACTGCACTCGACTCCTTAATCTCTAGAAAGTTAGCCGACTTCATCAAGCGGTCCACTACTACCCAGATCACGTCGAACCCCCCTTTAACCTTGGGTAGTCTGATGACGAAATCCATCGAGATGTCATCCCACTTCCACTCAGGGACATCTAAAGGTTGTAACAACCCGCTTGGAACACGATGTTCAGCCTTTACCTACTGACACACTAGGCACTTGGCCACAAACTCTGCCACTGCTCGCTTTACTCTGGGCCACCAAAGCTGTCTCCTCAGACCCTAGTACTTCTTGGAAACTCTTGGGTGTACTACTAGGGGTGAGTTGTGGAGATCACTAATAACCTTGCCACGCATCACCTCTGGAACAAACATCTTCTCCTGGAAGAGCATCTGATTTTGACCATCTTCCGTCCACCCTTCCTGAGCATTGCCCTGGTCAACTCGGTCACGCATCACTTCTCACTCTGGGTCTCCCCACTGAGACTCCTCTACTTTCCGTAACAGAGAAGACTGCACTGTCATCTGATATAGGCAACCTCTACCACTATCCATCCTCGCATCCAAGTGCAAGGCAGCCAACTCCTCCATCGCCTTCCAAGCGTCTGCGGACTCTCGGACCGCATCCTTCTGTGATCTCCGGCTCAAAGCATCAGCCACTACATTCCCTTTTCCTGAAGTGTAGGAAATATCGAAGTCGTAATATTGGAGGAAATCCATCCACCTTTGCTGCCATAAGTTTAGGTCCCACTAGGAGAAGATACACCCCAAGCTTTTGTGATCCGTGAAGACCAAAAAGTGTTCTCCGAAGAGGTAATGTCGCCACAACTTTAGTGAAAAAAAGACCGCTGAAATCTCCAGATCATGGGTGGCATAATTACGCTCCTGAGGGCGTAGCTTCCTAGACCCATAAGAGATCAACCCTTGTCGTTGCATCAACACACATCCGAGGCCTTTCCCTGAAGCATCACAAAACACCTCATACACTGCCCCTTCTTCTGGTAGTCTAACCAAATTTTACTTCAGATTGATGAAGGCTGCCTCGCACTACTCACTCCACACGAAAACCTGGTCCTTCTTGGTCAAAGCCGTCAAAGGTTCCACAAATCGAGAGAAGTTGGGTACGAACCTCCAGTAGTAACCTGCCAGCCCGAGGAAACTACAAACCTCTGCCATGTTCTTGGGTGCTACCCAAGAAACAACCGCCTCAAACTTTGATGGGTCCATCGCTACCCCTTGCCCGGACACTATGTGCCCAAGTAAGTGCACTTCTCGTGTCCAGAACTTGCATTTCGAAAACTTCCCATAGAGTTGGTGCTGTCAGAGGACCTCCAAAACCATCCTCAGGTGCTCAGCGTGGTCCTCCTCTGATCTTGAGTAGATCAGGATGTCCTCAATGAACACGACTACGAACCGATCCAGATACTCCCGAAAGACAGATTTCATAAGCCCCATGAACACAGCTGGATCGTTCGTAATTCTGAAAGGCATGACTACAAACTCGAAGTGCCCATATTTGCACCTGAAGGCCGTCTTCGAGATGTCTACCTCCTTTACCCTCAACTGGTGATACCCAGACCGCAGGTCGATCTTCAAGAACCATCTTTCCCCTTTCACATGGTCAAATAGATCACCTATTCTTGGAAGAGGGTAGCGATTCTTGATCGTTACCTGATTCAGCCTCCTGTAGTCTATGCACAGCCTTAGACCACCATCCAGCTTCTTCGCAAACAACACAGGAGCACCCCACGGTGATGCACTCGGTCGAACAAAACCCTTCTTCATCAGATCGTCAATCTGAATCTGCAACTCCCGTAGCTCCGAAGGCGCCATCCGGTAAGGGGCCATTGAAACCGGACGAGCACCAGGCTACAAGTCTATCCCAAACTCGATATCACGTCGAGGGGGTAGTGTCGTCACCTCCTTAGGGAAGATGTCCATAAAATCACTGATGATCCCTGGTACCTCCACCATCTCAGCATCCACTGACTTTACTGACAGCTCAGCTAACAAGGAGAGGAGGGGTTCCTCTCACCTACTGCCCTTCTGGCCACTCCACTTGCCAATGAAAGTAACACGTCGGCCACCCAAGTCTGAGAACACAACCCTTCCTCAGAAGCAGTCGATGATGGCACACACATAGAACAGCCAGTCGATGCCTAAGATGAAATCATATGGCTGTATATGTAGTAGTAGTAGATCCCTGACCGACTTATGTGGGCCTATCATCAGTCTGCATCCTCTACAAACATATAACAAGTCGGTCCGACCTCCGATTGGTGTGCTCAGCACTAGGGGAACCAGAAGTCTCTCAACATCTATACCCAGAGCACAGGCTGTACCAGGTGAAAAAAAGGAGTGAGAAGCTCCGGTATCGAACAAGACGTAAGAAAGTGTAACGAAAAAACTGATCGTACCTCAAACAACCTCCGGTCCCGCTAGAACTACTGCCTCTGCAGCGTGCAACTGTCCACACCCAGCTCCTCTTCCCCTCGGCTGTCGGCCACCTCCCCGACCATGCCCTGGTCAAGGTACCTGAGGAGCGCCCTGAGGTCGGCCTCCCCCTGCAACGTCTGCCCTCAGAGGAGAGGGAGTTCGCTGCCCCTGCTACTGCTGCTGGAAGGGCCTAGCTGGAAGCTGCTGCTGAGGCGGGTGCTAGAACTGTCCACCACCGCCATACTATACTAGGTCCAGGCACTGATTCTAGAGATGTCCATGGCTCCCACAGATGAAGCACCTCAGTCCTGGGCTCGAAGGGAAAGGGAGAGGACTGGGGGACTGGAACTGGAACTGCTGCAGCCTGCTCCCTGGTGGTCGGAACCTAGAGGGTCCCGATGCTGGAGGTCTGGTGCTGACGAACTTTCCCTTTGACGGGCCTAGATGAATCCCCTCTCGTGACATGCCGCCCAGCGTGTGAATCCTCTCCACCACCTCTGCCTTCTTCTGGACCTCCAAGTATATCGACAAGGGGAAGGGGGTAATAGCATACTGGAGGGAAGGTCAGAGCATCTTCTCTAAACGTCTCGCCCGAGAATCCTCATCCGGAAAGAGGTATGAAGAAAAGTGGATGAGATCCTTGAACTTGATCTCCATCTCCATTAATGACATACTCCCCTGCTGGAGGGAGAGTAGCTCTTCCCTCTTCTCAGCTTTCATGGTAGAAGAGAGGAATTCCGCCCAAAACTCCTTCTCGAAATCAGATCATCCCACCTCAGCCTCTCTCCTCTCCCCCAGATAGAGCATCCACCACTGACGTGCTGCTCCCTGCATCTGGATGATGGCCAAAGGAACCCAGTACTCAGTCAGAGCCCGGATCAAGCTGAAGGCTATCACCAACTCCTCTAGCTATCCCTCCGTCTTGATGTCAGAGGTGCTTCCCTCGTACTTCTTGAGGGTCTGTCACTGAAAGGCTCGAAGCGTCTTCTGCCACTGGTTGTCGTCCTCCTCTTGATCATCCCTCTGCTGATCGGCCAAGTCAACCTCCTGGGCCTCGATCGCCCGTAAAAATCGTGTTCGTCTTCCGGGTGCCATAACTGCAAGGTAAACAAAGAATTCCTAAGCCCAAGTAGTGCAGAATATTGTTCTTAAAACTCCTTAAACATATTATTTATTTAAAATTCTAAAAAAACCCTAGAAAAATGAGAACACGTGTCATTATGATGCATGTACCTTTTCTAGGGTCTCTACCCTGCAATCAGTGTGGCCTCACTTAGTCGTTCGGTAGGTCTAGAGTCCTTGCATCGGATCATAGGGGGCCCAAAAATCCTGTGTCCTAGCCGGTCTTTCCTGGCCTAATTCATGCACCAAGGTCAACCAACACTGTTTCCCTACCATCCCATGCAATCCTCACGGTGCCTAACTCCCGAATCCATCCTATCTCTCAACCCTGCCTCTGATACCATTCTGTCATGACCCGCCTTCACCAAAAGGAGGGAAGGGTCAGCAGATTTCCAGGCCCTTTTTTCTTTAAGTTGAAGGAGAGATAATGACTGTCACGACCCCCTCCCCACAAAGTGTACCCCTCCTAGGCTGGAAATGTGAGAAGAGAGATAATGACCCCTGAGTCCTGCTTCCAGTAGGCCCCGGGTTGGCGACTAGCACCGAGGGTATAATAAACACACAAATGGGAGGCATTACCCTCTAAGAGAACACATGCAGAAGAGAGAGATAGAATAGACTCCAATAAACTCCAACTCAGAACTGAAATATAAAATAAATCCAAGTACATATATGAAATTTCATGAAAAAGTACTATAACTGAAAGGGGAAAATAAAAGTACCCAAAAGAAAGTAAAACGACAACGAACACAATCCCGAACATCTCCTCCTCCAACCACAAGCTAGTAGTAACCAGCTTGATCTCCAACCTGCTCCAAGTGACCTGAAAAAAACAATTTATATGTACATAGGGTGAGTATAACAGTATACTCGGTAGGATCCTCCCCAAGCCTCTCATGAAAAAGTAAAGGAAGCATGCTAAAGTCCAGTGAACAACAAGTGAAACTAACTCGTCACCTAAACAGGTATACTAAGTTCCCAAACTCACCATGGCTACTCTCCCCAAGTAACGTATACAAGAATATAGAATATAGTAAAGAATATCAAGGGTAACCCACTACTAATTCCCCACTAGTTTTCTGCTTTTCCCCAATGACATACGTCCTGTGCATCTCTCTCTAAAGGCTTGCCTGCAGACACCTGGGCTAAGCTCCACAATCCGCACCTCGTGCACCACAAAGGCTTGCCCGCAGACACCTGGGCGAAGCACCACACCATCCTCCCAACCAAAAGTAACCAGGTAAGTTCCGGGAGACACCACATCCCGCATAACGTGTATCATACATCGGGTATTATACCTCAATCCATTATAGCCCATACACCGAGTAGAGATCCTCAAGCCATCACAGCCTATACACGTTACACCTATAGTAGTCCATAGGATACTATATCTAGAATATATGTGTGTGAAATATACACAAGCCATTACAGCCCTCTACACACATATATGGGGAAACTAACTGTTGTGCCTATTGGAACATGTATCTACCAAGAGAAGAGAGCGGGGCCAAAGGGGGTAGTCAGCCATTCGACCTCCCATCAGAATGTTGGGGAAAACACCCCCCCAGGGCTCAGAATCCCTGGGGTGTCAGTTTCCCTTACCGATAGGGTGGAGTAGCATATAGAAACACAAAAAGTACAGAATATATATATAACTCACATCTACACTATGGGCATTACCTAGTCTTAGATACAACTGCAGCTAACGTCTCTTAGACTCCAGGCTGCTACTTCTAAGACTAGGTGTCCTATAAGCACACAAACATTTGAAGAGCTTTATTAGATTACTCCATTATCATTTTATCAGTTCCACTGTACATTAATTAATTATTTAAACATTAATTAACCATGAATAATTTATCATTAACTTCATTAGCATCACACCCAAAAAAATCAACTACTCCTTTTAAGATTCACATCACCTTTAAAATTCCAGTATCTCCCTCCCCGTGGATTATCACCATTTAATCAAACTTTCATTACAGAATTACTCTCCCATATTCCCAGGAATTCTAGAGAGGCATCATATGCTACTAAACACAAAGGGGGCTCAACACGGTGAGTAGATATACTACCCGTCGAGTATTTGCCGCCTATAGCAAGAGTATAGACCCATTCTCCCTCGAGAGGCTAAACACGGAAAGCACGTGGCATACCCCGCGTGTCTTCACCACCTTCGGAAGGGGGGTAAGCAAGACTATCTGCCTGAGTAGTGGGGAAAAGTAAAACAGATAAACAACCAAACAAAACCACCAACATTCAGTCATCACATTCATCCCATACCATCATCCTGGGTGTCCTCCCCGACACCCACATGCATAAGATGATGAATCTTGCCACCCTAGTCATCATCCGCTACCACAACCACAAGGCCTCCATGCCTCCACATATCATAACACCCCTCCAGGGTCACATCACAGCACAAGCAGCAGGAAAACAACAATCACATCAATGGGATCTTGGCCCTTTAACAAACAAGAGGGTAACTCAGAACCCTTTAAGAAATTCTCACACAAT
Source organism: Viscum album (assembly GCA_963277665.1). NCBI lineage: Eukaryota > Viridiplantae > Streptophyta > Magnoliopsida > Santalales > Viscaceae > Viscum > Viscum album. The sequence goes on along the minus strand of OY728131.1, from coordinate 1,778,402,178 downwards.
CTATTCTTTAATCCATATTGAATTAGCATATTTGTTATTCGTAGGTTCCAATTACAGGATATCTAATCAGTAAGATATCACAATTAAATAACCATTCTTACTTCCCTAATTTGATTAACCTCAAATTAGAACAACTACAACAATGGAAATGACCAGATTCATTTACACGCCTCTTTATCTTTAGCCAATTAATTAACCATTAATTCTGGCTTTACGTTCATTATCAATTTCCAACAAGAACAAACAACTAATCAAAGAAAACATATATATCACTATATCTAGAAAAAACATGAGGCAAACTGTTATCACTGTACAAAGCAACAACATGCGATCAACCAATTCTTTTAATCCGGTTCAAGTATTTAATTAGGTCAATTTCATTGTGATCCAAAGGGATAAATCATGCTAATTCTACGATTTCACATATACAATTAGAGAAGCCATGAATCCCCCACCTCGAAGAGTTCTCAACGTCCTTTATCCACACAACGGGTCACAATCCTCCTCTCACGACAACTTATATTGAAGATTGATCGATACAGCTCGGTTGCATAAAAAAAAGAGCAGAACCAATCAGAGGATTAGGATTTGATTGTGAAACTCCTATGGGAATGATTGAAAAGTTCTAGTGTCTCTTAGCCGAGAACAAGGAGGAAGAACCAGGGAGAATGATATTTGGTTCCTTTTTGAAGATTTAACGAGGCGACGGTTTAAGATCCAGTTAATTATCCATTAAAAACGGATTACATTAACCCACGCAGTTTGACCAAGTAAATAAATCCTGGCCTTAAGAATAATTAATATAGGATTTATGGCATTTGAATCGTCCATAAGAGTCCTTAAAACAAGGCTTAAAATGTATCTTATGTCAAAGGAAACGTCAAATGGGCGAAACTGTAGGAAGTTGGAAACACTGTTCACATACTCAAAATTTGGAAAAGGAAAGAAAATGTAACCATTAGACCTCACCGTTCCGGAAACACTGTTCAAGTCCACCATTAGAAGGTCACCGTTAGAAGGTTACCGTTCTGGAAACACTATTCAAGTCCACCGTTAGAAGGTCACCGTTAGAAGGTTACCGTTCTGGAAACACTGTTCAAGTCCACCGTTAGAAGGTTACCATTTTGGAAACACTGTTCAAGGCTACCGTTAGAAGGTCATCGTTAGAAGGTTACCGTTTTGGAAACACTGTTCAAGGCTACCGTTATAAGGTCACCGTTAGAAGGTTACCGTTCTTGAAACACTGTTCAAGGATACCGTTAGAAGGTCACCGTTAGAAGGTTACCGTTATGGAAACACTATTCAAGGCTACCATTATAAGGTCACCGTTAGAAGGTTACCCTTCTGGAAACACTGTTCAAGCCTACCGTTAGAAGGTCACCGTTAGAAGGTTACCGTTCTGGAAACACTGTTCAAGTCTACCGTTATAAGGTCACCGTTAGAAGGTTACCATTCTGGAAACACTGTTCAAGGCTACCGTTATAAGGTCACCGTTAGAAGGTTACCGTTCTGGAAACACTGTTCACTGAACCTCACTGATAGAAACACTGTTCACCTACCGGTACTGTTCATAAAACTGGAAACACTGTTCACAGAATTGGAAAAAAATTGGCAAAGTGTTGGGGATAAGTCACCTTGACGTCCCGGAACACCTCCAACACCTCATTTTTACAAAGTAATGGACCAGAGAGGTCCGGGCCATTACATTAGATACCTCTCAAAACATTCTTGTCCTCAAGAATTAAAATCCAACCCAGAAGAAAAGAGGGGTCTGAACAACCACCCCACAAGATACCTCTCAGGGGAAAACCACCATGAGTTGTTTGAAAGCTGGAACAAAACTATGACATCCAAGAGTATGGGAACAAAAATTCCATATCCAAACAATTCAATCATAACAACACATCAAAAGTACATAAATAAAACATGAAAGGTCTAACCAAAAAGGAAACATCATTACATGAAAGGAGTTAACCATTAAACAACTCTAGGTACTGAGCACGTATCTGTGACTCACGCTCCCAGGTACTCTCCTCCATGACACCGTGTCGCCACAAGACAAGAAATAAGGGGATAGAACGCCCACGCAATACCTTCTCCTTGTGGTCTTGGATCTCCACAGGTCGCTCCTAGAAGGTTGCATCATCATCAATATCGATCTCTCCCCAATCAATAACATGAGATTCATTATGAAGATAATGACGGAGCTGTGATACATGTAAAACATCATGTATCTGACTCATCTGAGGGGGAAGTTCTACTCGATATGCCACAGCTCCAACACGAGCTAACACCTCGAAAGGCCCAACAAACCGGGGAGAAATCTTACTTCCACGACCAAACCTTCGCTGCCCACGACAGGGAGTCACCTTCAGAAACACATAATCCCCAACATTAAAATCTAAGGGTCTCCTTATTTGATAAGCATATGATTTTTGACGATATTGCACTGTCTTCATCCTCTCACGAATCACCTGAACCATCTCTGTTGTATTCTGCACTAGTTCTGGTCCGAGAATTGCTGACTCTCTGACCCCAGTCCAGCACAATAGAGAACGGCATGGCCGGCCATACAAGGCTTCAAACAGAGCCATACCGAGGGTAGAGTGAAAACTATTATTGTAAGCGAACTCTACCAAGGGTAAGTGCTTCATCCATGAACCTCCAAAGTCAAGGACACAAGAGCACAACATGTCTTCAAGAGTCTGGATGGTTTGCTCTGTCTGACCATCTATTTGAGGATAAAAAGCAGTTCTAAGGCACAGTTGGGAGCCAAAATCATGCTGGAGACTTCTCCACACCCTGGAGGTAAAATGAGGATCTCGATCAGAAATGATAATCCTAGGTACTCCATGAAGTCTCACCACCTCCTCTAGATACTGCCTCGACAAAACTTCCACTAAGCTCGACTCCTTGATCGCTATGAAGTGGGTCAATTTTGGTAAACGATCCACTACCACCCATATAGCATCATGTCCTCCCTGAGCTTGAGGTAAACCTGTAACAAAGTCCATTGAGATGTCCTCCCACTTCCACTAAGGAATCTCTAATTGCTAGAGAAGACCACCAGGAACACGATTTTCAGCCTTCACCTTCTAGCAGACTAAACATCGAGACACACACTCTGCAACCGCACGCTTCAGCCCCAGCCACCAAAACTGACTCCTCAAGGATCGGTACATCTTTGTCACACCAGGATGTACTACCAAGGGTGAACTATGTAACTCTCGGAGAACCTTCTCGCGAATCGCCAAGGAAATAAAAATCCTTCCATGATACAACACTCAGTGTTGTTCATCCTCCGACCAACCATCAGGGGAGTCACCACAAACAACTCTATATCTCCAAAATTCCACCTATAGATCACCCAACTGAGACTCTTCCACCTTCTGCATCAGGGATGACTTCACTGTCATCTGGAAAATACAACCTATACCCCCAACTTCTCCCATATCAAGATGCAAAGCTGATAGCTCTTCCATCACTCTCCAGGAATCACCAAATTCATGGACAACATCATTATGTGACTTTCGGCTCAGTGCATCAGCTACAACATTCCCTTTTCCAGGTGTATACGATATTTCAAAGTCGTATTCCTGTAAGAACTCCATCCACCGATGCTGCCTCAAGTTCAAGTCATGTTGGGAGAAAACATACCTCAAACTCTCATGATCGGTGAAAACCAAAAAGTGCTCACCAATGTGGTAATGTCTCCACAACTTTAGAGAAAACACCACGGATGCCAACTCAAGATCATGGGTGGCATAGTTGCGTTCATGGGGATGAAACTGTCGAGACCCATAAGAAAAAACTGACCTCTGCTGCATGATAACACAGCCTAGCCCCAGATGTGAAGCATCACAGAAAACATCAAACTGGACTCCCTCTGCTAGAAGACAAAGGACTGGAGCACTTACCAACTTCTCCTTTATATACTCGAAAGCTCTCTGACACTGATCAGTCCATATGAACGTTTGATCCTTCTTGGTCAAAGCTGTCAGAGGAGTCGCAACTCGGGAGAAATTGGCTACAAACCTCCTATAATAGCCTGCGAGACCAAGGAAACTTTGCACCTCTGACACGGTCTTGGGGGCTTCCCAAGACACCACTGCTTCTATCTTCGACGGATCCAAAACTACTCCTTGTTGGGACACAACATGCCCCAAGAAACGAACTTCTCAAGCCCAAAACTCACACTTCGACAACTTCCCAAACAACTGATGTTGGCGAAGAACTCCCAAAATGGCACGTAGATGCTCTGAATGCTCCTCTTTAGATGTGGAGTACACAAGGATGTCGTCGATGAAAACATCAAAAAACTTGTCCAGGAATTCACGGAACACAGCATTCATCAACCCCATGAAAACAGCTGGATCATTCTTCACACCAAATGGCATTACAACAAACTCATAATGCCCATGACGACAACGGAAAGTAGTCTTCGGGATATCCTCATCCTTTACACGCATCTGATGATATCCTGACCGCAAGTCGATCTTTGAGAACCAACTTGAACCCTTCAGTTGATCGAATAAGTCATCAATCCGTGGAAGAGGATAACGGTTCTTTATTGTCACTTTTTTTAATCGACGATAATCGACGCACAACCGCAAACTACCATCAACCTTTTTCACAAACAAAACTGGTGCACCCCATGGTGACACACTTGGCCGAACAAAACTGCACTGCAAAAGACCATCAAGCTGTATACGTAGCTCTCGTAACTCAAAAGGGGCCATCCTATACAGAGACATAGAGATAGGAGATGCTCCTGGCTGTAGCTCGATCCCAAACTCGATCTCTCGTCGAGGGGGTAACGCTACAACCTCTTCTGGAAAGACATCAGGGTACTCCTATACGACCCTAGGAAGCGCCAACTACTGAACCTCTGAACAACCCAGCATCATCTCAGCCATCATGGATGATAAGGATTGAACTCGTCTATGACTCATCCAAGGATCTCGTTGACCCACAAACACCACTTTCTCTCCATCTGCATCAAAGAAAACGACCTTCTTCCTATAGCAATCCACAATAGCCTGCACCGAATACAACCAATCCATGTCGAGGATGACATCATATGGTTGTATTCGTAAACATAGGAAATCTCCCCAAGAGCAGTGTTGCCCCAACACTAGCTCACAGTCTCTACATACTTTAAACAAGTCATCTCGACCTCCAACTGGCGTAGTCAACGCCAAGGGAACTGGAAGCCTCTCTACCTCAAGTACCAAAGCATGGACAAGAGTAGGTGATATGAAGGAGTGTGTTGCTCCTAAATTAAACAAGGCATACACCAAGGTAGAAAACAAGCAAAGGGTACCTCGAACGATATCAGGCTCACTTGGGGCTGGCAACGCTAGAGCATGAAGCTGACCACAACCTCCTCCACGGCCTCTATGACCCTGATGATGACCACCACCACAGCCGCGCTCTGCTCTCTGAGGACGGAGAGCGTCATGGGGCTGTCCTCTGCCTGCTCCATATACCCTCTAGTGATCTAAAACTGGTGCAACCTGTTGCTGCTGCCTCGGCTAGAACTGCCTCAATGGAGGAACCTGGAGCGGAGCGCCCAGGGCACGATGACTGCTCTGAAAATTCGGACACTCCCGCTGATGATGACCACAAACACCACAAGAAAAACAAGCGCCTGATCCCTTGGCATAGGCTTGAGAGTTTCTGACTCCGGAGAAACAAGATGGGAAGGGCTGGGACCTACCCCCAGGTGAAGGGAAACTCTTCTGCCCTGCAAATCGGGAACCCTGGACCACAACTCTACTTCGTGAGGAATCATGACGATTCCCCTCTCGTGACGATCCGGTCCTGGCCAAAGTACTCTCAACAACCTATGCCCTCGCCAGCACCTCAAGATATGTCTTCATCATAAATGGGGTGACCTGGCGCTGGATCTCTAGAAGCAAAGCCTCTTCGAAATGCCTTGCCCTAGCCTCCTCATCTGGTAAAAGGTTTGAAGCATATCATAGAAGGTTCCTGAAATGGATTCCAAACTCTCTAACACTGGAGGTCCCCTGTCGAAGGGTAAGAAGCTCCTGGCGACTGGACGCCTTCGAAGTTGATGAAAGAAACTCAACTCTAAACTTGTCTTGAAACTCCTCCCATGAGATCACTGACTCCTCACGATCCCCGAGGAACAAGAACCACCACTGCCTTGCTGCTCCATCCAACATCGTCACAACCAAGGAAACCCAGTGTTCCTTCCGAGCATGAATCGAACTGAAGCCTATCTTGACCTCCTCCAACCAGTCTTCTATGACTACATCTGAAACAGAGTCTTCGTACTTCTGTAGACTCTGGCATTGAAACTCTCAGAGTGTCTTCCTCCAAGTGTCATCGTCGTCAACCTCTACTCGGCGACGATCTTCCAGAATAGCCTGCTGGACATCATCTGTGCAAACCTGACGAGGATGTCGACCTGGAGCCATAACTATAAAATAACAACTGTTAGAGCTCCTAATCCTGGAATATGGAAGACACAACATTAATTAATTAATAGTTTTCTTTTATTAATTTAAGGTTAACCTATCCCAAGGTCTACCCATTCAAACACAGGCGCAAAGAAGAATGATGCATGATCCTTTCCTAGGTCTCTACCCTGCAACCAGTATCACTTTGTTTAGTAGCCATCGTAAACTTAAAGGTCTATGAAACAAATCATAGGGGGCCCTAAATGCCTATGTCTCTGCCGATCTAGAGTGTTTACCCCATTTTCTAAACATGAATGACACTGTTGCCCTACCATCCCATGCATCCTCACCTATGCCTAACTCCAAACTCCATCATATCCCTCAACTAGACCTCTGATACCACTCTGTCACAACCCCCTCCCCACAAAGTGTACCCCTCCTGGGCCGACAATGTGAGAAGAGAGATAATGACCCCCGAGTCCCACCTCCAGTAGGCCCCAGGTTGGCGAATAGCACTGAGGGTATAATAAACACACAAATGGGAGGCATTACCCTCTAAGAGAACACATGCAGAAGAGAGAGATAGAATAGACTCCAATCAACTCCAAATCAGAACTTAAATATAAAAGAAATCCAAGTACATATATGAAATTTCATGAAAAAGTACTACAACTGAAAGGGGAAACTAAAAGTACCCAAAATAAAGTAAAACAACAGTGACCACAAGCCCGAATAGCTCCTCCTCAAACCACAAGCTAGTAGTAACCATCTTGATCTCCAACCTGCTCCAAGTGACCTGAAAAAATAGTTTATATGTATGTAGGGTGATTATATCAGTATACTCAGTAGGATCCTCCCCAAGCCTCTCATGCAAAAGTAAAGGAAGTATGATAAAGCCCATTGAACAACAAGTGGAACTAAATCGTCACCTAAACAGGTATACTAAGTTCCCAACCTCACCATGGCTACTCTCACCAAGTAACGCATACAAGAATATAGCATATAGTAAAGAATATCAAGGGTACCCTGCTACTACTTCCCCACTAGTTTTCCACTTTTCCCCAGTGACATACGTCCTGTGCATCTCTCTCCGAAGTCTTGCCCGCAGAAACCTAGGCTAAGCTCCACAATCTGCACCTCGTGCACCACAAAGGCTTGCCCGCAGACACCTGGGCGAAGCACCACACCATCCTCCCAACCAAAAGTAACCAGGTAAGTTCCGGGAGCCACCACAGCCCGTATAACGTGTATCATACATCGGGTATTATACCTCAAGCCATTATAGCCCATACATCGAGTAGGGATCCTCAAGCCATCACAGCCTATACACGTTACACCTATAGTAGTCCATAGGATACTATATCCAGAATATATGTGTGTGAAATAAACACAAGACATTACATCCCTCTACACACATATATGGGGAAACTAACTGTTGTGCCTGTTGGGACATGTATCTATCAAGAGAAGAGAGCGGGGCCAAAGGGGGTAGTCAGCCATTCGACCTCCCATCAGAATGTTAGGGAAAACACCCCCCAGGGCTCAGAATACCCAGGGTGGAAGTTGCCCTTACCGACAGGGTGGAGTAGCGTATAGAAACACAAAAAGTACAGAATATATATATAACTCACATCCACACTATGGGCATTACCTAGTCTTAGATACAACTGCAGCTAACGTCTCTCAGACTCCAGGCTGCTACTTCTAAGACCAGGAGTCCTATAAGCACACAAATATTTGAAGAGATTTATTAGATTACTCCATTATCATTTTATCAGTTCCACTGTACATTAATTAATTCTTTAAACATAAATTAACCATGAATAATTTATCATTAATTTCATTAGCATCACACCCAAAAAAATCAACTGCTCCTTTTAAGATTCACATCACCTTTAAAATTCTAGTATCTCCCTCCCCGTGGATTATCACCATTTAATCAAACTTTCATTATAGAATTAATTTCCCATATTCCTAGGCATTCTAGAAAGGCATCATATGCTACTAAACACAAAGGGGGATCAATACGGTGAGTAGATATACTACCCATCGAGTATTTTCCGCCTATAGAAAGAGTATAGACCCATTCTACCTCGAGAGGCTAAACACAGAAAGCACGTGGCATACCCCGTGTGTCTTCGCCTCCTTCGGAAGGAGGGTAAGAAAGAACAGCTGCCTGAGTAATGGGGAAAAGTAAAACAGATAAACAACCAAACAAAACCACCAACATCCAGTCATCACATTCATCCCATACCATCATCCTGGGTGTCCTCCCCGATACCCACATGCATAAGCTGATGAATCTCACCACCCTAGGCATCATCCACTGCCACAACCACAAGGCCTCCATGCCTCCACATATCAAAACACCCATCCAGGGTCACATGACAACACAAGCAGCAGGAAAACAACATTCACATCAATGGGCTCTTGGCCCTTTAACAAACAAGAGGGTAACTCAGAACCCTTTAAGAAATTCTCACACAATCTGTTCTTTAATCCATATTGAATTAGCAGATTTGTTATTCATAGGTTCCAATTACGGGATATCTAATCAGTAAGCTATCACAATTAAATAACCATGCTTTCTTCCCTAATTTGATTAACCTCAAATTAGAACAACTACAACAACGACAATGACCAGATTCATTTACACGACTCTTTATCTTTATCCAATTAATTAACCATTAAATCCGGCTTTACGTTCATTATCAATTTCCATCAAGAACGAACAAATAATCAAAGAAAACATAGATATCACTATATCTAGCAAAAACATGAGGCAAACCGTTATCACGGTACAAAGAAACAACATGCGATCAACCAATTCTTTTAATCCGGTTCAAGTATTTAATTAGGTCAATTTCATTGTGATCCAAATGGATAAATCATGCTAATTCTACGATTGAACATATACAATTAGAGAATCCATGAATCCCCTACCTCGAAGAGTTCTCGACGTCCTTTATCCACACAACAAGTCACAATCCTCCTCTCACGACAACTTGTATCGAAGATTGATCGATACAGCTCGGTTGCATAAAAAAAAAAGCAGAACCAATCGGAGGATTAGGATTTGATTGTCAAACTCCTATGGGAATGATTGAAAAGTTCTAGTGTCTCTTACCCGAGAACCAGAAGGAAGAACCAGGGAGAATGATATCTGTTCCTTTTTGAAGATTTAACGAGGTGACGGTTTAAGATCCTGTTAATTCTCCATTAAAAACGGATCACATTAACCCATGCGGTTTGACCAAGTAAATACATCACCACCTTAGGAATAATTAATATAGGATTTATGGCATTTGAATTGGCCATAAGAGTCCTTAAAACAAGGCTTAAAATGTATTTTACGTCAAAGGAAATGTCAAATGGGCGAAACTGTAGGAAGCTGGAAACACTGTTCACATACTCAAAATTTGGCAAAGGAAAGAAAAGGTCACCGTTAGACCTCACCATTATGGAAACACTGTTCAAGTACACTATTAGAAGGTCACTGTTAGAAGGTTACCGTTCTGGAAACACTGTTCAGGTCCACCGTTAGAAGGTCACCGTTAGAAGGTTACCGTTCTGGAAACACTGTTCAAGTCCACCGTTAGAAGGTCACCGTTAGAAGGTTACCATTCTGGAAACACTATTCAAGGCTACCGTTAGAAGGTCACCGTTAGAAGGTTACCGTTTTGAAACACTGTTCAAGTCTACTGTTATAAGGTCACCGTTAGAAGGTTACCGTTCTGGAAACACTGTTCAAGGCTACCGTTAGAAGGTCACTGTTAGAAGGTTACCGTTCTGGAAACACTGTTCAAGGATACCGTTATAAGGTCAAAGTTAGAAGGTTACCGTTCTGGAAACACTGTTCAAGCCTACCGTTAGAAGGTCACCGTTAGAAGGTTACCGTTCTAGAAGCACTATTCAATTCTACCGTTATAAGGTCACCGTTAGAAGGTTACCGTTCTGGAAACACTTTTCAAGGCTACCGTTATAAGGTCACCATTAGAAGGTTACCATTCTGGAAACACTGTTCACTGAACCTCACCGATAGAAACACTGTTCACCTACTGGTACTGTTCATAAAACTGGAAACACTGTTCACAGAACTGGAAAAAAATTGGCAAAGTGTTGGGGATAAGTCACCTTGACCTCCCGGAACACCTCCAACACCTCATTTTCACAAAGTAATTGACCGGAGAGGTCTGGGCCATTACAATGACCCCCAAAACCTGCCTTCAATAGGTCCCGGGGTGGACACCAGCACCAAGGGTATAGAATCACACACTAAATGGAAGGCATTACCCTTTTTCTTTTAATGGGATCGGGAGATAAGATAGTGAATCCCACAACACCAAAACTGAAAGTGAAAGTATGACTGAAAGTAAACCATTCCCATATTCATGTTCAAAGATAAAAGATACAAGTCACAAAAATCTAAAGGCGAAAAGATACCAAGAAAAGGAAAACAACAACAGCAACTGCCCCAAAGGTCCAAGATAGTAGGGCTCCGCACGATCCCTGAAGTCCTCCTAGAAACCTGAAAGCAGTTTTATATACATAGGGTGTGCATACAAGTACACTTAGTAGGGGAAACCAAAGACTCTCGTGCACAAGTGAGGAGACATTATAATGCCCCGTGGAAAAAGAGATAACCAAACACCTAACAAGGTAAACTATCCACCCAAGCCTCACCAAGGCACACTCCCCAAATAACGCAAGTCAATTAATATATCGTAATAGCACATCGATGTTTGGGTACCCCGCGCCACTTTCCCACAGGTTATTGAAGACATCATATGCATCGAACCAATCCCTCCATTCTTACCGCAGTCCCACTGCCAAACCCCACCCGCACACACCTGGGCCATAACCACTATCCCGGCCGTAGACACCTGGGCCACAACCACCACACATAACCATACCCAAAAAAACCTGGGTCAGAACAACTATGGCCACGCCTGAAGACACCTGGGCCTCATCCCGAAGACACTTGGGAAAACAACCTGCCGGAAAACACCTGGGCCAACCACCACAACCACCCCACCCGAAGATTATTGGGATAATAATGGACCTCAGGCCATCACAGCATTCTCGAAGATACTTGGGCTATCCGAGAAAGGGAGAATAAAGAAGATAATAACCAGCCACTAATAGAAGTGTTGGAAAAAACAACCTCCCCCATGAAATGGGGGTGTTTGGCACTAAGTTATCAACTTGGGTGGGGCACGAATAAGAAACATAAGAACTACAAAATATATGTATAAGTAACAAACACTCAATCCAACCTAGGGTTTCCAAAGCCAATCCAAGCACAAGCACACTCGTCCCTATTCATAGGAAGCACACTGTTCACAGCCGAGTCACAACTCACCCCCCAGAACCAATTCCCATTTAAGCTATTCTTACTTCCATGTTCAAGTAATCTCATTTAAATAATGTTATGCACTACTGGGAAACAAAAAACATAAGCACAAACCAAGGGAAAAAGTTACAACCAACATCAATTTAAGCATTCACACCCAGTTCTCTTGCAAAGTCACAACAACAAAGGGATAAGGGAGATCCCTCGAAGTATTGGAACCAAAGAAAACCCCAAGATACAACCCCATGTTTCTAAAATCCAGGAGCCTATGGTTTCTCAACAACAGAGGATCCCACCCCAATTTGTGATATAAGAAAAGTAATCACACAACCTCAAATTCACAACCAGCGAAAGTATAATAACAGGGGATCCCATCCTCACCCGTATCACCCCAGCAATCGGCCCACAAAAGAAACAACCAAACCGCTACCACCAACACAAGGCAGGCCCATGTGGGTATTTTCAGATTTAAAATATTTAACACACTCCATGGTTTCAATTCCACTGTGCTTTAACCGAGGTTATCACAGAAAGGGTAAATCCTGGTGCTTTTAATTTATTTAACCGAGTATACGTAATTAACCAATTCCTTGTTATGGTTATTTAAACATCCAGGAGCACTGAGGTTCATTAGCGCACAAAGAAAGACCACCAACAACCATGATTTTCAGTGAGCATAGGCCCGTAATAATTCACAACACATCAACACAAAAGAGTACAACATAACATGGATCCCACCTCCTTTTTATTCTTTAAAGGTCCATTCATTATCTTCATTAGGTCAGTTTCATCAATTTACACAGAAACAAAAGCATGACCGCCCCGTATGCTACACAGAAAGGAGAGAAGAAGGTAAGATCCCTACCTAATGGATCAAGGATCGACGTTAAGTACTCACATGGAAAATGGAAAACAGGTGTGGCAGGAACTCCACGAAATGCGATCAAGGAAAAATTCGCAACAGGGGTATGACTCGTCGGGAGGAAGGGTACTCCGAGTGCAGGATGATCGAGAAAAGAAACCTAGGGAGAAGACTTTAGCTTATAAAGGCTAAGATACAACATTCCTGGGATGATTAAGATACAAAAAGAAAAACTTGAAACCGCGTAAGAAGCGGAATCGTGGGTTGACCACGCGGCTGAGACACCCGCTTGATACTTAAAGACCCCCACCTTTCAGGGCGGTTTAAATCGACGCACACCTCATGATTTTTCATTTAAGGGGGTACCTCACCAATCATTTAATTTAAACGAGCATTAATGGTCTTTAAAACAGGCTTAAAGGGGTCAAAACATGGTTTAAAAACCAATTTGTGCAAAAAGGAGGTGCTAATGGAAAACCCGTGGGGGTAGGCGAGAGCTACCGGAAGCCGAGAGCTACCAGCATCCGAGAGCTACCGGTAGCTGAGGGCCACTGGTACCCCAAGGTCACCAGTAGGCTAGGTCTACCGGTAGGCTGAGGCTACCTGTAGGACAAGTCTACCGCTAGGAGTCACCGAGAAGCTGGGATGGCCTTCCAGACCACCGAGAACACCTCAACATCAGATTTTTACCAAGTAGTAAACCCCAATAACCCGAGCCCTTATAGAGGTCCTAGGGTGTGTCTATGGGGAGACTATGACCTCATTACCAAAGTGAATCACAATGGATCAGTATAATAAAACATATAAAAATAATAGATAAGTAGAAGTAGCAATGTAATAAAATGATGTCATAATAGAAGAAGACATGAGTAATAAACAACTGAACAACTAATATAAACATACAAAAGATGATGATGATATATTTGATGTGTCTAGAAATCTAGAAAATATGGATACAAATAAGTAGATAATACATTCTATACAAAAGTAGAAAAAATGAATCCAAGAACTATCCCAATCATCCCAAGATCCATCTCAGTCATCTACTACCAGCTCCATCCTAAGTAATAAATAAATAAAGTGTTTGAAGCGACACCCTTCCCTTTGTGAACACCTACATACATATGATATTATCGGGTACCAATGGAGCCCATATAGGGTGTGAGATAAATCTCAATAGGCCACCACCAAGTGTCTATAACATCCTGTCTGTGTAATATAAACTGTAACAATATGTGAGCATTCATATTTAAAAGTAAAGAAGTATAGTAATGTAAATACCCAAGTACCTTCTTCATCCCTTGGATGTCATCTAAACATGTAACCAGTTAATTAATTAATTTAAGTTTTAGTTTATATATTTAAGTCACGAGAGGCATAACTAGAATTAACATCACCTTGTGATAATAATTTTAAAGGTTCGAAGATGTAACAAGGTAACCTGTATTGATATTAATAATGAAAGGGTTTCAAGGTAATGACAATGTAAACTGAGACCTCAAGGGTCTCCAAATCAGTATTAACTATATCCTAGATTATGGGTAAGAGTGTAATCCAAGGAGCATCATCTAAGGAATTCCATAATAGTGATGATCCAACAGAGTCCAAGGAATACATTCGAGGTAAAATGGGATAAGCAATGGATAGACCCAAGGATGTAACTGAGGTGTCTCATGTTCATAGAAACCATTTTGGATCCAAGGAGTGTATCTAAGGAATCCAATAATAGAAAATAAGGGATCCTACAATGTCATACTGAGAATCCACTAATATATGAGGATCAAGTTCCAAGGGGGGTCTCAACCAAGGCAACTGAAATCCTTGAATCAGAATGGCGTCCACGAGTCCTCAAGGCATTTACTTGGGAATCCAAAATCTAACTTGAGTATGAAAACCCCTATAGTAATGATATCAAGGTCCATATATATAATTATGAACCTTAATTTCAATTCATTTAATCAATTATTCCATATTATAATTATTCCATTTAACATTCCATAAGGTTCAATCCATTACCTTTCATTAGTTTAACAATCCCAATTGAGCGTGCAACCATTCCATTCATTTAAGTCATATTTAAATTATTAGGTTCATTCTGATACCTTCCATCATAAGTGACAAGGGGTTATATGGACATGAAACCATGCATTCAATTATATTCAATTAGGACAAGTCATATATATACCATATACTTTCAATTTCTATTTTAGATTGATTTATCAAATTACAGCACTTACCTTAGGTGATTGAAGTTGAAAAAACATGGTCCAATCCATTCATTAGTTCAAAATTAAATGGAAATTTAATTAACAATGGATTACCATTAGGATGGTTAAGCTCAAGGAACACCTAAATAGTGGCTCAAATGTGTCAAAAATCTAAAAAACCAATTATGGTAAATCAACCTACATGGGGTGGTTGAAGTTGTGGATGTAACCACCAACTATGAATAAAGATTATAAAAAGGGTAAAACAACATGATCATAATGACTGTAATTAAGGCATATTGATTTAATAGAGGCTGCCTGATGAAATCTCCAGGATGACATAACAATTTATAAAATTATTAATCTAGAGGAGTAAGTTATAGACCACCTACCTTGTACTCGTACGACTCTCCTCGTCCAGTATCAGCCTCTTGTTTGACCTAGATTGAAAGATATCTGAAGAATTGATCAATTCACTAAAATTGTGGAATATGATCCTACATTTAAATAGAATTTTTGATAGTAAGAAGAATGGAGAAAGATGAAAAAGGAATTGAGAACATATCAGTGAAAATCCAATGAGATGAACGACACTTTGATCGGACTCTGGGTGGACACTTAGAATCAAAAGCTATTAAAGAAGTATTTTAGGATTCAAAATGGTATAGGAGATGGTGTTTTGTCCACTATAAGCCAAGGGGATAATAAATAAGGGATTAACATTTCATTAAGGGAAAATTGGTAATTTCACCCAAAAATTTTCCCTCACAAGGTTTGGCCTTACAGTTTTTCCAAACCATGTGTAAACCATACATGGGAAGTTGTAGGAAGGGGAATACCATATGGTTAAGATTCACATTTTGGGAAACCCTGCTTTAACCATGTGAAACTATTGGGCAAAAATCCCTCAATTTAGCATTTGTGTGGTGATTGTTGACAAAGAAAAACAATGACATACAAATTTTTTGACAAATGGGATTACATGGTGGAATGTTGAGTTCAAGATCTATGGACAACGATCTATGTTTTATTCAAGAACGTCGTCAAAGGAATGGATGATCTGGAGGCGGTACAAAAAGAACAGATACAAGGTGGCGCCGTTTTCCAGTGTTTGCCAATTTTTTGGGCCTGAAAATCGACAAATGAAGAAAAGTGGTTTTTGGAAAAGGGACTTGCGCGCCGTGTACTTGATGGCTTGAAAACTTGCGTGCCATATGTTTTTCAATATCAGATCATCAAAATATGGCAAACGGATAAGGTTCGCGCAAGTATTGAGTTGGTCACGCAGGTGACCTGCGTGCCAAGAGAAAGGACTTTCGCGCCGGTGCCTATAAGGATTGGGAAATTGCGCGCCTATTGTTTTTCAAGATCAAAACTTCAAAATATAGTGAAGGAAAGAGGTTCACGCATGTTTGGAAGTGGGTCACACTAGTGACTTGCTGGGGAAGATACCTGCGCGCCGAGACTTGTGCGCCATCGCGTAGGGTGTTCAAAATGCCTATAAATACTAGACCACCCCTCCTCATTCTCAACGAAGTTCAAGACGTAGAGAAAATTAGAGCTCCCTTCATGCAGGTGTGGTGGTCGCGCAAGTGGTGGTGGGTCGCGCAAGTGGGACTTGCACGCCTGATTTGAAGAAGCGCGGTTGTTGTTAGTTGCGCGCCAATATTGGTTTGGGTGTAAAGGGAAGTGAGTCGCGTAAGTTTGGAGTTACAGAAGCTTGTGTTGTGCAAGTGTCTAAGGTTGAATTGCGCGCCAGTTGTGACTTGAGTTCTGATACTTGTGCACTGGGTTAGACTTGCGTGCCAAGTAAGGTTATTTCATGGTAGTGTTTCTCGGTTGCGTGGAATCTAGAAGATTTCCCGATACCTTCAGTGCAAAGTGAGATTCATCTATGGGTGAAAGCTGGACTTCAACAGAGCATCTGCATACAGAGGAAGATGCATTACTTCATTCAAATGAAGAGACCTACAAGTCTATAAACTGTGATTGGATCCTTTCCAGAGCAGTGAGGAAAGGAAGAGGAAGAAGGTGATCCTCTCCACCGGCAGTGAGCCAGAGAGAGAGAAACAGGGAGTGACCCTTGAGAAAGCAGTGAGCTGACCCTAAACCTTGTAAAGGCAGTGATCCTAGGACAGAGTGAATGTGCCAGAACCTTGTAATCCACAACTAGTAAAGTTTAGTGGAATTTGGTATGACCGACAACCTGTCGGCGTATGCTCCTTGGACGTATCCCTTAGCAGTGAACCAAGTAAAAATTGCTGTGTCCTGTTCTTGCTTTAATTTCTGTTTATATTATGCAACAAGAAAGAGAGAGAAGAGTGTTTTACTTAATAGAGAAACAAGATCATAACATGCGTTAATTTTAAATTAGTCATACCTTGATTCACCCCCTATCAGGGTATTCAGCCTTGTGGACCTAACAGAAACTCCTCTATCAAAATTTCAGACATTCTCACACATTAGTGTGGCACATTTTGCACGGTTAGGTAAAACTGTGCGCCAAACTTCTTCTCATTATCCAAACTCGCATGGTTAAATATAACCTTATGGCCTACCTACCATGGTTTATTTTTACCATATGATAGAAATTTTTATCCCAAAAATTGGGGTTCTGAGCTCTAAAATATCCCTAGACACCCCAAGACACCCATAAACTCATTAGGCATTCATATTAGGTCCAAAGAAAATAATTAGACCAAAATTTAAAGGATCCATACCTGGGTAAAAAATTGGGTTCTTAAATATATTTCTAGGCATCCATGACCTTGTGAATTTTAAAATTTGACTTATGTTATTTTTTTATTATACCATTGTAATATTTTTAATTTTATATACTTTATTAATTATTCATATGTAATGTTCTATACCACTAAAATAACGTAGTTTTGGTTTTTATTACATGATGTATGTGTTTTATACTATACCTTAAACATAAATATACAAAACACACACACATAGGTATATATATATATATTAATAATTAAGATTTCATATATAAAATCTTGGGCCATTACATGCTACAATGATCTAAAATTTGGGTTGAGGCCTTCATCCCTCATACCCCTGACCAAGGGGGAACTTATCCTTGAAACCCCCAATGACTTCAATACAAAGGTAGAATTGTAAAATTTGATGAATCGGTGTTCAGTATGGGCCACTATAACTTCACCCAAATTTATATAATGGATCAGGATCCACTACTCCAACAGGTGTGAAAGGTAACAAATCATAGATAGATAAATTAGGTAATAAAAAATGAATAATTAATCATGATTTTGTTTTTCATGAGTCTAATGTTTTTGAGTATAACTTTGTGAATGAAAAAAAAATTTATACACTCCATACATTGGGTGTAGAAGTCCAAATAGACCCTCAAAATAAGTCTCAAATTAAGATTAACTCAATTGGGCCTCATAATTAGGCTTAATATGAGTCTGAATCAGACTGTGATTTAGATGAAGGGGATACGGATGAGACTTGATATTACCAGCTTACTAAAGATAGGGAAATGAGGGTTCTCAAACTCCATCTCATTTTGGTCAATAATATATGGTCATGTATACCTATAATATTTCCGAATATTTTAATAATATTGAATTGAAATCTTATACGTACGATATAAAAATCAAGGAATAAAGAATGTGACCGGTTTTCATAAATGACTACTTTTATTATATACTTAAAAATAAAACCCTAACTATTATTGATAAACTTGGTGATGATAATGTAATTTGTAGTAAATGGATTTTTAAAGAGAAACAAGATAACATCAGAGAATCTAAAATCAAATTCAAATCTTGGATCATTTACAAAAGATTTCTATAATGTGAAAGCATTAATAATAGTGATATTTTATCTCCCATTGTTAAGAATTCCTCGATTCAATTAATACATGAATTTTCTTTTTATTATGACTTTCATATTGAAAATTTAGATGTTAAAACTATTTTTTACATGTAGAATTGGAGGATATAATTTTTATTAAACTACCTGAAAGTTTTTCCAAAAATTTTAAACCAAATCAACCTTTTATTTTGAAAAACAATCATTTTATGAATTCAAACAATATTCTAGGAAGTGGTATAAAATATTTGATTACTTAATAATAAATAATGGGTTTTCCTATAGTAAATATGATGCCTGCATTTACTTTAAAGTAGTAAAACATGAAATGATTTATCTTTTTTTATATTGATGATATATTTATTATTTTAAAAAATACTAAATTGATAAATAAAATGAAACTTTAATGGATCTATGTTTTTGAAAAAAAAGAAGATTTAGGAAATTCCTAGAAAATAGTAGGAATATAATTTTAAGAAATATTCTAAATAAAGTGTTATATTTTTTATTATACTTATATTGAAATAATTTTAAAGTGGTAATTTTTTGAGCATTTGAAATGAACAAATATACCTATGGGGAACATTTAAAATTTCCCCTTATATAGTCAACTAAAATTAAATCATACATGACCTCTGTGAGTAATATATTGTATGATAATATAATATGAATTTTAATATATGTTATAGTATGCATGATGTAGGGTATTTCATATTTATTTTTTATTATGAGAAGGTTTATGAGCAATCCTCAAAATCCTCCTTGGAATGAATTAAAGTGGTTTATCAAGTATATGTCGATGTACCCTAATTTGTGTCTATATTATGGAAAAAAATTTGATCATAGAAATTATATGATAGGTTTTTTAGTCTCTGAAAATGATTCCAATTTTAATACTCATAAATCAATTACATGGTATGTATTTGTTACTTATGGTGGTAATTTATCCCGAAAATGTATCATGAAATCTATTATTTCATTATACAACACCGACATAAAATACATTGAATTACCAGGTATGTATCCATTTCTTATGGTGGTATTATATCATTACTTAAATGATATTTGTGAGGCTTTCTTTTTCTCTTGGTCATCCATGCGTTTCTTGATTTGTGTGATGTGTCATGTCACCTGACATGCCATTATGTCACCCGACATTTTTTTTGTGGAATCATCATTACACAACCATTGATTCCATGAAATGTCTTCTTGTAATTTATTCAAAACATTCTTCAATTATTATCTAGAATATAAAAATAGTGAACCATGGGAGATAGAGGTTTTCTTGGTATTTGAACTTCGATTCTATAAAAATCTATGATCTTTGATGTTACATTATGGTAAAGAAACCAGTTTGTTTCTTGAGATATTTATATGGAGTATGTACAATGATAAAAATTTATTCTATGTTGGTGTTACAATCACTTTATGATACATAACTAGTTTTATAATTTAAATTACCTAAAAATTTAATTCATAGGTTTGAAAATTTTAAAGTAATTTTAGGAATTTCACGTGTGGTCTAAAATAGTCATTATACCTAGTAAATTGCCTTTATTTTTTATAAATATTTATTTAATCTTAAGATAGGTTATATAATCTAGAGTTGATGTTTGGTGTGTACCAGGAGTGTTTCAAGTCATGAAATAGTAGATAATTTAAATAATTTATTATTTAAAAGGTCATACATGTTCTTTAAATTTTATATAAAAATGGTAAAGTACCATGTAAGAAAATTTGAGAAAATTTCTTTGAACACACTATTAATCCTAGAATTTATCATTTACCCTGGTGTTTTAGTTAGGTGATTTTTAAAGGATATTTAATTTCCATGTGTTATATTAATTTTAATTAATTAATTAATTAATGTGTGATGAGTGTGATTAATATTCTTACAAATATCATATCTATACTATGATACTTAAGAAACAGTGCTCCATTTTATGTCAATAAAATTTCATGTTTCATTTTAGGCCGAGATAGGCCTATTTGGGGAAATTTTTCATAAATAACCAGTGAAGCCTCCTTTGGATATCATTTTTTTCACATGGTTAAAGTCAAAGAAATTAGATGATGAGAGGAAGTAGATATAAGTCTCCCATTGTATGAATTTATAACCATTCTTTATAATTTAATCATGATTATAATATTTAATTCATGTTTAATTATGATATATCTAAAGTTATTTAGATTATTTAGATGAGAATTTTTTTTTTGAAAAGATTTAAAAAATTCTTATCAAAGTTACTACTCCATACCTTATTTTATTCAATTTTAATTGAAATAATAATTTTTATAATATATTAGTTTAAATTAATTTTACAAAATGGTTATCATCACTCCCAGAATACACTTCTGTGACCTTAGAGGTCACTAGTATCAAATCCACCAGCACGGATGATGGTGGTCACACAGACCACCCAAATCATGATGAAAGGAACAAGGAAATGAATATATTTCACGAGGTTCAATTATAGAAAAATAGAAAAGGATTCAATGATGGTATATTAGGGGTGGATGTAATGAATAAAGGGAATATGAATAGTGTAGATTGAGGAAGGCCATTAGTGATCTCTTGGGTGAGGCAATGAAATCATATTTGAGAGGAAGGCACCATGATGGTGACATTTGAATTTATAGTGAGGGGAGTTCAAGATAGGAATTGAATAGAAAAGGTGATAGGGTCCCAAGATAAGGAAAGATTATATGCATGTTCACCCTAGGAAGGAAAGGTGTCAATGTGAGATAAGGAAATATTATTTAATGGATTCCATAATTATGATAATTGATATGGTTGATGTAGAGACAAAAATTATTAATGAAATTTAACACCTCCTATTTATTTATGAACCCTAAATGTGATTGGTTATTATCAAGACTATGTTAATAATTGAAGTGTTTGATGTCAAGATAAACATCAATCATAAAATAAAATATGAAGTGATTCCACTAAAAGTGGTTGAATTTTCATACACCAATGAGACAAAATGAATTTCTCTAATCATTAAATGAACCATGAAAGTTAAAACGTCTTATTTATTTTCACACCCTAAGGGTCTCACATTTGATTATGATGTATAAATGTTCATGAATGAGATGATATTTAATTTATATATTTTTAAATATTGTATTATTTTATTTATTTTATCTTTAATTTTATTTATTAAAAAATATTTGAGATAAATTAAGTGTTTATGAAGAAAAACATAGATATATTTTATTTAAATTAATCCCCCATAGTGGATGAAAATAATGAATCAAATATTCATCATACTGTCTTGAAGACATCATAAAACTTGAATAAATAATTTTATTTTTTCCCTAAGTGAATTATAATATTTATTAAAAAAATTCAAATTCATTCCCCTAATTGAATAAAAATATACATTATTTTATTTTAAATCATGTTTATGGTGAATATGATATTTTACAAATGATCACTGTTCGTTATTTGTTTATAAAAAATAATAATATTACTATCACACTAATGTGTGACTAAGGAATTTAATTTTATACTATATTGTTTTAATTTAAGTTATTTTATGTTTTGTTAAATTTTAGAATTATAATTTAAAAATTTAAAAAAAATTTAAGTGCTGCATGGTTAGTCATCACAATTTGGAAAAAGGTGTGACAATTATGCATTTACAATTATCACTTGATAATGCGACTTGGCATGGTTAGCGTATAGTTATCCAACTATGTGTTTTACTAAGATTAATCATGTGAGGTGATTTGGTCTAGGTAGTTAGTACCACATAGTTACCACATGGTTTGGAAAATCATGCGGGTAAACCATGTGGGTTGCCTGATTTTTTTTAAGTTTTAAATTTTTTTTTAATTTTTTTTTTATTTTCTTACTTTTTTATCACCCCTTTTATTACTACCCTACTCATATATCACCATCCTATCCTAGTTTATACCCTCACACGACCTCCCCTATCCTTATATACCTCTTTCCTTCGATTATTCTTCTCAGTTTCTTCATGGTTCTTAGTTGAAACTCTAAGGTGACTCTTCCATTTCCCTCCTCTTTCCCTCTTATCATGTTTTCCCTTCCCCCTTATTGTGATGATTTTGGTTGAACCCCAGGGTTTTGGGTTTGACCAATTTTTTTTGTTTATTTTGTTCTCAGAGTGTGAAATATTAATTTTGGGTCCACTTTAACCTGTATTCAAAGCTTTGGACCTTCTGCCATTGATTCAAGGTAGGTTTTACCATCTATAAACCTATTATTTTTTATAACCAGGATTTTATAGGGTTTTAAATTATGTTTTAATTATTTATTGATGGTATAAATTATATTAGTTGAATTTATAAAGATAAAATTTTATTTTATCTTGTTTTCCTTTGAAAATGAGGGGTTTTTCTATTTTAAAGGCTAGTTTAAATTGGGTTTTTATTAGTCACACATGTCAAGTTTTATTTCAATACCTGAATAGATATTTAAAATAAAATTTGATCTTATTAAAATTGTTTTGAGCTTTCAAATAAATTTTCTAATGAATTTTACTTGGAACATCAAGTGATAATTTAAATGAAAAGTATTGATAAATTATTTTATGGTTAGATTTTAATAAAACTTAAGTATTAATTTTTTTGACCCTTTTTGGGTCATGGGAAAAAATAAAACAATGATGTTTGAGATTTTAAATAGGTTTTATATAATATGGGTTGATTTCTTAAATGAATTTCAAAGGGTGATTTCAAATACAAAATTTTTAATAAATATTTTATAAATGATTTTAGAATTTTGAAAAGGTGGAATTGGCATCTCGAGTCTGTTTTTATTAAGGAAAATTTGGAACTTTTAATTAATTTATAAAATTCATGTGAGTTTGTATCCCTCTTCAGACTTATTGGTTTTAATTGATATAGATAGTGGACCATGGGGAATATTGTATATTTTATATGATGTGATGGATGTGTAAATATGGCCTTTCCTTGAGAGGTATTTGGAGGAAAGAGTGAGTTGTTTTTTGTTCCTTGTGATTATTAAATTATTAATTATGTATCACATGTGATTATATTTAATTTTGTTCCTTGCTTGTTTTATCACCTTTTATTTATTTTGGTTATAGGAACATAGGTTCTAGGGTAGAATAACTTAGAAAGGATGAGATCCCTTTCCACTATCCATGTTAGTAAATTAATTTTGGAAACTATTCCACATGATACTGACATGATACTATATTCCACTAATTTAGCACATATACCTAATTAGTGATGTTATTATAAGTTACCTAGCCTTAGTAACCATAGGGTATATCCCATGACACTAATTCCTTGATTGGTAGATTGATATAAGGATATCCTATTACTTCTATAAATTCACATGTTTTCTTGATATGTATGACACCTGTGATTGGATAATTTTATTTTATTATTTCATCTATGACATGGTCCCTCTATTATTAATCTTATACTTACAATATTGTGTGTTGATTTTTCTAAAGTGTTTTAAGAAATGGTTTTAAAGTAACTTTTAAAATGGAACAATAGGTCATTTTATATGGCATGTGTTACTTCTAAATAAGTTTTCTCAAGTAATTGTCTTCATTTAAGATAAATAAATAGAAAATATTTTAAACCCATTTCGAGTTGTTATAGGTTTTAAATAAAATTAAGTAATAATTTTTTTTAAATTCTCATTTTCAAACTAGATTAAAATTTATATTTAATTAAAATTTAAGCATGTGGTAAGGTGGGTGGTGGCCCACTGAGGTTTTTCATGTTCATGCCTATATTAATTTTTAGTTTCAATCTCTTATTTAGTACTTCTTCATTCATGGGGTCCATTAATTGCTAGTATCAGTTAGTGGCTGGTGGGGTTTTGTGGTCAGTGTTATTTATATTTTATTTATCATCTTCATCCTTTAGTTCCTATAGCTTGTTTTTTAGGGATTAAATTTATTTTCATAGAATTTATAACCAATCACTAGTGGAAAAACATATTTTAACATCGGTTTTTTTAAATTTTTGACGTCGGTTTTAAACTGACGTCTATAAAGACGACATAAAAAATATAGTTTTCGGCGTCGGTTTTAAGTGAAATCGAGGCCGAAACGAATTTTTGACAGGATATTCGGCGTCGGTTTTAGATAAAACCGACGCCGAAGTTGATTTTTTTAATATTTCAGCGTCTATTATTTAAATAACCGATGCCATAAATAATATTTTTTTATTCTTTCGGCATCGTTTATTTAAATAACCGACACCATAAATAATTTTTTTTTATAAAATATTTCCAATTACACTTCCCAGAAAATTCGAAACCCCTGTAAAAATAACACAATATACAAAAACAATTAAACAATATTTATCATCCAATTCCTCGTATGACTTCAATGCTTATATCTAGTTAATCAATAAAATTATCTATACATTGTTATTATAAAGTAAAATTAAAATACACGTACCTGCAATCAATGACTTCAAGAAATTTTGTGACATTTGCAAGTCCCACACCTCCAGCTTTTACAGCATGCCCATTGTTGGTTATTATTGAAGCATTCAAAAACAATTAAACAATATTTATCATCCAATGCCTCGTATAAATTCAATGATTATATCTAGTTAATCATAAAAATTATCTATACATTGTTATTAAAAAGTAAAATTAAAATACACGTACATGTGATCAATGACTTCAAGAAATTTTGTGACATTTGCAAGTCCCACGACTCTAACATCTACGACATGCTCATTGTTGGTTATTATTGAAGCATTCATTTGATTATTAGTAGGTTCAAACACCTAATATATTAAAAGAGTTAGGTTTTTGTACCCATATGTATTATTATTTATAAATATTAGAATATACATACCTCAAATCGTAATCAGACTTAACAAATAGTTCACAAAAGTAGATTAAATATGGGTCATATCAGATTTGGAATAAGGCTATGAATCATTGAATGCCTACAATAATATTGAATGACATGAAATTAAAAAATAGAATAATATGGGAGAAAATATATAAAAAATTAATACAACTAACCTTATGAAAATAAGTAGTTTGCCCAATTGTGATTATCTTGTACATGAATCGTAGAATATAATAACCACATTCAACATGTACACTTTGATGATGAAACTGTAGTTATAAAACATTTAATTAAAAAAAACAAAAAAAAACAAAAATATAAAAACTAATTACCTGTACTTCCACATATTTGATTTCCATTGGTTTCTTTTCTGATATGTATTCCTTGTTAAAATTTTTCCATGATCTGCATTTTTTTATATATGAACTAATAATACCTGTGTAAACAATGAAAATTAAACATAATGAGTTTGTAAAAAATAAAAAAATTTACCTGTTTAATAAGGTGAGAAATGGTTTACGCACTCCTAATAAAGAGAAAAACCAATATAAGGTGAATTCACTTGGGCAAAATATGCCTAACATCGAATTCCCCCTACAATACAAAAAGTTCACAATTAATGACATTATAATGATCATTAGTTCATAAAAATGTTGATGTTCTTACTTATCAAGAAATGGAAAAAACCAGCACTGAATCTCTTTCTATGTTAATCTCTTGGATATATATTGAACTCTTTCATGATTCCTCACATATTTGGCTTCCGAGGAAATGTACTCTGAATCTATAAAGCTGTAAATCCCTATTTTTTCCTTTATTAAAAGAAGCTTGTGTAGATACCTAATTTAAAAAGAAAATATAGTTAGTCAATGACATAACAATATTTTATTAAAGAAATAGAAATTCAAACGTCAATTTACTTACATGATAAACAACTACAACACACTCTGCGTGATCTCTTCAAAAGTAACTAAATTCATGATATATTCTTTCAATAATTTCAATCCATAATTTCTTCCACATATAACGGGCATCATACGAAACCCATAGATAAAATTCAAAGAAGAAGAGGACACAAATAATCTTTTTAACCCATAAGAAATATCAGAAGTATCTACAAACAAATGTTCCTGAACATTTTGTTGCATTTGTGCAGTTTCTTTTGCTTTCAGATATTCCTATATAAGTTAAATGTTAGAAAACATTATAAGTAATTTTGAATCATTTGTAATTAATATTAAAAAAAACGCATACCTCAAGTGAAATATAACGAAGAAGGGCAGTTGGCCAAAGTAAAAAATGGCCTGTACATTCTCCAACACTAGTGATATCCATAGTAGGAAATGGTAGTAGAGTAGTAGGATCTATAATAACAAGTACTAATACTCTAACCTGACCCATCTGCATAGGCTGATGATGTACCGAGTCCCCCCAAAAATGAACCTGTCCTAACTCAACAATATGTACATGAGGATCTCCTACAAACAAATCATAATATGAGGCTTGATCTGAGGGAGGAGGTGGAGGCTCAAAGTAAGCAGGTGGGGAAGGGTAAGCAGATGGGGCAGGGTAGTCCGGGTGAGGAGGATGAGAAGGAAGAAAAATGAAAAAGTAATATTAGTGTTTAAAATTTATAAAATAGAAAAATTGATTAAAATAAAATAATATACCTTGAAAGGTTGCGCAGACGGGGCAGGGTAAGCAGATGGGGTAGGGTAGTCCGGGTGAGGAGGCTGATAATGCTGAAAAATGAAAAACTTATATTAGTGTTTATAATTTATAAAATAGAAAAATTGATGAAAAATAAATAATATACCTCGGAAGGCTGCATAGATGGGGCATGGTAAGTAGATGAGGCAGGGTAGTCCGGGTGAGCAAACTGGGAAGGCTGAAAAATGAAAAAAATTAAATTAGTGATTATAATTTATAAAATAGAAAAATTGACGACAACTAAATAATATACCTAGGAAGGCTGCGCAGACTGTGATTGTATTGCCAAGTGTTCGAATAAAGCCTTATGCACTGCTGCTTGAATTTGATCACCCATAGACTGTTTCATATCTTTCAACTCTTCTTTTAAGGATTCTATTTCTGGGTCTTTTGATTTATTACTCTTACCAAAAACATTCCGAATACTAACACCCGCTTGATATCCTCTAACATGGCCGGGGTGTTATGCCTTTCACAAAGTAGTTGCTAGGATGTCCATCCTACCCTCAGGGATAAAAGATCCCTGTGTCTCTTTCTCCTGATGTTCATCCTGAAATTAAAAATAAAAAGGTTATATTAGTGTTTATACATTATAAAATAGAAAAATTGTTAACAAATAAATAATATTTACTTACAATTTTATCAGCCACTTGATGAGATTCTTCTATAAGATATTTTTCATTTTTTCTTCTTCTAGCTCATTTCCATTTCTCATGGCAAGTGGGAGGAGATGGAGGACCAAACTGGACCTCTTCTGAACCACTACTTGATCGAGCTCTTAATGCTTCAGATTTTTCTTCAATCATTTTCTGATCCAAATACGAATACCCTCCACGTGATAAAGTATGAGGGTATACGTTTTTCAACTAGATCTCCTGATGAGATCTCCTAGAGGCCTGTTATATAAAAATAAACTACTAAGTAATAAGAAAAATATAGCATAAATTTTAAAATATAAAACAATTACCGCACCTAAAATTTCTCTTCCTGACGACTGTCAACAAATCGCTTCCATGTTTCTTCATCTATATATGGATACTTAAGACATGGGCTTTCAAACCTTCTCTTTCCAAAAAACACAATTTTTTGTCAGTTTATTTTTAAAATCTCTCTATCGAACCGTCGCTAAAGAGAGATGTCTTTTCTTAATTTCTTTGGTTTCCTCAAAATTGAATGTCATCTGTAATTGAATAAATTAAATATGTCATTTAAAATATATAATATTCAAAAAATGAGATAAAAGAAATAAAGTAAGATATTTTACCGTCACGGCCTCCCAAAGCTGATTCTTCGCCGTCCTGTCCACTAACTTCCAATCAGGATATAAAATACTAATCCTGTAATAGATCTGCATCACTATATAACTGACAAACTGAACTACATTTGGGCCAACTGCATTATTATCATCATCAAAACGGATGTGTACTTTGTTATCATCACGAGCAAGTGATAGTTTTGGTAAACGTGTAATACCATGTTTACCAACTTGAGAACTTGATTTTTGAGTAGTAACAGGAGAAGTCTCCTCCTCCGAGGACGCATCAGTAGTCCTACAATTTTTTTTGTAAATTAACAGTTTTATTTCATTAAATAAGTATATTAATGAATATTTAATAATATGTCAAAATAGATATACCTCGGTAACTGCATCTCTCTATCTGTATCTGACATTGCTACTCAAAATTGTAATGAAATTTTTTGTACCTACATATCATTAGAAAACTGAATAATTAGAAACAAGGAAGAAAAAAATAAATATGTAAAAATAGAGGCATGCATTTGTAAGTTTTAAAAATAGACAAAAAATATAAATATTTACCAGAAAAATTAGGAGACTAATTTAGTATTTTCCCACATGCCTTCATCATGATCGGTACGTACTGCATGCACTATGTCTGTCTTATACTCATTGTAATCATCTGGAAATTGCGTAATAGATGAATAAGGCTCATGTAAATCACTAGAATCATCAGAATCATCCTCATCACCCAAATGGTATCTTTTACCTTGCAAAACAACTGACCACTGATCGTTCGACGGATCAATGACATAAAATACTTGTTTTGCATGTGTCGCCATGATAAATTGTTCCTCATTGTGATTAAATATTTTCAAATCAACCAGTTTAAACCCATATTCATCATGTTTCATGACACTATTACTATAAACCCAATTACACTTAAAAACAATGACTCAAAATTTAATATAATCAATTTCCCATATGTCTTCAATAACTACAAAATATGACATTGATGTAGAAATTGGGTTTTTATCTTTAGCACTCAAAAAATGCACTGCTTTAGCGAATACCATCACACCACTATTCTGAACGGTACTCTTGTCATCCAGGTTTTTTGTGTAAAATGTGTAGCCATTGATATCAAAACCAGACCATGTGATCACATTAAGAGATGGTCCCCCTGCTAACCACTTCAATGTTTCTGATACAGATATATCTAGGGTGACTTTCTCTTTATACCATGAAACAAATGTCTTCTTATGATCAATCATCAACCACTTTTCATTTCTTTTCTGATATTGTAACTTTAATTCAGCAATATGTGAGGATATATATGGTTGAACCTCATCTGTGTTGTTCAAAATGTATAAATGTGCTTTCATCACTTCATCACGTGGAATGAACTTTACCTTTAAGCCTCGAACCCCTCTACCTTCTCTATCAACTGTCATATGTCGAGATACAGGGAGACCAATATGCTCCACCTCATTCAAATAATCAGTACAGAACTCAATCACCTCTTATGATACATATTTTTGAACAATAGAGGCCTCTGATTGATAAGGATTTCTAATATATCCTTTCAAAATTTTCATATATATTTCAAAAGGATACATTCATCTTAAATAAACAGGCTCACATATTCTTATCTCACGCACCAAATGAATCAATAGATGAACCATTATATCAAAAAATGTGGGTGGGAAATACATTTCTAGTTGACAAAGAATAATATTTGCTTTATTCTCCAACAAATCTAACAAATTTGGATCAACAACTTTGCTACAAATGGATTTAAAGAAATTACATAACCTGATGATTGTCTTTATAACATCTTTCGGTAATATACCACGCACTGATACTGGTAGAATTTGTTGCATCAACACATGGAAGTCATGAGATTTCATACCTATTAATTTACAATCCTTCAATGACACAAAATTATTCACATTTGAAGAAACACCGCTGGGTAATTTAATACCATGAAGACACTGACAAAAATTCATCTTTTCAATATTGCTTAATGTGTGACAAGATGGAGGTAAATATGTTCTGTTTCCTTCCACAATGGGAGCTAACTCCAAACGTATTCTCATTAATATCAAGTCCAATATAGCATGTAATCCATCTTTTGTCTTTCCTTTTATGCCTAACAAAGTTCCAATCAAACTATCACATATGTTTTTCTCAACATGCATAACATCAATGTTATGTTTTATCTCTAAAAATATCCAATAAGGTAGTTCGAAAAAATAGACTGCTTCTTCCAGATATGTTTTTGAAAACCAGAAATTTTTCTCTTTCCAAATGTTGAATCAATATCTTTCACTCTGTCATAATATTCTTCAGCTGACAATGGTCGAGGGGGGAGGTTTTATTCTTGTAAACCGTTAAATGCTTTTTTCAATCTATGATAAGGATGATCAATTCGCAAAAATGTTCGATGTCCCATGTACACTGTCTTTCTTCCATTCTGTAATTGATAATATGAATTTTGTTCTTCACAAATTGGACATGCTTTATGTCCCTTAACACCATATCCAGATAAGTTTCCATATGCAGGAAAGTCGTTTATAGTGAACATTATCATAGCACGCAAAAGAATATACTCTTTCTTGTATGCATCTAAAACTTTTACACCTTCCTCCCGTAGCAGTTTCAAATCATCAATCAATGGTGTAAGATACACATCAATATCATTTCTTGGTTGTTTTGGTCCAGAAATCATCAATCTCATCATAACATATTTTTTATTCATATATAGATGTGGGGACAAGTTGTAAAGTACCAGCAAAACAGGCCATGAACTATGTTGGATACTGAGGCTCCGATATGGATTTATTCCATCAGTACACAATCCCATTCTGAGATTTCTAACTTCACTTCCAAAATCATGAATTTTTTTATCAAAACTCTTCCACTGTGGTGAATCGGCAGGGTGACGTAAGTTACCATCAGAGATATGCTCATCTGAATGCCATCTTAACCTTTTTGCATCAATTGAATTTGCAAATAGATGCTTCAAATGAGGAATAATTGGAAGGTACCAAATTGCTTTAGCTAGAGTTTTGATTCTGGTACCTAAAAATAAATCAGAATTGAATTATCAGAATTGTATGCAAAAAATATTGGATGATATCATTGGAAAGTAAAAAATTGATTTTTCATAACATTAGATGACGTCACTTGAGAATGAATCTGAGTTGACTTTCTCATCCATCTTATAGCACGATATCCCACATGTAGGACAACTTGATAAATGTTCATTTTCTTTCCTATACAGTACACAATCATTGGGGAAAGCATGTATCTTTTTATACCCCAATCCTATTGGGCATAATATTTTCTTCGCCTCATAATTTGAATCTGGAAGCCCATTGCCTTCTGGAAGTATCTCTTTTAAAAGCTCAAGTAAACTGGAGAAACTTTTATCACTCCACCCATTTTTTGCTTTTAAGTTAACTAATCTCAAAACTGCTAATAACACTGTATATTTACTGCAACATGGGATTAATGGTTTCTTAAAATCTCCATACAATCATTCAATAGTTGGTGTTTTTTCGATGGTTTCAACACCTAAATCATGAATTAATTCTTCAATACGATCCTATACCTCATTATGAATATCTTCATCAACATTGGATGTTGAATTTTCAGTTCTTTCACCATACAAGATCCAACATGTATAATTAAGGATAAAACCATAACAAATGAGATGATCCTTGATTTCTATGGAGTTTAAATTTCTCATATTTACACACTTCACACATGGAAAGAAAATCAAATCAATATTTTGAAGATGTCGTTCAGAAAATTCCAAAAAATTATCAACTCCTTTTTCATATTCACTAGTGGTTCTTCGTAAATAAATCCAATTACAATCCATTAATACCTGATATCACAATATAATTGATGAATATATTAAAACATATAAACATTTAAATATCTATCAGATAAATTGTAAACAAAAACATATTTAATAAAAACTATTGATAATCAGATAAAAGACATCAGATATGAAACACGTTTACAAATAGGGTAAACAGTTTATTTTCATATTATATACATGTGTGTTATATTGATATTATAATTTAATTATAATATCATTATTTTAAAATTTATTAGTTCATTTTACATAGTTGCAATATTTCGATGTTTCATGTGTCAAAAATATTGAAGAGTACATTAATTTAAAGGATGAAATAAGTGAAATGTGGGAGTACATGGAAATATGTATAAATTATTGACTATTTTGTGGTATGATCTATACCTATGTACTAACAAATACAAGTATCGAGATTAATACGAAGGTGAATATAGTAGCAGTTATAGATAGAGGATGAACCAATTATAGGGTTTAGTGATGCAGATGATGTTATTCGAGAGGATGGATGGACATTGCGGAAAAAATGAGAATGAGAATTTGGGAGGTAGATCTGAAGGGAACACGGTAATTAATTCAATTATGGAAATGAAGGTGGCAATGAGAATGAAGGAGGAAACATGAATGTTGAGTTAAAGGTTGGTAGGGGGAAGGTAGAGTCCCAGTGGGAGGTGGGTATGTAGTGGAGAGGCTCGGAAAGGGATCGGGAGGGAGAGGTAGAGAGGTGGTGAGGTGGAGAGTATGGATAGGTGGAGAGGTGGGATTAGGGAGGAGGGTCGGGATGGGGCAATTTTCCTAGGAGAGAATGATCAACAAGGATACAAGCTATAGCCAATCGAGCTACCCATAGAGGCAACCATGTAGCGGAGAATCAATATTGTGGTTACACTATTATAGAGAATTCACATCCTATAGAATACATAATAGATTATACTAAATACATTGAAATAGCTCTTACAATAATTAAAAATTTACTCTTGTTATCAGTTTCATATTTAATTATATGATTAATTAAATATCAATTTTAATGTTCTAGATATGTAGTCAAAGGAATCAATGTTTCTTTAATTTGAGTCCTTATAATGTCAACAATGTTGTAATACAAAACACCATCAACTAAACAATACATTCATACAATGTATAAAAAAAATAAACCAACAAAGAATTAATAAATGTTGGTGTGAAATGAAGGACACAGACATGGGTAGTTAATTATTAATAAATATCAATTCTTTATTGAAAGTAAAAAATATAATTGGTTGTTTTAAAATGTAAAATATCAATCAAAATGGGTATAATGTAATTTTATAACTTCAATCACATTTAATTCAAAGTCACTGATGAAATAAAATATTCACATGTTAATCCCAGATAACACAACATGACTAAAATGATAAATATAGATACAAAAAAACAAGACAAACTACAACCAAACCACACTAAGTTTATCAATAAATAACACAATAAAATTATTTTCTTGAAGAATAATTAATTAAAATGGAAATGGAATTAAAATTATAGTACTTCATAATGTAATGAAACATCATTTTAAACTAAAATAATGATAATAAAAACAAAAAATTTGAATTTTAACCCAAATGGAGATGTTAAATCCAAACATCACTCTGTATAATGACTTCTAAAAACAAACACTACAAAATCTATACCAACAATGATAATACAAACCAAAAATAATGATAAACAACAACTAAAATCAAACCAATAATGATAATCTCCCAAAATAGGGTTATTGAAGAAGAAATAAACAATGGGAGATGAAACAAGAGATAAAAAAGAAGAACGCATACCCGAAATCGTGCAAACGGCAAAAAAACCTTCAACAATGGCCTTCCAAGATCACAAATGAGCTTCGAAAGTCGTCGGGAGTCCAAAGCGCCACAGCGGAAATCGATTTCGACGATCAAACAAAATGAGGGTTTTGTTCCCTGAATAATTTTAAATGACTTTCGGCATCGGTTTTGGAGAAAATCGACACCGAAAAGGTATCTTATGGCGTCAGTTTTTAGAAAAACCGACACAAATTTTTTATTTTTTATTTATTTTCGGCGTCGGTTTTCCTCAAAACCGACGCCAAAAATTTGTTTATTATTATTATCGGTGTCAGTTTTCTTTAAAACTGACGCCGAATTATTTTTTAAAAAATTTTGTGCGTCAGTTTCATGAAAACCAACACAAAATATCATCAGATAATTGTTTTTGGCGTCGGTTTTACTAAAAACCGACACCATAAATTTTCCTCACATACTATTTGCGTCTGTTTTAAAAAAAATGATGTTATTACGACGACGTTAAATCCCGTATTTCCACTAGTGAATTATTCCCTTTCAATGAGTTATTTAGCACTTTTAGTTATTGTTTTTAATTTATTTAATTATTTATATGGATACTTGGTGTTTTGGGATGTTCAAGATGTTCAGGGAGTTTGGGGTGGGTGTAGGGTACTTGTTAGGCGAGGGAGTTTGAAGGGTGAGATGAGGGATTAGTTTATATCTAATTATTGTTTATGTCTTGTTTATATATGATGATTAATTTTTGGTGTGGAAATCTAACCTATGGAAGGGTCATGCTAAAATTATGGCAGAATTATACTATTGTCCATACTTTGATTTAAGAGGAAAATTTTCCCCAATTATTTTTTGTGATGCCTTTTATTCTTGTTGTCATCTTGGTGGGATTAGAGATTTCCCTCAGGTACATCGTGGTCTATATTTGGCATCTAATAAATGGATGAATTGGAATGGTTTGTGGAACATATTATCATATTTTTAGTTATTTAGAGTGCCTAAGTTTTAAAGGGAACCTTTTTTATTTAGGAAGTAAGGGTAACATGGAGTTAGGTTTCGAAACTCAAGTGGTATACATAGGAGAGAGTGTCATGAGATCTTTTAAATTTGGAGCCTCGAGTCTCTAGGGAAGTATGATATTGAGTCTTGAATTTTGATTTTGATTTTTATTGGTCTGATGTGTTTGATATGAAAATAATTTTGGATTCCCAATGATTTTCAAGTGACTTTGGTGTTTTCTTGATCTTGGGGTGATGGTAGATGAATAACTGGAGCTACATGGCTACACCCCATGGTCT
The DNA here is from genome assembly GCA_963277665.1 of Viscum album. Taxonomy (NCBI): domain Eukaryota; kingdom Viridiplantae; phylum Streptophyta; class Magnoliopsida; order Santalales; family Viscaceae; genus Viscum; species Viscum album. Next base: position 1,778,366,722 of record OY728131.1, on the reverse strand, counting down.
TTCCAACCATATAAAGGCCGTGAAGATGCTTCAATGGATTATTCTAAACCCAAAATAACTTTTATATTCCATTTCATGTTTGATGTCATCCTATTTTAATTCTAAAATTTCTCCTAAAGTGAATTATCACTTTTTAGGGGAATTACAAATGATTTTAGTTTTTTATAATGTCATTTGGATGATTTTTATGTGGCCTTTTATGTAATTCTTTAGTTTTAATTGAAAATTTTAAATGTTATTTTTTTTTGTGAAAATTGGTTTTCATATTTTCTAAGAAATTATCTGTTTTAAAATTGTTCTTAGTAGGTTATTTAAAAGGTGTCTTTGTCTCTTAAAGGACGTTTTAAAAAGTTTTCTATTTTATTATGGATTTTGAGAAAAATGTTTTGGAAATAAATTATATATTTATAGAAATGTTTTAAAATGAACCTGTCTTATTTAAAAATGAATTTAAATGTTAATAAAATTCTGATATGGTTTTATTTTATTTTTGAATTTAGTGGGGTATTTAAAAACTCATCATTAAAAATTGGTTATTTGAGTTTTATAATGTGTGAATGAAATTTTTTGATTTAGTAATTTAGGTTCTTGAATTTTTCCCTTTATGAAGAGTCCATTAGCTGTGTGTTGTGAGACATGAATTAAGTGTATTCTTGACTCATTTTATTTCATATCTTTATTTGAGAATGTTCAATTAAAATATTATAAGGAATGACTCTTAGGATGATCCCCTTGGTGGGTTCATTAATGTTTAGAAGATATTTCTTCTATTCTGGTTTCTTCCCAGACTCTAAATAGAGTGGTGGAATCAGAACCTTTCTGCTCTAAAGCCCTGTAATACAATTTTTTTGGTGGTTGAGCCTTGGGAATCTAGTGGATAGTTCTTTTATAGATGGTGATGGATGTTTTTTCCCTTGGAATTCCTCATTATTTTTGTATATCCTTTTTGAGTTGTGTTGTTTTGTTGAGGATCTTAAGGTAATTTTTGAGCGGGATGCTTCTTTTGGGGTGTTTTTGATTGATTCTTGTGAAATAGTGGTTTAGACTTATCAAGGTTTGGTTTTCCTATATTTTCTATTTGGATTGAATTTTGGAATACCTTGGGAAGATATGATCTGGTATATAGAACTAATATTTATTTGGTGATAACTTAAGCATGTTGGATTTTTGGGGGGTTTCCCTAGGATGGTACCCATGTGGTTGATGTCCCAATATAACCACATAGAACATAATGACCTGGATCTAAATCTCATGTCTGTTTTTGTTGAGGCTTTTTGTGGGTATAATTTCATTTTAGGATATTTGTTTTGGTTCCTTGGTGGATTTTGAATCTTATGATGGGTTTAGGATTCTTGAGCTATTGGGGGAATATAGGTTCTTAGTGGCATCTTGAGGTTTGTACCGTAGTTGTTTTTATCCATTTTAGAAGAATTCAAAATGATGGGGAGACCTAAGTTAGGCATCCATTTTTTATGACTTATCCAAAAAGTTATGGTAGTTAGATTAGGTCATATAGAACTTAAAAATATCTTATGGTTTTGGGAGACCGATTTGGTCATTTTAGGGATTTTGAGTTACGTAGTTTTGCTGATGGATCTTGTTGAGTGTTTCTTTTCTGATTTTCTCTCTCCCTAGTTTTTCCCCACCCTTCCCACCTCATGAATTATAGTGGACTAACTTCTTTATTTCAATTCCTTATACTTTAACTAAAGACTTTCTGAGGGTATAAAGTGACATGATGGAGATAATTTTCACACCCATATATAACTAGGGTATTTTATTTTATTTTATTTTTATTAATTTAATTTATTTTAAGTTTCATTAATTTTAGAGTTTTAATTTAAAATTTTTAAACCTTTTTAAGTGTCATGCAGTTAGCCAACATGGTTTGGAAAATCATATGGAAACCATGTTTCTAGCATGGTAACCACATGGTTATCCAACTGTTTGTGATTTTAGTGGTAAACATGTGATAAAATTTGGTCTATGCAGTGAGTGCCACATGGTTACAACATAGTTTGGCAAACTGTGCGGGTTGCCTGATTTTTTATGTTTTTCTTTTTCTTTTTATTGTTTTTTGTTTTTTTATTTTTTCTTTACCACACATCATGCCCTATCCTCCTAGTTGATCCCCTCACATGACCTTCCCTCTCCTGATCTCTCTCCCTTATTTGACGATTCTTATTAGTTTCTTCAAGATTATTAGAAAAAATCCAATGTGAGTCATCCTCTTTCCTCCTCTCTCCCTCTTTCTTCATTTTCTACACCTCCTTTAATGTGTTACATTTAGACAAACCTTAAGGTTTATATCTGACTAATTTTTGGTTTCTCTCTTTCTCCCAAGGTGTGTGGTCTTTGTTTTAGGTCCCCTCCAACATAGATTAAATGATTTGGACCTTCCACTATTGATTCAAGATAGGTTTATCCATGTCTGAACCTTTTAATTTTTAGAACCATAATTTAATAGTGTTTTTAAGTTATATTTTAATTATTTCTTGATAGTATTAATTATATTAATTACACTTATAAATATAAAATTGTATTTTCATTGGTTTCCTTTGAAAGTGAGGGGTTTTCCTATTTTAAATTCTAGTTTAAATTTGGTTTTACTTAGCCATAACTGTCAATTTTTGTTTCAATGCCTGATAGACTCTTCTAAATATCATATGAAGTTATTAAAATTGTTTTGATCCTTAAAATAATTTTTATAAATATTTTTACTTGGAATTTCAATTGGTACTTAAAATTTCAAGTATTGATAAATTATTTAAAGGTTAACTTTAAATAAAAATTGAGTCTTAAAATTGTTTTGAACCCATTTGGTTCATTAGAAAAATTAAAAAAAATGGTTTTTGGGATTTGAAATATTTTTTTTATAAAAGGAGGGGTTGATTTCTTAAATGGATTTCAAAGGGTGATTTCAGATGTTATATTTTTGGGAAATTTTTTATAGTGGTTTTGGGTTTTTTAAATGTTGGAATTGGAATACCATGTAAATTTTCATTAAGTCCCATTTGACACCTTTAAGTCGCTTATAAAATGCACGTGTGTGTATTTGAGGACCTCTTGAGCCCCATTGTTTTTTATTGTTATAAATGGTGGTCCATGGGAAATATTGTGTATTTTGTATGATGTGATGGATGTGTGAATGAGGTCTTTTTATTAAAGGGAGTTGTGGGTGAGGGTGAGTTATTTTTTCCATGCAACGCTTGCATTATTCATTATTTTCACCTATTCTTATCTTTAACTGTAGTGATTTTTTTTCTCACTCTTGATTTATTTTGGTTATGGAGACCAAGGTTCAAGGTTTGGAAAACTTAGAAGGGATGAGATCCCTTTCCACTAGTTATGCTAGTGAAGTAAGTTTATCTTGCCTTCCAATACCCAATGATATGATACTATATCCCATTATTTTTGGGAATGACCCTTATTAGAAATGTTAGTCTTGGTTACCTAGCCTTAGTAACCATAGGGTAGAGTCCATGAAACTCATTCCTTGATTGGTAGATCGATATAGGGGGAACTATTTATTCTTTAGACTAACTTACTTTCTTGATATGTATAGAACCTATTATTGGATGATTTTATTTTCTTATTTTATCTATGATATGATTCTTACTTTATTGATCTTTTAATTTCTGTAGTGTGTATTTGTTTTTCTAAAGAGTTTTAAGAAATAGTTTTAAGGGAGCATTTGAAATGAAATAAGGGGTCATTTCATCTGGCATCTGTGAATCCTAAATAAATGTTTTTAAGTGATTATTTTCATTTAAGATAAATAAATAAGAATGTTTTTTAAACTATTTTGAGTTTTTATTGGTTTTAAATATAATTAAGTAATATTTTTTTCTATTCTTATTTTCAAACTTGCTTAAAATGAATCTTTAATTAAAAGTTAGGCATGTGGAAAGGCGGGTGGTGTCTTAATGATTAATTTTATGCTCTTGCCTATATTAATTTCCATTTTTATGCTCTTATTTAGTTCTTGTTTACTATTGGTGTGAATTAGACATAAGGTATGGTTAGTGATCCTTGGGGATTTAAGGTTAGTGTTATTTTTGTTTTAATTATCTCATTTGGATTGTGGTTCCTATTACTTGATTTATAAGACTTGGAATTATTTTCATAGAATGTATAGCCAAGTACACTATTTAAATGAGTTATTTAACACTTTTAGATATGGTTATGAGTAGATTACATTATTTATGTGAAGACTGGGTGTTTTGGGATCTGTGGTATGTTCAAGGAGTTTGGGGGTGAGCGGATGGTGCTGGATAGGTGAGGGAGTTTGGAGGATGAGTTGAGGGATTAGTTTATGTATAATGTTTGTTTATGATCTTTTTGTATCCATTGATTAATTTTTATCATGGTTTTATGACTTGTGGATGGGTCATACTAAAATTATAATGGAATTTTGTTATTGTTCATACTTTTATTTAAGGGAGAAATCATTCCCAATAATAATTTATGATGCCTTTGATGCGTTTTGTAAACCCGAGGGGATTGGGGATGCCCCTTGGGTATGTCATAGGACATCTTGGACATTTGGTGGATGGATGAATTGAGTTGGTATATGATTATTATAACTACCATAAGTGGTTTGATGACATTACATATTTGAAGTGCTCATTGAATTTTATCAATATTTATAAAATAGTGCATCATCAAATGATATTATCTTAAATAATATATCTATTTATAAATTATTGTTCATATAAAAACAATATCAAAGAAACAAATTATTAGTATTTATCATGTACTTATAGATTATTAATATTATATTATGTCGATTTTATCCCCCTAAAGTGGATGTTATTATTCTTATAGTTCATAGATGAGATGATAGAATTATATAGCTTTGATAATCCAATATATCTTATGAAAATGATTTTACCACCATAGTGGTTAAACAATGATCATCATAGATAAATAAAATTAGTATTTTTATACTATATGATCACTATTAATAAATACCACTACATATTATGCTTTATTCAACATTGCCTTTTATAAGTTCTAGCTAAAAGTACTAATAAAAGTAGACTTTTAGCAGCCCTAATTAGAAGTGCTAATAAAGGTAGACTTTTATCAATGCTAATAAATGTACAATATTTATCAATGATTTTTTAGTGCCAATATAGAATGCATTTTATTATCACTAAAATTGCATTATTAAAAGGAATTTTGAATAATTTAATTTATTTATCATATTTATATATTTTTAAATGTGATTTATATAGAAATAAGTATATATTTTTATAAATACTATATAAATATATTTATTAATAGTTATTTATAATTATAAGCACTATTATATATAACAATTAACCAGGTGGAAAGAATATACAAGATAAAGGGTGTTGTCGCTCATATCTTATACAGGTTGGGGCAATAAACAATGACCCATCCCATCACACTTGAGGTTTATACCCACCTGGTATATCTTTCATGAATCTATTCACACACACACACACACACATAAGTAATTGATAAAATATTATAATTTTAGTAATTTCACTACTTAGTAATGTACATTTTAAATCTTTTTTTGAAAAATTTATACATATAATAAAATAATAATATTTTTAATTATAATTAAAAATTATAAGTTTTAATAATTAATTATATATATATATATAATTAAAAAATACACACATTTATAATTAAAAATAATTATAATAATATATATCTATATATAAAATTTAAATATATTTAAATATAATTATCAAAATTGTTATATTTAATTTTATAGTTTTATAATTATTTATATATCATGAAAAAATGCATGCATAATATTACCATTCATGCATTTTTATCAACAATATATTTTTAAAACATTTATTCATTTATATAGAAAATAATATTTTTAATTATAAGAAATACATATAGTGATACATTTATTAATAAAACATTTCTATAATGTTAATATATTTATCATAGTATCTATTCATTTTTAATACATTCAATATAATTATTTTTTTTAGTTATTTATCATATTTTTTTAATTTATTCATATTCATTTATTAAATTTTTAATCTTTTGTAATATACTAATTTTTAATATTTATTATTTTTTTTAATATTGTTGGAATTTATTTATTTTCTAATATTTATTTATACATATTTTATTATTAGGTTCTAATATTTTAAATATATTTGTAATTTATATGATTAATAGTAATATTTATTTTTAATAATTTTATAATTTAAATAGCAAATATAATTCTTTTTTAATAATAATGTTATTTATATAAATAATATTATTTATGTATTCATTTTTATTCATTTATTTTTTTCATTTCATGTAATTAATGTTATAAATTCACTTTTTTTAATTTTATTTATTCATTTTCAATATTATTTCATATAATATTATTTATTATTAATTTTTAATGTTTTTGAAATTTATTCATTTTTTAATATTTATTTACTATGTTTTAATATTTTCAATATGTTTGTTATTTATATGATTTATATTTTTTCATTTTTATTTATTAATTTTTAATTTTTTTAATATGTTTTGAGTTTATATTATTAATTTATTTAAATTGGTATTTTTAATAATTTTGTAATTTAAATAATTAATATAATTCATTTTCAATAAATTTGTTATTTATATAATTAATTTTATTTATTTATTCATTTTTAGTCATTTTTTATTTTTTTTGTAATTTATGTAATTAAAGTTATGAATTCAATTTTTTTAAATATTTTTTTAATTTAATCAATTTTGTTTATTAATTTTTAATAATTTTTGAATTTATTCAATTTTTAATATTTATTAATTTATATTCATATTTAAGTCTTAATATTTTCAATATGTTTTTAATTTATATGGTTAATATTTTTTTATTAAGATTTTATTTTTTTTAATATATTTTAAATTTATATTATTAATTTATTTAAATTAATTTTTAATATTTTTATAATTTAAATAGTTAATATAATTTATTTTTAATAATTTTGTTATTAATAAAATTAATATTATTTTTTTATTCATTTTTATTCATTTTTGTATGTTTTTGTCACTGTTAGATTACACGATGAAAAGGTTTTTGGTTTATCAATGCTCAAAAGTAATGAAAAAACATTATTTATTAGTGATTATTTTTTAGCACTGATAAAATGAGATTTTATCTGTACTTTTAAGTTAGTGCTAATAAATCCCTCCCCCATTTTCAAAAAAGAACCGTAGCAGATCACTTCTTCCTCATGCTGCATTCTAGATCTTGTGAAACTAAAGCTCTGATGCAGTTGAAGTCGATTTGTTTAGACAAATTGAACCTTAAAACCGATGGTATAAATTCAGAACTTTTTTTAAGGATTCTCAGTCAATTTTTCATTTTTTTTCACATTTTTTTGAGTTTATCTTTTTTTCTTCTTCTATAGAATCAGAAATAATTTTTTGGACAAATTAAACCTCAAAACCAAAGGTATGATATTCTGGACTTATATTAAGGATTTTCAGTCAATCTTTCATGTGTTTTTCGTGATTTTTTGAGTTTGTATTCCCCTATTCACTTGTAATGGCTCTTCCTCTATGTGTTCCTCTGTAAACTATTTTTTACATTATAATTGCCTATTTTTTGTATGAATCAACCCTTTTAGGGTGCTTTCCATTTTGGTTCGTCGATCTTACTAGATTCTGTCGACTTTTGGGTTTTTATTTCTCTTTGTATATATAAATATAGACTACAGATATGGATTTACAAAAAAATAATTTAAAAAATTATGATTTGATATTAATTTAAAATTTAAATGGGTTTTGTTGGAATGAAAATGGTTTGATCTTCAAACAATAAATTTTATTATTTGATATTAAAATGGTTTGATCTTACAGTTTTTGAAGACTTTCCCAAAGGGATTTGCTGCTTCATAGTATTTAGAATCTGATTATCCTAAGGAATTTGATTTTTTTCAAAAAAAAAAAATTTTTTTCTATGGAATCATTGAGGATTCTCCAGTTTCAAATACACATTATCACCCTCCTTATTTTTGTACTATCATCCAAGCCTCATTCTAAGTATAATACTCTATTTTTTAATTACATATTCATGACATTACTGTAACTTGTAACACTATGTATGACGAATTTATAGAAATTAAAATAATTTTGGATAAACTCATATTAAAATTTAACATCAATCATATCTCTTTTAGAAATAAGAATTTTTTTTGTGGTATGGTTGAATATCTACATCAACAAGAACTCCTATATAATACTTTTATTTTCATTCAATTGTTTTTTCATCCATCTTCAAGGGTGATCCTATATAAAAAATGACATTATTTAAAACTCAAGGATTCCAAAACACCCAACCAGGTCCATGAATCCTCAATTATACTTGAGAATTAGTATGGTTATGTATATAAGGATAAAAGTTGATTTTCAATCCAAAATCCTTGAAACCCCTTGGCTGAGGTTATACAATCCATATTTCTAAGAAATAAATTATCATCAGCTGATTGAAAGACGAGATTATCATAACCTTTATATATTAGGATTATCTTCAAGTATTCTATGACCTAAATACATAAAAATTTAAACATAAATTCTATAAGGAATCATGAATTTTCTCCCGTTGATAAAATCTGGAAACTGATCAATGAATATTTAAAAGCCTCTAATATCTCTTTAATTTACTCAAGATTTATGATAACCATGATCCTATTGATGTGATCCTATCATAGCACACTAACCATTCACTTTATTTTTGTATAATAAGCATAGAATATACCTATCTTGAGTATATCTTCTAAATCAAACTGTTAATCACATCCTACATTTCATACAACACCAAAATCACTTAAATATTACATATGTAAAACAAGTTTGAAGAAGGTAGATACAAATGATTTAATAGTATAGGAAGGTGGACTGTGAACAATAAAAAAAATAATCAATCAATATTGTTTGTCTCATTAAATGATAAATGAAAAATATTCACATTATATCATCACATTGTTCATCAAGTTACCTACTTCACACTAGGAAATAAATCCATACCAAGAGAGAAGACTTAAATATTTCCAAAAAATAGGCTTTGTTATATATATATATTTTTCATTGTATTATAAAAAATAGGTTTTATATATATTCTTTTATATAATTTACATATGTATGTATTAGAATTTATAATTTATTTTTTAAAGTTATACTTTATATAATTTACAGATATAGAAAATGAAACATTATATGCATACACGGTGCATACATATTTATTTTTTTGTATAATATGAATATGATTAAAAAATAGATGGATGATAATCATATGAAAAACAAGTTTGAGTATGGGTTTAAATATTTCAACAATTTTGCAATAGAGAATGTATATAACCCTTTTCAAATCCTTTTTCCATGTTTACATTGTTTTTATTTAAGAAAGAATAGTCTGGAGGAGTTGGAAGTACATTTGATATGTCATGGAATAGATTAAATCTATTAAAAATGGACTAACACGGGGAAGAATTGAATATAGATACTAACTGAGATGATACTAAAATTTATAGATCACATGATATAATTACAATTGTAAATGATAATGGAGATCACATTGAACAAATGAAAATGGAAGTTAAAGATAACCATGTAAATTTTTTAAAGTTGTTTGATAAGTAATTTTTTTTCAAAGAGACCATTGTATACTGGTTGTACTAAATATATAGTATTGTCATCCATATTAAAGATATTTAATTTTAAAGATGATAATGGATGGAGTGACATAGGCTTTATAGTACTACTTGGTCTCCTAAATTATATGCTACCAAACGAAAATGTGCTTCCTTGTTGAACATATGATGTTAAAAAAATATTGTGTTCAATGGGTATGATATTTGAAAGAATACATGTATATCCAAATGACTATATATTATTTCACAATGATTACGAATCACTTAACAAATTCCCTATGCGTCTCATGAATCTATACAAGAAATGTGAATCAAGTACTTTTAAATTTATATGGTACTTTCCAATCATTACAAGGATTAGATGACTATATGGATGCGAGGAGACCACTAGAAAATTTATGTGACATGCATATACAAGAATTCAAGATGTGAAACTATGTTACCTAGTAGACTCACCTTAATAGAAGAAGATTGATCATGCATTTCCTAAATTTAGAGACATAATGAGAAACCTCTGACTTGCGCTATTTGTAGATGGAGTGAATCCTTTTGGTGTAAAAATTAGTACCTATAGTACATGACCAGTTATGTTGGTAAATTATAACATTCCATTGTGGTAATGCATAAATCACAAATACATTATATAATCTTTTCTTATATTTGAACCCAAAAAACCTGGTAATGATATTATTATTTTTGGATCCATTGATTGAAGATATTAAATTGATGTGGGATACATGTGTTACATTGTATGATGCTCATAGAAGTGAAGATTCCAAATTGAGAGCTATATTTTATGAGATAATAAATGAATTTCCTGATTATGGAATTTTTTTAGGATATAAAATTAAAAGAATGTTGGGGTGTCTCATTTGTGAAGAAGAAACACAATCAGTTAGGTTGAAACATTCCTCAAAGTGTATGTTTTCATGAAATTATAAATTTTTACCATGATGAAATAAATACTGATCCTAGATAAAAAAATTCAATGTGAATATAGAAATAGGCAAAACACCATCTCCATTAACATGTGATAAAAAATTCAAGAAAGTAAATGATATTTTTATTGTTTTTAGTAAACCTTGTTTGAAAAAAGTTATAAAAATATATTTTAAAAAGTGAGTTTTTTTTAATTTTCCTATTGGAATTATTTTTATGGTAGAAATTTTCTTGATGACATGAACAAAGAAAAAAATGAATGTGATAGGGTTATTGTCACATTACTAAATATACCTAACAAAACAAAGAATAACATTAATTTTAGGTGAGAATAGAATGATATAAGATCTAGAGGGGGGTGAACAGACCATATTAAAGTTTTAAATTAATGGATTAATTATCAAAGTTAATTATTAGAGTTAATTATAAGAGTTAGTTAGAAGTGGAAATAAAAGAATGAAAATAAGGATTTTTATACAACTTTAGTCCAAAGTGGACTTAGTCTAGTCTTATACCTCTCTAATCGATGAGAGATATATGTGCACTACCTGATTTTTAAAGTGGTATTTATAAACCTATTACAAACTACTTTTTCTAGTGAAATAATAAACAGACACCTGAATTGTTTATGGAGAGTCACAACCCAATCAAAACTATGACTTTAGATATCAGGAGTCACAACCCAAATGGTCATGAATTTACAATTAAGGATTCATAACCTGATAAACCTAAATTTATATACAATGTGTCACAACTCTCATATCTTTAATTTAGAATTTGGGAGTCACAACCCAATTATTGAAAATTATTTTGTATGTAAAAACACAAACACAAAAATAGTGTGTATGTGAAATATGGGAAGAAGTGTTACAGACTTAAGAAAACTAGAAAAAATATATAGAAGAAGAATAAAACATAGGTACCGGTTTTTGAGTGTTTGATCAAATTTATCATCTCATCAAGGAAGAATATTTCAAATATATTTTTTTGTCCCTTGAGATATCATCCAGAAGTCGTAAAAACAATGTACAGGATCACTTGATGGTTTATAGAGTATGGACACTTTTTATCTATTTAAGTCGTATATAATCATCGTATCATAATTATATATCTCTTTATATTTTTTCAAGTCATCCTCATTTCCTTTACATAAAAATATATATGGACGACACACTCAATCAAACTATTACAAAAATTCAAAATAATAATAATGAAATATCAGAGAGTGAGAGAGAGATAAATATTATCATTGCACAATAATCACTCAACTCATGACCAGTAATTAAAAAAATAAATAATAATTCAAACTAATTTTAAATGATCTGATCAATTAGTATAAAATAATTCCATAGTAATAGTTTAATAAAAAATCCCATGAAAATATAAGTCTTGAATTTGAAAATATGAAATTCAAAAATATTCCCTTTAAAATGTGCAGTAAATATGTGGAGAAATTAAAAACTTAATAAAAACACATTAATTATATTAAAAAAATTAATGAGTTTAATATCATGTATTATTAATTTATAAACAATAAAATAAATGAAAACAACTTAAAATAATAACAACAATTTTTGAGTATTCAAGGTGTATGTTTTATGAGAGAATATGAAATAATCTATGATATAAAAAAAACATGTTTAAAATAATGAAAATCACTTAGCATAGGTTCTACATAATTAATATGAATTTATAATTTCATTATAAAAATTTAAACAAATTAAATTAACCTAAAAAAAATCAAAAAATGAAATAAAACGTAAAATAGAGGATGTTTCCAAAAATTAGAAATTTCATTAAATCAGATAGAAAAAAAAATCACATATGAGTTTTTTTTCATGAAGTAATTTTTCTCTAGGTAACCAAATTTATCACCTATGAGAGTCAATGTAAGTTATTTTCTTTGTAATTGTTCCATGTAAGGTAAATCGATGTAGGTGATTTATCATGTAAGGGAATTTCATGTATCCAAATTCCTCAGGTGGGAGTTTTTCTCTATATATGCGATTTAGCCAGATAAGGGAATTTTATTTATGAGATTCAGGTATGGGATAAACATAGGGAATTCTATGTAGGTGATTCATGTAAGAAATTCATCATGTAAGATATTTTCTCACGTATCCAAATTTATCATGTAAGAAAATTCCACTAGGTAAGGGGATTCCTCACATATCTGAAAATGAAAAAATGTAAACAAATTTATTTGTTAATATTTATAGTTAAGAAAGACATATATAAATAAATAATTAGCTTTGGTTTTTTAAATTATATTTATAAAATTTTATTATATTTACAAATAATAAATAATCACCTTAATTGGATATTTATAACTCATGTTATCATAAACAATAGTAGAAAAATAGTTCTAAAAAACTACAGAAATCAGATAAAAAATATTTAGCGACTTTAGAACTAATTTAGTACATGAAAGAGATTAATTAAGAAGTTTAGGTCTTATAATGAAATTTAGGAAATTTTCTTATCTTTCCAAAAAACATAATCACTCAATTTTTACTTTTTATCTCAAGATATTGTCAAAATATAGAGGGAACTTGATTATGGAAATCGACTTTGTGGATTTTAGAATCAACTATGTGAATTTCATTTGGCCACGTGGATATACAAAATGGATACATGGTGAACAATATTTTTTCTACAAGGAATAGTATAAAACACATATAAATGATATATTAAGGTGCCAAATGATTTATTTAGTTTATAAACTCAAAATAAAACTCATAGAACTTATTATGAAAAATAAAAACATGAAATCTAAATAAATTTTAAGTAAATAAATATTATAATATGATCAAGATTAAGTATACTTTAATAAAAACCTAATTAAAATATATAAGATATATAATAAGATTAAAACATGAAATTGAACACAGTTAAACATTTGATAATATTAATAAAACATTATAGGAGTTGTAATTAATCAAAATAAAAAGACACGCAAGAACATGCACAAACAATCTCCCCCTTTCTTGGATTACAAAATCTAACATCAATAACCAAAATAACCCCCCCCATTTTGTAAATAAACTAAAAGAAATAAATTGTTAGAAAAACATTTAACAAACATCCATGATAATGTCATCCACTTTTAAAACATAGAATTAAATTTAGTGAGCATAATTTTTAAAACACTATTTGAGAATAAAAATAATGATAAATATTTACAAAATAATATTTTATGAAAACTAAAGGGTTAAATAGTAAGTTAACATCATATAGAATGTATGTGAAGTTTTAAAATAGTTATATAATAAACAAAAAATTTATATAAATTAAACGCAAGTAATCTAAAAAAATTCTAGATTTTACATATTACAGATAAATATGAAAATTTCAACATATAATCATACAAAAACTCCCCATAAACACATGAATATATAGAACTATTAATATTCCAACACTACAAGATTATATTTAAGTTTTTCAAACTTATAAAAGTCTAAATTATTTGAGAATATATCTGTAAGTTGATTTTTAATTTGGATAAACTATAAAACAATATCTTTCTTATTCACATGATCTCTAATAAAATGAAATCTAACATTAATATTCTTTGTTATAGAATGTTGTAAAGGATTATTAAAAATAGATATTGTAGATTTATTATCACAATAAATAGTCAATTTATCAAGATAAATTACAAAATCACATAAAGTTTTATTAATCTATAAAATTTGAGAACAACAACTAGTAGTAGAGATATACTTAGCTTCTGTAGTAAATAGAGAAAAAAATAATTGTTTCTTAAAAGACAAGGAAATTAAAAATTTTCCAAGAAAATTACACATACCTGACATAGTTTTTCTGTCAATTTTACTGCCTCTAAAATCAGAATCATAATATGATATTAAATAAAAATAATTTTACTTATAATAAAAAAACTAGGATTAAAAGTTCCTTTAATATATCTAATTATTATCTTCACAGATTTAAAATGACTCTATTTAGGATCAGCTTGAAATCTTACACATAAGAGAACACTAAACATGATATCAGGTCTAGATGTAGTTAAATAAAGTAATCTACCTATCATTCCTCTATAAACTTTAATATCAATAGATTTTCTAGATACATAAACATATAATTTAGAACTACTAATCATAGGAGTTTTTATAGACTTAGAAGAATCGTGACTAAACCTTTTAACTAACTATTTAGTATACTTAGATTGATTAAAAAAAATCCAATCTTTCCTTCAAGAAAATTGAAGTCCAAGAAATAAATTTATTTCTACTATTAAATTCAATTCAAACTCATATGAAATCAAAGTAAAAAAATCATTACCAATCATTTAACTAGAAGAACCAGAAACTATATCATCAATAAAAATTTTCACAATGAAATTATCATTAGATATTATTTTATTAAAAAGTGTATGATAAACATCGGCTTTCTTAAAAACATTATTTAATAAAAACAATGAAATCCTCTCATACCAAGAAAAAGGTGCTTGTTTGATACCATAAAATGCTTTAGATAATTTAAAAACACGATTAGGAAAATTTTAATTTTCAAAACTAGAGGGTTGAGAAATATAGACTTCTTAATTTATAAAACCATTTAATAAATCACTTTTTACATCCATTTTATATAATTTTAAACCTTGAAAACAAGGAAAATTTAATAAGATTCTAGTAGCCTCTAACTTAGAAACAGGTGAGAATGGATCTTCAAAGTCTATACATTTTTCTTTTTGAGAATTTGTCAAGATTCATTAAACTTGTTTCTAAAGATTCATTTAGTTTTGATAACCTTCTTGTTATAAATAAATTAAACTAAATACCAAAAATTATTTCAAAAAAATTTATTATGTTCATCTTGTATAGAAATACTCCGATTTGGATCATTTAAAACATCAATAATATTAGTGGGAATATGATAAAAAAATAAATTCAAAGTTAGAAATGAAATTTAAAGTATACCTTATTGTTTTCATACCAGAACCAACATTACCAATCACACTATCAATGAGATGGTATTTATGAATCCTCTATGATATAGGATCATATTTAGAATAATTTTCCTCCCCATTAATAGATACATTATCTAGATTTTTTTCTTCATGAAAATTGAAATCCCTGAAATCATCTTCAATATTTTCTAAAAAATATTTTTAAACATCAGAAGATTCATCAAAATTTATATATATACATTCTTCAATATTCATGGTATAATTATTATAAAATATATAATCTTTAATGTTAAAATATTAACCCAAAAATACCCCTTTAAAACTTTTAGAATCAGACTTATTTAAATTATATTTTGTATTTAAGATAAAAATTTTACAATAAAAAACTTTAAAATAACCAACCTTTAGTTTTCTACCATTACAAATTTTAAAAGGGATTTTATTATAAAAAGGTCTAAAATGTTATCTATTCAAAACATAGAATGAAATATTAATATATTCAGTTCAAAAATATTTTGTTAAACTATATTGATTAATCATAGTTCGAGTCATTTATTGAATAGTTATATTTTTCCATTCTACAATACCATTTTGTTAGGGTGTTCTCGGAGTAGAAAAATTATGAGCATAACCATGTTCTTCAAAAAAAAAATTCAAAATTAAAATTTCAAAATTAACTTATATTGTCTCTTCTAATAGAAAAAATTAAAAAAAATTTATATTTTGAAATAGATTACAAAAATAATTAAAACTATATAAGGTTTTATGATTATGAGACATGAAATAAACATATGTAAATCTACTAAAATCATCAAAAATGAAAAAAAATATTTCCTACTACTTAAAAAAGTAGTTTTAATTGAACCAAACAAATAAATATGTAATAATTCAAGAGTTCTAGAGGTAGAAACATAATTTCTATATTTGAAATTTTTCTTGTGCTTCTTACCTTTTAAGAACAAGTCACAAACAAAATCTTTACTTACCTTTAACTTGGGTAAATATAGAACTTGTCCATTCGTAGATGATTTGTGTATCATTCATAAATGAGAATTTACAAGCCTTCTATGGTAGAGAAGATCACCTTTTTCTATATCATTAAGAAAATTAACATTTTTATTAGACATTTCATAGAAATTAATAGAATAAATATTATCCTTATTATTAGCATAAAATATAAAAAAATCATTTTTAAAAGTGAAACACTTATTATCTTCAAATTTAACATACATAACATCATAACATAATTGTTAAATACTAATTAAGTTATGATTTAAACCTTCAACATAAAAACTTTATAAATTAAAACAACATTATAAATTCCTAGTTCACCAAATTACTTAACCTTACATTTAGAGTTATCTATAAAAGAGATAGAGTCTCCATCACATTTGGTATAAGAGTTAAAATTTGATAGGCTACTGATCATGTGCTAGGAACAACCACTATCTATATACCATATGTCATTCTTGAGACACCCAAGACATTTTACCTAAAAAAATCAATTACTTGGCTTTTTTTGCACCCATACTATTTTGGGTCCAACTGAGTTAGAAAAAGAATTCTTAAGTACACATATATATTTAAAAAATTTATTGTATGATAATATAGAGGATAGATTATTTGAAATAAAAGTTTTGGTAATGCCAAAAGATTTATTATATCTAAGATAATATTCATTAGCACAATTTCCTTTCATAAAACATTTAAAACATGTAACAGAAGAAACGTTTCTAGAAAAACATTTAATAAATGTAGTATTGTATAATTTATGAATCTATGGATTATAACTAAAACTACTTTATATTTTTTTTTATCAAAGATAACACATTTTCATATTTTTTATTTTACTTGAAAATAATTTGATAAAGAATATTTTAAACATGAAAATTCCTTTTTAATATTATTATTTTATTTTTAAACAGACTCAAAATTGTTGACCTTATTGTTTTAATGCTTATAAAATCATTATTATTGTGATAATTAATGAATCTTATGTTTTTTTATTTAGCCTTTTATATTATGAGATAGATTGGTGAAAATTTCATAAGTATGAGACTCCGCTAAGAAGACTAACCACAAAGGAGAAGTCTCACCGTCCTCAATGAGTCACCGCTGAGATGGAAATTTGGAAAAGTATGACACACTGCCAGTAATGTCTCACCGTCACTTTGAGACACCATCAAGGAAGTCATACCCACAAAATGAAAACTCATCTAAGTACTAGGATGACTCATCGTCAATATGAGTCACTTCCAGAATACAATTTTGAAAAAGTATGAGTCACCACCAGCCTAACACACCACAAGATCAAGACACCATTCCAATGTTACACCACCAGACATAAAAACCACTAGAAGTTTCACCATTGTATGTAAACACTACTAGTGTCACAATGCCAATGTCACACCGCTAAAGAGACACCATTCCAGGTATCACCACCACTATTCTCTTACTCATATTTTCAATTTAAATATTTATAATGGCTAGTTTATTTATTTTAATGTCATTGATTATTATAATGATTGTTCCTTTTGTAACGTCCTGGTTCCCGAAGCTGCCCCGAGGCGTCCCATACTCGGTTGGTCACCTGGGCTGAAGTGCATTTCCCTTAATGCCAGAGGCTGCCGACTAGCAGTGGGGGCCTTGCATGTAATAGTGGGGAAACTATGCCCTCATTGGCAGAGTAACATAGTGGAAGAGAAATAGATAACAATAGCAGAAGAAGTAATAATGGCATACAACAATAAACAATGGAAGACTGAAAGTAATAAGAAACTGGAGCAAATATATAGAGGATGCATGATACATATTACTAGGAATACAGCCAAACAAGTCACAATTCTGAAATACATAACTAAACCAAATTACAATAAGAACAAGTAAACATATCCTCAGCATCACAAGCCTCAGCTTGGTCCCATGCTCTCCAGATCCAAAGCAGTCAAGTACCTAAAGTAGAAGGGATCTTTACCTTATCTATACCTACAACAATATAATTAGTTTGGGCCCAAAAGCATGACCCAAACAGGGTGTGAGACTAAATCCCAGTAGGCAACCACCAAGAGATATATTCCTAATAGTCAGTAAATATATATGGCCGTAAATAAGTAAAAAGAAGCGGTAAACAAAGAAGTACCCAGTAGTAAACATTTCCATAGTTTCAAAGTATTCCATTCCACATATCAAGTAATAAGATAATCAAATCAGGCAACCCTCTGGAAAGTACTCTTAGCCTAACCCCTATGGTTCAACCAAAACAACACAAGAAACCCTATGGTAAGTACATACATTCTAACCCCTCTGGTTCAGCTTAAGCATAGACACTCTGAGGAAGCACTCACCATCAATTCCTCCTATAGTCTCCTATCAGTAACTAAAAGGTGCTCTGAGAAAGCACTTACATCACATTCCCCATATGGCCTGCATCAAGGAACTACATACACTCTGAGGAATCACTTACGTCAATTCCCCCTATGGTCTCACATTTTAATAGTAAAAAATAGACACTTTTGAGAAGACCTTATGTCCATTCTCTCTATGGTATACTAAACTAGGTTCCCACAGCCCTATGTAAGTCAAACGTGCACAACAATGCAATACGGACAAAGTAAACCTCAAGAACTACTCGACTAACAATCTATGGCAAAGCAGCATGTCAGATAAAAATCACTCCATCCTAAAATACCAAGCATGGGAAACAAACAAGGAAGCCTAATAGGCTAAGTAAGACCAAATGGTCACAAACAAAACATGCATGGGAAAACACTTCCAAATCATAGCAATTTACCCTATTCATATTCAATTAATCTCTACTTAAGCATACAATCATGGTAGGTAATTAACATGGATAAAATAGTAAACATGCAATACCCCGTTCAAGGGTATTAGGAAATTTTGCACATATAACTCAAATAACTTCAACAGAAAGGCACAAACCACCTACCTTGGTGTTGCAGGAACGTTATGCATGAACCTCAAGCCTTGAATTACCCAATAATACCATTGATATACAAAAACATCTAAAATTTTCAACCAAAGATAACTTGAGAAAGAGGAGGAATCAAGAAATAAATCTCTATAAGAAGAAAGAGCTTACCAAGGAAATCCTAACGCAATTGACGGTGGTCGAATCGGAGGAAGGATGCTTGATCGGGGGCTCGGAGAAGGATCACAACTGTACTCTCACTCTCGGATGAACCCGACCTAGAAGGAGACAATTCTATTTATCAGACGCGACCCCGTTGCGTTTAATAAAAAAAAAGTACATGACATGTACTTTATAAGTACACTATGTGTACTTACCTTCACCATCCTCCACATTAGGCGATCTCCAGGTCACCACACACGGCCGTGTGCATGGCCATTACAAGGCCAGCATCCGGCTACCCGTGGTAACCGAGTACACGGCGTGTACTTAAGAAATTTATAGAAACTCCTCTTTTCCTCGAAAACACCAAAAAAAGGAAAACATACTTGAAAATAAGATTCAAGTTTTTACAAACTTCCCCCCTTAAAGAAATTCATCCCCGAAGTTCCCTAGTAAGGTAGCGTAGAAGAAGAATCCTTGAAAAGCTCTGGCCACTACGATCATACATGAGTATCCCTCTCCCAGGTCTTGTCCTATACTCGCCTGTGCTGCCATATCACTCATACCAGAGGAACATACTGGCAACAGAGAACCTTTGTGCTGTGATAAAAAATCTGGATAGGATGATCCTCGAACAAGGCATCCACTTCTAACTCAACCTCCTCAGGTTGAAAATCATGATATGGATATGAGAAGTAACATCGGAGCTGAGAAACGTGGAAGACATCGTGCATAGACCGATACCTTTGAGGTAACTGCAACTGATAGGAAACCATCCCAACTCTCTCTAAAACCTCAATCGTCCCGACGTACCTCGACGAAAGCTTACCCTGTCTCCTAATCCTCTTGTGCCCTAACCTCAGTGTGACATGCAGGAAAACCTGATCCCCGACCTCGAACTCCAGAGGCCATCTTCGCTGATCAACATAAGACTTCTGTCGAGACTGTGCAGTATCCATCCTCTTCTGAATCAACTCTATCTGGTCTGGGGTCTCCTGGACAAGACAAGGTCCTAGCATAACTGCCTCTCCTGCCTCCAGCCAACATAAGGGTGGTCAACATGGCCTACCGTAAAAATCCTCATAAGGTGCCATCTGAATAGTTTCTTGAAAAATATTATTGTATAAAAACTTCACAAAAGGTATGTGATTATCCCAAGAACCTCCAAAAATTCAGGATACATGCTTGAAGCATGTCCTCAAGCACCTGAATCGTATGCTCCGACTGGACATCTGTCTGGGGGTGGTAGGCTGTACTCAGAAGTACCTGTGTACCCAAGGCCTTCTGCAATCCCTTCCAGACCTGAGAAGTAAAACAGACATCCCTCTCTGAAACAATGGAGTGTGGAACTCCATGTAGACGTATAATCTCTTAGATGTAAAACCTTCCCAGTTCATCAACACTGAATGTTTTCTTGATCGGCAAGAAGTGGGCAACATTTGTGAGTATGTCAATGAAAACCCATACAACATCATTCCCTTGAGGTGATCTCGGAAAACCTATCACAAAATCCATCACGACATCATTCCATTTATACTCAAGAATGGGTAACTACTGCAAAATCCCTACTGGTCACTGATACTCCACCTTCACCTACTGACAGGTGGAACAACTCATCACAAAACCAAAAACATCCCTCTTCATACCTGGCCACCAATACTGACAGTGTAGATCACCATACATCTTAGTGATGCCAGGATGAACTGCCCAAATTGAGGAGTGAAAGTCCCGCATCAGCTCCTCGTGTATGTCTGCTGAAACCCATATGCGCCCATGAAAACACAAGATCTCATCCTCACCTATGGTCCATCCAGGAATAGGGTCCTCTCCTAACACACTTTCCCATAGGAAAAGGCCTTCAGAAACTGATAGATTCCTCATTCGCACTCGATCAAGAAGAGTAAAGGTAAAAGCTACAGAAGAAAGAAACGTCTGCCCTGCCTATCGTGCAACTCCAAATGCATCTCAGAGAACAAATACATAAAATTCCACTCACTACTGGCCTCCTGAACTGCCTGTATCTGAGTCCTCCTGCTCAGTGCATCAGCCACCGCATTGCCTTTCCCAGGCGTATAGGAAAGATCCAAGTCAAAATACTGAAGGAACTCAACCAACCTTTACTTTCTCAAATTCAAGTTACATTGAGTGAAGATATACTTGAGACTTTTGTGGTCCGTGAAAACTGAAAAATGATCTCCTAATAGATAATGTCTCCAACAGCATAAGGCATGAACAACTACAACCAACTCAAGATCATGCTTCGTGTAATTCCTCTCATGTGGCCTCAACTACCAAGACCCATACACAACAAATTTTTCTTCCTGCATAAGAACAGCTCCCAACCCGATACCTAAAGCATCACAGTAAATAGTGTAGCTTTTTCCTAACTCAGGAATTACTAGTATTGGTGGTGAAGTCAACCTCCATTTCATCTCCATAAAGGCTAACTCACAAGAATCTGACCACAAGAACTTTTCACCCTTCTTATCCAGGCCCATTAGTGGTGCTGCTAAGCATGAGAAGTCTTTTATGAAACGTCTATAGTAACCAACCAGCCCTAGAAAACTTTGTACCTCAAAAAAGTTCTTCGACTGCTCCCAAGAAACTACTAATCTCACTTTCTCTGGGTCTACTAATACTTCTGTATCTGATATGACATGACCCAAG
The DNA here is from genome assembly GCA_963277665.1 of Viscum album. Lineage (NCBI taxonomy): Eukaryota > Viridiplantae > Streptophyta > Magnoliopsida > Santalales > Viscaceae > Viscum > Viscum album. Next base: position 1,778,344,467 of record OY728131.1, on the reverse strand, counting down.
AAGTTAATCTGATCCATCCAAAAGTGACATTTTGAGAGCTTAGCATATAACTGATGCTCTCTTGGTGTACTCAAAATGATCTCATGATGGGTATCATGGTCGTGTCGAGTGTGAGAGTACACCAAGATATCGTCCACAAAAACCACCATGAAATAATCCACGTATGGACGGAACACTCTGTTCATCAGTGTCATGAAAACTGAATGCGTGTTCATGAGACCAAACGACATAAGCACATACTCGTATAGACCATACCTTCTCCAGAAGGTTGTAAGAGGTATATCAGATGTTCTAACATGCAATTGATGATAAATGAACCTCAAGTCAATATTTGAGAACACACGGGATCCTCGAAGCTGATCAAAGAGATCATCAATCCTTAGAAAGGGAAATCGGTTCTTGACCATCAACTGGTTCAGCTTTTGATAATTCACACAAAGTCGGAGAGTACCATCCACCGTATTCGCAAATAGGAAATGCGAACCCCAAGGAGAAGTACTGGGCTAGATAAAACCCTTTTCCTATAACTCCTCCAATTGCTTCTTGAGCTCCTGTAACTCTGGTGTAGCCATCCTATAAAAAGGAATTGACACCAGTACCGCTCTTAGCATGATCTCAATAGAAAATTCTACCTCTGCTCTGAAGGCAAACCTGAAAGGTCCTCTGGAAAGAAATCCCTGAAATGATCCACCACTGGAGGAAAGTCCATCTATGAAGTCCCCTGTTCATCAAGATAAAGACTAGCAATATGGGTTGTAACTCCTCCCAACCCATAATGCTCGGGTCCTGCTCTTCTTGCCTGGACATCCCACTCACCCTTATGAAGGAACGATCTGCCATTTAGTGATGTGAAACTCACCCTACGATGATAGCAATCTACAACTGCCTGGAAGGGAACTAACCAGTCCATTATGAGAATGACATCATAGCCTATCATCTCTAGGACATAAAGGTTCAATAAGAAGTGACACCCACAAAACTCAAGAGGGAACTCCTTGTACTAATGTACACTAGCTGTTCTACTCTCCAATGGTGTGTCCAACATCAAGACATCAAAATAAGTAAGGATACATAACCCAAGGATATCAACAACAGAAACATATATAAAGATATGGGAAGACCCTGTATCGAAAAGAGGAGAAGATAAAACTGAGGCAACTAGAATTGTACCTTGAACTGTAGAGGGTTTGGGATCCTTATCCTACTGGGTATGCTCCACTACAAAAGTTTGACTTACACCACAACCATATGACCCTACCTGACCACTCTGAGCTCATCCACCCTGTTATCGCTGAATTCCTAGTGATTGACTACCACAACCATGAACTCTACCTCATCCTGAATGGCCAGAAGAACTCCAATTCCTAGACTGATGAGAAACTGGTGGCGTTGCTCCTAAACGTGGAGTCATATAAGAACCCCTATCACAAGCTGCTGGTGAGAAGATCTGACAGAAATGCTGGAGATGACCCATATTACCACAGGATTGGCACTTCAATGGGTCTCTTGGGAAATGTGGCCTCATTTTACCTCTATTTCCGCATTGGTAGAACACCACCTGGCTACCAAAAGAAGTGCCTCGCCTCCTTGGATCACCGCACGAAGAACCCCAGTGGCACTTCCTACTTTCAGTGGGAGGGATACTAACTCCGGATATCAAACCGCCCTGGATCACAACTCGAGAATCCCTCAAATTTCACTCTGTGATCAGCGCCTGGTTGATGATAGAAGTGATGGAAGTCAATCTGAAGATGTTCACCTGAGATTAGATGTCATGCCTAAGACCATCCTCAAACTTCCTTTCTCTAAATAACTCATCACCTCCTAGAATAATCATGAAGCTCTGCAGCTCAATGAAATGAGAAGAATACTCCATAATAGAAATAGTACCCTACTCCAGACTCATGAACTCTCATGTTCGATCAGCCCTCAAAGTCTCCAGATAGAAGTAGTCATAAAAGGCACACTAGAAATCATCCCAATCCATGACCTACTGGCGTCCCTCCTGTGAGATAACATCCTACCATATCTTGGTGGAATCTCGTAGCATATACATAGAGAGCTTCACCCTCCTCTCTGGAGGCATCTCTTGATGCTCTAAGATATACAGCATGGATTCTAACCATGACTCTGCAGCCTAATGTCCTCCTTCGCCTATGAAGGTGGGAGGATGCTGCTGCTGGAAAATCCGCATCAGCTCTGCCATAGAAGGGGTAGGATGCGGTACTCCGCGGAAGGTCTTCATGAACCTCATAAAACCCTCTCAGAACTATGCATCATCACATGTGTCAGGAATGACGACTGGTGCCAAGACTGGCACAACTGGAGAATCTGCTGGCAGTCCCTAACTAGCCATGTCCGGTGCCTGATCGTTTCCCTATAACTGGCGTATATCTGGAGGACGTCACGATGGCATGACTCTGCAAGGTCAAATGCACACCTTAGATCAATATTATCAAGGACTAAAAAATAGAAGTGTAATGAGGGAACAAGAGAAATAAAGCATTCAAGTTTTTCAAAACATGGATACACGACGTGTATATTTAACTACACAACATGTTCCTATAATCCATTCACATGGGTGTGTACTTCTGCCAACCCAGGTCGTGTAACACCCCATACACATGGCGTGTTGTCCTAACAAATGACATGTACTTGAATCCTCTTCCCCTAACTGGGTTCTCTTACATAGCTAAGACACATGGATCCCCTAGAACAAGACTACACAGCGTGTTAGTTCCAAACACGGTGTGTACTAGACAAACCTCACCAACCCGTTTTGTTAGTCACACAACCGATTACACGGCTCACCCTACACGGTGTGTTATCGATGGACACGACGTGTACTGCTTAGGTTTCAACTAACCATGTTGTTAGTTACACGACATGTTTATTCCAGACATGGGATGTGAAAGAAGATTTAATTGAACTGTGTTTCTCATTACACAGCCGGATACCCGGGTTACACTACACGGCATGTTCCAGATGGTCACATCATGTATTATAAAAGACTCAACTGACATGTGTTATTAGTGACACGGTCGGTTACATGGTTCTACAACATGACATGCACATCCGGTACACGGTGTGTCCTACCAAAGATTTCCAAAACCCGTGTTCTGCCCACACAGTCTAAGACACGTTTAGAGACTACACGACGTGTACATACGACACATGGCGTGTACTTAAGAAAAACAATTTTTCCCAAATAGAAGAACACATGGAATATATTCAACATTACACGGTGTGTATTCTAGGTTTTTTCCAGATAGTAAGCCTCAAAAACTACTTTGGAGCCCAGAAAAATACTAAAACAAACATTAAAGTGTCAAATTCTGATTCGTGAGGGCCCATACTCCCCGCAAATCAAATCTTGGCATCTTATACATGTCATAAACAAGCATAATAGATCAATGATCCACCAAATTCCAATCCATGAGTGCCCATAACACCTCAAGAACCAAAGTTTGGTGTTCATTCAAACAAAACCTTACACAACCAATAACCTATCAAATAAAAAGTATTCTTATCAAGGAATCTATCACAACAACATGCATATCTAGCACAACACCTATCACAACACCATGAAATCACTAATGCACCCTATATGGCATTACAAGAATTCATGACATGTGATCCCTAGAAAGTGCCTATATGATGAATGAGATGGCATACCCTCATCTCATCGGGTTGAAACAGAAATAGAACCTCAATAACATCAACAATAACTACACAAAACATGTGAATCACTCAAGGTGAAATCAAATCAACTATAATAATTGAAAAACAATAAAAATTTCAATAAACAAGGTAGATTGGATTTTACCTATACACATGTTAGCTAATCCTAGGCACAAATTATTACCAAGTACCTATTCCTTCCTATCCCTGTCTATAGGCTCCCAATAGTAAGTCGAGAGAAAAGAATTCCTCTGATACCACTTTGTAATGTCCCAATCCAGAAGCCTCCCCGAGGTGCCCCAGACCCTGTTGTAAGAGAAACAGATAACAATAGCGGAAGCAGTGAGGGCCTTGGATGTGATAGTGGGGAAACTATGCCCTCATTGGCAGAGTAACATAGTGGAAGAGAAATAGATAACAATAGCAGAAGCAATAATAATGGCATATAATAGTAAACAACAGAAGACTGAAAGTAATAAGCAACTGGAGAACATATATAAATAATGCATGATAAATATGTCTAGGAACACATCCAAAAAATTCACAATGATGATATATAGAACTAAACAAAAGTATAAGAAGAAAAAGTAAATAGCTCATTATCATCACAAGCCTCAGCTTGGTCCCATGCTCTCCAGCTCCAAAACAGTCAAGTACCTAAAGTAGAAGGGTGATTGCCCTTATCTATAACTATAATAATATAATATTTTTGGGCCCAAAATCATGACCCAAACAAGGTGTGAGACTAAATCCCAGTAGGCAACCACCAATATATTTGTGCCTAACAGTCAGTGAATATATATGGCAGACAATAAGTAAAAAGAAACAATAAACAAGGAAGTACTCAGTAGTAAACATTTACACAGTTTCAAAGCATTCAATTACACATATCAAGAAAGAAGATAATAAAATAAGGGAACCCTATGGTAAGTACTCTCATCCTAACCCCTCTGGTTCAACCAAAAAAACACAAGCAACCCTCTGGGAAGAACACATAATCTAACCCCTCTGGTTCTGCTTAAGAATCGACTCTCGGAGGAATTAATCACCATAAATTCCCCCTATAGTCTCGTATCAGTAACTAAAATGCACTCTGGGGAAGCACTTACATCACATTCCCCCTATGGCCCACGTCAAGAAACTACAGACACTCTGAGGAAGCACTTACGTCAATTCCCCCTATGGTCTCGCATCGTAATTTTAAAAACATACACTCTGGAGAATCACTTGCGTCCATTCTCCCTATGGTCTACTACACCAGGTTCCCACAGTTCTGTGTAAGTCAAACGTGCACAAAAATTCAATACAACCAAATTAAACCTCAAGAACTACTTGGCTAATAGTCTACAACATAACATCATGTCAGATAAACATCACTCCATCCTACAATACTAGGCATGGGAAACAAATAAGGTAGCCTAACTGGTTAAGCAAGACTAAACGATCACAAAAAAACATTTATGGGAAAACACTTCCAAAGCATAGCAATTAACCCTATTCACATTCAATTAACCACTACTCAATAATACAAGCATGGCAGGCAATTAATAGGGCTAAAACAGTAAACTCACAATACCCCAGTCAAGGGTATTTGGAAATTTTTCACATATAACTCAAATACCTTCAACGAAAAGGCACAAACCACCTATCTCGGTGTTAGAGGATCATTATACGTGAACCTCAATCCTTGAATCACCCAAGAAAACCATAGATCTACAAAAACATCTAAAATGTTCAACTAGAGATAACTTGATAAAGAGGATGAATCAAGAAATGAATATCTAAAATAAGAAAGAGATTATCGAGACGATCTCAATGCAATCGATGACGGTCAAATTGGAGGACAGATGCTCAGTTGGGGGCTCGGAGAAGGATCATGACCATACTCTCTCTCTCAGATGAACCAGACCTAGAAGGAGATGGTTCTGTCCGTCAGATGTGACCCTAGTGCGTTTAATGAAAAAAATAAAGTGCACAACATGTACTTTATAAGTACACGACATGTACTTTCTTTCACCGACCCCCATATTAGGTGGTCTCCAGGTCACCACACATGGCTGTGTGCATGGCCGTTACACGACCAACACCCGGCTACCCACGGTAATTGAGTACACAGTGTGTACTCATAAAGTACACAACATGTATTTAAGAAATTTACAAAAACTCCTCTTTTCCTCAAAAACACCAGAAAAAGGAAAACATACCTGAAAAGAAGATTCAGGTTCTTACACCTTTATTTATAAACATAATTCATTGATGTATGTGTCAGACATAAAGTACGAGTTTATAGAGAGTTTGACAAATTATCTTTGCTGCTGTTACTGTTAAAAGAAGAAGAAAACCCCCTTACGCAGATAATTCTTAGACACTCTTAGAGAGCTGAACACATGAAGCGAGCCTAGAATTCATTGTAAGAACCAGAAAATCTTACCTACTAAATATTTATTACACTTGACTGAGGAAGATGATGAACTTCTTACATCCAATACCTTTATGCAGTTAAGAACAAAGAGTCTACAACACTCTCTTTTTTTGAAACTTCTGAAACTCGACTCAAGCCTCAGTTCAAATCATATTTCCGAATTCATGAGCTACATCACTTATCAAACAGAGCCACACCTTTACTTCTACACTTTATTTTATCTATTTTATTACCTTAATTTACTTTATAAGAAGTGGGTGTTACTCTATTTTTTACACACATTGTATCCTTCTTTAAACTGGAAGATACATTGATATCTTCTCAACTATTTTATTTCTATTTCCCACGTATTATGGTAGAGGTATTTTGTGACCTGTTGTTTATTTTTTCTACCATGACAACTATGGAATATGCCCTGTGTGGTCTAGAATTTTGGTATACTATTGAAAAACCCAATCCAAGTTGTGGATAAAAAGTTTATTTTATATAAAGTTTTTGGTAGCAGGTGATTTATAAGTGGAGAGAACTAAGTCTCAACTTGAGACCAAACCTATTATATTAAATTTCTATAGTTTGTTTTTATTTTACTTTATTTTCTTGATTTAAAATTGTTTCTATTTTAAACTAAAAAAACACTACTTTGATAGTTTATCTTAATAAGTGTTTATATAAGATGTTAATTGAGTAAATTTATTTCAAAGGATAAAATAATATTGTATATTATTTTACCTAAGACCCAATCAATCTTTTGAGAAATATTTTAAAATATTGAAACTTATATCAAAATAATATTTTAGTAAACTAGGATGATTTTAAATTACTATGGGATTTTATTTAAATTCATTTTTAACATAATTTTTATTGGGTACTCAATTCACCCCCCTCTTGAGATACTTACTCCAAACATCTTTTGGTATCAAAGGTTTAAGCTTTGGTATCAAATTTTTCAAAACTTTTTCAACTGTGATTTTATTAACCTTTAAAGATATTAAATTTATGTTAGTGATACATTTATCTCTTTAAATGGATAATCATCAAGAAGGATCTAATACCAATATAACTCCTTTTTTTAATGGAAAATATTATGCTCAGTGGAAGATAAAAATGAAAATTCATATATAAATTATGGGTTTTAAAATCTAGACTTTTATATAAGATAGATATGAGCTACCTAAAACTGCTAGAGTGACTTGGGATGAAGCTACTAAGAATTATTATAACAATAAATATAAATATATGAATGTATATTATTGTGCTTTAGGAGATGAAGAATTCAATAGAATATCTTCTTGAAAAACTGATTTTAAAATTTTGGATACACTAGCTATTTCACACGAAGGAACACCTAATGTTAAGGATATAAAACTAAATATATATACTATTAAATATGATACTTTTAATATGAATCCTAATTAATTAATTTATGATATGTATCTATGGTTTAATGAAATTGTGAACACTATGATATCACTTGGAAATACAATGTCTGACAAAGACCAAATCCCGAGACTACTCAGATTCATTTAAGAAAGATGGAGAGGAATATCTACTTCAATTAGATAGTCATGTGACATTAGAAAAATTCTAGTTAAGGAGATGATTAGGAAACTAATGATGTATTACTAGGAATTGAAATTTAGCCGAGAGTAAGATGATGAGCCTAAAATAAAGTTAGTAGTCTTCAAGACTAATGCATCAAAGCAGAGAGAAAAATAAAAGGAAAAGATCCAAAATGAATGTTCAAGTGATAGTGAGACACCTTCAGGAAGTTATTAAGAGATGGCCAACCTAGCTAGAAGGTTCAAGAAATTCTATAGGAAAAAGATTTTTTTCTATAAAGGCTAGTTATAAAGGAAAGTATGACACTGAAGTCAACTGAAAAAATGATTAGAATAAGGATGATAGAACCGGTAAAATTAGCTATTATAAATGTAAAATAAAAGGACATGTCAGGGCAGACTATCCAAAAATGAAATACAAAAATATGTATGATTGAAAGGATTGATGGTATAATAAAGCTTTGAAATCCACTTAGAGTGCTTCTAAGGATAACTATAGTGATTCTGATACATCACATGAACAAAATTATGATATATCCAACATGTGTTTGATGACTAATGTCTATGTAGTACCTATTATTCCTAATATTTTTCCTGTGCTTAATTCTCATAATTCTAATAATGAACATAATGATGATGAAATGTCTAAAAAAGAGATGTTTGAATATTGAAAAATTATGGAAGATACTTTTAATGAACTTAAGGATAAGTAAAAATTTATTAAAAGATAATATGATTTAACTACTAATATTAAATCTAACTTATCTTTAGAAAAAGAAAATAATGATCAGTTATTAAAAGAAAATACTAAACCTAAAAATTCAAATGAATAATTGAATAAGGAATTATAAAAGTTAAAAAATGGTTGAGAAAATCTTACTCATATTTTAGGAAAACAAGTTTCTCCAAAATATGTTACTAGTATAGGATACCATCCTGGACAAAGAAAAGTAGTAAAGACCACATTTGTTCCAAAGTCCAAATCTGAAAATTTTACTGACAATTATTTTTATAAAGGATCAAATAATGTTTTTATCTCCAAAAGTTTACAATATATTTACAAGATACCTATTAAGAAAATATGGGTTCCTAAATCCCTAATTACTAACACTTCTAGACCCAAGAAAATATGGGTACCAAAATAATTTCTTGTATAATTTTTGTTTTGTAGGAAAGATGTTTGAAGAACTCCTGTAAAAGTATATAGTACTTGGACAGTGGATTTTCAAGGCATATTATAGGTGATTATTCAAGTTTCAAAAAACTATTAAAGTTTTATAGTGTTCATATCACCTTTAGTGATAATGATAAAGGAACAAATAATCATCATTTTCTAAATTATTAATAGAAATTCAGCTTTAATTTCTGGAGTATTATTATTTGATGGTCTAAAATATAATATGTAGAGCATCTAATAATTATGTGATGATGGTTTTCATGTTATGTTTGAGAAAAATTAATGTAATGTTTTTTATTCTAATGATTTTTTTTGTTTTTACCACTTTAAAGAAGGAAAATATTTATACAGTTGATCTTAATTATTTAATTTCTAAAAATTATTCCTGATTGAGTAGTTTTCACAAATAATAATGGATTTGGAATACGAGACTAGGCCATTTAAATATTCACTCACTTAAAAATCTTAATAGGAAAGTGTTAGTCAAGGATCCAACCAAACTAGAGTTTCTAAATGACAAAGTCTATAACCCCTATCAAAAAGGGAAACAAAAAATGATTTATTTTATATCATAGAAAGAAGTTTCAACTTCTCAACCTCTTGAGTTGGTTCATATGGATTTATTTAGACCATCCAGAGTTTCAAGTTCTAATGGGAATAACTATGTCTATGTATTAGTAGATGAATTTTTTAGGTATAACTGTGTGTTATTTCTAGCTCAAAAAAGTGAATCTTGTTCTTATTTCATGAAGTATACTAGATCTTTAGAAAACTTAAGTGGACTTATGATTAAGACCCTAATAAGTAACCATGACTGTGAGTTTGAGAATCAAGACATTGAATATTTTTTTCTCAAAAAATGGATATAGTAATAATTTTTATGCTCCTAATACCCCTCAGTAGAATGGAGTTGTTTAGAGAAGGAGTATAAATCTTTAATAAATTTCATAGACCATGATAAATGAATACAATTTACCTATCTATTTTTGGGCACAGGTTGTAAAAAAACTTGTTACATAATAAATAGATTTTTAATTACACCTATCTTGAAAAGACCGTTTAAGAGCTATAAAATAGTAAGAATCATAAGGTTAATTAATTTTTGGTTTTTGGTTGCAAAGTATTTATTCATAAAACTAAGAACAATCTAGAAAAAATTTCTTCCAAAAGTGATGAAATAATTTTCCTAGGTTTTTCAATTTCTAGTAAAGCCTATAGAGTTTTCAATAGAATAAACAAGACCGTGGAGGAGTTTGTTCAAATAAAATTTGTTGAGACATATCTACATGAGTCTAAGACTTATTTATAAAACCTTGAGGATAATTTATTTTATTTGAACTTATATTCCAAACCTATTGATTCTGTTGTGAAACAGTCAGAGAAATCATCCAGTTCTAAGGATTTTTCAGAACTTCTTGAACCTGAACCTGTAGAATAACTAGAAGTGACCAACCCTAATTTTTATATAGATTTTATGACCCTTAAGTATCATCCCTTAGATGATGTAGTTGGAGACCTAGATATAGGTACACATACAAGAGATTCTCTTTGAAATAAGGTTGAACATCAAACATTATTATCTCAATTAGAACAAAAAAACATCAATGATGAAATTAATGATGAATTATAGATAATGGAAATGCAAGAAAAATTAAATCAATTTTAAAGAAACAAATTTTGATAACTTTTGGATATACCCAAGGACACCATGACTATAGGCACTAAATGAGTTTTTTGAAAAAAGGTAATGAATCAGTCATAATAGAAAGAAATAAGGCTAGACTAGTTGTACAATGTTACAGTCAATAATAAGGAATAGATTATATGGAGAAATTTTCACCAGTAGATTGAATTAAATCCATAAGAATCCTATTATCCTATACAGATCATCTAGATTTCAAACTTTATCAAATGGATGTTAAGAGTTCATTTCTAAATGGATATATATTTGAGGATGTTTTTGTTGAACAACCCCTGGTTTTCAAAATCCCCATTTTCCAAATCAAGTTTCTAAATTAACAAAATATTTATATGGTTTGAAACAAGATCCATGATCTTGGTATGATAGGATCAACATTTTTCTTATTTCAAAAGGATTTTTAAAAAGAATAGCTGATCATATCCTTTTTATAAAATGAATTTCAAAAGATATTTTAATTGTTCAAATTTTTATTGATGATATTATTTTTTAATCATCAAAAAATGAATTATGTATTGATTTTTCTAAAATGATGCAAAATGAATTTTAAATGAGTTTAATGGGTGAAATCATTTTTTTTTCTTGGTTTTCATATCTTTCAAAATAAAGAAGAAATAATTTTAAATCAAAGTAAATATACAAAGGATCTTTTAAATTTTTTTAACATGGATAACACTAAGAGTAGTGATACTCCTATGAGTACCACCTATAAATTGGATCATGATGATGTTGGGAAATGAGTTGATCAAACCAGTTACAAAGGTATGATTAGAACTCTTCTCTACTTGACTTTTATCGATCCTGATATTATGTTTAGTGTCTGTATGTGTGATCGTTTTAAGAAAATTTAAAAGATTCAAACTTTGTTAATTTAAATAAAATTTTTAAACACCTCAAATATACTACTAATTTAGGATTGTTTTACCCAAGTGAACAAGAATTTGATTTATTTAGTTATTTAGATGCATATTTTAGTAGATGTAAATTAGATACAAAAAGAACCTCTGGAACATATCACTTTTTAGGAAAGTCTCTAGTTTCTTGTTGTAGTAATAATTTTTTTTCACTATCTACAACTAAATCTGAATACATATCTACAGGTAGCTATTATGCACAAATTTTTTTGGATGAAACACACATTACTAGACTATGGATATCAATTCTTACATGTCCCTATAAATTGTGATAACACAAGTTATATAAATATTTATATGAATCTTAAATTTCATTATAGAACAAAACATATTGATATAAGACATCACTTTTTGAAAGATAATTTTCAAAAAGGTGATATTACTATTGAATACATTGACATAGAACATCAGCCTGCTGATATATTTAATAAGAGTTTGAATTTTATGAGAATTAATTACATCAAATATGAATTAGGTATGATAAATTTTGTTTAAGTAAAATTTTCTAGGACTCATAATTGTGAATGTATCACCATTATGAATTTATCACCATTGTGAATGTATCACCGTTAGACTTCTCACCATTTTACTTCTCACTATTGCAAGTCTCACCATTGTTTTTCACAAATTTTTCAAATTTTTCAATTATAAGTGTTTAAACTGTTGGGTTTTTATGGTTTATTTCATAACTTTATTTCAAATTTATCCTGATTATTGATTTTTATTTTACCATATCCCTAGAAATATAAAATGATAAATGCAACATTTATGTTTAATTTCAATGCACACCTTTTATTCATGCCCTTTTCTCTCAACCCCTGTGTGATAATTTTTCTCCAAACCTTTCGACCTTCCCTTCACCTTCGACCAAGCTAACCTCCCTAGGCAGAGTGAAGAAACCTTTAGAGTCTTCACCATATAAGTAACATTCCTCAAAGAAATAGAAAGGCAAACTGAGTCATCATGCACTTGTCAAACTAGTTAACCCAAATATTTTAAGGAGGGTTGTTATAATAAAAAAGGAAGATGATGTAGAATAGATTCTTTCAAGTAGATCCTTAGTGATAAATTTTATACAGAACCAAGGTTGGTTAGATTGGTTTTATTTAAATAAGATACTTTTTATCCTAAGATTTTATACAAGTTATATTTGTTTGTTGATTTTGGTTTTGAAGAAGAAAAAGAATACTGGCTAAGAAGTCGATTTAAAGGTCAAATTATTTCCTTTTCTTCAAAACAATGTTCTGAGTTGTTGAAAGTCCCACATAAAGGTGGTTTTAATGATTACCAAGGAACCATTATAGATGATGGTGATGATATCATCTGTGAATATGCCCTTGCAGATCTAATAGGTGATGGGAATATGAGAATTCCAATTGCTTCAGAATTTGACCGGGAGTGTAGGCTACTATTAAAATTCATTAAACATTTTTTGTTCCCAAGAAAGGGTGAATTTTACACTCTAAGTTATTAAGATATGTATCTTCTTTGTATTATTAAAATATGATAGAATATAAATCTCTATAGATATATTATGGTTAATATTTTAAAAATGATCAAGCCAAATTCAAGGTACAATTACTTGATTTATCCCAAGAAGATTTATGCCATGCCTAAAGGTAAAGGTTTGGTTACTGAAGATGAGGAATAAACTATGGATTATAGTGTTTTTTGTATCATAAGAATTATTTTCCAAAGGATAAAGATCATCTGTAACCCTTGGAAAATGAAGTGGGTAAGTGATAATGAGAATATGTATGATGAGTTTAACAATGCAGACCATCCTACCAAACCCAAAAATCTTGTTGATCTTGTTTTAGAGCTAGATAAAGTTGTGGAATATTCAGATTCAGAATGAAAAGAAAGAGGATGATATCTCAAAAGAATAAGAGGAAGTGGAATATTCAGTTGATGAGGGAAGTGATCTTGACTTGTTTCCCAATTCTCCTCCTATCACTTTTGGAGCTCCTAGCCCACCCAAGACTCTACAAAAAAGAGAAAAATTAGTAAAAAGTTAGGAAGAAGAGAATGAAGTGTATAGATAAGATCAGTTTAAGAGAAGTTATAAATCAGATGAAGATAATGGAAATGAAGAAAATAAATAAATAAGTGGTAATGATGATGATGGTGACGGTTTGGATCCTGGTGGTTCCAGTGGTAAAGATAGAAGAGAGGATATTGAGACTCCTCGAGATCCACTTATTTCTCCTGAAGGTTTTATTTCCAGATCAGAAGTGAGATCGAGTTTTGTTAGAGAAATGGATGTTTTTACAAGAAAAAAAGTATGTGCATCTATTTAGGGGGATTAATCCCTAAGTCATGATAGTTATCAAGTAGATGATGCTATTGATGGAAACCATGTCTCTGTTTCAGATGATCATACTTAGTCAGATCAAGTTGTAGTTGAGGAAATGAGAATTATTTTTGCTGTTAAGAAACATGTGGATGAGAAGATGGTAAATAATCCTTTATTTGATGAGACGATCATTAATAAGACTATATTTGGACAATATTTTAATGATCATTTGAAAGATGTGGCTACTTTAGATGAGCCTTCAGTTTATGAGAAAATGGAGGATGAACCATATGTTGAACAATGGATAGTTGAAACCTCTACTGTTGAACCTACTATAGTGGTATCTAAAAATTATGTTTCTTTTATGGTTGAGATTCTCAAAAAGGCTTTTAACATATGGATTGATCACATGATAGAGAAATGAGATTTTTATTCTGGTAAGGTTGGAATTCCACCAAAGAATGGTGAACCTACCATTCTAGAAGAAAGAGATCCTAAAGGATCAATGTTTTATTAGATTGATGTTAGTGGTTTGTTAGAAAGATTTTCTTCTGTGAGAAAACCTAATCCTGTTATCCAGCTTGTTCTAATTGATATAGTCACCAAGGGTGACTTCGATACTTTTTGAGAGAAAATAATATTAGGGTTTGGTAAGTTTTTGAGGAATCAATAACCTCTTCTCACTAAGATAAGTGAAAAAGATGCGAGATATCTATTTGAATTAGTGATTCAACACATTCATCCAAAAATGATTCATCATATTTAGTAGATAGAAATTTAAAATAAAATACTTTCTAGTGAGATAGAGTCTTTGAGATCTACTATGGGAGGGATGCATTCTGGTTTTACACTATGTATGGATGCTTTGTTCGAGAGAGTTTAAAATATTTACTCTATAGAATATAGGTGAAGTGATACTCCTCCACCTGTATTTTATGATGATTTATTTCTATCAGTGGTCATATAAGTTCTCAGAGATATTAAAGCTAGTTCTTCAAGTGTTGTTTCATATCATCCTCAAGAGGCCTTAAAAAAATAAGGTATAACAGTGATAATTTCTCAAATTAATTATAGAATATGGTAAGGACATGAAATATGATCAATATAATATAACCAAATACATCATGTATTATCTCTATAGGATTTATACCAAGCATGAAAGGAATTCTCACTTTAAGTTTTTGGAAGAAAATTAGAGGATGCCTCCTGTGGCCTGAGCCTTTAAGGGAAAAGGTGATCAGTTAAAAGTTTTGGTTCCTATGTTGAAGCTTTTTATGGAAGAAAAGAAAGATTTATTTAGTTCTATGGATTCAGGTGGAAATATAATAATAGAATTCATACATCTTAAGAAACTATTTCTTCATATGCATGGGACTGTAGTTATGGATCATGAATCCATTCCAGTGACTTCCCACCTGACACCTCTTATAACTACCCCTAAGTATTTCTGGCCTTGAGTGGAAAAAGACCCTCTTGAACATTTTCTATCTAAGTTTCAGTTATTTTATCTAACTCTAAGACATGAATTTTAACATCTCCATCCCATCATCATTCGAGAGATTCAACCTCCTTTAGCTATTGCCGATGTTCCTTTATCCATCCCTTAAATACACTTAACCAATCCTCAATTTTGTTTAGAGCCTACTGATAAAACCTTCGCCTTAGCCAAGTAAAAGCGAAAAACACTGTTGGATCCTTACAACAACCCTATAAAGAATAATTGATTGGACATAGTGTCTTTGATGTGATTGTTTTTTATGTCACTTTTTCGAACACTTTTTGGGCTATATTTTTTCTTGAATTTCTTAATCGGAATTTTAATGTTATTCTTCAATTTATTTATCTTTCATTTTCTATTTTATTCTTATTATATTAATTTTTCAATTTTCTTTTTCACTTGTTGATAATCCCAAAATGGGTAGAAGATCTATTGAATTTACAATTATAGTTTTTCTTCTCCTTCTTTTCCATTGATCCCATAATTATATCTGTTCCATTTGATACTATGTATTTTAATTTATTTCTTTGAATATTTATTTATCTTTGATATCATATGTCTAAAACTATCATGATTTACCGTTGATTCTATGAATATAAAATTTTATTATTTGTGATCTTCAAAAAGGGGGATATTGTTGACCTCCTTATTTTAGTACTCCTAAAATCATGATTAATGTGGTAATTAATGAATATTTTTTATTAAGAATTTTATATTATGAGACATATCAGTAAAATTTTCCTAAGTATGAGACACCACCATGAAGACTCACCTCCAAGAATACTAATTTCCAATGAGAAGTCTCAATGTTTGTAATGAGTCGCCACTGAGATGAAAATTTGAAAAAGTATGAGACACTACCAAAGATGTCTCACCATCACCTTGAGACACTGTCAAGGAATTCATACCACCAGAATAGAAACTCAGCTAAGTACTAGGATGAATCACCATTAGCACAAGTTACTATTAGAAGACAATTTTGAAAAAGCATGAGTCACCACTATCTCGACACACCTCCAGATCAAGACACTATTTCAATGTATCACCACCAGACATAGACACTGCCAGAAGTGTCACTGTTGTAAATAAACACCATTAGTGTCACACCACTAGAGATCCACCATTCTAGGACTCACTGGCACTATTCTCTTACTCATTTTTTGATTTATATATTTTTAAAAACTAGTTTATTGAATTTAATTCCATTTATTATTTTAATTATTGTTCTTTTATTTCTAGATAGAATGCATTGATGTATGTGTCAGACATGCAGTATTAGGTAATAGAGAATCCAGCTGATTCACTTCTTTGCTGCTGCTGTTAAATGAATAAGTATACACTCTCATGAAGATAATGCTTAGACACACTTAGAGAGCTGGGCACATGAAATGAGCCTAGAATTCATTGCAAGAACAAGAAAATATTTC
This sequence comes from Viscum album, assembly GCA_963277665.1. NCBI lineage: Eukaryota > Viridiplantae > Streptophyta > Magnoliopsida > Santalales > Viscaceae > Viscum > Viscum album. Next base: position 1,778,327,794 of record OY728131.1, on the reverse strand, counting down.
CTTCTAAATCTTTATTAAACTCAACTGAGGAAGCCGAAGCACATCTTACATCTAGTACCTTCCTGAAGTCAAGAACAAAGATTATACTACTCTCTATTTTGTTTCAAATTCTAATACTCGACTCAAGCCTCAGTTCAAATCACATTCAAGGAGTCACAAGCTGCATCACATATCAGATAGATCCACAACTTTACTTCTACACTTTATTTACTTTCTTTTATTACTTTCATTTACTTTATGAGTACTGTGGGCTGAATTTTTTTCATAGACACTATCTCATACTTTAAATTGGATGATATATTGATATTATCTCAACTCTTTTATCCATGTTTCCCACATGTTGTGGTAGAGGTATTGTTTGACATGTTGCTTTTTTTTTCTCCCATAAAAAATGTGTAAGAGGCCCTATGTAGTCTGAACTGTTGGTATAATGCTGTAAAACCTGATCCAGGTTGTGGATAAAAAGTTTATTTTATATAAACTGCTAGGCATAGGGTGATTTCCAAGTAGATAGGACTAATTATCAACTTGATACTCAACCTCTTGTATTCGACTTCAACTATGTTTTTTTATTTTAATTTATTTACTTTCTTTAAAACTATTTCTATTTTAATCTAAAAAATAGGACCACTACTTTGATAGTTTATCTTAACTAGTGTTTATACAAGATATTAATTGAGTAAATTGATTTCAAACGATAAAATAATATTGTATATTGTTTTACCAGAGATATAATCAATGTTTCTAGAAAACTTTTTAATGATTGAAACTTATTTCAAACTAGAATTTGGATAAATTATTCTGATTTTAAATTATTGGGGGTTTTTATTTAAAACCATTTTTAATAGAATTTTTATTGGGTACTCAATTCACCCCCCTCTCGAGATACTCACTCTGACAAAAAAAATCATCATAGATATTACCTTTAGAATATGATACATAATTTCTTATTTTTTATTTATTATTTAAGATAATAATTCTCTTTATTGAGTTTATTACATTCTTTAATAAGGCTTTTATTTTCTTTTATTAATTATTTATACAATTTAGTAACTCTTAAAATATATTTTCCATTTTTTCATTTTCATCATATAACTAATAAAAGTTTCAACCCTCATTGTAAGAATAATAACTAGAATTAGAATTATTACTAACCTCATTTTTATTTGTCATCATCAATTAGAGGTTGACTACTTCTTTTTAACTTCCAAATTCATCACTAGAATCATATTCTTTGGTGCAACTCCATCCAGAATGATATGCACATTTCAATTCATTATTATATTTTTTTATCTATACCTTATTCCTTTAGCTTAGGATAGTTAGGTTTGATATGTAACTTTATTATATATTCATAACATGTTATATATGGTCTATATGTATTACCCTTCTTTTCATTTGGATCATTACTTTGATCTTTACTTGGTCTCTTTTTGAACTTTTTCTTTATCTTCATCAAATTATAAATACCTTTGCTTATTTTGGAAATATCTCCTTTGTCCCATTCATGTGCCTCAAATTCAGAAGAGTTAGAATTAACATTTATATGAGTTTTGAAAGCAATAAATTTCTTCTTTATAGTCTCTTATTCTACAATATTTTGAAACTCAATTTCCTATTGAGGAAGTGATTCGATGAGTTCATCCAATGTGAATTCTTTGAAATTATTTATTTCATCAATCACAACCTACTTTGTGTGCCACTTATTTTGTAGATCTATTAGGAAACTTTCTACTAGTACAGGGTTCTCCAAAGATTCAATAAGGGAATTTATGCCATTCATAATTCTTGTGAATCGGTGGAACATTTGATTTACTATTTCATCTTCATGCATATTAAAGTATTTCTACTCAACTCAAAGCATTCCAATCTTGGTTCATATCATTTTTTGGGCCAATGTGAGTAACTTGAAGAATATTTCAAATATCACAAGCTTTATTACAAGAATACACAAGACTAATTTTTTTTTATTAATATCACAATATAAAATATTCATAACTTTGTAATTTAAAACATATCTAGTAGCATCATTTCCTGTAAGTGTATCCTAGTTAGCTTATGGTAGTGTGTACATTTTTTCCATGATTGACTTTTGTTTAATTTTTAATTGTTTGATGTATTATTCCATTCAGGTTCTCCAGTATCCATAATCATTTCTATCAAATTGTGGGCGATTCTTAGGAATCCAAGTATCATTTACATTCACTATTTTCATCTTAAAAATCCTTTTATTAGACTATGAGGTCTAGGAGTTGGTTAGAACAATAAAACATAAATATAATCTATAGAATAATTGGTTAATTTCAAAAGGAAAAACATCTTATACCAATTGTTTAGTATTAGAAAAAAGAATAAATGAGCTAAAATATCCTTAAGAAGGCTAATATTTGATACTAATTGTTAGGTCAGAATAGAATGACAGAAGGTCAGGGGGGGAGGGGGGTGGTGAATAGACCAGATTAATTTTTTAAATGAATGGATTAATTATCAAAGTCAATTATAAAAGTTGATTATGATAGTTAGTTAGTCGGATAAATAAAATAATGAACATAAGGATTTTTATACTAGTTCAGTCCAAAGTGGACATAGTCTAGTCTTATACCTCTGTGCTCAATGAGAGATATGTGTGAAATAACTTATTTTTATAGGGGAATCATAACCCAATTAAAAAATTCTTTTCTAGTGGAAGAATAACTAGACCCCTAAATTTTGTAAGGGGAGTCACAACCCAATTAAAAATATGGCATTAGATTCTAAGAGTCACAACCCAAATAGTTACGACTTCAGAATCCAGGAGTCACAACCTTATATAACTGAATTTAGATATATGGATTCAAAACCCTCAAATAATGAATTTAGAATCTGGGAGTCACAACCCAAATATGGAAAATTATTTTTTATGTGAAAGCATAAACAGAAAAATATAGTGTACATGAAAGATATGAAGAAGTGTTATAGAATAAAGAAAACTAGATGAAATATATAAAATAAGAATAAAACATTGGTACTAGTTCTTGAGTGTTTGATCATATTTATCATCTCATCTAAGAAGTAGAATTTGAAGACATTTTTTTCATCCCTTGAGAGATTGTCCAGTAGTAGTAAAAAAGATATATATGATCACTTTAAGGTTTATAGAGTATGAACACTTTTTATCTCTTTAATTAGTATGTACTCATCTTGTCATAATTTTATATAACTATGTATTTGTTCAGAAAATACTTCAGTCCTTTAAACGAAAATCTATATGGACTACACAATTGAGTAAACTATTTTAACAATTCAAAATAATAATAATGAAATATCGGAGAGAGAGAGAGATAAATATTATCATTGCACAATAATCACTAAAATCATGAAAATTAATTAAAACAATAAATAATAAGTCAAAAAAATTTGAAATCATCCAACAAATAAGTATAAAAATACATCCATAATAATAGGTAAATAAAAAATCCCATTAAAATCGTAAGTTTTAATTTAAAAATATGAAATTCAAAAACATTCTGTTTAAAATGAGCTGTAAATATGAGGAGAAATTAAAAAAATTAATTAGCCACATTAATTATATTAAAAAAATTGAATGAGTTCAATATCATCTAATATTAATTTAGAAACAATAAAATTGATGAAAAAAACAAAAAATAATAAAATAAATTGAGTATTCAAGGTACATGTTTCATGCGTGAATATAAAACAACCAGTGATCTTCACAAAAACATGTTTAAAATAATGAAAATCACTTTCAATAGGTTCTAGATAATTAATATAAATTTATAATGTCATTATAACAATTTTAAAAAATTAAATAAACATTTTGAAAATCAGAATATGAAATAAAATGTAAAATAGAGCAGGTTTCCAGAAATTAGAAATTTCATTAAACTACGTTGGAAAAATTTACATTTGAGTTTTTTTTCACAAAGGAATTTTTCTCTATATAACCAAATTGATCATGTAGGTGATTCATCATAAGTGATTATATACCTATGAATTTTATGTAAGGTAAATTGACATAGGTGATTCATCACATAATGGAATTTTACGTCTCCGAATTCCTCACGTAGGAGTTTTTCTCCACACAGGCGATTTAGCCACATAAGGGAATTTAACGTAAGCTATTTAGGCATGAGATTCACATAGGGAATTATACATAGGCGATTTATATAAGAAATTCATCATTTAAGTGATTTTCTCACATATCCAAATTTCTTATGTAAGCATATTCCACTATGTAAGGTAATTCCCCACATACCTGAATCTAGAGAAATGTAAAAATATTGATTTCATAATATTCAGATCTAAAAAGGACATAGATAAAGGGAAAAATGGATTTGGTTCCATTTGACTTATATTTAGAAAATTTAATTATCCTTCAAAATAAATAATAATTACCTTAATAGGATATACATAACTCATTCTACCATCAAAAAACTATATAAAAATAGTTTTAAAAAAGTGTATAAATCAGACAGAAAATATATAGTGACTTTAGAACAAATTTAATACATGAAAGAGATTGATTCAGAAACTAATGTATTATAATGAAATGTATTAACTTTTCTTATATTTCCAAAAAAAATAATCACTCAATTTTTATATTTTTGTCTTGATATATTGTTACAATACAGAGGAAAATTGATTATGGGAATTGACTACATGGATTTTAGAATCAGCTACTTAAATTTCATTTGGCTACATGGATTTCAAAATGGCTACATGGTGAATAGTTTTTTTGCTTTAGGTAATAGTATAAAACATATATAAATAATATATTAATTCTATAAATGACTTATTTATCCTAGGAACTCAAAATAAAACTTATAGAACATGTTATGAAAAATGAAAAAATAAATCTAAATAAATTTTAAGTATAGAAATATTATAATATGATGAAGATTAATTATACTTTAATCAAAAAATAATTAAAATATACGAGTTATATAACAATATTAAAACATGAAATTAAAAAAAATTAAACATTTAAACATTTGATAATATTAAGAAAACATGAGAGGATTTGTAATCAATAAAAACAAAAAGACACATAAGCACATGCATAAATAATTAAGGCTAAGTAGGATATGATTGACACATGGATATGAGAATATTAGGTGCAAGAGAAGGGTTAAGGGTGGAATTTTCTTCCTTTAGTAGATTACACTCTATCGAGGAAAGTGAGATATCATTTTTTAACTTTCTAAATGATGTAAATATTCTATAGGGGTATTAATCAAATATCAAGAATATCATTTCATTGAATTAATTAAAGTTAAAGGGACTAAAACCACATGAATGTCATATTTTTATGCAAGATTTAATTTCTATATATTTTTATTACATTTTTCATTAAATGTTTGAAACACATTAACCAAGATTTTTTTCTTTTTTAAAGCTATATCTAGTAAACTTATAGACCTAAAAAGTTAAAAACTATAGAAAAAAACTATTTTCATTTTAAGTGAATTGGAAATGTAATTACTGTGATAAATATTTGATATGAAGGTTCAATTGATAATTCACTTGGTTAGAGAGATCTAAGTATGTGGTTCTATATATTCAAGATAGATGTACCCCATTGAATGACGTAAAAATATTTTCAAAGTGTATGTCAGAAATTAATGTTTTCTAGAAGGTTGTTTTATAGAATGATTTATTATTGAATTAGCTATTGGATTATGTATTGAATACCTATCAGATGTTTATAACATTGGTCTCCCAAAATCATATCATTTAAGATACCCTGTGGTCATTGGGATTTCTGGAAGAGATGTGTTTACAATTATTATTACAGAGCGAGATCAATATTACCTTTAAATTTGCTATAATAGTATAGAGGTTTCTCTATAAATTGAATCCCAAAAATTAATTTTTAAAAATTTAAATCCATAAAGGGATGAAATATGGATATCAAATAAAGATAATCAATAATTTATAGGATGATGTCAAGATAATTTTTTATATGGAATTATCTATAAGTACAAATTCAATTTGTGAACGACTTAATTAGCTAGCTAGAGGATCAAGTGTACATGTATTATCTTAAAAATGGTTATGTAAATAATAGTTATATGTTATATATAAAGAAGCATGATGAAATTAGTATGATACAAAATAGTGGAGTTACTCATGTATTGGAATTGATGCATGTATCAAATACCAATGATAGAAATACAATTTATATGAATATGTCATACTTTTTTATCACAAAAAAAAAATATATGAGTTGGATTATACAACATTTAAAGTTCCAATTTTCTATTTTTAATAGGTTAAAAATAGAAGGGTAGTTAAATCCAATGAATTGGGATTCATGAAAGTAAATTTTAGTGTTGAAGGGTACAAGGAAGATCCATTCATAAGGGAATCATAGGAAGTAAAAGTATTTTATGTATGGAATCATGGAAACATAAATTGGTTAATTGTTCTATTAGATACTAAAACAACTGCAAGGTCAAATGAAAATTCAATTGAGGACAAACCTTTCATTGAGACATCACAATCATTTCATAATAGTCCCAATGTAGACAGTGTATTGTATGTTAGAGGGGATCACAAGGAGGGGATTTAGATACTTGATAGAGGATCCAAATACCTTTAACCTTTGAAGATTAAAAGGACAATTTAATGTATACGTTAAAGTTTTTTTAATATAATTTTATTTTCCTCATAATATTTTGTGTTCATTACTATATTTATGTAATATAAATTAATTATTTAATTAATAATGCTTAAAATGGATTCTCTACACACTAATTCCATTAATATTGAGGAACAAGACATCATAGATGTTGAAACAGAAGAAAAATTAGGTGTTCACCAATATTTGGATGAAAAAAACATGAATGATGTAGAGTCATCATGTTAAAAAAAGTTATTAAGGAAAAAATGTATAAAATTAGTGGTTGGGTGGAATTAGTATGGACAACCTTTTCACCCCAACAAGTCAATATTCATTAGTTACATTTGGATCACAATTGGAATGCTTATGTAGATAAATATAGATATGTAGAATAAATTTCTACTTAAATTAAATATAATCATTTGGGAATAAATTAGGGAAATGTTATGATATAATTTCTCTATTTTAGAGAAAAATAATATAATTAAATATTGATTTATCATTGTCCCTTGAAGACTATATTTATTTTATATGGTTTTCAAATGAAATTAATATTAAGGATCCCTAAAAAGGCCTATATATCCTTTTAGAAACTATTTATGAAGTGAAATCTTAGGGATGCTGAGGGGAAAGTAAATCCCCACCCACTAGCTATGTATAAACACATGATAAAATAAGAATCATGGGATTATTTCATTGGTAACCATGAGTAAAAATCATTTCGGGTGTATTTTAATTGTTAAAATTTTATTTGAAATTATTTATTTTATTTACTAATATTCAAAGTTGTTAATTTATAAAATAGATTAGGAGTGATGAAAATAAATAGCATGCATCTAAACTAATGTACCCTTATTGTAAAGCAAGTATGAGGTATAATTAACTTGAAAAAATGATATGTATTTTAAGTACATAACAATAATGTTATGAGGTATGAAATGTGATGTTGTGGGTGCTCTCAAATGATGAGTAATTTTTACTTCTTAGGTGTAGCAGGGTGGCTGACGAAGGTCGTCTCTCAAAGGAGTAAGTAAATTAAACAACATATTAATGGTATTATAAAAATAAAATAAAATAGAAGAGACAAAATAAATAAAAATTATGGGGTATTTTTTTACCATTTATAAAGCTATATGAATTATACTTGAAGAAGATTTCATTTTTTTTGTTTTTATTTTTGAAATGAAATTCGCTTAATAAGATACAATAAGAAGAAGTTTTTTTAGAAAATATTTTTAGAAGGTGTAACCAATCTAACTATACTTATTCATTTAATTATTCATCATTATTATTCAAATTAACATCAACTTAATTATGATCCCCTAATTTTTTAACACTCAAACACTATGAGAATTAACTTTACCATAAATATGAAAAGAGTTAAACCCCAGGCTAGATTCAGAACATGCAATTGTAGCACCCTGCTTCGATTGTCGTTATAAGGATATATTATGGTTAGTGGTAACTTATAAAATAAATACATTTTTTAAATAATGAATAATTGAGTTTAGATATTATATTTTAAATCTACAAATTTATCCGGTGTGGTTTTATTTTACCAATTAATTTTGCACTCTTAAAATTTACACAAATCTCAACCTTGTTTGTTTTTGTGTTAATTGTTCAATTGACTGCTTTGTTTTTTATAATTTAAAAAATAAATTCAAAAATCATATAAATAAAATTAAAGTATCTCATTGATTAAAAATAAATGAATATATAAGGTAATAGGTAGACCGATTACTAAAAAGAACTACTCTTCTATGGGCAGTGTAGTCATCGTAGAGATGTTTTGCATGTGCAAATCTTTAGAAAGGGTATAACCCAATATCATTTACACTATTCATTTATAGAAAAAATAGGATGAGTAAAGAATAAAATAATTTAACAAATCATAAAAAAATAGAATAAATAAAAGAGTAACTGAGAAGTTTATTATGCAAACACAAACATTACAACATGAAGAAGAAGAAGAAAGCTTCGATGAAGGGATCCTTTCATCAAGAGGTAAACTTATTGAAATTCTTAGAGAATTAGAGTGGAAACACTTATATTATACCCTAAACTTCTTAATTCACTTTAAAATCCCTCCAAATGATAAAAAAAATTATTTATATAGTGGAGGTGAGGCTAGGTTATAAGTGGTTTCAAGTGTGAATGGGGAAATTTGGCCAAATATTTTAATCTAACTTTCACCGCCTTATTGACCACAAAACACTTGAATTAGCTATCATTCCATAATGATTGGTTTTTATAAATTGGATTATAGATCTCCTATCCAAATTTTGTCCCAATAAATGTACGTATAAAGAACTTATAGACCAAATACTGAAGTGGTGTCCAATCTGGAGAGTCCATCCCACCTTTGACTTTATGGACCTTTTAGTCCAATAAAATGAACAATTTAGCTCTAATTTTCTGAATAAAAGTTGTATCCCATTGAGTTAGATTTTTTTAAAAAAATTTAAAGTTCAAATAATTCACATAAAAATATTTATCTCTCAAATACTATAGTGCACTTTCTAGGGTAAAACTGGAATTTTTATCAAATTTTCAAATGAATGATCCAATTCAAAATAGTTTATAAATAAAAATATTTGAAACTATTTTGGGAAATTATTTCATTTATTATCAAAAAAATATTCAATAAAATTGTGTTTTATCAACTCCCCCACACTTACCCTTTTGCACTACTAGGAAAAAACTCATATCATGTATTCCAAAAAATTGTGAAAAGATATGCATATTCATATTTATCAATCCATAGTGGAAATATAGGAAAAGTAAGAATCCCATCAAGAGTAAATATCAACAAAATTTAAATTCATTGCCTCAAAAATTGTTTCAAAACATAATCCAGTGAGATTAATAACACTAATCAGAGTGAAACAAGTCATGGGTCTACCAAGTCACTAATTATTCATGTGTGTGTGTGCCAACCATTTCAAGTTCATATCTCCACCATTTATTCAGTATATTCAGGTAAAGTAAAATAATTTTTATTACAAGGTTTAATTCACCAAACCTGTTCTATATTATTTTTCAATCACATTTCAAGACCCACTCACTTAATCATTCTCAAAATTCAAACCTTAAGATCCTGACCTAGATATCCCCACATGTTGTACATTTCATCACTACAATAATTTATTATTTTTATTGTTTTTTTCAAAAGTTTCACTTGGAAAAAATCTCACACTCATATCTCAACTCTTTTTTGATATTATCATGACACTAGTTGTTATAGTTATAACAAGATCAAAGATTGAGGAAGAGTGCATTTTTACCTGACCAAGACACAACCTATATTTTTGTGTTTTTATTTTGATTTTTATTATTATTTTTGTTGTTTTTGAGGTTGTAAAACAGTTAGATAATAAGTACACATTAATAGGTTATGTCGGTATAGTAATTAAATTGATTGGAATAGAAATGAATATCTGGACCAACCATTGATATAAGATGATTTTTTTACCAAACTTGTCTATACCTTCAATTGAGTAGGAAAAATTTTACAAGTCATGGTTACATGAAAATTTGTGTGGAGAAATCAATGAAATAATTTAATATGAACAAATATAAAAAATAATGGTGTCAAGATCTAAAAGGTTTTATATTGAGACAACAAATCATATCATCAAAAACATCAATTTTTATAAAAAATAAAACCTTGATGACGAAATCATTCTCATTCTTATCATGCCACCAATGAATTTTGAAAACATCCATTTTTTATATATTCGACATCTAAATGACCATGTTACATGATATGTTTTTTTTCTTTATTCGTTGTTTTTTTAAATTTTAACAAAAAACTTGATAGAAAATACACACAAAACACAAAAATAAAAATCCTAAATATCTACCCTAAAATGTTGTCCCCTCCCCCACACTTAAAATATTGAATTGTCCTCAATGTGAACCTATGAGATGATATGTGCATATGAAAAATATAATTAAAAATAGGACAAATAATATAAAAGTGAAAGATTTAGGAACAACCTGATAGTCTCATGTGATGATGGAGTCATGTAGTGTGATGAAATCCACTTCATCAGTAGAAAGTCCCTTAATTTATTTCTTAAAATTTTTACCATTGACTATAAATATCCTTCTAGTGTCCTCTTATGTAATCTCCACTACACCAAAATGAAAAAAATATACAATACAATGACCTAAACATCTGAAATGAAACTTATCGAGCATCAACTTCAGCCATGAACTATAGAGTAGAAATTTATCTCCTATATGAAATTCCATTTGTTGGATCATTCTGTAATTAGATTCTTTTGATCTTTCTTTATAGATACTTTAGTTCTCATATTATGATAATTGAATCTCCTCAAGCTCTTTAATTTTCAGATTCATTTGAATTCTAGCTTGGTCCAAATCCATGTTTCATTTCTTTATATCCTAATAAGCTCGATGCTCAACTTCCATGGAGATATGAAAAACTTTCCCTAAAACAATATAAAATGGGGACATATTTATGGGGGTGTTTCATACCATCCAATAAGCCTAGAGTGCATCATCCAAGCACCTTCTCTAATCCTTCCTATTTGGTCGAACGATTTTCTCAAAAATTTATTTGAAATCCCCATTTGAAACTTCATCCAGGCTATTTGTTTTGGGGTGGTAGGGAGTAGAAGTTTTATGAGTCACCCAAAACTTTAGAAGGGGAGAATCCAAATTCCGATTGCAAAAGTGTGTCCCTTGGTCATTGATTATAGACTTTGGTACACCAAACCTGCAAAAAAATTGATCCTTAAAAAAGTCCACTACAACATGAGAATCATCATTCCTAGTGGCCTTGGCCTCCACCCATTTTCTAACATAATCAACAATTACCAAAATATACAAAAAACTAAATGAACTAGGAAAAGGACACATAAAATCAATTCCACACACATAAAAAATCTCACAGAATAATATGTGCTGTTGAGGCATCTCATGTCTCCTAGAAATGTTTCTTGTGTGTTGAAAACATGAGCATGACTTACAAAATAGATGAGAATCATGGAATAATATAGACCAATATAATCCAAAGTATAAAACTTTCCTAGCTTTCTATTGGGGTCCAAAGTTTCCTCATCATGAAAGTGTATGAAATAATTTCATAACAGACCCAAACTCATTATTAGGAACACACCTCATAATAACTTGATCACTACAAATGGACCATAGGTATGGATCATCCTATACATAAAACCTAGACTCGCTCTTTAATTTTTTTACTTTATGTTTCTTTAAAATTATAGGGATTTCATAGGCAACAAGGTGGTTAACTAAATCCGCATACCAAGGATGTGTACCTAAGAGTGCATAAAGATGCTCATGAGGGAAAGAGTCCCTAAGTGGAAATTGATCCATGGTTTCTATATCTAGTGTGTGAGTAATCCTACTCATGTGTCTACTACCATGTTTTATGACCCCTTCTTATTCTTTATCTCAATATCAAATTCTTGAAGAAGGAAATCCATCAGATAAGCCTGGGCTTTGTATCTGGTTTCTTCTAGAGGTACCTCAGAGCTTTATGGTCATAAATTACAATAACTTTAGAGTCTAATAAATATTTCCAGAATTTATCTAAAGAAAATACGATGGTAAGAAACTCTTTTTCACTGGTTTTTTAGTTTTATTGGGATAAATCCAATGTCCTAGAATCATAGGTAATAACATATGAATTTACCCCACCCTCTATGATAAGACCACTCCAACTACGAAGTTTAAATCATTACACAAAATCTCCAATAGAATTTCCCACCATGGGGGATGTATGATCAGTGGAGTGGTCAAACACTTAGTTATCACATAAAATAAAGTCCTACAAGAATCATCAAACAAAAAATTAGAATCCTTTTGAAGTAATCGTGACATAGGAGGATCAATCTTGTTGAAATCTTTGATGAAACACTGATATAATCCTAAATTACCTAGGAAATATCTAACATCATGAAAACATGAAGGATAAGGTAAGTATGAAATAATATCTACCTTAGATCTATCTATCTATATCCCATGTTTTGACACTACATTCCCTAAGAAAATGACATTCTCTACCATGAAATGACACTTTTCAAAGTTATAGACCAGATTCTTCTCAATGCAATGATTCAACACCTTTACCAAACTAAAGATAAATTCATCAAATGAAGATCCATACACTATAAAATCATCCATAAATACTTCCATGCAGGTCTCAATGAAATATGTAAAAAATAATCACCATGAATCTCTAGAAGGTACCTGAGGCAATGAAAAGTCCAAATGGAATCCTTTGGTAGGAAAATGTACCAAATGGGCAAGTTAATGTTGTCTTCTACTGATCCTCTAGATCTATAAGAACATGAAAATATCCAAAAAATACATCCAAGAAACAATAGTGTGTCTTCCCAACTAGTCTCTCTAGAATTTGATCAATAAATGGTAGGGGAAATAGTCCTTGTAAGTGGATTGATTTAGTTTCCATAATCAACACACACACACCAATTGTTTTTCACTCTCATTGGAACTAATTCATCTCTATCATTTTTAACAATAGTAACACCACTTTTCTTAGGAACAACATGAATAAGACTCACACACTAGGAATCTGAAATGGGATAAATTATACCTACCTAGATCAATTTTTCAACTTATTTTTTAACAAATTCCAGAAGATTTAGATTCAGACTTATTTGTGGTAGCCTAACTGGTTTTTCCCCATCCTCCAAAAGAATCCTATGCATGAAGATAGAGGGGATAATACCTGATATGTCAGCCAAGTTCCACCTAATTTCTTTAATGTTCTTCCTCAAAAGATTAAAAAGTGTTTCTTCATGTTCAAAAGGTAGATTGTTAGCAATGATAATAGGTAATATCTCATCACTCAACAAGTATAAGTATTTGAGATTTGGTTGAAATGGATTGATTTGAAGTGTAGGGGGGTGATGTATGGATGTAGACATTGAAGTAATTGAAATATTTGCCCAATGAAAATTAGTATCATAATATACATCATCATAATTAGATAATAAAGAATCAAATACATCAGTATAATCAATATCCATGTCATAATAAGAGTTCACATGATCAAAATAAGAATATGAATTCCTATAAAAATCAAATCCTAGAGAGGTTTGTGCATTATAAACAGGTGTGTAAGTGATTTTAGAAATCAAAATTGAACTAATACTTATAATATCCCTAAGAATAGAACAATACAATTCTGTGGGGTTTTTATTTGGTGGTTCAAAATAGAAGATAACAAAATTATAATGGTCATCTAAGGGGTGTTTCATGGTGTCCATAAGATTAAATATCACAAATTCATCTCCAAACTCTATGTAAAGTTAACCTTCATAGACATTTATGATCGTTTTTGCAATTTTTAGTAAGGGCCTACCTAAGATATTGGGTTCATGAGAATTTTCCTAATCATCCTCCATGTTAATAATGTAGAAATATACTGGAAAGATCATGTCTATTAACCAAACAAGTACATCATTGAGGACTCCCACTAGATATGCTATAGATCTATTCACTAACTGCACCACTACTCTAATCAACTTCAACTCACCAACCTATAAATAAGATAATATGGAGTGATGCATCACATTAATGGAAGATCCTAAATCACATAAATAATTAGAAAAGTTTAACTCCCCTATGTTACATAAGAAAGTGAATGTCCCTAGATCCTTGTACTTTGTAGGAATTTCTTGATTCGGTGTAATGAGTGATAACAAATTCCTTCCAAGATTGATCCTCTCATTTACCTTAATACCTCTTCAATTAGTACAAAGTTATTTTAAGAATTTGGAATACCTTTGTATTTGATTTATTGCTTCAAGTAGAGGGATATTGATCCCAACATGCTAGAATGTATTGAAAACCTCTTTTTGAATTGTCCCTTTAGCCATCTTCTTGGTTTGTACAAATCTATTTCGAAATGAAAGGGGTTTAGGAAAAATATCATGAATATTTTTCTTACCATTTTCTATCTCCTTGGGTTTCTCATCAGTTGTTCTTGAATGGAGATTCTCCAGAGTTGAAGTGAATCTAGGTGGAATGATAGGTGCAGATGTATCAGTCATTTGCTTCCCACTTCTAAATGTGATGACACTGACATTCCCCTTAGGATTCAGAGTAGGTTGGGAAGGAATATTTATATAGTTCTTACTTACCAGTTCATGGAGGGCATTAGCAATCTGGATCATTTATGTCTTCAACTCCCTCAACTCCATACCTTGACTCTTCAACTCATTCTGTTGATTAAGATTTTTTTTCAAAATATCATTACTATTAGAATCAACCTTTTATTGAGAAGTAACTTATTATTGACTTGTTGATGCTTGATCTTCACATCTCTTTTTATGTTGTTGTAAACCCAATTAGTAAGGAGGAGGATGTTGGAAGTTTTGTTGAAAAGGGGACCTTTGTTGTAGTCCAGAGCCATACCTCATGTATGATTGATCCTTACAACCTTGGTTGTATCTTGAAGCAAAGTAATAATACTTATTATGGGGATTTGGTTGTTTATAATGCAGATATGGTCTCCTAGGGAATATTTCTACACAATACTCCATCTCTTGTAATTGGGGCCAATAGTCTGTTGGGTGGTATGTTTCTATAAAAATTCCACAAGGTCTTTAAGGTGTGTCTTGGGATTTATTTTGAGCCAATGAAATCTGTATCACCATAGTGTTCAATTCTTCCAACTTAGTATCAATTAAATTATTTTCAAGAGAATATGAAATTACCTGATGTACTACTCTAACATGTGGTGTACCTTGATCTCCAAAATTTTGGGTGTTTTTTTCCATCTAATCGATGAATTCACATGTGGATACTGGTGTTTTTTCTACCAATTTCCCTCCATATATGGAATCCACCATACTCCTCCCCATAGGTTTGAGTCCTTCATAAAAGTAATGGATGAGGAGTTTCTCATTGATTTGGTAATGTGGGTAGCCCACACAAAACTTCTTGAATCTCTCCAAGTACTCATACATTGACTCCCCTTATGCTTGATTGATCCTTGAAATTTCCTTATGAATGAAAGTGTTCCTCGATGCTGGAAAAAATCTATGAAAGAAAAGATGTTTCAAATCATTCCAATATGTTACATATTCAGGTTATAAATAACACATCCAATCCTTTATAGTTCCATCAAGTGAGAATAGAAATTCCCTTAGTTTTATTTGATTTTCTTATAAATGTATTTGCTTTATGGTTGAGAAAATCACATTAAATTCTTATATATTTTTTTGGATCCTCACTAGATAAGCCATGAAACTTTAGAATAAGGTGAATTAATCCAGATTTCAATTCAAAGTCCGATTCAAGGTTTGGATATGCAATACAATTTAGTTTATAGTTAATGTCGAGTGCATCCAATTCATGAATAGTTCTATTATGTTAATTGTTTTTATTTTTAGTCATTGGTTTTGGTTTTATGTTTGAATTATAATTTCTTCCAATTTCAACATTACGATAATGAAGGAATTCTAAAACTGATTGAATGTTAAAGCTTCCCATAGACTAAGAATGTAAGATTCGAGTTTGAAGGCTATGTTCAATATCAGGGTAATGATCTAAAAAATCCTTGTGATTATTTTGTTTCATAAATAAAATAAAAATGAAAATAAGAAAAGTGAACCATAATAAAATAAAAATGAAAATTTTGAGTTTATGGTCCAAAAAAAGAAGAAAAAAACAAAAGAAGAAGAAAAATTCAGTTTGGGTAAAGACGGAAGAAGGAATAGAAGAAGAGAATAAAATGGAAAATAAAATAAATAACTCTAATTAGTTGAATAAAATACATGAATCTTCATAAATGGTGCTAATTTGAAAGTTTCTATCATGGGTGCTCTCAAATGATGTGTAATTTTTACTTCTTAGGTATAGTAGAGTGGTTGACCAATGTCGTCTCTCAAAGGAGGAATTAAATTAAACAACTTATTAAAGGTATTATAAAAATAAAATAAAAGATAATAAATACAATAGTTAAAAAGGATGTGGTATTTTTTTTAACATTTATATATCTAGATGATGTATGATGGAATAATATTTCATTTTTTTGTTTTTATTTTTGAAATGAAATTCGATTAATAAGGATCAACGAGAAGATATTTTTTAGAAAATATTTTTAAAAGGTGCAATCGATATAACTCTACCTCTTCATTTAATTATTCATAATTATCATTTAAATTAAGACACTTAATTATTATCCATTAATTTGTTAACACTCGAAACCTAAGATAATTAACTTTAACACAAATATGAAAAGAGTTAAACCCTAGGTTAGCTTCAGAACAAGCAACCACATCACCCTGTTTTGATTATAATTCTAAGGATAGATTATGTTTAGTGGTAAATTCGGGAATAAATCCATTATGTAAATAATTATTAATTTATTTTCGGGACTATATTTTAACTCTAAAAATTTATTCCATGTGGTTTTTTTACTAACTAAATTTGCGATCTCACAATTTCCACAATCTCGACGTCGCATATTTTTTTTGTATTAATTGTTCAATTTCTTTCTTAGTTTATTATAATTTTAAAACTAAATTCATGGATCATATTAATTAAATTATAGTATCTTATTGATTCAAAATAAATTAATGAATAAGATAAGAGGTAGATCGATTACTAAAAATAACTACTCTTCCATGGGTGGTGCAATCATCGTAGAAACATATTGCATGTGAAAAGGTTTAGAAAGGGTATAACCCAATATCGTTTATAATCTTGATTTATAACCCAAAGTGGATGAGTAAATAAAAATATAATTGAATAAAACACAAGAAAAAATAAGAAATAAAAGTGTAACTAAGAAGTTTATTACGCAAACACAAACATTACAATGTGAAGAAGAAGAAGAAGAAGGCTTCGATGAAGGGATCCTTACTTCAAGAGATACCCTTATTTAAATTCTTGGATAATTGGATCAGAACCATTCTCTTATACCCTAAAATTTATAATGCACTTCCCAACCCATTAAAATGAGAAAAACACATATTTATAGAGTGTATGTAAGGCTAGTTTATAAGTGGTTTCAAGTGTGAATGGGAAAATTCAATAAAATATTTTAATCCATCTTTAATCACCTTTTTTACAATCAAAAAGAGTGAATTATCTATTATTAAATAAATATTAGTTGTTCAAAATTGGGTCCTTGATATCATCTCCAAATTTGGGCCCAATATAAGAATTTATGAAGAAGTTATGACCCAAATACTGAAGTGGTTTCCAATCTATAGAGTCCATCCTACCTTTGATTTCATGTCCCTTTTAGTCCAAACAAATGAATGATTTATCTCAAATGTACTGAATAAAAGTTTTATCACATTTAGTGAGGAACACTGTTAGAAAATTTCATGTTCAAATAATACACATAAAAATATTTATCTCTGAAATACTACAGCGTACTTTAAAGGGTAAAACTAGAATTTTCATCAATTTTTCAATTCAATGATCTAATCCCAAATATTTTATAAAAAAAATATTTTACAAAATTAGGGGAAATTATTTCATTTTTATCAATAAAATATTAAATAAAATTTTGTTTTATTATGGTATAAAACAACAACATAATTATGTTCCTTTGTTTTTATGTATATCGATGAACCAAAATTTAAAGTCACTTCCATCCCACATCGTGTGCTATGGAAGGAGGCTTGTGTAAATAAATATAGACAAATAGTAGATTAAAACACACAAAAATTATAACAATCATGTTTAAGTATGAAATAACAGTAATTTTTTAAGTTTTATAACAAAATTACATAAATATATCTACTTATGCCTGTATGTTTGTTATCCAGTTTTGAAAAAAGAATCATCAACATATATACCATAATAAAGACTACTTACAATAGATTTTAAGTAGCTAGAACAATATAACTGTGTTATAGGTTTAGATTTTGGAGTGTCACTTTGAGTATATTTTGAGAAATTAAAGTCAGGGGGTGTAGATGAGAAAATGAAATACATGCAAGAACAAATAAATTATCTAAAATAAATTATAATCAAGTATATTTTGATGGACTAGCATTTTAAAATGTGTCAAAGAGAACCAATAATATAAAAATAACCACTATATGATATCCCAAACTCCACTATATTTAAGGGTATGCATTCCCCTCAACTTCCTAACTTATCCAAGGTAATAGATTTTTTCATAACATTTTTTGAAAAATGTGAATAAAAAAATAATCAATAAATTTATAATGATAAAATTATAAAAGGTGATAGTGACTATGATTTATATCTATTATCATCCACCCCATCACCTTATTTCAAGGGGTATACTATAAAATATCTAATGAGATATTCTATACAATAAAAAAATTATAAAAGATCACATGAGTGGGAATTCATGTAAAATATGATCCGAACACCGAGTTGCCTGCTCCCCATGATGATTTGAATGTTACCATAGTCAAAAATTCTATTGTAACTTTTATATAATGGCCATTTAATTTTATAAATATTCATCAAAATAATATGGTATGTACTTTTCATTTTTTTCAAATTAAAATCATTAAAATAGTTGTTAAAAAAAGGTTTGAGATGAGGTATGCTATTAAAAATGGAGAAATATAAGGGGAAACACAAGGTTATATCAAAATAATATAGTGAACCAACCAAGAAATAAAAAAGACCTTCCAAGAGTACCTTTACCCCACCAATTCCACTTTCACATTTATTAAAATTACTTGTTATTATAGATAAAATATTTATAGATTAAAATATAGCCTACGTTGAACACGAAGAAGAAATGTTTGGAGAGGTCATTACAAACGTGATTGGTTTTGAGAGTATAAATGAAATTCTCAAGAATTAATGGCTATTATTCTCAATTATTAATGTACACATGTGGTACATTTTCATAATCTGTTTTTATAAAAATTGATCAATTATGTTAATTATAATTAATAACTATTCATATTTTTTATAGGAATATTCATCACTACTATATAAAGGAAAAACCCTATGAAGAAAAATTTGAACCCATTAATCCTGGTATCATTTCCATAGAAAGAAATATATTGGATAAAGATGATATTGAAAAAAAATTGAACGAGACAAAATGTCTAAATAAAAAATAATAGACTATAGAATCTTCTTTATGTATACAATACAAGGATAAAAATCTACAATTTAATTATATAAAATATATTTTTATTTTTTTAATTACGTATTCCTTTTTGTGTTTTAAAGATCACTGGATGTTTATTGAAGTCAATTTAGATGCTCTAAAGGTTTATTTGTTTTGATCAAAATCATTAAATTAGAAAAAATGGACCACACATGATGTTTATGGTGATTTTTAATCAATTATAGTTAAAATTTTATTGATAAAATTCAAGTTATATGTTTTATATTATGTTTTAATGGTAATTTTTTATGATAGGGTGATCTTTAAATGTTAACAAAATCATGGTATAGGGTAGGTGAATGGTCTCAAGAAGCACACCAATTTCTAAAAATGGATATACATTATGTTATATATAATAATATTTCAATATAAAAACACATATCAATGAAAATTACTTATTTTTATTAATGTTTCTATAATATATGAAACAAAATAATGAAAAATGTTTGGGATATTATGTTTGTAAATTTATGAAATATATCATATTCCATCAATAAACTATCATCCCCAAATTTTTATTTTCGAAGGTATTCACACTTTCATTTAAAACATTTATTAATAATTTTTTTGTCTATATTTTTCCTGTTACTATGAAGATTTATAATAGTATACATATTCAAAATAATAAGTAAATCCGTTTAGAAATGACTAAGTCGAGTATATGATATAGGAATATGTGTATAAATCCTGAAGAGGTGATTTCATATTATATTTTTATTTCATATATATCATGATGAGTTGATCAACATGATCAAATGTTTAATTTTACATTAAAATTATTATTAAAGAAACAAATCATCTAAAAGGGCTCAAAACTAATAAAATGAGTTTTTATTGTCCTGGAAACATAGGATAACGATATTTGGGACATTTCTGATTTGTAGGAATCAAACACATGTCAGTATGATACTCATATTTCTCAGTATTATCCAAAATACCTTTTCATCTATATTTTTTTATTAAAATGACATATCACCTATCAAGGGGTCAAAACCAAGGAAATGAACTTGAATTGACATGAAAAACTAGTACAATGATCCTTGAATCATTTTTGATAAATATAAATCAATCACAAATTAATTAGATGCCTTTATTTCTCAATAAAATAGAAAATATGATTTTATATTGTTAACAAAAATTAATAAATGACAAATCACTAGTGTATGGGTTAGAACGTAATAAACAAGTTCAAATTTATGTGAAAATTTAGGAAAATTATATTCAAGTAATATATAGAAATAAAACACACATCAATATGATACTCATATTTCTCGGTATAATTAAAGGTGTCGTTTTACCTCCATATTGTTATTTAAGTTTCAGGTCACCTAAAAGGGGTCAAAACCATGCAAACTAGTTTAGATTACCATGAAAATATTACAGGACAATCATTGAATAATTTTTGATTTGTAAGAATTATTCATGTGTCAATCCGATGTTTTGATTGATCTATATGATCCAAAGTAACACTTCCTATTTAAATTAAAATGACATATCACTCTTTGAGAGGTCAAAACTAATAAGATGAGTTTAAATTGATTTTAAAGCTTAGAAAAATAATCCTTAAATTATTTTTGATCCTTAGAAATAAACCACACATCAAATTGATTCCCATATTTCCATATATTATGTAAATTATGATTTTATATTGTTAAATTTTATTAATAAATGAAAAATAAATTGTGTTGGGGTTATAACCAAGTGAACAAGACTGTATTGGCCTGAAAACTTAGTAAAATTATTTTAAAGTAATTTATGATCTATTGGATTCAATCAAACATCAATATGATACACAAATTGATCCTCAAAATTTAATGTTCCATTTAACCATCACATTTTTTAATAAAGTAACCAATCACCTAAATTGTGTCAACACTGATAAATTGATTCTTATTTCCATGAAAACATACGATAAAGACCTTTATGACATTTTTGATTTTTTGGAATTAACCATACATTTATCTGAGGCTTGTATTGCTTAATATGGTCCAAAGTACCATTTCAATTTTTTTTATTAAAATGAAATATCACCCATCAAGGGGTCAAAATTGAGCAAACAATTTATTATTAACATGAAAATTTAAGAAAATTATCCTTATTTAATTTTTGTCTATAATAATTAATCGAGCATCAATATGATGCTCAAATTTCTCAGTATGAACCAATGTACAATTTCACCCTTTTTATTTGTATTAAAATTACATATCATCCATAAAGGGGTGAAAACTAATCAAATTGGCTCATATTGATACGAAAAAAATAGGAAAATGTCCCTTGGATAATTTGTGATCTATAGGAATCAATTTAGAATCAATATGATGCTCATATTTCTTAGTATGATCCAAAGTATAATTCTCCCTTTGTATTTTTATTAAAATGACATATAACCCCTCGAGGGGTCAAAACAAAAAATGTGATTTCAGATTTTTACTAAAACATTGGAGAATAATCTTCAAAACATTTTCAATTAATATGAATTATATGTGCATCAATTTAATGCAAGTATTTCCTAGTATTATGGAAATAATAATTTCATATTGTTAACACTAATTAATAAATGAAAAACCACTAGTGTATAAGTAATAACTAAGATAAAATGTTTGTATTAGCATGAAAAATTAATACAATTATCTTTAAACCAATTTTGATCCTTATGAATAAAACTCGGGTCAATATGATACCTAAATTACTCAATATGATCACAAGTGTTGTTTGAACTACATATTATTATTAAAGTGTCAGGTCACCTAAAAGGGTTAAAAACAAAGAAAACGAGTTCAGGTAACTATAAAAACATAGAAATAATATTCTCTTATCATTTTTGATCTGTATTAATTAACCACACATAAATCTAATTACCAGATTTCTCGATATGATCCAAATTACCATTTCACCTTTATATTTTTATCAAAATGATATATCACCCATCCAGGGGTCAAAACCTATAAATAGAGTTAAAATTAATGTGAAATCTTAGGAAAATGATCCTTTAATCATTTATGATTTATAGGAATCGACTACACATCAATCTGAAGCATGGATTTTCTGGTATAATTTAAAGTATGATTTCATATTGTTAACACTTATTAATAAATGATAAATCACCTTTTTAGGGTTCATAACTATTAAAAGAAGGTCAAATTGGTGTAAAAAATTAGGGCAATGATCTTAGAGTTATTTTTGAGGTTTTATAATCAAACGCATGTCAATTTGATACCTGAATTTCTTATTATGATTGAAAGTTTTATTTGACCTTCATGTTGTTATTAAAGTGGAAATTCACCTAAAAGGGGTCAAAACTAAGAAAATGGGTTCATATTACCCTAAAAACATATAAGGATGATCCTAAAATAATTTTTTATCTATAGAAATTTACAACACATTAATCTGATTCCCAAATTTCTCAACATGACCCAAATTACCATTTCACCTTTTCCTTTTTTATTAAAGTGACATATCACCTATCTAGGGGTAAAAATAAATAATTTGAGTTCAAATTGATGTGAAAACAGAGGAAAATGATAATCCAATAATTTTTTATCCATATAAACAAACCATGCATTAATTTGATTCCTAGAATTCCCATCATGATGAAATATATAATTTAAAATTGTAAACACTAATTAATAAATAAAAAAACACTTGTGTAGAGTTCATAACTAAGAAAAAAAAGATTTTATTAGCATGAAAAATTAGGAAAATAATCTTTAATTCATTTTTTATTTTTATGTATTAATATCATCTCAATCCAATAATTGAATTACTTAGCATGATCAAATGTGTCATTTGGAATTTATCATGGATTATATAACATGACAATTATAGTTTATTTTTTATTTTTTATATACTATTACTAAGAAAAACATTTTTTTTATTACAATAAAATAATATTTTATGATGTTAAATTTATTATTTGATAAAGTGTATTATGAGAGTTTTTCTTTTATATTGTTTGTAATTATTTTTTATTGTAACTAAATTGTACATTAATGTAATTGTGTTATACTAAAATTCCTTAATGTAATATTCGAATTTAAATGATGGAATGATATAAATTTAATGATAGTATAATGTAATTTTTTTTTGTTTAATATGGTTTAATACAACATGACATGCATTAAGTGTGTTTATATGTAATATTTTAATTGTATTTTTTTAAGATATAATATCAATTTATTGTAATATTCGTTCTGAAAATTTTTCTATACATTTTATTCTTTAAATTGTATTTATGTTTTAGGGTTACTTTAGATATTCCATAAAAGTCTATAACAACTCTATTGTAGCTGATAGAGGTTTTATCTATTTTACTTTTAGCATTGATAATGTCACCTTTTATCAGTTCTAAATAATCACCAATAAAATCCAACCTATTTTTAATATCTTATCACTTTAGTATTATTTTATCATTAACAACACTTAATTTGAGTGTTGACTACACAAGTTTTTGTAGTAGTGAAATAATGAATTATCATATTATAATATTTAATTCTAATTAATTAATTCATTACCTGCTATTAATTCATTTTTAATTAATTTATTTGATTCTTTGAAGAGAATGAAATTATTCATGAAAATTTTTATATGATTTTTGATACTCATACTTGAAATTTATCATGAATATTTGAAAATTAATGAAATTAAATTAAATGATTTCTCCTTTATTTATTAAAGTGAAGGTCCTTATAAATCATGATCATGATGAGGTGTGTTTTGTGAAACAAAAATATTCTTACGCATTGATTCTTGCATAATATTTATTGTATTTAAAAACATGGGGGCTCCTTTCCTCAGTAAATATAGTTTAAAACCATTTGGCCAAAATTTCTAAAACATAAAAAATAATCCATAAGTTCCAAAACATAAAATAATATTCTAGGTGATGAACCTAACCCATTATGATTATATTATGATCATAAATATGAGAATACATAATAAAAATATTCTACAAATCTTATATATGTTGATCTTAAAAAAAGGTTTTGAAAATATTATTTTAATTAAAAGATTTAAAATAACTCATATATTCTTATTATTAATGAAAACTTTTGAAGAGACAGTATATGGTCATGTAAGTATATTTATGGGTTTTATAAATTAATCTAAGGCTCCAAAAGAGTGAATATATTCCTACCTGGTGATTTAATTTTTTTAATCAATAATGATTTGTTATATCTAAAGTATCAATGAGATATATTAAACATTAATAATATTATTGAACACTAATAACATATAAATACACTGGATAAAGATTTTTTCAAATACCCCTATATATGAAAAGGCATTCTTAATTAATAAAAATTGATTCTAAATAATTTTTCATGTATAATTGAGTCAATTATGGTAAACCAGAAGTTTACAAATACCACACATTAAGTACATGACATGATCACTGAGGTCCTAAAGAATCAATTATAATGAAAAATATTTATACCAGTATACAAGATCATAAATTTATTGATAAAGTAGGATAAATCCATTAGGAAGATAAATATGAATTTATTTAATGGATGTATATTTATTAAATTATCACTTAAAATACAATTATTCATTCTCATTATATTGTTATGAATTTACCCTTTTTAATAATTTACTATGAGTTACTGATTATTCAGGTACCTATTATTAAGGAAAATTATTTATATCATTAGTAGCTATTTTTGAAATAAATTTCCCATATATTTATTAATTAAAATTTTTGAAATATATATGGGTGCACCCAACTACCATGTGATCCATTTAAATACCATATGAAAGATTCATATACTAAATGTTCACATGTCACATGTGTTATTAATTGTTGGTGAGTATACATTGCATTCTATGCATGTGAATTAAAATAAATGCTGAGCATCATGTACTATATATAAAATGTTCTAGTAAAACAATTGCCAAGATGATCACAACACTTGTATGAATAATTCATATGTAAAGTATTGAAATTCAAAAGTATAATTATACACACTAGAAGTGTGGTTGAACTGATTATATAAAATCATTGATCATCATGAGTTGAAAGTAATAAATATATTGTACCTTGTAGTGTAAAATGAGTATATCAATGACAACATATCTTTTTTGATATTTTCTCTTAAGTGACACTGGTACCAGATAAATTACATGATCTCATTAAATCTTGTTAATGAGATATTTTAATTTTTTAATACATTCAAAATTCATTGATTAAAATGAATTTTTAGAGACTTCAAAATCAAAAAAATTTCCCAAAAGAATCATTGAAGCTATATTTTTTATGTTCAACATATGAATCTTTGGATTGGTCTTCCAAATTATTCAGACTATTGAATATATATGATCTTACTGTAATAAATTTTCATCCTTATCAATTTGGTTAATTTTATATATTTTTATTACAATAAATATATATATATATATATGAATCCATGAAGGGTTCATAATGTGTGAAGAATATTCAAAATTTTGAAAGTTTCAAGCAATTTGATAAATTATTTCATGGGTTGAATATAATAAGATATATTTCATTAAGGAAGAATATAAAATTGATTATATCATCCTATGGTTTATATAAATCAATATATTTATTCATCATGTTATCAAGATGTTTTTAAACCATCAAAACTCGGAAGAGTTTTTTAAATCAATGAATTATTTGATAACCAAATTACAAGGAATGTCATTTTATTTTTAATTAACCACATGGAAGACAAAATATTATAATTTGAAATTATTTTACCATTAATGAATAATTAAATATCTTTTTTCAAGGAGTAACATATTTTATACATAAGAGGATAATAGAAAATTTATTTATCCTCTAAGGAAAAAAATAAATGCATATTTTATTTATCCCTAAAGGATATATGTATAAATATGTATGTGTTCCTTGAAAATAACATAAGTTATTATTATAATAAATTTGATGCAAGGTAAATTTATTTTCAAACTCTTTTATAATTAAAAGGTATAAATTATTATTATTCCAAATTTTTAAAACTAATTGTTTTGGTTATGAATTGATAAATATCATTATGAACATTCTATAATGTAATGATTTAAATGATATAGTTATTACCATTATAAGAGGTAGATGTAACCATTTTACTCTTTTTCCCTTAATCAATTTTTTCCCATTGAGTTTTCTTGACAAGTTTTTTAATGAGGAAACACTATGGGTACTTGATGCCATTTTACCCCATTTTCCTAATCAAGGGTTTCTCCCATGAAGGGATTTTCCTTGATGAAATCATACATCATAATTTATATCCATGTGAATGCTATAAATTATTATGGATATCTATAATTAATGGAATGTTTTTTCTTCTTCCATGACTTATATTTTTATTATTACCTATGGTCTTCCTCCCATTCCTCAAAGATATGATTAAATAATATTATTAATTAAGGACCCAAAGACACAATTTAATGACTTAATGTAGCGAAGTTGGGAAAACTACACTTTTTTTACATTCATTAGGTTTTTACCAGTGGGTTTTCTTGATATGGTTTTTAAGGAGGCAAAGAGAAAAGTAATTCAATTATTTTAGATTTATATTTTTTCCCCGGAGTTTTATAAGTGAAGATTATATAATATTTCATGAAATTATTACATCTAAAGGGTAGAATTATAAAATATTATTTAATGTATGTCATAATTACGATAATAATAATTATGATTCTTTACATACCAACCAAACCTTTTTAATTTCATAACCATTCACATGGTCAACTCTTGGATTCCAATAGTTGGATTTTATATGATAAGGATTAATCTCAAACATTTTATCAAATCACATGTAACCTATATCTACGGAGATATGATCAATGAAATGTGATGATTTTTCCTCTAAATCATGCTTTATCTATTTATTCTATATCTGTATCTTATATTTTTATTTACATTTGTCATCATCACATCCATATGAATATTTTATGTATGTTTCTCGAATGATACACATCACCTATGACTGATCACACATTAATAATTTCTAAATTCCTCATGGTTTCAATTGGGTTTTGATTAGTTCCACAACAATTTTTTATTTCTTATCTAACAATAATAAAGATGAAAATGATCACAAAAAAATGGTGATGATGAAAATTATGATAAATAAATAAATTGGTAAATTGATTTTATGTGTGTGGAAGAGTGGATCGAAGGCCAAATTACCCCCCTTTGAATTTAAGGTATTTAGAATACAATAATATATTTTTATATATTTTCACATGTGTGTGTGTATATATGGACAACCAATTTGTGATAAATATAAAACTGGGATAATAATATAATAAGATATTATAATCAACATGTTACTTCAATATTAGATTAATAGAAATAATAATGATAATAGTAATAATAATTTATAGTCGATATTAGGGGTTACAAATAAAACACTCAAATGCACACAACCTCAGGGTCTACGTTAGAATTTTAACTACCACCCCTCAAGTGTCAGGATTGACAATGACCAAGCCTGAAAAATTCACAATTCCAATACCTAGATTATTTTCATGAGTATAACATTAGGCAACCCTCAATTGGGTGATTTGAAACTTATAAGATGGTTAAATTTTATAAATATGATTTGGATTTGATTTTGTAATTACACCCACTGATGATGATTTCAATGATCAAAATGTATAAGAAGATTATAGTTTGATTCATGATTGTTAGTGTAATTATGATGAATCGTATTGATAAATTATTCTACATGATATGAGAATTTAAATATTTTGTTTTCAATGATGAGTGAGAACAAACCCTTGTTGGGTATTTTGGGTCAAGAAATGATCATATGAGAATTGAGATGATTAATATAGTAAAAATGAATACTTTATTATGTGAAATTTTTAATCTATTATAAAAATTAGGACTTTAAAGGATATGAATTGATCATTACATAGAAATAAGTTTGACCTTGACATGTTGATGGCATAAAATATGATATGATGTAGTGTAATGTGAACTATGTTCTCAGAAGTTGAGGTATGATATAAAAATTCATATGATGATATTCAATGTATTTCACATTAAGTTACATGGGATAATAATATACGTAAATTGAGATTCTATTGTAGGTTAGAAATTATCTAATAAATTCATGTAAAACCATGGTTCAATTGTAAACTTGTTCTTAAAACTAAGTTGACACATCATTGACTGACATGTTTTACTATAGAGGATATAACTAGAGAGTTTTACCCCCAATAAATAATTATGATGTAGATGTAGATTTTTTTTGATAATGACATATATATAGTTATATCTATAGGTGTTTTCTTGGGTAGAAGGTAGTGATTACTAGCATGATCATCTTGACCTTGTGATAACTATAAGTTATTAAAATGGTATATAAATTATGAGGATTCATAAATATAATGAATAATATATGGATAATGATGATTACATAGATGATGATGTGGATATTATGATGATTAAATTGATGGTCTTGATATATTAATTGATAATTATAATTATATAGATGTGATAAGAATGACTCATGTTAGTAGCTCAATTATGCGTAAGAGATCATGTGAGTGATTACATATTGTATACATTGTCATTTTACGATACATGAGTATTTATCACCATATAACCACCAAAAGAGGTCATTTTTCTCAAGTGATACCCAACAAACACAAAGAGAGAGAGAGAGACAGAGACCTAATTTCATGACCATCTAGTAGACCTAGTCCCCTCCACATTGATTGATGTAGTTTTTATGTGAATTTATAGTTGAAATGGTCATGAGAAGGAAACCAAAAGGTTAATGTCATTTATGATACATATATGTGGTTTATGTGGTTTTTAGGAGTACTAAATGAGGTTTATGTCTTTCATAACATGTGGTGTTTGGAGCATTAGTGACCGGGTAAGTGGGAGTTAGTTTATAAGTACCTTTTAATATTTTTATAGAATAAACTATATATATATATATATATATTTGGTGAGTTATTATTGTGGTAATAATGGGAATTTAACTCTAATTAATCTAACTTATTAAATATGTAATATAGATTTTTGGAATGAAATAAAGTCATGAATAGAATATGATGAAACCTGGGGATCAAATATTTAACGGTTCATTGTTTAACATAGTTTACCACTGTGTGTTTTTTGTTGGTGAGGATGAAAATATGTGTTATTATTTCACTAATTTTATTATTATGCATGGTTGAAATTTATTTGGTTGTTATTTATTAGGGGATGAATTAATAATTATGTGGATATAGTCACCCTCATTTTTATATATAGATTTACTAGGTTGAATTGATGGTGTTCTCGACCAGAGTCAGCTTTCCGTTAAAGGATGATAATAGAAGCATCATGTTTTGGTGTGGTTTTGTGTACCATTGAGGTATATTAGTTTTCAGAGTTTAATTTCATTTTTGGGAGTTAGTATTTGTTTTACCATAGTTGAAGTTGTATTAAATTTTAATTATGTTGTATTACATTTATGCATTACATATTGTTATGATATCATTTAATTGTTATTGTTAATCCTTGGTTATTTTAATTTTTTTTATAGTCTTGTACTGTGTTATCTATAGGGTAATTCCACCCATTAATATGATTTATAACATCGGACCTAGAATATAACCTATGTACTATTGTAAGTGGGATTTGAGGGTCATAATTGGTTTTGTTACAATCCAAGGTAGGGTCTGAGAGGAATTGGGTTGTAACACCCCACCTATTTCTGAGTTATGAATCCATTTAGTTTTTTATAAACCATGTATATTTTTATGGGTTTGGGCTATTGGAGGTTTAAGTGGTTTTTGTGGGTTGATAATTTTATTTTTAACCTTGTTTAGGGTTGAAATTATATTTCAGGTTGGGGGTTATAATGTAACATAGTGCATTTCAGTGTATAGAGGGATGTGTAAGATTCAATTTTGGTGTAGGTGACTGGTCATGCCACAAAATATAGTGGTTTCACCATGAAGCCCTCACCATGGGGAGTGTTCTACTATGAAGTGGGTAGTCATGCTGTATTGTGACACTAGACCCAAGTTATAATGTTTTCTAGTTCTTTCCATTAGATATTCATTACACCATGACCTAATGGGCCATGACTCAATGTGAGCCCAGATAGGGGTGTTGCATTGTAACCCATGTGGTCACGCCACAACCAACCTCTTTTGTAGAGTTTTTATAATTTAAATTAAATGGTCAATTGGGGAAAATTAAATGAGGGTTTCCCATTATAACTTGTACTATCTGTATAACTCCCTTGGGATCTCCCTTGTTTCTCTTACTCCTGTAAGTGGTTTGTCTCTTATTTGAGATTTAAACTTCATATAACCTATCCTACATGATCTCCATGTTTTTTTTCATATTTTTGGAACCATTTTTTTGATCTTATTGTCTGACAATTTTCAATGAGTGATATCTTTGTGCATTAAAGTATATGGTATCTAAATTTATTTTTGGTTTATACCTAGTTTTTATGTGACATATAATATGTATTCATGACAACCACAAGCTCTTGACTTGAAATTTATCAAAATAATTTCCCTTGGCCCCATATGAGTTGGGTAAATATGATTAGATCCATAGTGGAACCTTCATGTGTTTTACATGATTCTATGGCCATAAATGGAAAAAAAAAACTTACCCAAAGTGGGTGAAATATGTATTAAAAACCCAATGGGGTGTTTAATGTGTTATGTAAAAAGATTTTTGACCTTTTTAGGTTTTTATTAGAATCTATTAACATATGATAGGTATGCATGCCCTAGATAATGATTGGGGATTCGATATTAGTAAACATGGATGTTGATGTATGACAACCTTTGGCTTGTTCGACATGTAAAAGGGGGTGAGTGTCTCTCTAATTTAACTAAGTGGACCCAAGGGGAGTTAAAATTTGGGTTTCAATTATATAAAGGGGTTAATATGTGAGGATCAACCAAGTATGGATTGTATAGGTATAGATACTATGTATAACCTTAAATTCTTAATTGAATATTATTGTGTTGTAAACCATTAAGGGTTAATATGTGGGGTTTATAAACCTATGATTTGAGATTGATACAATCTAGGGACTCCATTCTCATGGTCTTCATATTTATATGAGATATGTCAAAATCATTTTTATATGAGATCACTATTGTAACACTCTAATATTTTAAAAGAATAAAATTATGTTCGATTGTGTAAATAACACAAAACACTTAGATTAGAAATGAATGTAACACCTCAATAATTTAAAATATATTTATTTTTAAATAAATTTAATCTCTTAGATATATTTCATTACATGAAACACCAAGTTTGAAAAAAATGAGATACTCTATTAAAATATTATTTAAACATTTACATTATAACTTAGCCGTTAAATTAGAGCGTAGGAATAATACTAAGTAAATTATGAAAATTATATGGTATAAAAAAATGTATATATATTAATTATAGATAAAATTATAATCATTTTACAAAAAAATAAATGTTTTTTGAAAAGCTATATTTTTTCTAAAAGAAAAGTTAGTTGTGCTTTGCGCACATAATTTAAAATTAAATTTTAAAAATTTTGAAAATTTATTTGAAACAATAATTTTTTTAAATAATACTATAAAAATTATACTAGGGTTATTTTTTTTGATTCTCTAAAAAGTTTTATTTTTTGATAAATAGTGAAAAATATTGAATTTTAATTAAAAACATAATTTTTTTAAAATTATTTATAATGTTAAATTATATTTTAAATTAGTTTTAAAATAAATTTTATTCAATTTTATATAAATTATTATAATTTATTTCATTGGAAATTTTTTTTATATTGATGTTTTAAATAAAAATATTGTAAAATCTTAAATATTTTATCTTTAAAAATCTGGTTTCTCGTCACATGTGCGAGATTAATTTTAAATTAAAAATTTCCACTTATATGAATTGAATTTGAAAAAATAAATTTTAAATTTTAAATCAGAATAATTTATAATTTATAATATGCTTAAATTAATTTTTTATCAAAATTAATAGTGAAAACAATAAAAATTAATTACTGTGGTTAATGGTAAAAATGGATTTACCAAGGGTTAAACTAATAAGATACGGGTTAAAAATGTTCTAAAAACTAATAAAAAACCATTTTATGGTAATATTTATACCTTATCTCTTATAGGTTCTAGAATAAACCATTTTGGAAGCTTTTTTCCTGATAAAAACATGGATGGAATTTAATCTTTTCAAAAAATTACAAGTGTTCCACTCACCATACTTATAAAGGGACACCCCCTATTATCTCTTATTCACACCTTAAAACCTATTTGGTTTAGTCAATATCTGACCAAATAACCTCCCATATTCCCTCCTCATATCCTAGAAACCATATTTTGTGCATAAAGCTAACCTAGGAAGGATTTGTTGCAAACCTAAGAAGGATACTTAAAGAAGAGCTGATGTTCTTCAGGGAACGTCTTTATTTTGTTTCTTTTTCCACCTCCTTAAATTATTATTAAACCATGATAAAATAATAACCTCAGCAAATTCCATATAATTTTATATTGGTATATTAAGGGTATGATCTATAACCATTTCCAATTCCATCAAATGGGTTATGAAATCATCGTTCATGTGTACAACAAACTACTGCCTCACGAGTTGATTTCATTTGTTTTTTCATTACGACCTCAAACGGTTGAATATGATGATGGATATAATATATATATATATATTATATTTATAAAAATAATTATAAATATTGAGTAATTATATTATATATAAATTTTTTAATTTTCATTCCATAGAAGATACGATAACGTTATTCGTTTGTACGACAGACTACCTCCTTGCAAAGTTATGTGATTTATTTTCACTAAAGATTTATATGGAAGGTATAAAAGGTAAATATAATGAATATATGTGATTTAAATGGAATAATTATTATATTAGTTACATATTTATAATTTTAAAAAATATATTATATCATTTTATTTCTTAACTTTTCACTTATTGAGAAATGATAACGTCGTTCGTGAATGTGTGGACTACCTCTTTCATGAAGCGATGTGAATCTTTTTTAATCAATACAACACATAGATTATATATATATATATATATATAATGAAATAATATGGTATATATGATATTATTATTATTATTCAAAGATAAAATATTATTTACCACCTTTACATAATGATCATTGAAAAATGGAAACGTTACTCATGTGTACGTATAACCTAACGACTTAATTATTGTTACATAATTAATTTCTAAAAACCATATTACATGATTGGTTTTAAAAGTATAATTAATGTAATAATATTATAAATATTTCATCATTATTATTCTAGATATTTTTAAATAATTACCACTTTGACTATAGTCAACATACAAAAGTCAATTTTGACACATAGGTCGTGTATGGTCAAAACATACGACATAAAATTAATTGATTTAGTAATTGTATCAAAAACTATAATAAATGAAATAAAATTAATAATAAATTTGAAAACGTTTCACAATAAAGTAAATAATTATCATTTGTTTATTATTCAGAAATATAAAGACATAAGTGACAAGTTAGACTCAAAGTAAGAGATTCCTTAATTTAATTTCAATTCATTGGGTTAAACTTCTACCTCATTGGTTATGTTATGATAATATTAGGTGTGAAATAAATTTTTATTATATTATGTTGTAATTTAAATTATTTTATGTTTATTTATAGTTGATACACATAATCGATTCATTGATTATTCCCCACTCTAATGAGATGATCTTTGTAAGGGACTTTGTCTCAATTTCCTTTCATTGAGGCATATTTTTATATTATACACCTATACTATTTTACAAGGTTTATATATATCCACTTTTACATTTTATATCATGAATTTATCTATTATTATTGTATTTATAGTTTTGTTTAATGTTATTCTTTCATGGGACTTATGATTCAAATATTTCCAAAGTGATAAGAGACTTTTCTTTTTAAAAAAATTATATTTTAATGTTTTCCTTCTAACTCCTTATTTTCCATGTCCATGTTTCAAAATTATTTTTTTGAAAATTTTCATTTAGACATAAAATTTTTATAAAATATATTTTAGTTATCTTTTTAATTTATTTTCAAAGGTTTTCAAATGGAATAATTTTACATGTTTTATATGGAACATTTTAAAAAATGACAAAATTAATGTTCTATTCTTAATGTACACAAAAAAATGAATTTTCCATCATTATTTCCATTATTTTATTTAAGGATTATTTTGAAATATTTCATGTTTCATTCAATGAAAAACCCTATTTTTATTTTTTAGGTTATTTCAGTATTAAAAATGGGTTTTTAAAAGAAAAGGGTATTTTATTCGAAAGTGTTTTTCATATGGGTTTAAAATATTTTTTCAAAGGGTTTTATGATGAAAGTGTTTTATTAATGATATGGTACTTGAGAATTATATAAAATGTTTGATCCCGATATAAATTAAATAAAGGGTTGAGTTCCATTATAGCTTATGGTTGAGCATGATATAACTTATACGAATGGTTGAGCCCCATTATAGATCATGAAAAATAGTGAGCCCGATATTGATTATATGAATGGTGAACCCTATAATATATCTCCAATGCATTGGGTAATTATTATATTGGAAGTCATACATATGGTTATTATAATTAAGAGGGGTTTGAAAGGGTTTTATGAATATGATTCTCTAAGTCACACAAGGGATTTTTAATTTCTTGTTAAAGGTTTTAAATGGTTTCTTTGAGAAAAATGTGTGTGTGTTTTTCATGTGGAAATGTTTTTTCATTACACTCAATGAACATTGAATCTAATGGTAAACATTATATTTTCCCCCTTTTTTCACTAGACAAAAGATTTTTCTTTTTTTTTAATGTCCCTAACTAAGATCTTTGTGCTCATCCTATATTTAAAATGTTTTTATAGGGTTTACGGATGACTAATTTAAATGAATAATTTAATTTGAAATTAATGTATATTTTCTATGAAAAGAAATCATTTTTTATTTTTAATGTTTTATATTATAGAAAAATGGATGCTAATCAGAATTTTCCACTTTGTATTTTATGGGTTTGTTACATATGAGTTATGAACTAATTTTATAAAAATCTAAACCTAAAAAGTTCCTCAAATATAATAGAATGAATTCTTGACTTAAAACTAAAGATTATGTATTTTTTATCTTTGTTCCTCATAATTTTTATTAGAGTAAGGTTTATATAACTTTATAGGTTAGTATAATGTTAATATCATTCCCTTGAAAGATTTTACCATATGTTTAAGTTGAAATGGTATAGAATTTAAATATTACAACGTTTCTTCATCTAAACTATTTTTTAGAATAGTTTCATGTATAGAAAATAGGGAAGATGTAGTGCTAAAAAACCGAGAGGAAAATATCCTTATAAATTTGCATCTTGTTATGGTTGGAATTGGAACAGAACAATTTTTTATTGTAATAGATTTGCGGACACAAGCAATTAATGGTAGTGGTATCCATGATAGAGAGCACCCAATCTACCATGAAGAAACATGTCAACAATGGATCATTTTATGATAAAAAATCCCCCATCATTTATTAGATCATATGAACCTATGATTGATAAAGTACTTATTAATTCCATCAAGAAGATATTTGATATCATGGGATGTTCATAATGTCAAATGGAAACTCTTAACATTAATCATTTTTAAGGTTAAGTTGATCTATGTTGGTATTTCGTAAAAAATACTAGATAGAAATATGACTTTTATGATATGGAATTGGACACATATAAGAATATTTTCGTTCATAAATATTTCTCTAAGGTTGTTTGGATTAATATGGATAAAATTTTCTTAAAAATAAAGCAAAAAGGTAAATATTTTGTAGCCGCATATGTATAAAATTTTACAAGGTTGACCTAGTACCTACCAAATTTTGTTTGGGAAATAGATAGTAAAATTAATAGATTTTACTTAGGATTAAAACCAAGCCTGAGAAGATATTTTGAAATAAGATAATTTAAAATTTATGAGAAAGTTTTTCATTGTGATGAGAAAGTTGAGATGGAGTTTTTTTTGACACTTATGTTCCATGATATGAAAAGAGTAAGAAAATGACAAAGTGGTAGGAAATAGAGAATAATACAACTAATAATCCTAAATTTAAGCCTCAAACATGTTATAAGTACAATAAAATACATTTCTTGGAATGTATTTCAAGATATGGAAAGTGTTACTAGTGTAGTAAGTTTGGTTACAAAGTTCATGATAGAAAAGAAAAGAGTCCTCAACCATCCAAGAATGAGATAACATATATCCAATCAATAGTGATATGTTTCAGTTACACTGAGTTGGGAAATTATGCTATTGTGTGTCTGAAGTTACTTACTCAGGGTGGAAATCATCATGATTAATAGCAAAAAGGGGTGGAAAAATCATTTGTGATTTCTACCATTGATGCTCATCCATCTGGTGATGTGGGAAAAACTCTAGGGAGGTCCTTATTTTTCAAAGTTTGATCATAAGAACAATGTCTTAGTCACCCCTCTTTTGATTCTTTAAGTAATGGAAATACTTTTTGAGATATTTACTGAGTTTTTATAGATATCTAAAATATATTTTTTAGAGGAAAATTTATTTGTAGAATAATTCATTTAAATTTTATAGACATAAGTTTAAATGTATTTATAACCTTTAGTGTTAATGTGATAATAGTCAAATAATATTATTAGACTTTTTGAAAAAATGTATGTATTAAAAAACCTGTTAAAAAGATTATTAAATGATTTATTTTATTTCAAGTATGTATATAATATTTTTTTGGGTAATATTATAGGAATTATATTAATATAATTTAGAAAAAGGAAAAACCACATGATGGGAAAAAACCCATCGCATCTGGCAAGGCCATAGGGACTGAATTCATGACCGAAGTATGATAATGGTTTTTCACCTACCATTAGCTTATGTGATGTCCTGA
The DNA here is from genome assembly GCA_963277665.1 of Viscum album. Classification (NCBI taxonomy): domain Eukaryota; kingdom Viridiplantae; phylum Streptophyta; class Magnoliopsida; order Santalales; family Viscaceae; genus Viscum; species Viscum album. Next base: position 1,778,290,115 of record OY728131.1, on the reverse strand, counting down.
TTAATATGACATTGTTTTTAGTTAAAAATTTTGAAAAATAAATAGTAATGATGAACTAGTGGTGTTAATTTTTAGGTTTAGAGATTAATTTATTATATTTAATAACTTATTCTAAACATATTGGTTTTGTAATATAGTTAGATATAGATATAAAGACTTATCACTCTTTTATGGTTCTTATGATCTGTTAAAAGTAAATTTTAGTGCTTCAGGCATATTTTTTTTCTTGGATATTCATTTCTAAGAGTAAGGGATGAATTATAAATTGATCAAATCACAACCAAAGGATAAAATTATTTTTATTAAATAGAAACTCACCAAGTAAATATATTTCCTTATATTCTTAGATAATAAAATAATTCGTCAAATTTAGGAAAATTATATCGAAACAAAATTTTATCCCATTACATTCATATCGGATGAATAAGATGGTCTTTTAAATCATCAAAAATTTATTTTTTTATGCCCTTAACTTTCCATTTATAATTCGATTTATTGAGATCAATGAACCTAATCACTAACTATAATTATTTATGCTTTTTTATATGTCCATATCTTTACTTTCCACCGATATTCTCCTATTTAAAAACCTAATTATGTGTTATTATATATGAACCTTTCAATTCAATTTATATATTATTAAGACTATGTTTTATTAAAACTTTTTATGATGTGGTTGTATAACAAATGTATTTTCAAATGTACATCCTTTTATTATTGAGATAAAGTTCAAATTGCAAGGACACTATTTATTAAAGGGGAGGATGCAGCTCCTTGAGATTTTAAAAGAATAAAATTATATTGTATAGAATAAATGAAATGAAAAACTAACCTTATAAAAGATTGTAATACCTCATGAATTTATGATACATTTCGTTTTTAAATAAATTTAATCTATTCTATATCTTTCTATGCATGCAACACCAAGTTTGAACGAAACATGATAATACATTAAAATATTATTTAAACATTTCCTTTACATACTTTTTGTTAAATTAGAGGATATGAATATTAATAACTAAATTATGAAAATTATATAGTTTAAACATAAATAAAATTTAAATATATTTATTATATATAAAATTAGAACCATTTGAAAGAAAAAGAAATGTTTTTTTGAAAAACTATATGTTTTTAAAAGATGATTTAGTCACGCTTTTCATACATAATTTAAAATTGATTTTAAAAATTTTATAAAACTTTATTTGAAAAAATAAAATTAATTTCTAGAATCATAATATCAAAATTATCATACATTTATTTTTTGGGATTTTCTCGAAAAGCTTCATTTTTACTGAATAGTGAAAAATATTGAATTTTAACTGAAAAATGTCTTTTGTTTAAATTATTTATAATTTTAAATTATATATTAAATTGGTTTTAAATTAAAATTATTTCAATATTATATAAATTAATCCAATTTAGGTAATTTAAATCTTTTTTATATTGATTTTTTATATAAAAATGTTTGTAAACTTTTGAACAATTTATCTTCAAAAACCCGCTTTCTAGTCACGTCTGCAGGATTAATTTTAAATTAAACATTTCCATGTGAATTTAATTTGAAAAAATGGATTAAATATTTTTAATAAAAATAATTTATAATTTATAATAAGGTTAACTTAATTTTTTATCAAAATGAATATTGAAAATGGTAAAAATTAATTATCGCAGTTAAGGTAAAAATGGATTTACTGAGGGGTAAAGTTGTGAAGATAAGGGTTAAAAATGTCCTAAAAACTTGTAATAAACCCATTTTATTTCCATATTTTGAAATTATATCTTATATTTTTTACAATGGACTATTTTTGAAGCTTTTTTTCTTGATAAAAATGTGGGTGGAATTGAATATTTTCAATATATTACCAGTGTGCCACTAAGATCACTTATAAAAGGCCACCTCATCTCAACTCTTCTTCACACCTTCAAACTTATTTAGTTCTTCCAATATATACCCAAATAAATTCCCAAATTTCTTCATATCATCCTAGAATCATTATTTTTGGCATAGATCCAACCTAGGAAGGCTTTAGTGAAAATCTAAGATGGATACCCAAAGAAGAGGTGATGTTCCTCAATGAGAATCTTTATTTTATTTCTTTCTCCACCTCCTTAAATTATTATTAAACCATGATGATATAATAAAATAAGTATATTAAATGTAATATAATATTTATATAATAAGTTCATTATCTAGAAACATCTCTACTTCCATCAAATGGGTTATGAAATCATCATTCGTGTGTATGGGGGACTACCGTTACATAAACCGATGTCATTCATTTTTTCATTACCACCTCTCACAGTTGGGTATAATGATGAATAAAAAGTATATATATGTATATATATGATATTTATAAAAATTATACATATTGATTCATTAAATAATATACACCCTTTTTACTTTCCATTTCGTAGGGGATACAATAACGTTATTTATGTCTACGACGCACTATCGTCCTGTAAAGCGATATGATTCATTTTCACTAATGATTTACATGGAAGGTAATAAGGGTAAATATAATGAATATATATGGTATAAATGGAATAAAAATGTTATTAATTACATATTTATCTTTCTGAAAATATAATATATCATTTCCTTTCTTATATTTTCACTCACTGAGAAATGATACATCGTTTCCTAAACATGTGGACTATCACCTTCACGAGGCAACATGACTCTCTTTTCTTCACCAAATCACATGTATGATATATATAAGTATATTTAAAGAAATAATATGGTATACATGATATTATTATCATTTTAAAAATATAAAATATTACTTATGTCTTTTCTATAATGATCATTGAAAATGGAAACATTACTCATGCATACGTATGACCTACCGTCTCCATGATTGTAATGTAATTCATTTATCAAAACCATATTTCATGATTGGTTTTAAAATCATATCTAATTTATAAATATTATAAATATTTCATGATTTTTATTCTTAATATGTTTAAATAATTACCCCTTTGACCATATTTAATCTACCAAAGTCATTTTTGACACAAAATATGTATATGATCAAAACATTTGACACAACCTTAATTGACTAAGTAAATGTATAAAACATTTTATTAAGTGAAAAAAGTATCAATAAACTTTAAAAGGTTTATCAAGAAGATAAATAATTAACATAATTTTATTATTCAAGAAGATGAAGACACAAGTGACATGTCAGAATCAAGGCAATAGATTTCTTAACTCAATTTCCATTCACTAGGTTAAACTTCTATATCATTAATTATGTTATTATATGAGTATATGTGAAATTAATTTTAATTATATTATATTTTATTTCTACTTGTTTTATGTGTATTTATATTTTATTCACATAATTAATTCATTGATTAATCCCCACTTGAGTGATATGATCTTTGTAAGGGACTTCATCTCAAATTCCTTTCATTGAGGCATATTTTTATATTATACATCTATACTCTTTTATGAGGTTTATATACAGACCATTTGACATGTTATATCATGAATTTATCTATTCTCATGCTATTTATATTTTTTAATGTTATTCTTTCATGGGACCCATGATTCAAATATTTACAAAGTGATATGGGACTTTAAAAAAATTATATTGTAATGTTTTCCTTCCAAATTATTATTTTTCATGTCCTGTTTTTTGAAATGATTTTATGAAAATTTTTATATGTACATAAAATAATTATAAATTATATTTTGTTTCTCATTTTACTTTATCTTAAAATGTTTTCAAAATAAATCATTTTATATGTTTTATATGGAATGTTTTGAAAAATGACAAAAGGAATATTCTATTATTAATGAAAACAATGACAATGAATTTTTTTCCACCATGAAAATTATTTTATTTATGGATTCCATTACAAGATTTCATTTTTTATTCAATTAAAAACCCAATTTATCATTTTTTTTGGATATTTTGGTATTGAAAATGGGGTTTTTAACAAATAGGGTATTTTATACAAAAGTGATTTTCATATGGGTTTAAAAGTGTTTTCAAATGGTTTTATGATGAAAGTGTTTTATTCATGATACAGTACTTGAGAATTATATTAAATGGGTATGATTGATACAACTATTATTAAGGGTTGATCCCCATTATAGCTCATAGGTGAGCTTGATATATCTTATATAAAGGGTTGATCCCTGTTATAGGTCATGAAAAATGGGTGAGCCCGATATAACTTTTATAAAGAGTGATCCCAATTATAGCTCTATGATGAATCAGGTAATGATTATATTGGAATTCATCCATATGGTTATTCCAATTAAAAAGTTTTAGAAAGGGTTTTATGAATATAATTCTCTAAGTCACCAAAAAAGTTTTTTTAATTATTTTTTATGGGTTTTAAAGGATTTCTTTGAGAGAAACGTTTGTTTTTTTCATGTGGAATTGTTTTATTTCTTACACTCAATAAAAATTTATGTTAAAGGTAAAATTTATGTTAGTTTTCATATTTTTCATTGTACTAATGGTTTTTATTTATTTTTATTTCCCTAACTGAGCTTTTTTGTGTTCATCCCACATTTTAAAATGTTTTTCATATGGTTTAAGAATGAGTAAGGGAAAGGAAGAAGTCAAGTTGAAATCCATAGAGATTTTCATGAAAAGGAATCATGATTTATTTTAAATGTTTTATATTATGGTAAAAATGGATACTAATAAAAAGTGACCACTTTGTATTTTTATGGTTTTTTTATATGATTTATGTACCAATTATCCAAAACTCTAAACTTGAAAGGATTATCAAATGTAAGAGAATTAATTCTTTACTTAAAACCCAAGAATATTGTTTAAGCTCAGGTCCTTATAATTATAGACTCATGGTCACTATTCCTCATTGTATTCATATTTATATGAGATTATATTGAGATTCATAAGGTATATACTCATTCTAGATTTGGGTCACTTTTCTCGTGGGTCTTACTATTTTCCTATTAGAGGGTTTAGATGCCTATGGGATGAGACTGTATAGATAGGGGTCATTTCCCCTTATATGTTGATATTTATTTATCATATTTGAGATGTATATGAGGTTATACCATATAGATAGGGCCCAAACTTACCCTTTGTCTTGATTTTTAAATGATGGAATTGAGATACCAAGAGTTCAAATTGTTATATCCATGGTCCACTTTTCCATTGGTCTTATATTGTGTTGATCTTAGGTAAAGAATCATGAAATATGAGACTATATAGGTAGGGGTTATTTTCCCATTTATCGTATATCACTAAGATGAGGTCGACACTATTGGTAATATAAAGCATCTTCAAGTCACAAGATTCAACTTACTAGAAGGCAGAACTCCAAAAGTTTATACAAGCCTTATCAAGGCAGTAAAAACAAAATTTCAGCACATGAGTTTACTCTACTATAAGTTGGAAAACTTCTAATAAATTTTCATGATAGTATACATTTACTAGATGGGGGTTGTGAAAAATTAACCAGATGTAGTGGATGAGTTAGTGGTTACTATAGAAGAATGGTGAAGTCAAAAGATAGCTGATCATAAATGTCAGAAGGTGGTTCCACCCATTCAATTAGTTATGAATCTCTATAAAATAGAGGTGATACCATCTTTTTGGGTGAATATTGTATTAATATAAGTACCTATACTTATACTTAATATTAAGTGTGATTACCGGAATATAATCTACAATTATTTCTATCCCTTTATTTCGAGTGAAATAAAGTTTTGCAGTGTTCTCCCATGGATATAGGATGAAAGTTTAAACCACATAATCTTGTGTTCCAATTTTACTTCTTTTATTTCTTCATTTTCCTTCGAATTCTTGTGTGTGAGTTAGTCATAAGATAGTGTATGAGAATATGAGACTTAGTGTGGTGATTAGGGTGCATATTCTTCATATTTTATAGTACACTAAGCCCAAGGGGAACTTCTGTTGGTATGACTATCACAACGTAGAGTCTTTGGTGTAAGAGATCTTCTGTTAAAGAGAACAAGTATCTTACAGTAGTATAAAAATTTATTTATTCACTAAAAAAGGGTATCAGAGCTCCAAAATTCACCATCAATAAATAACTTAAGTTGAATTCACGTTTTCCTTGACATTATATTTATTTTAGGTAGTTTTACTATCATTGGGTGATATGAAATCAGAATAAGGAAATGTTTGAATCAGTCCATTCAATGAAACTGATTATAGTTTATGGAAGATATAGATTGAATAATATCTTATCCATAAAAATATAGAAATTCTATCTGGTGGAGAAAATATTGAAAAGTTAAAGAAAGGTGAATGAGAAATGATGGATAGAGAAGAACTTGGTTTAGTGTGGATTTGATTCACATGATATGTTAATTTCAACATCTGGGGGAATAAGACTATAAAAAAACTAATGGCGGCCATAGAGAAAATGTATAAAAAATTGACGGCATTGAAAAAGGTGTTTCTAATGAGAAGTCTATTCATCATGAGGTTATTAGATGTATGTTTAATGATAGATCATGTGAATGATTTAAATATGACCAGAAGTCAACTTGAATTAGTGAAAGCGACTTTCACAAATGATGTATAGGAAATCCTAATACTATCATATTTATTAGAATCATGAGAGGGTATGAAAACTACATTTATAAAATCACGTGGAAATACTGATATGGTGTTTTAAGACATCTGAAACTTGATCGTCAATAATAAGAACCTGAGAAGAGAGGTCTAAGTACCATTTAAAAATGTGTTGAATACTGATGGAAGGGTATGCTCACCTCAAAGTATGAATCATTGATGACCAAAAGATGAGTATAGGGAGAATAATCAAGGAAAGTTTACTAGTCCAAGACTCGCATACTATCACTATGAGAAGCAATAGAATCTTTATAGAAATTGTAGAAGTCACAAGGAAGGTACTAGAAGGAAAACATATGAAAATTCTAAATATATTAACATAATGAAAGATAGTAGTGAATTACTTCTCATCATGAGTGTCATAGTGCAGTCATGGGTTATTGAATCAAGTGCATCATTTCACTCAACAACATATCACAGGCGAATGAAAAGCTATGTATCTAAAATCTTCGGTAATGTTCATCTGGCAGATGATGAATCTTTGAAGTGATAGGAAAGGGAGATGTCAATCTATAGATGAAGAGTGAGTTATTTCTAAGACTAAAGGAAGTGATACACATTATATGTCTATAGAATAACCTTATCTCTGTGGGGAATCAAGATGATGTATTTTATTAAACCACCCTTGCTAATAGATCCTTGAAAGGGGTTCTAGGATCCATGGTTTTAGTAAAATGAGTAAAATAAAACACTATTTATCTGAGTGGAAGTTCATATGGATATTCAATGATGAAAGCATAAACTTGGAAGATATATAGGTTTGGAATTTTAGGATGGGTCAATTTAGTGATAATTTTATTAAGGTTTTACAATGAAAGGAATACTGAAGCTTGATCACACAACTATTTGAAGTTTTGAGAGTTGTGTGCCAGGAAAGAAAAATAGTGTCATTTAACTTGAGTGGATGAAATCCCACAACCAAGAAGTTATATTTATTTTCTCTAATTTTTTTATACCTACCCCATTCTAATCTCATGGAGGATTAATTTACTTCTTCACATTTATTAATGATGCAACAAGGAAGTAATGGGTGTATTTCTTTAAGCATAAATATGATGTTTTCAATGATTTTTTACAATGAAAAGCTTTAGGTAGAAGAGAGAGTGGTCGGAATTTAAACTACCAAAAGTTTAATATTTATTATGAATAAAATAGAAGTAGCCTTTAGAATTTATATATGAAGAAAGTGACTAGGCTTGTGAGAATAGTTCTTATAACTCTATAGTAGAATGGAGCAGTAGGGAGAATGAACTTTACTTTAGCTGAGAAGTCAATATGCATGTGTGTGCACTTCAGAATTCCCAAGGACATTTTTATAAGGAACCAACCTTAAAACATTACATAATCTTGAATTAAGTTAATAATTAAAATTGAGGATCTTTTTAGGTTTAGAGTTTTAGAGAATTAGGCCATAACATATACATTACATCTCAAATATTACAACGTATATACTTCTACTCAGTATCCATTTAAAAAATAAATAAAAACTCTTAAAAAAAGAGTCGTGTCTAGTTCCATATTTTATACATCATGAATTTCTTTGATCCCATCCTTGACCCTATACATCTTTAAGTCCTCTGAAAAATATTTCAAAAAAACTTGGGATGAGCATAAAAATCTCAGTAAGGGATACACAAAGAAGAAAAACTGTTAGTTTTTCAAAAAAATAAGAAAATCATGAATACATTATCATAAGTAATACTTTTCATCTTTATGAAGTATTAAATACACTTCACTAAATGAAATATCATTTCTTACCAATTTTTAACCAAAATATTACCATAAAACCTATAGAAATCACACATAACATATATTAGTAACTTGGGACATAAATGTACTTAAATGGAATAACCATACGGTCAACTTCCATATATATTACTAAATTGAATATCCATATGGATGACTTCCATACCCAATGCATTGGAGGTTATAACATAACCACCCATACAGGTTTATCACAACACCACCCGTCATTTGGTTTATCACGTAACCACCCGTCAAATGTCCAAGTACCATTATAAAATCATAACACATAACATATTGAAAATATAAACATTTCACTAATAAAATTTCATTTTGAATCACAAGAAATAATTTCAAGATATTGAAATAATTAATTCATTTCAAAAACCATTTTCAATACCAAAACACAAAAAAAAAATAAGGGATTTATTTTCCTTTTAAAATCATTAAGTCTTATAGAGGAAGCTAAATAAAAATTATAGTGGTGGAGAGGTCATTATCACCACAAATGATAAAAACATTCCTTTTATCATTAGTAAAATGAATTGTAGAAAAAATATTCCCTTTGAATGAAATTAAATGTCTAAGGGGTTTCTTATATACCGTATAAAAGAAAGAGGTGTATATTATCAAAACATGCCCCATTGAAAGGAGATTGAGATGAAGTCCCTTACCTCATGTTCAACTTGACTCGTTCATTTTTTAATCTCATGAATAATAAACTAATGTTAATTTATACTTCATTAAGAACCATTTTCATGTTTATTATTTCTTTAATATCATTTATTACATTTCTATAACAATTAGTTAATTATTAGAGTTTATATCGGACATTTTGTTGATGTTCCGAACTTGAGTAAAAAATGAACTTGTTATAATTATAAATTGTCCATGTGGTAAAAAGTTCATTATCTCTATAATGAAAATGTAATATTATTTATTTACCTGGGATGTTACATCCTTCCCCCCTTTTGGAAATTGCGTCCTCACAATTTTTATTCACTTATCAAATAAATGGGGGTATTTATCCCTCATATCATTTTCATTTTCTCACATTGCCTCTTCAACCATATGGTTTTCTACAAAACCTTTACCTAATGAATTACTTTATTCCGCAACACTTTCTCTTTTCGGTTAAGAATCTGGACTGGTTATTCCTCATAAGAGAGATTCTATTCCAACTAAACTACCTTTGGGCTCAAAACATGAGATGGATTTAGCATATACTTTCTCAACATTGAAACATGAAAAAAATTGTGTGAATAGGATAAACTTGAATTTAATTCCACTCTAAAGGTGACTGATCCAAATTTCACTAGGATTTCATAGGGTCCAATGAACCTTAGACTCAGCTTTCACTTATTTCAAAAATGAATCAAACTTTTCCCTGGAGAAACTTTGAGAAAGACATGATCACCTACCATAAAATAAATATCCATCCTCTGATTACCCCCCTAACTTTTTTGCCTCCTCTGAGTTGTTTTTATGTTCTTATGAATCAACTGGACTTTCTCTACCATCTCTTATACCAATTCTAGTCCCATCAGATTCCTTTCACCTACTTCATCCCAAAAAGTTGGAGTTCGACACTGCTTTCCATATAATGCCTCAAATGGAGCCATCTTTATACTAGAATGAAAACTATTATTATAAGAAAATTATACCAAATAAATATGTTGGTCCCAAATTCCTTGGTAATCCATTGAAAAATCATGTATCATATCTTCCAATGTATAAATTGTTCATTCAGACTGCCCATTTGATTGTGGATGAAAAGTTGTACTAAAATTTAATTCAGTACCCAATGACTTCTAAAGGCCTTTACAAAAGTTAAAAGTAAACCTAGGATCATGATCATATACAATGGAGAAGGGAATTCCATGTAACCTAACTATATTTTTAACATACAACCGAGATAGGTGATCTAAAGACAATGTATCTTGAATAGGAAGGAAATGAGTAGATTTAGTCAATTGATCAAAAATAACCTAGATTGAATTATTACCTCAAGATGTCTTTAGTAATCCTACAATAAAGTCCATGGATATATTTTAGCACTTCCACTCTGGAACCGGTAAAGAGTGAAGAATACCTTTCAGTAACTTCCTCTTTCCTTTAACCTGATGACAAGTCAAACACTTCATGGTCAAGTTAGGAATATCACTTTTCATTTCATCCCACCAGTAATACTCCTAAATATCTCTGTACATCTTAGTATTGCAAGGATGAAATGAAAACGAAGAACTATGAGCTTAACATAACAACTCATTCTTCAACTATTAATCACTAGTAACACATAATCTCTTCCCAAATCTCAAAATAAAGTCATTATCAATGTTAAAATCTGGAAACTTAACCTTTTGAACCAACTCTACCTTTTTCTACAGCTCATTGTCTTCCTTCTGTGCTTGCTTAATTATGTCTGATAGAGATGATTTCACTAACACCTGAAAAAAACAGATGAATTTCCTACACCAACAACTTTTATACCAAAGTTCATCAAGTCTTTAATCAAAGGATCTTATTCCAAACGTAATATGGTTAATTTAGCATTACTCTTTTGACTCAAAGCATCAGCCACTTTATTTTCCTTTACTAGATGGTAATGAATCATAGAATAATAATCCTTGATTAATTATATCCATCTCCTTTGTCTCATGTTTCATTATTTCAAAGTGAATATATACTTTAAAATTTTGTGGTCAGTATATATTTCACATTTCACTCCATACAGATGATGCCTCAAAATTTTTAAAGAAAAAACAATAGTAACTAATTCCAAACCATGTGTAGGGTAATTTAACTCATGAGGTTTCAACTGATATGAAGAATAAAAAATTACCTGATCAATCTGCATAAGGAAACAACCAATTCCTTTTAACGAAACATAACTATAGATAACAAACTCACCATCTCTAGATGGTAGTGCCAAAACTAGAGCAGTCACCAATCTTCTTTTAAATTCATAAAAACAATCATCACATTATTTTTTCCAAATGAACTTAGCACCTTTTCAAGTTAACTTAGCCATTAGGATAGATAACCATGAAAATTTTTCAACAAACCTCCGGTAATAACCTACCAAATCAAGAAAGCTATGGATCTCAATTATATTTGGGGGTCTTGTCCATTCTTCAACAACATTTGTTTTAGAAGGATCAACAGTTATGACATATTTTGGAATAATGTGACCAAGGAATGAAATTTATTGTAACCAAAACTCACACTTGCTGAATTTTCCATACAGTTTATTTTCTCTTAAGGTTTTCAATACAACCCTTAAATGACTTTCAAGCTCCTCTTTACTTTTATAATAAACCAAAATATCATCAATTAACACAAACAAAAACTTATCCAAGAACTCACAGAAAATTTAATTCATAAGATCCATGAATACATCAAGTGCATTGGTTAAACCAAAAGGCATAACTACAAATTCATAATGGTCATATCTAGTATGAAACATGGTCTTCAGAATGTTTTCTTTCTTTACTTTCAACTGATGGTACCCTGAGCTCAAGTCAATCTTTGAAAAATACTGATCTCCCTAGAGATGATCAAACAAATCATCGATATGATGAAAAGGATACTTGTTCTTAATAGTGATGTTATTAAATGCTATATAATCAATGAAAAGTCTCATTAAACCATCTTTACTTTTAAGAAACAAGACATGATCAATCGACGGTGATGTACTATGTCGAATGAAACCTTTATCTAATAACTCCTGTAATTGCTTATTTAACTCTAAAAGTTCAATTTGAGTCATTTGATAATGGGTTTTTGAAATTTACTTAGAATCAGGAACCAAGTAAATAGAAAATTTAACTTCATGATCAGGTATTATACCCAGAAACTCATTAGAAAAAACATCAAGATACTCATTTACCACTAGAAAATCATTAATCTGAACAGTTCCTTTGTTTTCAACAATATGTGAATGGTGACATTCATTTACATCTTTTAATATGTTCTCATCTTCCTAATATGTTATCAAAAGCAAGGGTTCATTCTGGTACACAAACTAAAAATCTTTCTGAAAAGAAACCTCTTTAGCTCTGCAGTCAATCTTATCATGATAAAAAGAAAGCCAATATATTCCCAAAATAACATAAAACTCTACTAGAGTCAAAACAATAAAGTTTATAGGTAGATTCTTTCCTCACACAAGGATGTGAAGGTTCTTATAATTTCTTTTTGTCTCAACATTTCTTCTAGGTGTTTTCTCATAAGTTCAGGATTCATATCTAGAGATTGAATTCCTAATTTACTATAAAACTGCTTAGAAATGGAAGAATGTATAGACCCTGAATCAAAAAAACATTGTCATAATCTGAATAAACAAATAGTGTACCTGATACTACATCATTCGATGGCCCAACATCTACTGAAGTAGTTACAAATAATTTCACCACCCCCTTCTTCTTATAGTCAGGATGATTTCCCTCAGTTATGTTCTTTGCTGGACACTCATTTTCATAATGACCCATTCCGTTGCACTTAAAACATCTTAATGCTGGATTTTCATTGCCTGATTGATCATCTCCCTTATAGTTAAGAGCAATATGTCTAGACTTATGACACTAGTAGCACTTTACAAATCAGCATAAACATTTCTAGGATGCTTTTTACCACATTTATGACATGATGCTTATTTAATTTTCATACCTCCAGGCTTCTTTGATGAATTCTTTCCCTTTACTTATCAACTGAACCTCTTATTTTGTTTTCTCTCTTGGAAAACCTGATCATTAGAAAACTACCTTTCAACCTTCTCAGCACATCTGAAAAGTTTCTCATAGATTTTGAATTCACAAGAGGGTAATGATCTTCGAGATCGGAACTTTAGTTCTGAGTAAAGTAGATTTATCTTACCATCAAGATCTCAGATGAAATTTGGAGCATACCTTGCCAGTCGAGTGAACTTTTCTTCATAAGAAACCATTGAGTCATCCTCCTACCTCAATTCAAAGAATTGTTTTTCCATCCTAAGTCAAACCACCTTAGGAAACTATTTCTCAAGAAACATACTTTTGAATTAATCCCCATCAATAGCATCAATATCCTCAATATCCCTAATATTTTTCACCATCAACCACCACTGATCAGCTTCACCTTCAAAATGGTAAACAACAAGACTATCCTAGTGATGTTCTAAACACCCCATGACATCTAAAATCTTCTCCAATGCTTTAATCCACCCTTCACCTAGCATAGGGTTAGATGATCCTATAAATGATGGGGGACGTTGCCTCATGAAATGATCCACTACTGACATGTTCCTATATGGTTGATCTGGCTGATCTCGTGCATCTATACCACCACCATTTATAGCCTAAGTCAACTATGCCATCACTACAACAAAATGTTCAGTTTTGATTCAGACCATCTTAGGTTGCTGATTTGGAAGGTTATTCTCCTCTCTATGCCTTCCAAATATAGCTTCCCTATTTCCTCTACAGAAAACCATTCTAAACAGATAAATATCTTAGGAAAAGATAAATGGCAATATGTAAATTCTATATCATTTCAATCTTTCCATAAATTAATTTATGGAAATTAATTTTAACAATATTCTAACTTCTAAAGTTGTCTAAACTGACCTCGGATACCAACTAAAGGACCTGACCAAAAAAAATAACATAATCTTTAATTAAGTTAATAATTCAAAATAAGGATATTTTCAGGTTTAGAGTTTTAGAGAATTAGGCCATAACATATACATTACATCTCAAATATTAAAATGTAGACACTTCTAGTTAGTATCCATTTTTTTATAAAATAAAAACTCTTAAAAAAAGATTCACGTCTAGATCTATATTTTAGACATCATGACTTTTATTTGATCCCATTTTGACCCTATTCATCTTTAAGTCATGTGAACAATATTTCAAAAAAACTTGGGATGAGCATAAAAATCTCAGTAAGGGATATAGAAAGAAGGAAAACTGTTAGTTTTTATAAACAACAAGTACATCATGAATAATTTTTCATAAGTAATAATTTTTACCTTTATTAAATATTAAATACTCTTTACTGAATAAAAGATCCTTTCTTACCCATTTTTAACCAAAATATTACCATAAAACCCATAGAAATCACACATAAAATATATAGGTAACTTGGGACATAAATGCAATTTAAGGGAATAACCATATGGTCGACTTCCACATATATCACTAAATGGAATAGCCATACGACCAACTTCCATACCCAATTAATTGAAGGTTATAACGTAACCACCCATCCCAGTTTATCACAACACCACCCTTCATTTGGTTTATCACGTAACCACCCATCAAATGTCCAAGTACCATTATAAAATCATAACACATAAAATATTGAAAATATAAACATTTCAATAATAAAATTTTATTTGAAATAAAAAGAAATAATTCCAAGATATTAAAATAATCAATCCATTTAAAAAACCCTTTTCAATACCAAAACATGCTAAAATAGAATAAGGGATTTATTTTACTTTTAAAAACATTAAGACTTAAAGAGGAATCCAAATAACGATTAAGGTGGTGGAGAGTTCATTGTCACCACAAATGTTTAAAAAATTCATTTTATTGTTTAGTAAAACACTTCATAGAAAAAAGATTCCATTTGAATGAAATCAAAATACAAAGGTGTTTATTATATACCGTATAAAATAAGGAGGTGTATATTATCAAAACATACCTCAATGAAAGGATATTGAGACGAAGTCCCTTACCTCGTGTCTGACTTGACCCGTTCGTTATTTTAGCTCATATGTAATAAAATAAAGTTAATTTTTTCTTTATTAAGAACATTTTTCAAGTTTATTATTCCCTTTATATCACTTATTACCTTTCTATAACAATTATTTAATTATTTGAGTTCATATCGGACATTTTTCCGATGTTCGGAACTTGAGTTAAAAATGAACTTGTTATAATTATAAATTTTCCATGTGATCAAAAGTCCACTATCTACCGAATGATATTAATGATTTAGATATCATATATATCATATATATTCAGTATATATATGTATTTATAACACTACATAACATTTTGAGATAATAAATGAAATGCACCGTTCATGGAGACGGTAAGCCGTACGTACGCATGAACGCAACTTTCATTTCTATTTCATATTTTAATGGAATGAAAAATTAATTATACATAGGTATTTTATAATTCCAGTATAATATCATATATAATTTCATTAACTATATCCTTTATACATCCCATGTATGGCATGAACGAGTCATATCACTTTGAGGAGGCGGTAGTCCGCACTTTCTCAAATGAAATTATCGCTTTTACCCATTATATAAAGCATAAAAGTATGCTATAAATGAAAAATAAGAAAGTAAAGAGACAATATAAATATAATATATATCAAATATAAATATATTGCTATCATAATTTCCACCATGAGAGGTGGTTGGGGATATTTGAACAATCATCATTTCGTGAGGTTGTAGTTCGCTTCTACAGAAACAATATGTTCGTACCCATTAGATGAAGGTGTGTGGATGTGTAGTTAGAATAATTCTCATAAAAAAATCCTAGTAAATTTAAGATACTGGTTTTGTAATAAAATAAATAAATAAAGATATTTTAGGGGGTTGGATAAGTAAAATAAAAGAAAAGAACTTAAGAGAAGACGCTACCTTTAAATCGGGTATCTTCCTTTGGTTTGAATCAAAAGGTTTATTTGAAGTGTTGTCTGCCTATGTTAAGGCTTCTAGGAGGAATAGAGGGATGTGGGGAGCTTATTTTGGTAGAGTTTGTATGATATAAGGGGATTGAGAGTTGTGAGTAATGGGTTAGATGTGATAACTTTTTATAAGGGGGAGGAGGGGCTCTTTAAGAAAGTTTGAAAATATTATTTTATTATATAATGATTTTCAGTTTCTAAATGTCAAAAATTTATTAAAGTAAAAGACACGATGACTCATGTTCAATATAAAATCATTCAACAAGAATTGGATAGGTTTTAGATATTTTTTTTAATTTTTATAATCTTATTTATTTAAATCATTCATTAATGAGGTAAACACTGCATCATTATTGTGTCATAAATAATTTTATTTATTTGATGGCTAAAAATTATAAAAAATACCATGATGTATGAAATATTTTTATCTTTAAAATTAATATTTATAGTTTAATATAAAACTTATATAACCCCCTATAAAAATTGATTTACTAAAAGATATATGTTTAAGTCATCTTTGTCTTTACTTAACATTAATTAATATAAAGCGTCATTATCACTCCCAAGTGGCTCCATGGGGTCCTAAAATCAACCCAAGGATGACCATGGTCGGATAGGTATCAACCAATAGGAATAAGATACATGTTAGGGTAAATTTAATATTATTATAATATTATTTTTTACCCTTATTTACCAGATTTATCCTTTAACCATTGTAAATAAAATATTTACTGAAATAAATATTCATAATGTCTAAAAATAAAATTTACCTATTTACAAAATTTATACTTCCTGATTCCAAATATGGAATCCATTTTTCCAAATTCAAAACAAAGAAGTGACATAAATTAATTTAAAATTAATTCCCACAGTCAAAACAAAAAGCATGTTTTTAAGAAATAATAACTATCAAAAGATTGACACTTGTTTAGGTCCAATTTCACATTGAAATTACCTCCAATGACCAAAATTGGATTAAATAGTAAAATTATAATATAATTATATTTTAAAACCAATTAAAAATATAATCTAACCATATAAATAAATTAGATTAAAATGTAGTTTTGAATTAAAATACAGTATTTTTCACTATTCATTAAAAAAATGAACATTATCAGAAAAATATCAAAATTTCATCCAAAGTAAATTTTGATGTCCCAATTCTAAATAATAATATTATTTTTTCAAATATAACATATATAAGTGACAAAAACTACATTTAAAAATTGTTTACCATCGAAAGGCGGTAAATCGACCCTTTAAAGAATATTAGAGCATTTATGCTTAAAATTGTATTCTTTCTTATTTTAAGCCTCATAAATTTATTGAATAAATGTAAAAACATTTAACATACATGTATAATCATATTATAGTCAGTTCTGTTCATTCCCAACATTACAACAGCTAGACGTTAACTACCATTTAAAATAATATTATAATATTATTTTATTTTTTGATATAACTCCACATTGTGTGCAACGTAAGATTTCAAAGAAACCCATTGTTGCGTATCAGGTACGCCATTTAACGTAGCATCCCTTTTAAAGTAAAATTAATATTTAATTCACAAATATTAATAAATATAAAAATGTCTTATTCTTTATTTACCTGGGATGTTACATCCTTCCCCCTTTTGGAAATTGCGCCCTTGCAATTTTTATTCACTTATCAAATAAATGGGGGTATTTGTCCCTCATATAATTTTTAGATTCCCATGTTTCCTCTTCAACCATATGGTTTTTCCATAAAACCTTTGCCTGATAAATTACTTTATTTCACAACACTTCCTCTCTTCGGTCAAGAATCTAGACTTGTTGTTCCTCATAAGAGAGATTCTTTTCCAACTGAACTACATATGTGCTCAAAACATGACATGGATCCATCATATACTTTCTCAACATTAAAACATGAAAAATACTATGTACCTGAGATAAAATTGGAGGTAAATCCACTCTGTAGGAAACTGATCCAACTTTCTCCAGGATTTCATAGGGTCCAATGAACCACAAATTTAGTTTTCCTTTCTTTCTAAAACGCATCACACTTTTCCATGGAGAAAATTTGAGAAATACCTGATCACCTACCTCAAATTAAAGATCCTTCCTCTGGTTATCCACATAAATTTTCTTCCTGCACTGAGGTGCTCTCATGTGCTTCTGAATCAACTGAACTTTGTCTTCCATCTATTCTACTAATTCTGGTCTCATTAGCTTCCTTTCACCTACTTCATCCCAAAAAGGTGGAGTTCGACACCGCTTTCCATATAATGCCTCAAACAGAGCCATCTGTATACTGGAATCAAAACTGTTATTATAAGAAAATTCAACCAAAAAAATATGTAGGTCCCAACTTCCTTGGTAATCCATTAAAAAAGAAAGTAGCATATCTTCCAATGTCAGAATTGTTCATTCTGACTGGCCATATGATTATGGAAGAAAAGCTATACTGAAATTTAATTCAGTACCCAATAACTTCTTAAGTTCTTTCCAAAAGTTAGAAGTGAACCTGGGATCATGATCATATACAATGGAGAGGGGAACTCCATGTAACCTAACTATCTCTTTAAAATAAAACTGATATAGTTGATCTAAAGACAAATTATCTTGAATAGTAAAGAAATGATTAGATTTAGTCAATCGATCAACAATAACTTATATTGAATTGTTACCTTGAGATGTATTTGGTAATCCCACAATGAAGTCCATGGATATATTTTCCCACTTCCACTCAGGCACTGGTAAAGATTGAATCATCCCTTTTGGTAACTGCAGCTCTTCTTTAACCTACTGAAAAGTCAAACACTTTACAATAAAGTCAATAATATCTATTTTAATTCCATCCCACGAGTAATACTCCCGAAGATCTCTGTTCATCGTAGTGCTACCAGGATGAACTGGAAATGGATAACTATGAGCTTCACATAACAACTCATTATTCAATTGTGAATCACTAGAAACACATACTCTCTTCCCAAATCTCAAAATACAATCATTATCAATGTTAAAATCAGGAAACTTACCCTTCCGAACCAACTCTACCTTTTTCTGTAGCTCACTGTCTTCCTTCTATGCTTTATTAATTCTGTCTGATAAAGATGATTTCACTAACACCTAAAACAAAACAGAGGAATTTCCTACTCCAACAACTTAAATTCCAAAGTTTCTGAAGTCTTTAATCAAAGGATATTTTTCCAAATGTAATATGGTTAATGTAGCATTACTCTTTTAAATCAAAACATCAACCACTTTATTTTCCTTTCCTAGATGGTAATGAATAGTGGTATCATAATCCTTGATTAATTCTAGACATATCCTATATCTCTTGTTCAATTCTTTCTAAGTGAATATATACTTCATACTTTTTTTGGTCAGTATATATTTGACATTTTACTCCATACAGATGATGCCTCAAAATTTTTAAAGAAAAAACAATAGAAGCTAATTACAAATCATGTGTAGGGTAATTTAACTCAAGAGGTTTCAACATATGTGAAGCATAAGCAATTACCCGATCATTCTGCATAAGGGCACAACCATGTCCTTTCAATGAATCATCATTGTAGATAAAAAACTCACCATATCTAGATGGTAGTGCCAAAACTGAAGCATTCACCAATCTTCTTTTCAATTCCCGAAAAAAATCATCACATTATTTTTTCCAAATGAACTCAATAACTTTTCAAGTTTACATAGTCATTGAGCAAGATTACTGTGAAAATTTTTCAACAAACCTCCAGTAATAACCTTCCAAACTAAGAAAACTATGAATCTTAGTTATATTTGTGGGTATTGGCCATTCTTCAACAACTTTTATTTTAGAAGGATCAACAGTTATGCCATTTTTTTAAATAATGTGACCATGGAATGAAATTTGTTGTAACTAAAACTCACACTTGCTGAATTTTCCATATAGTTTCTTTTCTTTTAAGGTTTTCAAGGCAACCCTTAAATGACTTTCATGCTTCTCTTTACTTTTAGCATAAACCAAAATATCATCAATGAACACAACCACAAACTTATCCAAGAACTCACAGAAAATACTATTCATATTATCCATGAATATAGCAGGTGCATTGGTTAAACCAAAAGGAAAAACTACCAATTAATAATGGCCATATCTTCTATGAAACACGGTCTTCGGAATGTCTGCTTCCTTTACTTTCAATTGATGGTACCTTGGCTTCAAGTCAATCTTCTAAAAATATTGCACTCCCTGGAGTTGATTGAATAAATAATTGATATAAGGAAAAGGATACTTTTTCTTAATAGTAATGTTATTCAATGATCTATAATCCATTGAAAGTATCATTGAACCATCTTTTTTTAATAAACAAGACAGGAGCACCCCATGGTGATGTGCTAAGTCAAATGAAACCTTTATCTAATACCTTCTGTAATTGCTTCTTTAACTCTAAAATTTCAATTTGATCCATTCAATAAGGGGGTTTTGAAATTAGCTTAGCATCAGGAATTAAGTCAATAGTAAATTCAACTTCTCGATCAGGTATTAAACCAGGAAAATCATCAGAAAAAACATAAAGATATTCATTTAAAACTGGAACATCATTAACCTAAAAATTTCCTATGTTTTCATCAATATGTTCAAGGTAACATTCATTTCCATTTTTTAATATTTTATAAGCTTCCTGATATGTTATCAAAAGTAAGGGTTCATTCTTGTACAGAAAGTAAATTTTTTTCTGAAAAGAAACCTCTTTAGCTCTGTTGTCACGAATCAACCCAGGTCGACACAGAACTGATCACCCGAGCTGGTCCGCGACATGGCCTGAGAGGCGTTCTCGATCCTCCCAGGCTGGTGACAAGCACCAGGGCATCAAAAGAGAGCAAGAAAGAACAATTTATACTAATGAAAATAAATAAATTAGTGAAAATAAAAAAAACAACTCAAAGTAAATAAACAAAACAAAAATATAGAACAACCAACAACAACAAACTAACATGACCACAATCAAAACTCCTCATAACCCCGAGAGTCTCTCACCAATCCACAACCGAATCTCACCCATGGTGAGCAAGATCAATTAAAAATTGAAATAGAAACTAAAAAAGGAAAACACTATAGGCATAAGTATTAAAACATAGTAGGCATTCCCAATAAACTATTCCCAATGCACTGCCTTTAAATAAAGAATTTACCAATTTATGGTTTGAACTAAATTATATAAAATATTGGTTTCCACACACACTTTAATTTCTAAATCAAGTAATATTCTATTGTCCTTTTTAATTTAAAAACAAGTTTAATGTTTGAAGGTAATAAGTGCATTACATTTTCAAACATTTTCGCAAAAAATTTAG
The DNA here is from genome assembly GCA_963277665.1 of Viscum album. Lineage (NCBI taxonomy): Eukaryota > Viridiplantae > Streptophyta > Magnoliopsida > Santalales > Viscaceae > Viscum > Viscum album. The sequence goes on along the minus strand of OY728131.1, from coordinate 1,778,268,763 downwards.
AAATCCCAATTTTAGTTGTTAGTCAAGAGGAATACCACAAACGACACACGACACATAGTAAGGTCAATGGGAAAGTAGAAAATGGGGACCATCAACCAAAATAGGCCTCTCAATCGTCCACCACATCCAAATAAGTACTAAAGAAAACATGGGTTGATCCTAGTAGCTCAGGAACAATCCATAACATACTATACATGTGACTCATCCTGAAGGAATTCCCTACTCAATGACGTCATAACTTCCTAACACCCAGTGTTTCCCTACATGGCCTAACTAAGGGTCCCAATCCCCTAGCAGAGCAAAGTACGTACTAAGGGCCACTAGCATGTGTGTAATCTAAACTAGTGCAACAATCGTTCTTAGAGGATTCACTTACTATTTCAGGTTTCCATGTGAACACGTGTAATAAAAAAAGGGTGAGTTGACAATATCAAACTAGCAACCAATTCCAATGCAAAAACATAGCGCACAACAACCCAAAAAATTGACGTGCACAACAAGGTCACCCCCTGAGTCACTCGAAAGAGGGTTTTCAAAATAATTTATTTCATTAAAGTTCCAAATGGGACTTAACCAACCAATCAACACCAACCTGTTTCCAAAAAACCATTTTAGAAGGACAAACACATTTGCAACCCAAGCCGCTCTTCAAAAGAAAGAAAATTTACTTATAAAGGCAAACCAGGCATTTTATTAACACTAATTATGCACATTTAAGAGAAAAAACTTTCAGGTAATTCAAAACAAGAGAGAACCACTATCCTCGACAATGAAAGTTTATTCTAAAACTAATTATTTAATATTATTTACCAATAATCTAAAATTAATGAAATAACAAGAAATTGATAAATTCTAAATATAAAGGCAAGTGCAGCGGGGACCTACCTCGACTCGTAGTCCAATCATGATGACGTGACACGTCTCAAGCGGGAACACAAGTACGTGCAAGTTGACAACCGCAATTTCCTGGAAAAACCTTACCAATGCGCTGCAACTACAAAGATAACAATAAACACATAAATGATAATTTAAAAGAAATCAAACAAAAGACAAAGAAAACCTCACCTAAACCTCAGTGAAGGCGAAAACAAACAAACCCACACCACTCACCTTCAGTGGAAATCATTTTTTGTGTGCCCAGTTGCGAAATAGGCACACACCTGGCCACGTGAATGAATGAGGCAGGAGTTAGCGCGACAATCGAAAAGGGGAGGCCGGACAGGAGGAGGCTGCGAGCTGGCCGGGGAAGTGTGCACTGAACAAGGGTTCCATGGGGGGTTGTAGGTCAGTCGAACAGGAGGCGGTCGTGAGCTGGATGGAGGGTCTCCGACAGAGGAGGTCCAACCAAGGATAAGGGTGTTGGGTGGAGGCACGACACACCAAGGAAGAGTAGCAGCCGAGTAGCAGGTGCCAGCGGGAGGCGGGTCGGAAGCTGGAGGGCATGGGGTGGATGGACAATGTGTCGATGATGAGTGTGAGGCTGCTGGAGCATGCACAGTAGGAGGCAGATCCAGAGAGCACTGTAGTTCTAGTTGGGGCTGTGAAGAAGGGGCCAGATAGGGGGCTTGCGGTGGTCCTGCTTGCACTACAACATGAGAGAAGTAGAAGGTCGCGGGTGTAGGGGAGCTTCTCGGATGGGGGAGGCATTTCCATAGATAGTCGGAGAGCAGGTGGGGGGGGGGGAGGAGCTTGCTCGGGGAAGAAGGGAGCAGCGGAATCGGGGTCTCCAGGCAGATGGAGGCGGTGACAGGAGGAGATCTTGGGGGGGGGGGGGGAGGCACGATGGTGGGATGCAAGGTGGGGGTGTGCAGCATGGTGTATGGAAAGCCGAGGGGTGGTGCAGCGCTATGCGCGCAAAGCAGGAGGGTGCACTAACATAGGGGGGTTGGGGGTGCTCGATGGCGAAATGAGGTCGGCAAGAAGGCCTTGCCAGCAGGGAGGGGAGACTAGGAGGAGGCGGGATGCGCTAGAGTACGGGGAGTGGCGAGGTGCAGCACCGCTGGAAGGAGAAGGCAAGGGGCAGCACTGAATAGGAAACTAGGGAGACCAGGGTGCCGATTTGCGTAGACATCGCGTCAAAGGGAGAGGCAAGGATGACTGGGGGAGGGGGAGAAACCGTGTGGAAAGAAAAAAATAGAAATAAAAGAAAGATAAAAAGTGAATAATAATAATATTATTAATATAAATTAAATAAAAAATAATAATAATAATAATAAAAATACTCATAATAATAATAATAATAATAACTTTAATATAATAATGATAAAACAATTATTTTACTAATAAAACTTATTTAATAAAAACAACAATAATAATGATAAGAATAATAATAATTCCTTAATTACAATGTTAATAATAATAATAATAATAATAAAGCCTTATTAATAATAAAACTAATAAGAATAATAATAATCATATCAGTAAAAATATAAATAATAAAAATAATCATTTCATCTAAAAATAATAATTAAAATTATTAACCACGGAAATTTTAAATAACATAATAAATTACAAAATTTATTCATTTTAATTTTCCAAAGATAGGAAGAGTGTGTCATTGCATGGGAAAGCTGTATGGGGTATCCAAAATGCACTCCGCCCAGGCGCTCAATGTATGTCAACTCAAAAACACACATTTTTGTGACAAAACTCAAAAATCTTGTTCGGGTTTCAACACAAACCTTGAAAAAAAATTTAAAAACCAAAGAAAATAATAAAATAAAAATAATAGATAGGTCGGGGTGTGACAATTCTCCCCACCATAATGATTTACACCACCAGAAATCCATGACAAGATCAAGACCCAAAGATGAAACTCCTTAAGTGTCACTCACCCCCAAAATTTTAAGCTCCTTGAGTTGATCGATCCAAATGAACACCAAACTCCAATGACAAGAAAATTATCCTAAAAAATGAGCACTTTAAACACCACTAAAAATAAACCTGAAACCAAACTCTGATACTGATACTAGGAGGCCCATACAGACTCCCCACCATGGGAAACAAGCCAAACTGAATTCAACGAGACCCACAATGGGTCTCCCCGCCATTAGGAATGACGAGATTAACCAAACTTGAATGCTTTCCACATGGACAAGAAACCCCACCATAAGGGTAGGGGAGGGAAGGGCCCAACCAATAGAGCATCAAAACTACCATCACTGTTACCTTAACAATGTCACATCCACGGAAGAACAGAAACCATTCCACACTAACGTCTGAGATTAAAAAAAGGCCCTTCTTCACCATTGGGGTTCTCTTGACTACGTGCCAGCTTCACTCCGGGACCTATGGCTAGAGCACCGATGATTGAAGCATCTCTTGCCTCACAGTCAGGATTCAAAATTTCCCAAACATAACACATGAACCAGAATTTCACCAAACACGCTTCCATTAGAATAATGGTTTTCAAAGAGGATCAACAAGAACCATTCTTACAACTGAAGGAAAAGAAACACCACAGAATACTACAAGAGATGACCACTACATTCAAGGAACACTATAAAGAGACAAATTACAAACTGATCCCCAAACATCATCCTACTCCTGCTAATGGGCTGAGGTGACCTTCGACGAGTCAGGTCTGGCTTCAGCATGCTTCTTGGAAGCACCTCGTCAGAATCACTGCACATGGCCAAGGAACCCACAGGTATGGAAGGGTCTTAGAGAATTCAGGAACATCAGCCTCTTATGCCCCTGCTTACCGCATTGGTGACAGATCAAGGAATTGCATTGTAAGGGAGATGACAAAAGGTATTAAGGCCTCTTGATTCCTCTACTAGTTCAACCAGCATCATGCCGCTTCCCATTCTTCTTATCACTATCTTATGCACTACTTCCCAAGTCCGGAGGAGGATTCGCCACCTTAAGTCATCCTATTAACTCAGCTTCAGTGAGGAAATATTGTCTCACCACATCATGGAAAGTGATTACGTTGAACTCTTCCACCTTCGACTGTAGCTCAGGATGTAATCTGAGCTCAAAAAATGGAGATTTTATGAGATCATTTCCAACATACCCTGGTTCATATGGAGCTAAGTCGAGGAAATGATAAAATAATTCTAACACTGATCCAACACCTTGATGAAGACCACACAACCCCATCCTTTTCCTCACCTTTGTCACCTTAGAGAAGTATTTTTGGATGAACTATGACTTGAATAACTCCCCAGTGATATCTTCTTGAGGCTTGCTTTGAGACATAGACTTCCACCACTTCTAGGTTGGTCCTTGAAGCATAAAGGTAGCCAACATAACCTTTAATGACTCAGGTGGCATGAGAGAACATAAGTTTTTCTCAATCTTCCACAACCACTCCTCTTCCTCAAGAGAATCTTCTTTCCCATAAAAGAGGGGAGGGTTCAACTTCCGAAACTCAAGGACATAGTACATGGGCTGATCAATTGGAGGATTTTCTAAGGATGCACGACCTGAAGCTACACCTTGGGCATCCATCAAACCTTCGTGGAGGAGAACACTAAGGAACAATAAAAAAAAAGGAGAGATTAAAACATGGTCATTTCCATTTCAAATCCATTTTCTCACAATATCCAAAATAAAACTTTAAATTTTTTTGAAGTAAAGAAGAACCAAATAATCCACAAGGAGAAACTAGTGCATATGGGTGACTCGGGCATATGGTTTGCGGCCATATGTCAGTCATGCCATCGTCACAAGGATCAATCTAAGGAAATGTCCCTATCTCTACATGGATTTCCAGACCATGAGAACTCACAGAGGTCACTTGACCAACTCCCCTTTGATTTCCCAGTACCAAAAAAACCATAAGAATCAAAGGACACTAACATTCCCGGACATCCCATGGTAACTCAAGGTTTGGAACGAGCAAGGGTTCATGAAATACATCTCATCCATACACCTAGAGTCCCAAAAATTTTACTCCTTCTACCATGAAAACCCCAAATAATAATGAGAACTCTGAAAAACAAGGTCTGCTCAAGAGCCAACCTGCCTTTGATACCATTTTGTCATGAACCAACCTGGGTCAACCCTGAACTGATCACCTGAGCTGGTCCGCAACATGGCCTGAGAGGCATTCCCGATCTTCCCGGGCTGGCGACAAGCACCAGGGTATCAAAAGAGAGCAAGAGGGAATGGTTTCTCTTAATGAAAATAAATAAAGTAGCAGAAATAAAAAAAGAACAACGCGAAGTAAATAAACAACATGAAAAGAAAGAACGACCAACAATAACAAACTAACCTGACCACAACAAAAAATTCTCATGACCCCGAGAGTCACTCACCAATCCACAACCTAATCTCACCCATGGAGAGAAAGCTCGAGTCAAACCTTTAACAGAAACTAAAAATAGTAAAACACTATAGGCATGAGTATTAAAACTCAATAAGTGTTCCCAAGAAACTATTCCCAATGCACTACCTTTAAATAAAGAATTTACCAATTTCAGGTTTGAACTAAATTATATAAAATATTGGTTTCCACACACACTTTCATTACTAAATCATGTAACAGTCCATTTCCCCTTTTAATTTAAAAACAAGTATAATGTTTGAATGAAATAGGTGTATTACATTTTCAAACATTTTCAGGAAAAATTGAGAAATAAAATTTTAGTTGTTAGTTAAGAGGAAAATCACACACAACACACAACACATAGTAAGGGCAATGGGAAAGTAGAAAATGGGGACCAACAACCAAAATAGGCCGCTCAATCGTCCGCCACATCCAAATAAGTACTAAAGAAAACATGGGTTGAACCTAGGAGCTCGTGAACAATCCAGAACATAGTATACATGTGACTCATCTTGAAGGCATTCCCTACTAAATGGCATCATAACGTCCTAATGCCCGTTGTTTCCGTACATGGCCTAACTGAGGGGCCCAATCCCCTAGTAGAGCTAAGTCTTTACTAAGGGCCACTAGCCAGTGCATAATATAAATGAGTGGAGTAATCATTCTCAGAGGATTCACTTACTATTACTGGTTCCCATGTCAACAAGTGTAATAAAAAAAGGGGTGAGTCGACAATATCAAATAAGAAACCAATTCCAATACACAAACATCACGCACAAAAACCCACAAAATTGACATGCACAACAAGGTCACCCCCGAGACACTCCAAAGAGGGATTTAAAAATAATTTATTTCATTAAAGTTGCAAATGGGCCTTTGTTGAGACTCATTTCCATCACAAAGTATAATGACTGAAAAAGGGAAATACCTTAGTCTAAAGTAATTCATCCTTTGAAGAAACATAAAAAATCGACAAAGGCATGAAGAAGGATTTCTTCCCACTTGGGTCACGCAAGTTTCATCATGGTCACGCAAGTGTACTTATGCGTCGCATAGTGTTCGTGCAGGTGACTTGCGCACCCTCTTTGATTTTTCTCCCAAGGTCTTCCCTGGCCTATAAATACCCCTTGTGGGCCCCCATTTCAGGACAGAAAAATTCCAAAACTCATATTCGATCTCTAGTCGCCCAAGTCTCTTTTGGAAGTCTTCCGAACACTTCTAAGGTAAATTCTTACCTAGAATGGAAGGTCTAAATAGGGAAAACAAGGCTCAAGTGTGGAAACTCATCAACACTCGCGCACCTAAGTGGCTAGTCCTTAAGGGAAATAACCACACTTGCGCGCTGCCTTATCCCTTCAACAAAACTTGCATGCCAATCTTTTGGAAGCCTTTAGGGATAATACTAAGGGTTTGATCCAAGTCTCACCCAAGTATTACCCTAAGGGTTGACCATCGCGCAAGTACCCATGTGTCGCGCAAGCATAATTGTACGACCAGGACTTGAGCGCCCATGCAAGACTTGCGCGCCTCTATCTTTTTGGGTGCCCCTCATACCTATTCACTTGATTTCTTCAAATCCACCTCTCCTTTTCAATATTTATCCTTCAAAGCCCTCTTCAAAGTAATGAATGACATGGTTCCTTTGTTGGCTTCCTTATCTGAAAGTAATTCTGTGGAACATTTCTCAAAACCTAGTGATTTAAATATCTTTACATCACTAAGGTTAAAGATTTCATTCATTCAACCTCATAATTTAAAGATGAGAGGATCTTTAACTTGGGCCTCCTTCTCAGAAGTAAGTCCCAATCTCAAAATCCCAAATATGGGCATCCTACTTAGGAGTAAGCCCCAAGTCCCCTAACATGGGCCTCCTTTTCAGGAGTAATCCCCAATCTTCAAGTTCCCTTAATTCTGGGCATCCTCCTCAGGAGTAAGCCCCAACCATAATTATTTTAATATGGGCATCCCCCTTAGGAGTAAGCCCCAAGTTCCAAAAATCCAAAATCCCTTAACCTGGGCATCCTTTTCAGGAGTAATCCCCAGTCACAATTCCCTTTAAACTGGGCCTCTTCTTCAAGAGTATTCCCTAGTCATAATTTCTGTTAACCAGCCTTAATTTAATTTTGATTTGGGTTTCCTTCTTAGGAGTAAAACCCAATCACAAGTCATCTCTAATTTGGGAATCTTTCTTAGGATTAAGTCATAAGTTAAGTATCCAAATCTCCATAAAGCACATATACCTTTATGGACCTTGTTCCTGAGTTTCTTCACTGAAGTAAATCATAATCTTCATCTATCTGGGAAGTCATACAAGCATAAGCCCCACATCATTTCTTATAATTGCATCTTTCATGGCACAATTGTCTGGTTTTACCAATACCTCTTGTTTCTCACATCGAGCATGACTCACGGTAGCTTAGAGTGTAAAAGTAATTATGACATCTTTTTTTGAGCCATCAATCATGCATAAACCTCATACTTCTTTACTCGAACTACGTGGGTTCTGATTCCTTTTCTAAAACAAAGGATATATATAGGTAGCCCATCTATGGGTACAATACAAACTCTGAAATAATCCATGTCCTTCTAAATGTCAATAAACTTTAAGTGCCCCACTGAGAGTCTTTAAAACCAGTATGGTTATCATAATGACGAAGAGATTTCTATATTATGTGTCGAAGGATACCATTGACTAAGAATCTCTATCAAATACAGATGATTCTCTATCGATTAAGAACCTCGAACACATATAAAAGATTCTATAAATCTCATACATATTAATCATTGATTGTCAGATCTTAAGGAAAGCTCATTTTCATACCTGGTAGTGTTATAAGGATTCACGAACAAAACATAAATCTATAAATAGAGTCCCAGAGTAGACAATAATTCCCCCCAAAAAGGTGTGATGAGTCCGACCTCCCATACTCTCGACCAATGCAAATTATTAAGCCTCATTGGTCCACAACTACTGAGCGCCTACCTTTGGAAAGTTGGTCCAAATGGATATATAATCATTGGATGTTTCCGATTCTACAAACAAACCCGTTATAAAACGATTGTAATGTTTGAACCTTAAATAAACAAGGTCATCCCCAATTCCAGAGGAAACAAAAAATGGTGAACCCAACGTGAATCCTTAACCAAGTTAAAATGATGTTTTACTTATTTTGTTAGCCCCCTATTTAAAACTCAATGAGAGGGCCAACAGAACAATCAATAACATATGTACTCATCCAAAAGATGTAGTGGCCAAAATTATGTTGATTATGTCAGTTATATCAAACAGGCACTCTTTCCAAGATCTTCTACGTTACAGAAATGGATTCTCTAAAGTTCATTCCTGTGAATGCCTCTATTGTGAAAACCTTTGTTGTGAATGCATCTACGGCTACTCCTATTGGATCGTCATTCGCTCTGAGGATGATATCACCTACTCAGCATCTTCAACGCTGGGTATCAGATACGCTGGTTACGGAATACCATCAAAATGGTACTATTCTGACTCTGGAGGCCGCTCGACAAGCCCTCCACGTCAATAATTCACCCTGGTTATCCGGACAACGACGAACAACGATCAAGAAGCATGTGGTGACAACCACCGTTTCCAACCATTTTGGGTCATTATCCCCAGAACACAACAACCATTCCCTTCCATATTCTGAGGAGGTGAATGAGAACGTCACTTGAGGCCTTAATTCAAGGAAACAGGAGTCATTACCGAGGTATCCCACTAACAATCACCACCTGACTCGTTCAACAGTGCACCCTCAATAGGATGAGGGTTTTGTCTCCAGGTGTTCAGCTCAGGTTCCTCGAACCCGAGTAGGCAAGAAGAACCACCAGAGGCGACGAACAGTCAACAGTGAGTAGGTTCTTATCTCTGCCATCTACAGAGAATTCCACCAACCTAATTTGGTGGCAAGCAATGAGCGGGCACACACACCTGTCCATTTTACTTCCACTATCCAGCATACTCGTCTGGCCGCAACACGCCAATCTCGCCAGGAAATTTCGGCAGAGTACTATAGACAAGAACATACACCTGTTTATAAGTCATCAGCTATTCAGCAGGCTTGTCTAAGTACATATGATGAAGCCCGCCAACCCAATGTGTTGACAACTGGTAAACAGGCACATACACCTGCTTACACTCATCAATCCTGCCAGCAGTCTCGTCTGTTAGTATTGAAGTAAGATCATCAACCACATTTGATGGAGTGCAATCAGCAGACACATACACCTTCTAGTATTGATCAATTCTACCAACAGTCACATTTGGTAGCAGCCGGAGAAGTCAATTGGAAAGCCCCAATGACAAATAGGAGGCAGACTCAACTCTCTGCCCCCATACTTGAGTACTGTCAGAATTCACTAACAGAAAAATGAGGACAGGAGCAGGAACACACACATACTCCAAGAACAGAATGGACGTATATCCCCGTTCCGGTAGCTGAAGTCACCAAGCATATTCTATCAATGGTGAAAGAGAAGAAGAAAATCCCTGCTCATATTTTGGATGCCTGCAGAATATTATAACAGCTTCAGCAGCATCATAGGGAAAGAAATGTAAATCTATGCCTACCAGTGGATTGAAACATCAACAGTTCACTCCGGAACAGACACACACCTCTGTTCCAGTCCAAGAGGGTTGTGGGGAATACTCCCCCATGTCATACGGACAACCAAGTCAGGCATATACACCTGATTTGAGTGGAGATAATCAGACTAACCTGATCCTTTCTCCTGAGCAGGCACATACACCTACCCATAATGACCACTTTCGTCAACAAGTGGTTCCTAAAGTGAGTAAGAAGGCATCTAAGAAGAAGACCCACCCAACACAGTGAAGAAAGCAAGGGCCAATCTATAATAAGGCCTTGCTCAATGTTGGAGTTCTTGATGTACTCAGACAATTATCTATTGCAACTCAAGATTATAATCTCTCAGTTCCCAATAGTGGGAACATTAATTCCAAAGGTTTGTATCAGACACTTCCTCATGAAGGCTTGCTTCATTGCAGTTTGGTCAATCTTGAAGTTTATTCTTCAGATGAGAGCCACAAGAACCCTCTGTGTGGCCAGAAGATCAAGGAGAAAAATGTTTCATCTTTTGCTGTAACCCACCATGGTGGTCCTCCCCATGATGATGAATTTACTTGCAAAAGTCCTCTCCGCAGTAGTAATTCACAATTCCTGGAAAATGCTCCAATGGAAAATGTAGTGACGAGAAAGCCCTCTTATATTGAGGCACTTGCAAATATGAAGCCAGTCATGTCTGATGCTTTACCAATAGCAGGTGAAATACTTTCTCAATCAGAAGATAGCCCGGGGTGTAAGTCATTCTCCAAACCACCCATGAGTCATGCATCTTTTAGTTTGATAAGTTAATTCTATATTGATCTTGTTGAATCTGATGAAGCAACAAAGAAGCACCAGCTTTGGTCTAAACAGGTAGAAGAATCTTCATCAAATGATAAGGAGGAAGTACTGAATATGAGAAAACAACTGCTGAATGGTGAAGTTCCAGTTATGTTTTGGCCTTTGGCTGACTCTCAGTATGACATTCCAGAGATGTCGATGGAAGATGGAATTCATGATATTCGTCTCAAAATATGGAAAAATCATTGTCAGTTGAAAAATAAAATATTATCTTATGATGAATATGAAAATCATGTTAAGATAATATAAGGGTTACAACACCAAATTAACTTGGCATCTCTCTCATTTTCTCGATATCCGAAGGATGAAAAGTAGCAAAGATCCCTTCAGCGTTCATGCCTTGGCGCACTAAGAAGATTGCCCCAATTAATTGTCAATTCCCCATCTGGTATTCATATCAGGGGATGGGGTGTTCATGGAGCACTACATTTCACTGTAATCTCCAGTCAGCAAATCCCACCAAAAATGATCTCATGCAATGTTATTTTCCACAGCTGGCCACATCCAATTGGTTTTGTTTGTAATCAAAGGCTTTCTCAAGAACAGGACTCAACTAGTTCTTCTCAAAATCAGGAATACTGAGAACAAGTTTTTGAATTAATTTTGCATCAGGAAAACGAGAACATCGAAAAGGCTTATCGTTTATATCGTTAACATCATCAAGTGATAGAAGTGTTAGAAATCATCCAACGGTCTATTGAGCCAGGTGATAAGAGTGGATGCAGGTTAATGCATCTAGCCAATTTCTGGACTAAAGTCTATAAGATCAGGAGAGATTTTAAGAAGGTATCAGATATATCAACTCAAGAACCACCCCAGATTGCCAGACTGAGGACACTTTTAACCCAACCCTCAGAATCAACAAATAGGATTCGAGGAGTTGAGCAGGAACAACAGGAACAACCCCAGTCCACCGGACTGGGGAATTTTTCAAATCCTAAATCTCTTCCTTAGAGAAAGTCAGTATTCTCTCGATTAGGGAAGACACACCAATAGGAACAAAGATCAAAATTATTAGGAGATTCCCTCCAAATTACGGTTCGTCAAGAAGTTCCTGAGGGATCAAATCAGCAAAAGGAAGTGTCTCAACAAGGACATGGAAGAAGACAATATCGCAGAAATGCTGATGAAATAGCTGCAATGCATTATACATCAATTAATGTCATCAATTTCGTTGTTTCTGATCCCCCAGATGAGGCTCACTCAGAGGGATCATATGAGGAAACTCCTTCTCAAGAGGTTGTACGCATAGACACAAATGAAGAAGGTGCGCATACACAACATCAAAGGATTACCCAGAATCTGGGTATTCCTTCAAATAACTAACTTCCCCCTCTCTGAAAGATGTCCAACAAAGGAAAAGGGAAGAATCAGGTTACATACCCTTCCTTTGGAGAAGGCCAATCACTCTCACTAGAGAAAAGATTTTCACAACAAGAGGAATAGATGAAGGAATTAAGGAGGTTGAGTGCAGAACTACTTCAAAGTAGTCTTCCTCCTAAGTGTTCTAGAGTCAGTCAGCCAAAGAAATTTGTTGCGACTATTGAGATGGATCAACAGTATCCTCCTTTACCAGTACACCCTTAGAGGTCTAATCCTATGGGTTATACACAACAAAAACCGGCAATACTACCATCAGTGGCAGTCTCGGTTGCCACACCTATCCAAGCTCCAGTTATTGCACCTGCATAGGTCCAAGCTCAACTGGATGTTTCTCAAAATTTAATGACTATCATTCAGTCATTAACATCTCGGTTGGAAGCTATGGAAGGAAAGCGTTCATCGGTTCGACCGGAGAAGAGAGCTTACCCTGAATGGGTAGACGCAATTCCTCCCCCATCAAATTTTGCAAGTACCACATTCCCAATCTTTAATGGTTCAGGAGACCCAGAGCAACAATTAACACAATTTTTTTCTTGTTGCGATCCTATGATGGAAACCCCTCAGCAAAAATAAGTAGTTATGCTCAGGTGTTTTGTACAGTCATTACAAGGGCCTACTTTTGTCAAGTATACAAGCTTGCAATCTTGGTCAATTACCGGGTGGGAGGATATTTGTCAACAATTCCTTCTTCAATTCAGCTCAACTTTGCCAAGGACAACAATTTTTGATCTTACAAATTGTAAGCAAAGAGAGAATGAAAGAGTTTCAGATTTCATTTCTCGCTGGAAGGTATTAACATATTACTTGAGCTTAGAACTCCCTCAAGAAGAGTTGTTGCCAATTTGTGTGGCAAATCTGTGTGATGAATTACGCATGACGTTGATCCCTGTGAAATACACATGAGGGTTTCGAGACCTTACTTAAATCGCACAACAGATTGAAGACTCTCTTATAAAGACTAAGGATAAATCTCGTGTAATTCCATCAGCTCCAGGAAGGAGAATGTGTAAAGAAGAGACTGCTACAGTTACGCTTAAACAAGCATCTATACCTGATTCTACCTCAAGGCCTTCATCTTCTCTAAGGGCTGCACCTTCTGAGCGTCAACAAAAGAGGTCGTTTCATCAAGATGATAAAAGAGATCAAAGACAGAAACAATTTTAGGATCTGAAGAGTAAAGTTTACTCTTTCTTAAATGAACGAGTTTCTGGTTACTTCATTTCGGCTCTTGAAAATAATTTGGTTCAATTTCCAAGGCCCAAAAGGCCGAACAAGGAAGGAGATGAAGACCGTCCCAATTATTTCCCATTTCATCAGATGTTGTGGCATCCCATTCAGGAGTGTTTTGTCTTCAAATACCTCCTCTAAAAAATGGTAAACTCGGGACAAGTCAAATTGAAAGGTTCTTCAGCTCATGTAGCATTTGTTACTACTACAAATACAGAGGAAGAAGGCGAGTGACAAGAAGTCAAGAACAAAAAAGCGCAAAAATATGATGATTGGATGGTCAGAAAAACGATCAACCGAACTCATTCCATTTTGCGAACGCAATTGAATAAACCAATTGTGTCTTCTGCTATGAATGCCACAGAAAATCCCTCTTCATCAGAGATAAAATCCTCAAAGAAATGACATAATTCAAAGAAAGAAGAGAAATCAGAAGAAGATGAGATTGTGTCAAAGCCCAAATTGTCTTTGACTCTGGCAGATTTTATGCCATTTACTTCGAAGCCACGGGCACCGTCCCACCAAACAACACAACCTAAACTGGCTAATCAGGCAGAGTCTTCATCAGATGAAGAGTTGATCTTTGGTTATGTTAACATGATTCATTTAACAGATCCATATGCCAGTCGCAGTTTCGATTTTGATGATCCTGAGTTCCCTGTATCAAACAGAGGAATCAGAGGGAGTTCTAGAGGCTTAGGGTACAGGGGAAGACGTGGATCTTTCAGAGGCCACTATTCCAATTCTACCCCTGCTAGAATTGTGTATGTAGCAGAAACTCGTGGTAGAGCCCTTCAACGAGCTCAACAAGAACAAGAAAATTCTTCCACCAATAACAGACTTAGTCATGGCACAATTATTCTGGAAGATCGGTTGGAGGTTCCATATTCTTTCTCTCAGAAAGTAATAGACCTAATCAGTCTAATCTTCCAAAGCCAAGAGTATTACCAACTCCTACCCCGATACAATATGCATCAACTTCCAAAGCATCAACTTCTAAGGCACCTGTGAAACCACATGTTCCTGTTGGGAAACACAGACCTTTGGATCAAAAGTATGATGTATTGAATCACTTGGCCCAAATACCGGACAAGTTATCAATTCTAGATGCTTTGAATTTATCAAAGGATCTTTGGGAGGCACTCATTAAGGATTTTTCAAGTCCTCAGGAATTTGAAACTGAAATTGCTGCAGCTGAAGTCTACCATGTAGAAAATAATCCTATAGAATGCCATGCAGTGATATCTTTCACAGATGAAGATGAAGATGATGTCGTGCATGGACATATTAGACCTTTGTACTTATCTGGAAAGGTCAATGGTGTAGACGTCCAAAGAGTTTTCATTGATAATGGTTCAGGAGTCAAACTCATCCCTTTTCATACACTTCGTCGATTGGGCCTCACATAATCTGATTTATTGCCTTTTACGTTGATGTTACAAGGATATGATAAAAATGAACAAGAACCACTGGGCAAGATTACACTCAGAACTCAGTTTGGAGATCTTGTATCCAATTCAGATTTCATGGTTGTTGATCAAGACTCAGCCTTCAACATCTTGCTTGGAAGACCCTGGCTACATCAACATGCGGCTATCCCTTCATCATACCATCAATGTCTCAAATATTGTTTCGATGGTCAAATTGGGACATTTTATGGTGATAAGTCCCCATTCAAGACATATGAATCTCAATACATTGAGGCGGAATTCTATCACATGAAGGGAAATGAGAAATCCACAACAAGGGAGATTACCAAAGTTAATGCTCCATATGGTTTGGAAAAGATTCCAGTAAACCCATTCACACATGTGAGTACAGATTATGTATTTTATATCAGTCATATTGACAGGATAGACCCAAATCCAAGTAATCTTATGGAAACCTCCATAATGTCAATTACGAAAATCAAGCCAGACAACATGGGAGAAAGTGGTGATCCACCAAGAAATGATGAAAGCTCAAATGGAGATGTCTTCATTTCATCCACTGAAATCCAGCAAGTCTATACTTCGCCAATCAGTCCAGAAGAAGTTATAGCAATGTCAGAGGTGAACGATGATGTCAATTCTCAATCCATCATCTCCTCTATATTACCCAAGGAAGACTCTTCATCATCAAGCGGGTCAGAAATGGAAGCCTCTTCTTCAAGTTTTTCAAATTTTAACATCTCTTTTGATCATGGAAATTCTGCTTCTTCATCTACTATTCAAGTAGAAACAGAAGAAATAAAACATGTTGAAGAAGAAGAGGAAGATCTCAGGGATGCTCCTCCAGCATTTAAAGAGGATATCTCTACCACCATAGATGAACTCAGAGAAATAAATCTAGGTATAAAAGAAGATCCACGCCCCACTTTAATTAGTGCAACCATGAATCTTGAAGAGCAAGAGATGTATGTTTCATTTTTAAAGAAAAATCGAGATAAATTTTCTTGGAATTATACAGAGATTCTAAGGCTTGATCCTGATGTTGCCACTCATCGTTTGGGTTTTCTAGAAAAACATTGAGGATTTAAGCAAGTCGCAAGAAGAACACACCCAACCTATGCTTCCAAAATTGAAGATGAAGTGGATAACCTTATCAAAGCTAACTTCATAAAATAATTTTAATATCCCAAGTGGTTGGATAATATTGTCCCTGTAAAAAAGAAAAACAGTCAAATTAGAGTTTTCATTGATTTCATAGATCTTAATCGGCATTGTCCTAAGTATGATTTTCCAGTTCCGATAACAGAACTCTTGATTGATGAAATAGCTGGATATGAAGCACTTTCCTTCATGGATGGATATTCAGGATATAATCAAATATGAATGGCTCCAGAAGATGAGTAATCTACAGCCTTCAGAGCCCCTCAGGGTGTGTTTTGCTATCGGGTAATGCCTTTTGGCCTGAAGAATGCAGGTGCAACATATCAGCGTGCCATGCATCGTATATTCAAACCCTTTTTAGGTAAGTTTGTTTAATGTTATGTGGACGATTTGGTGGTTAAACCCAGGCAACGTTATAATCACTTGGCTGATTTGGAAATCATATTCCACAAACTTTGACAACATAATTTGAAGATGAACCCCTTAAAATGTGCTTTTGGGGTAACCTCGGGAAAATTTCTCGGCTTTGTTGTACGCCATCGTGGTATCGAAGTCAATCCTGAGAAGACAAAGTCAATCCCTAGTATGTCACCTCCTAGGAATTTGAAATAATTGAGAGTACTTCAAGGACACTTAGCCTATATTCGGTGTTTCATCGCCAATTTAGCAGGAAAAAGTTTACCCTTCACCAAATTGATGAAGAAGGGAGTCACTTACCAGTGGACTAAAGAATGTCAAGAAGCATTCAATATTCTCAAGAAATATCTCTTGAGTCCACCGGTATTAATTCCACCTATTGAAGGAAGACCACTTATACTCTATGTGACATCTTTAGAGCGATCACTGGGTGCCTTTATTTCTCAAAAGAATGATGTTGGGAATGAAAACAACCTTTACTATCTCAGTCAGACTATGCTTGAAGCAGAAACCTGATATTCAAATATTGAGAAGTGTTGCCTAGCATTAATCTTTGTAGTTCAGAAGTTGAGACACTACTTGAAACATCACGAGGTCCAATTGGTATCTCGTAATAACCCGCTCAAATTCATCCTTAGTCGTCCAATTCTTACAGGATGTCTGGCAAGTTGGGAAGTTATTTTGTAGCAATTTGATATTTAGTATGTGTCTCAAAAGGCAAAAAAGGGACAAGATCTGGCTAATTTTCTTTCTGAACATCCTTCAGTAGAAGATACATCTTCATATGTTGAACTTCCTGACGAGGAAGTCTTTTCTATTCAAGATAGTCTTCAAACATGAGAAATGTACTTTAATGGTGCTTCCAGAAGTCCAACAGGGAAGAAAATGGAAGATCCTAAATTCAACAAAGTTGGGTTAGGAATTGTACTCATTTCCCTGGAAAAGGCAGTGCTACCTTATTCTTTCTCATTGTTGGGAGGCGGTACAAATAATGAAGCAGAATACCAAGCTCTTATCGTAGGATTGGAGTTGGCACTTCAAGCACAAGTGAATCACTTAAAGGTGAAAGGTGATTCAGAACTGGTAATCAAACAAGTCAATAGGGATTATGCAATCAGAAAATAAGAACTAATCCCTTTGCATGATTACATCATAGAGTTAATAGCGGAATTTCCTTCAGAATCGACATTTTCTTATGTCCTGAGATCACAAAATTCTCAAGCTGATGCACTGGCTAATATAGCCACAGCTCTGGTAGATCCAAATCGGGATGAGACATCCATTAGTATTGCTCACCGTCGTAAAATTTCACCTTATGTTCAAACCAGAATAGAGGAAATCAATGAAATTAGTCCCATTCCTGAACCATATGGTCATACTATAGGATGTATGACACCTATCAGGGAATACCTTCAGAATGGAACACTTCCACCTGATAGAGCTAGGAAAGAACAAATCCGGCAATGTGTGGTCAATTTTCCCCTTTATAATAGCCTAGATCACCTAGAGAAAATTCTCTACAAAAGAGGTTTTGATGGAGTTCTCTTCAGATTCATTGATGGTGAAGAGATAATGGCTGTTATGAAAGAAGTTCATGAAGGAGTTTGTGGTGCCCATCAGTCTGGACACAGAATATCTGATCAAATTCGAAGGCTTGGATACTTTTGGCCTTCAATGATACAAGATTGTGTTGATTTCAAAAAGAAGTGTCATTATTGCCAAGTACATGCCAACTTCATTCATCAACCCCCAGATTTTCTTCATACAGCTAAATACTCATGGCTATTTTCCACATGGGGAATGGATGTAGTGGGACCTTATCCTTCAGCTACAACCAAGCAGTTTAAGTATATTCTTACTACTACTGAATTTTTTTCCAAATGGGAAGAGGAAATATCCCTCAAAGAATTCAGTTCTAAATTCATTGTTAGCTTCATCAAGTCTAACATCATTACCAGATTTGGTGTCCCTCATACCATATTGACAGAAAATGGTACCAACTTCTGTTCATCCAAGGTGAGGAAGTTGCATCAAGAATACAACATCAAATCCAATCATTCATCTTGATATCATGCAGCGACCAATGGCCAGATATAAGCTTTCAACAAGACTCTTTCAAATATATTGCAAAAGATGGTGGATAAAGATAAGAAATAATGGCCTGATAAACTCTTTCATTCTTTATGGACTTATCGGACCACCACCTGCACTGTAATGCGGTCAACTCCATATTTATTGGTATATGGAACAAAAGCAGTCTTTCCCATTGAGGTTAAATTACCCTCACTCAAAGTAGCCATTTGTGATCAGTCATCTATAGATGAACAATCTCAAAATTGATTGGATGAATTAGAACAGTAAGATGAGAAAAGATTGTGCACCCTACACCACTTGGAAGTCTATTAGAATCGAATAGCATGAGCTTTCAACAAAAAAGTTCATCTTCATTCATTCGTTCAGGGAGAATTGGTATTGGTTCATAGAACTCCAATGATACTAGGAAAGAAACCTCCCAACCTGAAGCCAAAATGGGAAGGAACTTATTCAATACATAAGGTCTACTTCAATGGATCTTATTCTTCATCACTACTCCAACCAATGCCAGATTTCTGAAGAAATATTTTGTATAATACAAATATCCTGGGTCCATGCATATGACCTTAAACAATTTTCACCCTTACGTCCAACAAGACATTAAACTACATAATCTATGGTCCATGCATATGAACTTAAACTATTTTGCATCCCTATCGTCCAACATGACGTTAAACTGTGAAAAAGTCCCTTACGTCCAGCAAGACGTTAAACTTCATAATCTCTGGTCCATGCATATGATCTTAAACTATTCGTACCATCGTCCAACATGACGTTAAACTGTGAAAAAAGTCCCTAATACGTCAAACATGACGTTAATTTATGTTCTCTTTTTTCCTTAATTCATGAAATTAAACGGCACAGTCCCCCTTTCATCCAACATGACATTAAACTGTATTGTCCCCATCATCCTAGCTACATGACGCTATACTGTAAAAAAGTACCTAAATATGTCCTACATGACGTTAAACTGTATTTTGTCCCTGCTACATGACACTAAACTATGCAACACCAATAGTCCTCATTGCAAGACTTTAAACAGCATAGTCCCTTCATATGTCCTACATGACATTAAACTGTGTATCATTAAGGTTATTTCCACCTCTTATTTCTCACACCGAGTATGAATCACGTGATATTAGATTAAACTTCAACCATAACACCCTCTCTAGGATGCTAACCATGCGTATGTCCCAACACCATTTTTTAGGTCGTTGTTCTCAAAAACAAATTGATCACCAATTCATTCTTCAATTGAACTACGCAGACTTTAATCCTTGCCTTCTAGGCTGGGTACGTAGGCAACCTCTTGAGGTTCAAGCCCAAAACCAATCTCTTCACATCGGTTCACCTCCATCTCATACAATGTTGATTCGTGAAGCCACCCCCAGAATCAATCTCTTCACATTGGTTCACCTTTGTCCTTGCTACATGACGTTAAACTGTAAAACACTTTTGTCCTGTACGACAATAAACTACAACATTCTTTGATACCCTCACCTGAGAGGGAATCATTATTTACATTGATTTCCAATCATGTTATATTACAAAGACTACATGCATACATGACAATGCCTGAACCTTTTATCTTAGGTCAAACCATCATTGCACTAAAGTCCCCTTTTCACCCTTCATATGTACGAACCAAATCTGTACAAATGGTATTTTAAGAACTACATGCAGCTTGATTACCATCCTTATGGGATAGGTAGGAACGTTCGAGTATCCCTCGAATCCAGCCCGAAGTCTTTGGGCCTAACCCTAAATTCCACTTTCAGTCCCCTGGCTGAAAATTCCCTGTGAAAACACACATAGTGTATTCATTATAATGGACCAAGTTCTATGACCCTAAAATATAATTTCCCATAATTTCTCCCCACATGGCGTTAAACTGTTTTTCAAGAACTATGTATGGATTGATTCTCATCCTTATGGGATACATAGTGAAGTCCAACATTTCAATTCAGCACCCAGCCACAACATGATTCTGGTTAACATTGATCTATCTATCTCTTTCATGCATTGGAAAATACCCATTTTCATGTGTCATACTCCTAACCTTAAATACTTCCAGATCTCCATAACCCTTTTCTTGACTTATGGTCACAAAATGTCCAATTTCTAGGAGTTCTTTTTCCTGACTATGCAGCACGTTCCCTTAGGCAGCCTTGCATAAGTAGTCTACATAACAAACTTGTCAGCCAAAAGATACTATTATTTGACTATGCAGCCAATTCCCTTAGGCGACCCTGCATAATTCAACCCCCTAACAGGTTTTTCAAATAGTTTTAACTTCATTCTTGGGAATAAAACCTCTTTTGTCCTTATTGGTCTTATCAACAATATGTAAGGATCTGAAAAAAATAACCATCTATAACATATTTTTCCCATGTTATTTTTCATGATCTGAAAGTATTCAAGTCTATGGTTTATGTTTCCCTTCCCTATGTTTTGGTCAAACCTTCGTAGGAGTGACATTCATCCAGTTCTTAGACGATCTTGTTTGGAAATATCTTCTCCATATTCAAGTACCTCTCTCCATACAGAAAACTCTATGATTTGGAAAATTTGAATCCCCATAAACTTCCACTAGTTTTTTAGCAGTAGAAAAGTAAATTTCTGAGAGTTCTTTTGCCTGACTATTCATCACGTGCCCTTAGGCGGCCTTGTATAAGTATTCTACATAACGGACCTGTCAGCCAAAAGATGCTATTATTTGACTATGTAGCCACTTCCCTTAGGCGGACCTGTATAATTCAACCCCCTAACAGATTTGTTAAATAGTGGTAACTTCATTCTTGGAAAATACTTCTTCTAATTCCTTTTAGCCCTTTTTGATGTCTTTCCTCAGATTCAAAATTTCTTAAGTCATAGTTTACATTTTTTTCCCTCATACTTGAACATGGTAATATGTTTTTAGAAAAATTATCAAGGAATTGAGTCAACGTTAATCCATTCAGTCAAATCTATTTTAACCTTAAACATTGGCCTTTTTATGTCCGACATGCATGACTTTAAACTGCCCACAAAAGACAAGGGAACTCTGAAAAAAAGTCAAGTTCCAGCTCACTAAACATACATTTTGTATGATTTTAGGTAATATTGAGCAATAAAAATATTCAAAGTTTGTAGGGTTATTTCTAATAATCCTAGAAAAAATCAAACTATGCCTACTAGGCCCATTGGCTTAGGTAAAATTTAAATCATGTAGAAAAAGAAGGCATGCACAAATGATCAAAGATGAAAGTGTTTTTCATTTGATACACAAGAGTTAGAAGGACATCCACATATTGGAGTCTCTTCTCTTTTTCAATAATTACAAGAGGCTTTCAACATAACTAATCATTTGATTTACGACATCCCGAGCTTTATCAGCAACCACCTGGAATTCATTAATTCAACTGGATATAATAATATATGCAGTGATACCAGATCTTCTTGGAACAATTGTAAAAGAATGTTCTTGAGTGCGGTTTGAGAAAATTTTCTGCTGATCAAACAATGACTCTATTTCCATCCAAGAGACTTGGAAGATGGATACATGGATTTGAGAATGCATCATTAGAAGTAAAGATCCATTTGGAGAGAGTACTCTTTCTAGATATTGTTTCTAATGTCATGATAGTCTTCTCTCCATAAACCGGCAGCGGAAAACATATCATACCATGGTTTTCCATTTTCTTATCTGCAAGGAAATGGTATGAAGGAAAAATTTGAAAGTTAACACCATTTGTGCTGCTCTTAATGCACAACATAACCGAAATAGAGGGATTTTAGTGTGGAAGTATCTCGGGCGTATAGTTCTTTGGCTCCGGAACGTTGACTCGTTGCAGATGACCATGACCATATAAAAGAAGATAAATGCTCTGTGGGAAATTGACATGATATTTCTTCAAGTACTTAGCCAAATCTGGGAGAGTGCTGTCACATATATCATAATAATCATGGACAATGATGCTCATCATGTCATCAATTCGCTTGCTATCTAGTTAATCAACAATTCCAATTCTTCTAAGAGCCATTGAATCTACACAAAGGTCGAATAATTAACTCTTAAGTGAGTTGAATTTTCATAAATTTTGTGAAGAAAAGTGAAAAAATGGCTAAGTCATTAAGGAGTGCAAGTCTCAAATTGGCATGCAAGTATAAGTGTGTCGCGCATATTTTGGCGTGCAGGTATCACCGCGCAAGTCCAAATACCTCTACAGTAGTGCGACACAAAAGGAAGCAGCGGAAAACTGAGCAACCTGCGTGACGAAGGCAACTTGCATGGCAAGAGCTTGAAAGTTTAAAATTCAGTGCTTTGCATGAAGAATGACCCCATATTTATAGGCAAGGACGCCACCTTGCGCACCGAAGCCAGCACGCCGAAGCCTGCACGACGCCATCTGCATGCTCAACACTTGCGTGCCGCATGTTCCTTGGTTTTCTTCTTTACCTCAGAGTCACATCCACATTTCTTTCGGATCCAAATCTGAGGGGGGACTTTTGTTGACGCTCCTTTCTGTCACAAAGTCTAATGACTGAAAAAGGGAAATAACTTAGTCCAAAGTGATTCATCCTTTGAAGAAACATCAAAAATTGA
This sequence comes from Viscum album, assembly GCA_963277665.1. Lineage (NCBI taxonomy): Eukaryota > Viridiplantae > Streptophyta > Magnoliopsida > Santalales > Viscaceae > Viscum > Viscum album. The sequence goes on along the minus strand of OY728131.1, from coordinate 1,778,245,750 downwards.
CAAAGGAATGAAGAAGGATTTATTCCAACTTGGGTCACACACGTTTCATCATGGTCACGCAAGTGTACTTGCGCACCGCGTAGTGGTCATGCAGGTGACTTGCGCACCCTCTTTGATTTTTTCCCAAGGTCTTCCCTGACCTATAAATACCCATTGTGGGCCCCCCATTTCAGAATGGAAAAATTCAAAAACTCATATTTGAGCTCTGGTCTCCCAAGTCTCTTATGGAAGTCTTCCAAACACTTCTAAGGTAATTTCTTACCTAGAATGGAAGGTCTAAACAGAGGAAACAAGGACTAAGTGTTGAAACTCATCAACACTTGCGTGCCTAAGTGGCCAACCCTTAAGGGAAATGGCCACACTTGCGCGCCGCCTTATCCCTTCAACAGAAATTGTGCGCCACTCTTTTGGAAACCTTTTGGGATAATACTAAGGGCTTGAGTCAAGTCTCACCCAAGTATCACTACTGGAAATCATGTTTTTCCCAATGCTTGTATTCCAACGGTTCTTTGAACTATTGGTATAGGTAATCTTTACCAACGGTTTTTGGAAACTGTTGTTAAAGATCTGTAAAAATTGTGTTTTCCCAATGATTTGATGAAACCATTGGAAAAAATGGGTAAAAAATATTTTTCCCAATGGTTTAGTGAAACCGTTGGGAAAGATGAAGACCCCTATACCAATGGTTCTATCATAAAAGTTGGTATATATGGAATTAATAGGTTTTTCCCAACGGTTTTTTGAAACCGTTGGGATAAAATAACTTTCCCAACGGTTTTTAAAAAACCATTGGGAAAGAAAATCCACAAATATCATCGATCTGCAACTCCATAAATCTTGAAAATTTTGCCCTAACCGAGACCTGGACGCACCCTCTCGAAATTTTTTCCCTAAACCTCAATCTTCTGGAAGGTTTGCCTCTAAATATCAACACAAACGCTACTTCCCAACACAACAGTTCTGGTTTTCAATGATTTTTACTTCCTGTTTAAATCGGTATGTGTGAGTTCATTGATTTTAGATTTGTTCTTCCCGTTTAAATCAGTTCGTGTGTGTTAATTTATTTTAGATTTTGTCATTCTATTTTGGTGCAATCTAGTGTGTATTATGATCTCCTTATGAAGACAAGGAATATATAATTTTTGGTCACGGTTGGAACCCTACTTCACAACCTTCTCTAGAGGGTGCTAACTATAATTTCCAACGGGACATCTATCTTTGATTCAAGAAATTTTTGTTCTTACATTCTAAATCGGGAGGTGTGCCTTCATTTATTTTAGATTTTTTCGTTCTATTTTTCTACAATGTATTGTGTATTATGATTCCCTTATTAAAACAATCAATATATCATTTTAGGTTGTGGTTTTGTTGTGATTTATCTGTATTGAATAATTTTGGTTGATATTGAAGAGGTCAATATGATCCTGAGTTATTTTATCCTTGATTTATTTTAAATTTACGGTCTATTGACTTGATTTCGTTGGTTAGCCATAAATACAGTTAGGGTTGTCCAGGTGGGGTGGGGGGTGGGGGGGGGCTGAGTTTTCCAAGTGGGGGGGGGGGGATGGGTTGTCCAAGTGGGGTGGGGGTAGAGCTGTCCAAGTGGGGTGGGGGTAGAGCTGTCCAAGTGGGGAGGATGTCGAGGGCTCTCCAAGTGGGGTGGGGGAGGGGCTGTCTAGGTAGGTTGGGGAGGGGTTGGGTTGTCCAAATGGGGTGGGGGTAGGGCTGTTTGGGGTGGGGGAGGGGCTGTCTAGGTAGGGTGGGGGAGGGGGCTGTCTAGGTAGGGTGGGGGAGGGGGCTGGGTTGTCCAAATGAGGTGGGGGTAGGGCTGTTTGGGGTGGGGGAGGGGCTGTCTAGGTAGGGTGGGGGAGGGGGCTGTCTAGGTAGGGTGGGGGAGGGGGATAGGTTGTCCAAATGGGGTGGGGGTAGGGCTGTTTGGGGTAGGGGAGGGACTGTCTAGGTAGGGTGGGGGAGGGGGATGTCTAGGTAGGGTTGGGGAGGGGGTTGGGTTGTCCGAATGGGGTGGGGGTAGGGTTGTTTGGGGTGGGGGAGGGGCTGTCTAGGTAGGGTGGGGGAGGGGGCTGTCTAGGTAGGGTGGGGGAGGGGGCTGGGTTGTCCAAATGGGGTGGGGGTAGGGCTGTTTAGGGTGGGGGAGGGTGTGGAGGTGGGGTGGGGGAGGGTGTCCATGCAGGGTTGTCCAAGTGGGGTGGGGAGGGTGTGCAGGTGGGGTGGGGGAGGGGCTGTCTAGGTAGGGTGGGGGGATGGGTTGTCCAAGTGGGGTGACGGTAGGCCTGTCCAGGTGGGGTGCGGGGGGGGGGGGGTGGCTGGGTTATCTAAGTGGGTTGTGGGGGGTAGGGGTGTCCAGGTATGGTGGGGGGGGGGGGGGGTTTCCAAGTGGGGTGGGGGTAGGGCTGTCCACATGGGGTGGGGGGTGCTGGGTTGTCCAAGTGGGGTGGGGGTAGGGCAGTCCAAGTGGGGTGGGTGGGGTGGGGGTAGGGCTATCCAAGTGTGGTGGAAACCCTAAATTCAATGTTTTAATTGGATATTTGGTTTGTTTTATTAGGGATTAGGTGTATGAGGAATTATCATTCCTATTATGGGTGGTTTTAATCAAAAGTTATGACTTTGGAACCATTTATGATGGTGTTGTATCTATTTAATCTCATTTACCCTAACATAACATTAAATTATATATAACATTTGGTTTCTGTTTTTTAATTTCCAGTTAAGTTATTTGTGGTCGATGATTGTCTGATGTTAATTGTTTTCAATGGTTTGGCATGGAAATTGGGCATTTAATGTGACTTTTCCAAATGGGGGTGCCTTGAGAATACTCCAAATATTTGTTAAAAATGATCAAAGGGATTTTATTATTTAAATTGGATTTCGAAATATATTTTCTATTAAAGTTCAATCCTATTGAATTGTTTATGACAAAATGACTTATATAAATTATTTTTACAAAATGGATTGAAGTTGGATGTATGAAACCGATCGGATCTCAAGCGATTTTCAAAACAATTTGGAGAGATTTATAGATTTTTCATTTCACAATGCTTCAGATAGTGGTCATATACACTACCCATGTTCCAATTGTGTTGGTAGACCTTGGTTGAGCCGTGAAGAAGTCAGCTACCACATAAACAAAAATGGTTTTCAAGCAAACTACTTTGTGTGGTATCACAATGGGGAGAAAATTAAATCTCAAATTGGTGATGATCAAAATGAGAGGACTGGAATGGAGAATTTGTTAGATGATCAGTTTCCGTTTATTCATCGTCATGAAAAAGAAAGGATTTCGACTCAAGAAGACTTCGATATGAGGAAAACTGATGCATCTAGTGAAAATTATGATATTGATAGGGTGAAAAAAATTGAATGATGCTGCCACGACTCCAGTATATCGACAATGCAATAAAATGAAAAAGATGGAATTTTTAATTCGATTGTTTCATGGGAAAACTATGTATGAAATTTCTAATACAACAATCGATTACATTCTTACCCTCTTGAAGGATTTACTTCCAGATGATGTAGATATTCCCTCAAACCACTATATGGCATGTAAGTTAGTTGAGGAACTTGGATTTTCAAGAAACAAAATTCATGCTTGCCCGAAAGATTGTAGTTTATTCTGGGAGGAAACTACTGAACGAAATGATTGTATAAAATGTGACACATCCCGCTGTAAGTCAAAATATGATGGAACACCATCCCGCGTTCCACAAAAAGTAATGTGGCACATTCCATTGATCCCCAGACTTCAGAATCTTTTTATGTCTGATGACATATCAATAAAAATGAGATGACATGATACCGAGTGAAAGAAGACTAATGATGAGTTGGTTCATCCTGCAGATGGATTTGCATGGCAGAGATTTGATGCTCGACATCTTGATTTTGCAGCTAACGTGCGTAATGTGAGGCTGGGTCTTTCATGCGATAGTTTTAATCCGTTTGGGTAGATGCTTACTTCGCACAACATATGGCCAGTTTTCATACACATTTATAATCTCCCCCCATGGTTGTGTATGAAAAAACCTTTCACTTTCATGAGTATACTCATATCTGGTCCTTCTGATCCCGGCATTGATATTGATGTATACATGAAACCTTTAATAAAAGAGTTGAAACTTCTTTGGGATGTGGGTGTGCGCACATACGATACATGTTCGAAAGACATATTTCAGATGCGTGCTGCACTTATGTGGACGATCAATGATTTTCCGGCTTATGCAATGATTTCTAGATGGAGCACGAAGGGAAAAGTATCATGTCCAGTTTTTATCAAGAATACACAATCCAGAAGGCTGAAACATCACTGTAGTTTCAGTTTTATGGGACATCGACGATTCTTGCCAAAGGATCATCCATATAGAATGAATTGTCGAATATTTGATAATACCATAGAGACCGATGATCCACCTCAGTGTATGTCTATAACTGATGTGCTTAATTAATTGAAAGATTTCAGTTTTTCGTTCGGGAAGGGTCAAATGAAATCTGGAAAGAGAAAGAATGGTTCCACTAAAACCTGTTACAATTGGAGGAAGAAGAGTATCTTTTTTGATTTGCCTTATTGGTCAACCAATTTGTTACGCCATTGCTTAGACGTGTACGAGTACAAGTCAACTTTATGAGAATGATCCATGGGTCATATGTGACATGTACGAGTCAACTCCGCCTCAATCCAAGGCGCGGTGTGGCCGGCACTACACAATGTGTCTACCTTTTGTTTCAAAAGTACGTCATTTTAATTGAAAAACATCAACTGGCATACGGAAAACCGACCAAACGCATTCGGATTGTGTCGATACTTTAGCACAACAATCCATGGGTCATATGTGACTTTTAAGAGTCAACCCCGCCTCAATCCGAGCTGCGGTGTGGCCTGGACAACTCAAATTGTCTTTCTTTTGTTCAAAATGGACTAAATTGTAAGTGAAATCAACAACTGACATACGAGAAACCTACCAAACGACTTCGGATTCTGTTGAAACGTTAGAAAAACGATCCATGGTTCATATGTGATGTTTACAAGTCAACCCTGCCTTAATCCGAGGTGTTGTGTGGCTGAGACCACCCAAACTTCATCTCTTTTGTTCAAAATGGACAATATTTTACGTACATACGCCAAACCGATCAAATGGATTCTGATTGTGTTTAAACTTTAGTAAAATGATCCACGGATTATATGTGACATGTATGAGTCAAACCTACCTCAATCTGCGGCCCGTTTTGGCCGAAACCACTCAAAGTGCCTCTCTTTTGTTTAAAATGGACTTAATTTTAAGTGAAAACAACAACTGACATACACCAAACTGACCAAATGAATTAGGTTTCTGTTGAAACTTTATGAAAACGATCCATGTGTCATATGTGACTTGTACGAGTCAACCCCACCTCAATCCGAGCTGTGGTGTGTCTGGGACCACTCAAACTGTCTCTCTTTTGTTCAAAATGGACTAAATTGTATGTGAAATCAACAACTGTCATACGGGAAACTGACGAAATGCCTTCGGATTCTATTGAAACTTTAAGAAAATTATACAAGGGTCATATGTGACGTGTACGAGTCCACCCCTCCTCAATCCGAGGCGCGGTGTGGCCGGGACCACCCAAACTGCCTCTCTTTTGTTTCAAATGGACAATATTTTACGTACATACGCCAAACCGATCAAACGGATTCTGATTGTGTTGAAACTTTAGTACAATGATACATGAATCATATGTGATGTGTAAGAGTTAACCCTGCCTCAATCCGAGGCCCGGTGTGGCCGACACCACTCAAAGTGCTTATGTTTTGTTTAAAATGGACTTAATTTTAAGTGAAAACAACAACTGACATACCAGAAACTGACCAAACGCCTACGGATTCTGTTGAAACATTAGGACAATGATCCATGGGTCATATGTGATGTGTATGAGTCAACCCCGCCTTAATCCGAGCCACGGTGTGGCCGAGACCACTTAAACTGTCTATCTTTTGTTCAAAATGGACTAAATTGTAAGTGAAATCAACAACTGACATACGAGAAACCTACCAAACACCTTAGTATTCTGTTGAAACTTTATGAAAATGATCCATGGGTCATATGTGATGTGTACGAGTCAAACCCACCTCAATACGAGGCGCGGTGTGTCCAGAACCACTCGAAGTGTCTCTCTTTTATTTCAAAAGGACATCATTTTTAGTGAAAACAACAACTGGCATACGGAAAACCAACCATATGCATTAAGATTCTATTGAAACGTTAGGAAAAAAATCCATGAGTCATATGTGATGTGTAAGAGTCAACCCCACCTCAATAAAAGGTGCGGTGTGGCCGGAACCACTTGAAGTGTCTCTCTATAGATTAAAATGGACTTCATTTTAAGTGAAAAGAAAAACTAACATACGGAAAACTGGCCAAATGCATTCGGATTCTATTGATACTTTAGTAAAAGGATCCATGGGTCATTTGTGACGTGTACGAGTCAACCGCGCCTCAATCCGAGCCTCGATGTGGCCGCCACATCTCAAAGTGACTCACTTTTCATTGAAATGGAAAACATTTTAAGTGAAAACAACAAATGACATACTAAAACCCAACAAAACACCTTCATATTCCATTGAAACTTTAGGAAAACGATCCATGGGTCATTTGTGACGTGTAAAAGTCAACCCCACATCAATCCGAGGTGCGGTGTGTCCGGAACCACTCGAAGTGTCTCTCTTTTGTTTCAAAAGGACATCATTTTTAGTGAAAACAGCAACTGACATACGGAAAACCAACTAAATGCATTCAGATTCCGTTGAAACATTAGGAAAAAAATTCATGAGTCATATGTGACGTGTACGAGTCAACCTCACCTCAATTCGAGGCGTGGTGTGGCCGGAACCACTCGGAGTGTCTCTCTATAGTTTAAAAGGGACTTCATTTTAAGTGAAAAGAACAACTGACATACAGAAAACCGACCAAACGCATTCGGATTCTGTTGATACTTTAGGAAAAGGATCTATGGGTCATTTTTGATGTTTATGAGTCAACTTAACCTCAATCCGAGCCTCGTTGTGGCCACCACATCTCAAAGTGACTCACTTTTCTTTGAAATGGAAAACATTTTAAGTGAAAACAACAACTGACATACTGAAACCCAACAAAAAGCATTCGGTTTCCATTGAAACTGTAAGACAACGATCCATGGGTCATTTGTGATGTGTAAAAGTCAACCCCGCCTCAATCCGAGTCGTGGTGTGGCCGGGATCACTCTAAGTGTCTCTCTTTTGTTAAAAATGGAAAACATTTTAAGTACATACGAAAAACCGACCAAACGAATTCTGATTGTGTTGATACTTTAGCACAACGATCCATGAGTCATATTTGATGTGTAAAAGTCAACCACTCCTCAATCCGAGACGCGGTGTGGCTGACACCACTCATAGTGTATCTCTTTTGTTTAAAATATACATCATTTTAACTGAAAAGAACAACTGGCATACAAAAAAATGACCAAATGCATTGGGAATCAGTTGAAATTTAGGAAAACTATCCATGGGTCATATGTGATGTGCACGAGTCAACCCCACCTCAATCCAAGGTGTGGTAGGCCAGAACCACTCGAAGTGTCTCTCTTTTGTTTCAAAAGGATATCATTTTTAGTGAAAACAACAACTGACATACGGAAAACTAACCAAATGCATTCGTATTCCTTTGAAACGTTGGGAAAACAATCCATGAGTCATATGTGACGTGTATGAGTCAACTCCACCTCAATCCGAGGAGCGGTGTGGCCTGAACCACTCGAAGTGTCTCTCTATAGTTTAAAATGGACTTCATTTTAAGTGAAAAGAACAACTGACATACGGAAAACTAACCAAACACATTCGGATTCTGTTGATACTTAAGGAAAAGGATACATGGGTCATTTTTGACATGTATGAGTCAACCACGCCTCAATCCAATCCTCGGTGTGGCCACCACGACTCAAAGTGACTCACTTTTCTTTGAAATGGAAAACATTTTAAGTGAAAAAAACAACTGACATACTGAAACCCCACAAAACGCATTTGGATTCCATTTAAACTTTAGGAAAACAATCCATGGTTCATTTTTGATGTTTACGAGTCAACCGTGCCTCAATATGATCCTTGGTGTGGCTGGGACAACTCAAAGTGACTCACTTTTCTTTGAATTGGAAAACATTTTAAGCGAAAACAACAACTGACATACTGAAAACCGACCAAACGCATTAGGATTCTATTGAAAATTTAGGACAAAGATACATGGGTCATTTGTGATGTGTAAGAGTCAAACCTACCTCAATCCAAGTTGTGGTGTGGCTGGGATCACTATAAGTGTCTCTCTATAGTTTAAAATGGACTTTATTTTAAGTGAAAAGAACAACTGACATACGGAAAACTGACCAAACACATTCGGATTGTGTTGATACTTTAGGAAAAGGATCCATGGGTAATTTTTGATGTGTACGAGTCAACCGCACCTCAATCTGAGCCTCGGTGTGGCCGCCACAACTCAAAGTGGATCACTTTTATTTGAAATGGAAATCATTTTAAGTGAAAACAACAACTGACATACGAAAAACTGACCAAACTCATTCATATTCTGTTGAAAATTTAGGACAACAATCCATGGGTTATTTTTGACGTTTACGAGTCAACCCCGCCTCAATCCGAGTCGCAGTGTGGTGGGGATCACTCAAAAATGTCATTTTTTTAAATGAACCACATTTTAAGTGATAGTAACTGGCATACGGAAAACCAATGAAACCCTTTTGGAATATTTTGATACTTTAGGAAAATGATCAATGGGTAATGTGTGACGTGCACTAGTCAATCATGCCTCAATACAAGGCATGGTGTGACCGGTACTACTCCAAGTGCATGTATTTTGTTTAAAATGGATATCATATATAGTAAAAACACCTGAATATGAAAAACCGATCAAATTATGAATTAAATTCCAAATTCCACATATAATTTTCATCTAAATTTGAAATTTAATTCTAAATGAATTTTAAAATGAATTCTAAATGAATTCTAAATGAATTTTAAAATGAATTCTAAATGAATTCTAAATTATGTATCTTTATAATTACGTTATGAATTCTGATTTAATTCTGAATGTGTATAGTTTCAGGATGTATTATATGTTAAATGTATATGAATTTGTTTGGTATATGTATATATTAGTTGGTTATTGCAGGTAAAGGATAGGGATTGAAGAATCACAGGTGAATGGAGACCCTGCTCCTCCCCTGTACAAATTGCAGCCTGCTGTGCAAATTGTAGGCTGCTGTGCAATTTGCACAGCATAGGCTATGGCAACGGTTTGAAACCATTGTCATAGTCTTCAAAGGAGGTTTATACCAATAGTTCAGATGGAACTGTTGGTATAAACTCTTTCCCAACGGTTTCAAACCATTGGGAAAATATGTATAGTTGGGTTTTTTCCAACGGTTTTGAGTGAACCGTTGGGAAAAGCTAGATATTTTGTTAGGTTTTCCCAATAGTTTACCTAAAACCGTTGGGAAAACATATGCCAACGGTTAATGTTAACCGTTGGGATAGGTTGATTTTTCTAACATATCCCAACGGTTCTTTGTAAACCGTTGGGAAAACTTTTCCCAACGGCTTACTTTCCCATGGTTTGCAGAACCGTTGGGATAGATATTCCCAACGGTTCTGCAGCCTTTCCCAACAGTTGTGAACCGTTGGAAATGCCTCTTTTTCCAGTAGTGTATTACCCTAAGGGTTGACCGTCGCGCAAGTACCCATGTTTCTCACAAGTATACTTGCGCGACCAGGACTTGCGCGCCTATACAGGACTTGCGCGCCTCTCTCTTTTTGGGTTCCCCTTCTACCTATTCACTTCATTTCTTCAAATCCACCTCTCCTTTTCAAGATTTAGCCTTCAAAACCCTCTTAAAAGTCATGAATGACATGGTTCCTTTGTTGGCTTCTTTATCTGAAAGTAATTCTTTGGAACATTTCTCAAAACCTAGTGATTTACATATCTTTACATCACTAAGGTTAAATATTTCATTCATTCAACCTCATCCTTTAAAGATGAGAGGATCTTTAACTTGGGATTCCTTCTCGGGAGTAAGTCCCAATCTCAAAATCCCAAATATAGGCATCCTCCTTAGGAGTAAGCCCCAAGTCCCCTAACCTGGGCCTCCTTTTCAAGAGTAAGCCCCAATCTTCATGTTCCCTTAATTTTGGGCATCCTCCTCAGGAGTAAGCCCCAACCATAATTATTTTAATATGGACATCCTCCTTAGGAGTAAGCCCCAAGTTCCCAAAATCCAAAATCCCTTAACCTGGGCCTCCTTTTCAGGAGTAATCCCCAATCATAATTCCATTTAACCTGGGCCTCTTCTTCAGGAGTAAGCCCCAGTCATAATTCCTCTTAACCAGTCTTAATTTACTTTTGATTTGGGATTCCTTCTCAGGAGTAAAACCCAATCATAAGTCCTCTATAATTTGGGCATCCTTCTCAATATTAAGTCCTAAGTTAAGTATCCAAATATCCATAAAGCACATATACCTTTATAGACCTTGTTCCCGGGTTTCTTCCCTGAAGTAAATCCTAATCTTCATCTATTTGGGCAGTCATACATACATAAGCCCCACATCATTTCTTATAATTGCATCTTTCATGGCACAATTTTCTGGTTTTACCAATACCTCTTGTTTTTCACATCGAGCATGACTCACGTGAGATTATAGTGTAAAGGTAATTATGAAATATTTTTTTGAGCCATAAATCATGCATAAACCTCATACTTCTTTACTCTAAATACATGGGTTCTGATTCATTTTCTAAAACATAGGATACGTAGGTAGCCCATCTGCGTGTACGATCCCAACTCTGAAATAATCTATGTCATTATGAATGATAATAAACTTCAAGTGCCCCGCTGAGTGGCTTTAAAACTAGTATGGTTATCATAATGACCAAGATATTTCTATATAATGTGTTGAAGGATACCATTGACTAAGAATCTCTAACAAATATAGATGATTCTCTATCAATGAAGAACCTAGAATACATATAAAATATTCTGTAAATCTCATACATATTAATCATTGATTTTCTGATCTAAGGAAAGCTCATTTTCATACTTGGTAGTGTAATAAGGATTCACGAACATAACTTAAATCTATAAAGAGAGTCCTAGAGTAGACAATAATTCCCCCCAAAAAGGTGTGATGAGTCCGACCTCCCATCCTCTCGACCAATGAAAATTCTTAAGCCTCATTGGTCCACAACTACTGAGCGCCTACCTTTGGAAAGTAAGTCCAAATGGACATAGAATCATTTAATGTTTCCAGTTCTATGAACAAACCCGTTAAAAACTGATTTGAATGTTTGAACCTTAAATAAACAAGGTCATCTCCAATTCCAGAGGAAAAGCCTTAACCAACCAATTAACACCAACCTGTTTCCAAAAATCAATTTTAGAATGCCAAACACATTTGCAACCCAAGATGCTCTTTAAAAGAAACAAAATTTACTAATAAAGTCCAATCCGACATTTTATCAACACTAATTATTCACATTTAAGAGAAAACACTTTCAGGTAATTCCAAATAAGAGAGAACCACTATCCTCCACAATGAACGTTTATTATAACAATAATTATTTAATATTATTTAACATTAATATAAAATTAATGAAATAACAAGAAATTAATAAATTCTAAATATAAAGGCATGTGCAGTGGGGAACTACCTTGACTCGTAGTTTAAGCATGATGACACGACACGTCTCGAGCAGGCACACAAGTACGTGCAAGATAACGACCACAATTTCATGGAAAAACCTTGAAAATACACTACAACTGCAAAGATAACTAAGAATAAATAAACAATAATTTAAAATAAATCAAACAAAAGTCAAATAAAACCTCACCTAAACCTCAGTGAAGGAAAAAAGAAACTAACCCACACCGCTCGCCTTCGGCAGCAGGCATTTTTCACACGCCCGGTTGTGAATTAAGCGCACATCTGGCTACGTGAATGAATGAGGCAGGAGTCGGCATGAAAATCGAAAAGGGGAGGTAAGACAGGAAGAGGCCACGAGCTGGATGGGGAAGTACACACTGAACAAGGGTGCTAGGGGGGTTATAGGTCAGCCAGATAGGATAAGGTTGCAAGCTTGCTATAGGGTCTTTAATAGAGGAGGTTTGACCAAGGATAGGGGTGTTGGGTGGAGGTGCAGTGCACCAAGGAAGAGCACCAGCCGTGCAGTGGGTGCCAGCGAGAGGTGGGTCGGAAGGCGGAGGGCGCGGGGGAAGCTGGACAGTGTGCGTCCAGTAGGTACGAATAAGGGGGATTGCGGTGGTCTTGCTCGCACTGCAGCAAGGGAGAAGCAGGAGGCCGTGGGTTTAGGGGAGCTTCTCAGATGGGGGAGGCAGTGCTAGAGACATTCGAAGAGTAGGGGGAAGGCACTGGCTTGGGGAATAAGGGAGAAGCGAAAACAGGGTCACTAGGCGGCTGGAGGTAGTGACATGAGGAGATCTGGGGTGCGGGGGGAAGGATGGCGGGACGTAAGGTGGGGGCGTGCGGTGCGGTGTAGGGAAGGCCGAGGGGTGGTGAGGCACTGTGCGTGCGGTGCAAGAGGGTGCGACGACAGAGGGGCACTGGGGGCATGCGACGGCGGAATGAGGTCAACGAGGAGGCTTGGCTAGCTGGGAGGGGAGACCGGGAGGAGGTGGGATCTGTTAGAGTATGGGGAGTGGTGAGGTGCAACACCAATTGAAGGAGTAGGCGAGGGGAATCACTATATAGTAAACTAGAGAGACCAGTGAGCCAGCTTGTGCAGGCAGCGGGTCAAAGGGAGAGGCAAGGATGGCTAGGGGATGGGGAGAAACTGCGTGGAAAGAAAAAATTGAAATAAAAGAAAGATAAAAAGTAAATAAAAATAATAATATTAATAACAATTAAATAAAAATAAAAATAAAAATATTATTATTAATACTCATAAAAATAAAAATAAATTTAACAATAAATTTAATATAATAATGATACAAAAATTCTTTTACTAATAAAATTTATTTTAAAAGACAATAATAATAATAATTACTTAAATACAACGTTAATAAAAATAATAATAAAGCCTTATTAATAATAACACTAACAAGAATAATAATAATCATATCGATAAAAATATAAATAATAAAAATACTCATTTCATTTCAAAATAATAATTAAAATTATTAACCCTGTAAATTTTAAATAAATCAATAAATTACAAAATTTATTCATTTTAATTTTCCAAAGATAGGCGGACTGTGCCGTTGCATGGGAGAAGCCACGTGGTGTATTGAAAACGTGCTCCACCCGGGCGCTCAGCAACATCAACTCAAAAACGCATTTTTTTACAAAACTCATAAATCTTTTTTGAGTTTCAACCCAAACCTCAACAAAAAATTTTAAAACCAAAGAAAATAATAAAATAAAAATAATAGATAGGTTGGGGTGTGACAATTCTCCCCAACATAACACTTTCCACCCCCAGATATCCATGATAAGATCAAGACCCAAAGATGAAACTCCTTAAGTGTCACTCACCCCCAAAAGTTTGATCACCTCCAGTTGATCGATCCAAATGAACAACAAACTCCCATGACATGAAACTTATCCTCAAAAAAATAAAAACTTTAAACACCACCAAAAAGAAACTCAAAACCAAACTATGATACTGACATGGGGAGGCCCGGATAGACTCCCCACCATAGGAAACAAGCCAAACTGAATTCAACGAGACCTGTGATGGGTCTCCCCATTATAAGAAATAACGAGATTAACTTAACTTTAAAGCTTTCCACACAGACCAAAAACCCCACCACAAGGGTCGGGGATGGAAGGGCCCAACCAATAGAGCATCAAAACTACCATAACTACTACCTTAACGACGTAACATCCATAGAATAACACAAACCATGCCACACTAAAGACCAAGATTAAACCAAGGCCCTTCTTCATCGTTGGGGTTCTCCTGACTATGCGCCAGCTTCACTCTAGAACCTATGGATGGAGCACTGATGATTGAAGCATCTCCGGCCTTGCAGTCAGGCTTTAAAATCTCCCAAACATAACACATGAACCAAAATTTTCCGAAACACACTTCCTTTAGAATAAAAGTTTTCAAATAGGTTCGACAAGAACCATTATTAAAACCGAAGTAAAAGAAACACCACAAAACTCTACAAGAGATGAACACTACATCCATGGAACACTACAAAGAGAAAAACTCTAAACTGATCCCCAAACATCATCCTACTCTTGCTGACAGGATGAGGTGACATTTGACGAGTTAGGTCTGGCTTCAACGTACTTCTTGGAAGCACCTCAACAAAATTTCTACACATGGCCCAGGAATCCACAGGTGTGGTAGGGTCTTAGAGAATTCAGGCACATCAGCCTCTCGTGACCCCGCTTACCGCACTAGTGACAGATCAAGGCATTGCACTTTGAGGAAGATGACAGAAGTTCTGAAGGCCTCTTGATTCCTATACTAGTTCCACCAGCATCAGGCCGCTTCCCATTCTTATTATCACTATCTTATGAACTGATTCCCAAGGACAGAGGAGGATTCACCACCTCAAGTAATACTACTAACTCAGCTTTAGCTAGTAAATCTTGTCTCACCACATCATGGAAAGTGATTACATTGAACTCTTCCACCTTCGTGTGCAACTCAGGAAGTAATCTGGGCTCAAAATGTTGAGCTTTCATGAGATCATTTCCAACATACCCAGGTTCATATGGATCTAAGTCCAAGAAATGATTAAATAATTCCAACACTAATCTAACACCTTGTTGAATACCACACAACTCCATCCTTTTCCTCACCTTTGTTACCTCATAGAAGTATTGTTGGATGAACGACGACTTGAAGAACTCCCAAGTGATATCTTCTGGAGGCTTGCTTTGAGACACATACTTCCACCACTTCCAGGTTGAACCTTCAAGCATAAAGGTATCCAACTTCACCTTTAATGACTCAGGTGGCATGAGAGAACAAAAGTTTCTCTCAATCTTCCACAACCATTCCTCCACCTCAAGAGAATATTCTTACCCATAAAAGAGGGGAGGGTTCAACTTCCGATACTCTAGGACATAGTCGATGGGCTAATAAACTGGGGGATTTTCTAAGGATGCACCACCCAAAGCTGTACCTTGGTCATCCATCGAACCTTCATGGGGGTGAACACTAAGGAAAAAGAAAACAAAAAGGGAGATAAAAACATGGTCCTTGCCATTTCAAATTCAACTTCCCACAATCTTTAAAATAAAACTTTAAAAAACAATTTTTTGAAGTAAAGAAGACCCAAACAATCCTCAAAGAGAAAGTATTTCCTATGGGTGACTCAGGCATATGGTTGGTGGCCATACGTCAGTCACACCACCTTCACAAGGAGAACTCTAATGTAATGTCCCCATCTCCACATGGCTTTCCAGACTATGCGAGCTCACGAGGTCACTTGCTCGGCTCTCCTTTAATTTCCAAGTACCAAAAAAACCATAAGAATCAAAGGACACCAACATGCCTGGACATCCCATGGTAACCCGAGGTTTGGAACCAGTAAGGGTTCATGACATCCTTCTCATACATACACCCCGAGTCCTAACAATTCTACTCCTTCTACCATGAAAACCCCAAATAATAATGGGCGCTTTAAAAAACAAGGTCCACTCAAGAGCCAACCTCCCTATGATACCATTTTTTCAGGAACCAACCTGGGTCGACCTTGAACCGATCACCCGAACCAGTCTGCGACATGTCATGAGAGGCATTCCTGATCCTCCTAGGATAGAGACAAGCACTAGGCATCAAAATAGAGTAAGGGGGAATGATTTCTTCCAATGAAAATAAATAAAGCAGTGGAAAAAAAATAACAACTCAAAGTAAATAAACAATACGAAAAGAAAGAACGACCAACAACAACAAACTAACCTGACCACAACCAAAAATCCTTGCAACCTTGAGAGTCACACACCAATCCACAACAGAATCTCTCCCATGGAAAGAAAGCTCGAGTCAAACCTGCAACAAAAACTAAAAATAGGAAAACACTATAGGCGTGAGTATTAAAACTCAGTAGGTGTGCCCAAAAAACTATTCCCAATGCACGACCTTTAAATAAAGAATTTACCAATTTTAGGTTTGAACTAAATTATATAAAATATTGGTTTCCACACACACTTTCATTTCTAAATCAAGTAACAGTCCATTTCCCTTTTTAATTTAAACACAAGTTTAATGTTTGAAGGAAATAGGTGCATTACATTTTCAAACGTTTTCACAAAAAATTTAGAAATCCAAATTTTATTTGTTAGTCAAGAGGAAAACCACACACAACACACAACTCATAGTAAGGGAAATGGGAAAGTTTCAAACAGGCACCAGCAACTGAAATAGGGTTCTCAATCATCCTCCACATCTAAATAAGTACTAAAGAAAACATGGGCCAAACCTAGGAGCTCGTGAATAATCCACAATGTACTATACATGTGACTCATCAAAAGGAATGCCCTACTCAATGACTTTATAATGTCCTAATGCCTGGTGTTTCCCTACATGGCCTAACCGAGGGGCCCAATCCCCTAGTAGAGTAAAGTCCGTACTAAGGGACACTATCTAGTGCGTAATCTAAACTAGTGCAATAATCGTTCTCAGAGGATTCACTTACTATTCTAGGTTCGCATGTCAACACGTGTAATAAAAAAAGGGGTGAGTCGACAATATTAAAAAAGAAAACAATTCAAATTCACGAACATCATGCACAACAACCCACAAAATTGACATGCACAACGAGGTCACCCACAAGTCACTCGAAAGAGGGTTTTCAAAATAATTTATTTTATTAAAGTTCCAAATGGGCTTTAACCAACCAATCGACACCAAACTATTTCCAAAAATCCATTTTAGAAATCCAAACACATTTTAAACTCAATCCGCTATTTAAAATAAACACAATTTACTTATAAAGGCCAACCTGGCATTTTATCAACACTAATTTTACACATTTAAGAGAAAATAATTTCAGGTAATTCTAAACAAGAGAGAACCACTATCCTCCATAATTAACTTTTATTCTAAAATTAATTATTTAATATTATTTACCATTAATCTAAAATTAATGAAATAACAAGAAATTAATAAATTATGAATATAAAGGAAAGTGCAGTGGGGACCTAACTCGACTCGTAGTCCAAGAATGATGACGCGATCCATCTCGAGTAGGTGCACAAGTACGTGCAAGATGACGACCACAATTTTACGGAAAAATCTTTCCAATGTACTGCAATTGGAAAGATAAATATAAACACATAAATGATAATTTAAAATAAATCAAACAAAAGACAAAGAAAACCTCACATAAACCTCAGTAAAGGCAAAAAGAAATGAACCCACACTGCTCGCCTTCAGTGGCGGGCGTTTGTCACGCACTCGGTTGCAAACTAAGCACACACCTAGCCACATGAACAAACGAGGCAGGAGTCAGTGTGACAATTGAAAAGGGGAATCCAGACAGGAGGAGGCCAAAAGCTGGCCGGGGAAGTGCGTACTGAAGAAGGGTGCCAGGGGGGTTGAAGGTCAGCCAAACAGGAGGCAGCCGCGAGCTGGCCGAAGGGTCGCTGGCAGATGAAGTCCGACTAAGGATAGGGGTGCTGGGTGGAGGCGCGACACACCAAGGTAGAAAAGAGAGTGCCGATGGGAGGAAAGTAAGAATCTAGAGGGCGTGGGGTGGCTGGATAGTGTGCAGCTGGTGGGTGAAAGTCCACTATAGTGAACTCAGTAGGAGGCGGATCCAGAGAGTGTTGTGGTTCTGGTCGGGGCTGTGAAGAAGGGGAAGATAGGGGGCTTGCGGTAGTCTTGCTCACGCTACATCAAGGGAGAAGTTGGAGGCCATGGGTGAAGAAGATATTCTCAGATAAAGGAGGCAGTACTGGAGACAACCAAAGAGTAGGGGGGAAGGTGCTGGCTTGGGAAAGAAGAGAGCAGTGGAATCGGGGTCACCAGACAACTGGAGGTGGTGACAGGAGGAGATCCGGGGGGGGGGCACGACGGTGGGATGCAAGGTGGGGGTGTGCGACGTGATGTAGGGAAAGTCGAGGGGTGGTGAAACACGGTGCACACAAAGAAGGAGGGCTCACTGACAGAGGGGGGATGGGGGAACTCGACGGCGGAACGAGGTCAGTAAGGTGGCCTTTCCAGTAGGGAGGGGAGACTGGGAGGAGGCGGGATATGCTAGAGTACGGGGAGTGGCGAGGTGCAGCACCACTGGAAGGAGAAGGCAAGGGCTAGCGCTAAGTAGGAAACCAAGGTGACTAGGGAGATGGATTGTGCAGGCAATGGGTCAAAGGGAGAGGCAAGGATGGCTGGGGGAGGGGGAGAAACCGCATGAAAAAGGAGAAATAAAATAAAGATAAAAAGTAAATAATAATAATAATTATATAAATTAAATAAAAAGTAAAAAAAATATTATTATTAATACTCATAATAATAATAATAATAATAACATTAATATAATAATGATAAAAAAATTCTTTTACTAATAAAATTTCTTTAATAAAAGCAATAATAATAATAGTTCCTTAATTACATTGTTAATAATAGTAATAATAATAATAATAATGCATTATTAATAATAACACTAATAAGAATAATAATAATCATATAAATAAAAATAAGAATAATAAAAATACCCATTTCATTTCAAAATAATAATTAAAATTATTAACCACAAAATTTTAAATAATGCAATAAATTAAAAAATTTAATCATTTTAATTTTCCTATGATAGGAGAACTGTTCCATTGCATGGGTGAAGCCGCACAGGGTATCCAAAACGTGCTCCACCCAAGCGCTTAGTGACGTCAACTCAAAAATGTGTGTTTTTTTGACAAAACTCAAAAATTTTGTTCGGGTTTCAACCCAAACCTCGACAAAAAATTTTTAAAACCAAAGAAAATAATAAAACAAAAATAATAGATAGGTCGGGGCATGACATCTGTAGTCAATATTATAATGATAAACAGAAATCCAATCCAATCCCAAAATAACATCAAACTCTACTAGAGGAAAACAATAAGGTTTCTAGGTAGATTCTTTCTGCACACAATGACAGGATGGTTCTTATAATTTATTTTTGTCTCAACATTTCCTCAAGTTGTTTTTACCATATGTTTAGGATTCATATCTTGATATGGAATTCCCAATTTACTAGAAAACTTATCAAAAATTAAAGAATGTGTAAACCCTAAATCAAAAAATACATAGGCATAATATGAATAAACAAACAGTGTACCTAATACTTCATCATTCGATGGAGAAACATCTACTGAAGTAGTTACAAATTATTTCACCACCCCTTCATGATTTTATTCAGGATACTTTCCCTCAGTAAAGTTCTTTTCTAGACACTCATTTGCATAATGAACCATTTCATTTCACTTAAAACATCTTACCGCTGGCTTTTTATTGCTTGCTTGATCATCTTCCTTACAATTAAGAGTAATATGAATAGAGTTACCACACTAGAAGAACTTTATAGATCTTGATAAACATTCTCCAGGATTCTTTTTACCACACTTCTCACATGATGGATATTTAATTTTCTTACCTCCAAGCTTCTTTGATGAATTATTTCCCTTTTCATGCCAACTGGACCTCTTCTTTTGTTTACTCTGTTGGAACACCTGAGCATCAGAAAACTCCATTTCTACCTTCTCGACACATATAACAAGTTTCTCATAGCTTCTAAATTCATGAGAGGATAATTCTATTCTATATCACGACTTCAGTCCTAAGTAAAATTGATTTATCTTACTATCAAGATCTTGGATGAAATTTGGAGCATACCTTGCCAATCAAGAGAACTTTTATTCGTAAGTAGCCAGTGAGTCACCCTCCTGACTCAATTCCGAGAATTATTTTTACATCCTAAGTAGAACCACTTTAGGAAAATATTTCTCAAGAAACATAACTTTGAATTCATCCAATCAAGAGCATCAATATCCTCACTATCCCTGATTTTTTTCACCATCGACCACCAGTGATCAACTTAACCTTCAAAACGGTAAACAACAAGACTAACCTTTTGATGTTCTGAACACCCCATGACATCGAAAATATTCTCTAGTGATTTAATCCACCCTTTAACTAGCACAGGGTCATATGATCCTCTAAATGATGGTAGATGTTGCCTTATGAAATGCTCCACTATTGACATGTTCCTCGGTGGTTGATTGGGATGATATCATGCATGGATACCAAAACCATTTATTACCTAAGTCAACTACTCCATCATTGCAACAAACTGTTCAGTTCTAATTTTGACCATCTCAGGTTGCTGATTTGGAAGGTTATTCTTCTATGTATGCCTTCCCAACGTTGTTTAAACTGACATATGAAATCATAACACATAAAATATTGCAAATATAAAAATTTCACTAATAACATTTCATTTTCAATCACAAGAAATAATTTCAAGATATTGAAATAATCAATCCATTTAAAAAAACATTTTCAATACCAAAACACACAAAAATAGAATAAGGGATTAATTTTCCTTTTAAAAACATTAAGGCTTATAGAGAAATCCAAATAACGATTATGGATACGGAGAGGTCATTATCACCTCACACATCAAAAACATTCATTTTATCGTTTAGTAAAATCCTTCATAGAAAAAAGATTCCCTTTGAATGAAATTAAAATTCAAAGGGGTTTATTATATAACGTATAAAATAAGTAGGTGTATATTATCAAAACATTCCTCAAATAAAGGAGATTGAGATGAAGTCCTTTACCTCGTGTCTGATTTGACCCGTTCGTTATTTAATCACCTGAATAATAAACTAAAGTTAATTTATACTTTATCAAGAACTTTTTTCAAGTTTATTCTTCCTTTTATATCACTTATTACCTTTCCATAACAATTAGTTGATTATTTGAGTTCATATCAGACATTTTGTCGATGTTTGGAACTTGCGTTAAAAATGAACTTGTTATAATTATAAATTGTCCATGTGGTCAAAATTCCATTATATCCAGAATGATATTCATGATTTAGATATAATATATATAATATATATCATATATATATATTCATTATATATATATATATATATGTATTTATAACACTACATAACATTTGGAGATAAGAAATGAAATGCACCGTTCATGGAGATGGTAAGTCGTACATACGCATGAACACTACTTTCATTTATATTTTGTATTTTAATGGAATGAAAACTTATTTATACATAGGTATTTTATAATTCTAGTATAATATCATATATAATTTCATTAACTCCATCCTTTATATGTCCCACATATGGCATGAACGATTCATATCACTTTGAGCGGGCGGTAGTCCGCACTTCCTCAAATGAAATTATCGTTTTTACCCATTATGGAAAATATAAAGGTACGCTATAAATGAAAAATACAGAAGTAAAGAGACAATAAAAATATAATATATGTCACATATAAATATATTTCCATAATAATGGACACCATGAGAGGAGGTTGGAGATATTTGAACAATCATCATTTCGTGAGGCAATAGTTCACCGTCCATAGAAACTGTATGTTCGTATCCATTAGATGGAGGTGTGTGAAAGTGAAATTAAAATAATTCTCATAAAAACATCATATTATATTGAATATAATGGTGATTTTATAAAATAAAGAAATAAATATAGTTTAGGGGGTTGGATAAGTAAAATAAAAGAAAAGAACTTAAGAGAAGACATTACCTTTTAATCGGGTATCTCCCTTTGGTTTGAACCAAAAGGTTTACTTGAAGTGCCTTATACCTAAGTTATGTATTCTAGGATGAATATAGGGATGTAGGGAGCTTATTTAGGTAGAGGTTGGATGAGACAAGGGTATTGAGAGGTGTAAGTAATGGGTTAGAGGTGATGGATTTTTATAAGGGGAGGAGGGGCTATTTCGGAATGTTTGAAAATATTATTTTACTATATAATGATTTTTTTGTTTATAAAGGTCAAAAACTAATTAAATTTGAATATATGATGAATAATATTCTAAATAAAACCATAAAATAATAATTGGACAGGTTTTTGATATTTTTTTTATAATCTTATTTATTTAAATCATTCATTAATGAGGTAAACACTACATAATTACTGTGTCATAAATATTTTTTTTATTTTTTTTATAAAAATTATAAAAAAATACCATGATGTAGGAAATATTTTTATCTTTCAAATTATTTTTTATAGTCTAATATATAACTTATATAACTTCATGTAAAAATGTATTTACTAAAATATATATGTTTAAGTCATCTATGTCTTTACTTAAAATTAATTAATATAAAGTGTCATTATCACATCCAAGTGGTTCCATGGGGTCCCAAAATCAACCCAAGAATGCCTATGGTTAGCCATGTATCAAAAAATAGGAATAGGACACATGTTAGGGTAATTTAATATTATTATAATATTATTTTTTTACCCTTATTAACCAAATTTACCCTTTAACCATGGTAAATAAAATATTAACTGAAGTAAATATTCATAATGTCTAAAAATAAAAGTTAAATATTTACACAATTTGGACCACCTGATTCCAAATATGGAATCCATTTTTTCAAATTCAAAACACATAAGTGGCAGAAATTAATTTAAAATTAATTCCCACTGTCAAAATAAAAAGCGTGTTTTTAAGAAATAATAACTATCAAAAGATTGACACTTGTTTTTGTCCAATTTAAATGTGAAATTACTTAAAATGACTAAAATTGGATTAAATGGTAAAAATAAAATATAATTAAACTTTAAAACCAATTAAAAATATAATATAACCATATAAATAAATTAGATTAAAAGACAGTTTTGAATAAAAATATAATATTTTTCACTATTAAAAAAATGAACATTATCATAAAAATATCAAAATTTCATCCTAACTAAATTTTGATGTCCTAATTCTGAATAATAATATTAATTTGTCAAATATAACACATAAAAGTGACAAAAACTAGATTTAAAAATGGTTCTCCATCAAAAGGCGGTAAATTGACCCTTTAAAGAATATTATAGTATTTATGCTTAAAATTAGATTATTTCTTATTTTAAGCCTCTAAAATTTATTCTATAAATGTAAAAACATTTAACAAACATGTAAAATCATATTGTAATTAGTTTTGTTCATTCCCTCCATTACAACGGCTAGGTGTTAACTACCATTTAAAATAATATTATTTTATTATTTTATTTTTCAGTATAACTCCACGTTGTGTGCAACTCAAGATTTCAAATAAAGATGTTGTTGCCTAACGGGTATGCGATCGAATGTAGCATCTACTTTAAAGTAAAATTAATATTTAATTCACAAATATTAATAAATATGAAAATGTCTTATTCTTTATTTACCTAGGATATTACATCCTTCCCCCCTTTTAGAAATTGCATCCTCCCAATTTTTATTCACTTGTCAAATAAATGGGGGTATTTATCCCTCGTAGCATTTTCATATTCCCACGTTGCCTCTTCAACCATATGGTTTTTCCACAAAACCTTTACCTAATGAATTACTTTATTCCGCAACACTTACTCTCTTCTGTGAAGAATCTGGATTGGTTGTTCCTCAAAAGAGAGATTCTCTTCCAACTGAACTACATCTAGGCTTAAAACATGAGATGGATCCGACATATACTTTCTCAACATTGAAACATGAAAAACATTATGTATCTAGGATAAACGTGGAGGTAAAACCACTCTATAGGCAACTGATCCAACTTTATCCAGTATTTCATTGGGTCCAATGAACCTCGGACTTAGCTTTCCCTTCTTGCTAAAACACATCACAATTTTCTATGGAGAAAATTTGAGAAAGACATGATCACCTACCTTAAAATAAAGACCCTTCCTCTAGTTATCCACATAACTTTTCTTCTTGATCTAAGCTGTTCTCATGTTCTTCTGAATTAGCTAAACTTTCTATTCCATCTCTTCTACCAATTCAGGTCCCATCATCTTCCTTTCACCAACTTCATCCCAAAAAGGTGGAGTTCGACACCACTTTCCATATAATGCCTCAAATGGATCCATCTGTATACTAGAATGAAAACTATTATTATAAGAAAATTCAACCAAAGAAATGGGTTGATCCCAACTTTCCTGGTAATCCATTGAACAAGCACATAGCATATCTTTCAATATCTGAATTTTTTGTTCTGACTGCCCATCTGATTGTGGATGAAAAGTCCTACTAAAATTTAATTCAGTACCCAACGAATTTTAAAGGCCTTTCCAAAAGTTATAAGTGAACCTGGTATCACGATTAGATACAATGGAGAGTGGAACTCCATGTACCCTAACTATCTTTTTGAAATACAACCGAGATAGTTGATCCAAAGACAAATTATCTTGAATAGAAAGGAAATGAGAAGATTTAGTCAATCGATCAACAATAACCCATATTGAATTGTTACCTCAAGATGTCTTTGGTAATCCCACAATGAAGTCCATGGATATATTTTCCCACATCCACTATGGCACCAGTAAAGACTTAAACAAACCGTTAGGTAACTAGCTCTCTTCTTTAACCTGATGACAAGTCAAACAATTCACAGTAAATATAGCAATATCTCTTTTCATTCCATCCCACCAGTAATACTTCCGAAGATCTCTGTACATATTAGTACTGCCAGGATGAACTAATAACGGAGAACTATGAGCTTTACATAACAACTCATTATTCAACTGTGAATCACAAGGAACACATAATCTCTTCCCTAATCCCAAAATACAATCATTATCAATGTTAAAATCAGGAAACTTACCCTTGTGAACCAAATCTACCTTTTTCTACAACTCACTATCTTCCTTCTGCGCTTACTTAATTCTTTCTGATAGATATGATTTCACTGAAACCTTAAACAAAATAGAGGAATTTCCTGCACTAACAATCTGTATTCCAAAGTTCATCAAATATTCAATAAAAGGATATTGTTCCAAATGCAACATGGTTAATGTTTCATTACTCTTTTGACTCAAAGCATCATCTACTTTATTTGCCTTTCCTGGATGGTAATGAATCATACAATCATAATCCTTGATTAATTATAGCCATCTTATCTATCTCATGTTCAATTATTCTGAGTTAATATATACTTCCAACTTTTATGGTCAGTATATATTTCACATTTTACTCTAAACAGATGATTCCTCCAAAAATTTAAAGCAAAAACAACAGCAGATAATTCCAAATCATGTGTAGGGTAATTTAACTCATGAGGTTTCAACTGACGTGAAACATAAGAAATTACCTGATCATTCTTCATAAGGACACAACCAAGTCCTTTCAACGAAGCATCACTGTAGATAACAAACTCACCATATCTGGATGGTAGTTCCAAAACTAGAGCATTCACCAATATTCTTTTCAATTCCTGAAAACAATCATCACATTATTTTGTCCAAATGAACTTAACACCTTTTTGAGTTAACTTAGTCATTGTGCTAGATAATTGTGAAAAATTTCAACAAACCTCCAATAATAACCTGCCAAAGCAAGAAAACTATGGATCTCAATTATATTTGTTGGTCTTGGACACTCTTCAATAACTTTTGTTTTAATAGGATCAATAGTTATGCCATTTTTTGAAACAATGTGACCAGGGAATGAAATTTTTTGTAATCAAAACTCACACTTGCTGAATTTTCCTTATAGTTTATTTTCTTTTAAGGTTTTCAAGAAAACCCTTAAATGAAATTCATGATCCTCTTTAATTTTAGAATAAACCAAAATATCATCAATGAACACAACCATAAACTTATCCAAGAACTCACAGAAAATTCTATTCATAAGATCCATGAATACAGTAGGTACATTAGTTAAACCAAAATGCATAAGTACAAATTCATAATGGCCATATCTAGTACGAAATATGGTGTTTAGAATGTATGCTTCATTTACTTTCAATTAATAGTACCCTGACCTCAAGTCAATCTTCAAAAAATACTGAGCTCCTTGGAGCTGATCAAACAAACCATTGATATGAGGGAAAGGATACTTGTTCTTTACATTGATGTTATTAAATGATCTATAATCAATGCAAAGTCTCATTACACCATCTTTCTTTTTAACAAATAATACAGGACCTCCCCATGGTGATTTTCTAGGTCTAATTAAACCTTTATCTAATAACTCCTGTAATTGTTTCTTTAACTCTAAAAGTTCAATTTGATCCATTTGATAAGGGGGTTTTAAAATTGGCTAAGCATTGGGAACCAAGTAAACAATAAATACAACTTCCCGATTAGGTATTATACCAGGAAACTCATCAAGAAAAATATCAAGATACTCATTTACCACCAAAACATCATTAATCTAAACAGTTCCTTTGTTTTCAACAATATGTGAAAGGTAACATTCATTTCCATCTTTTACTAGTTTCTCAGCTTCCTGATATGTTATCAAAAGTAAGGGTTTATTCTTGTACACAAACTGAAATTTTTTATTAAAAGAAACCTCTTTAGCTCTACAGTAAATCTTATCATGATAAACGGAAATCCAATACATTCCCAAAATAACATCAAACTATACTAGAGGAAAACAATAAGGTTTGCAGGTAGATTCTTTCCACACACAATGAAATGAAGGTTCTTATAATTTCTTTTTGTCTCAACATTTCATACAGGTGTTTTTAACATAAGTTCAGGATTCAAATCTTGATATGGAATTCCCAATTTAATAGAAAACTACTTAGAAATGAAATAATGTGTAGACCCTAAATCAAACAACACATTGGCATAATATGAATAAACAAACAATGTACCTGATACTACATCATTCGATGGCCCAACATCTGCTGAAGTAGTTACAAATGATTTAACCACCCCTTTCTTCTGGTATTCAGGATTCCTTCCCTAAGTTAAGTTCTTTACTGGACACTCATTTTCATAATGACCCATTTCATTGAACTTAAAACATCTTACCGCTGGCTTTTCATTGCCTGCTTGATCATCTCCCTTATAGTTAAGAGCAATATGACCAGACTTACCACACTGGACGCACTTTCCAGATCTTGATAAACACTATCTAGGATGCTTTTTACCACAATTCTCACATAATGGATATTTAATTTTCTTACCTATAGGATTTTGTGATGAATTCTTTCACTTTTCCTACCATTTGGACCTCTCCTTTTGTATGCTCTCTTGGAACACCTGATCATCAAAAAACTCTATTTCTACCTTCTCAGCACATCTGAAAAGTTTCTCATAGAATTTGGATTCATGAAAGACTAATTCTATTCGATATCATGTCTTTAGTCTTGATTAAAATCAATTTATCTTATTATCAAGATCTCGGAAGAAATTAGGAGTATAACTTACCAGTCGAGTGAAATTTTCTTCATAAGAAGCCACTGAGTCATCCTCCTTCCTCAATTCTAAGAATTGTTTTTTCCATCCTAAGTCGAACCACCTTTGGAAAATATTTCTCAAGAAACATTACTTTGAATTCATCCCAATAAATAGCATCAATCTCCTCACCATCCTTGATATTTTTCACCCTCGACTACCATTGACCAGCTTCACCTTCAAAACGGTAAACAACGAGACATAAATTTTGATGTTCTGAACCCCCTATGACATCGAAAATCTTTTCCAGTGCTTTAATCCACCCTTTAGCTAGCACAGGGTTAGATGATCCTCTGAATGATGGGGGACTTTGCCTCATTAAATGATCCAATACTCACATTTTCCTCTATTGTTGATCCAGCTGATCTCGGGCATGGATACCACCACCATTTATAGCCCGAGTCAATTGTTCCATCACTGCAACAAACTATTCAGTTCCGATTCCGACCATCCCAGGTTTCTGATTTGGAAGGTTATTCTCCTTTGTATGCCTTCCCAATATAGCTGCCCTATTTCCTCTGTGGAAAACCATTCTAAACATATAAATATCTTAGGTGAAGCAACATGGTAATATGTAAATGCTATATCATTTCAATCTTACCATAAATTAATTTATGGACATTAATTTTAGGAATATTCGAACTCCAAAAGTCATCTAAAAAAACATATGATACCAACTATAAGGACCCAGCCTTAAAATATTACAGAATCTTGCATTAAGTTAATAATTCACATCGAGGATCTTTTGAGGTTTAGAGTTTAGGAGAATTAGGCCATAACATATACATTACATCTCAAATATTACAAAGTATACAATTCTACTCAATATCCATTTTTTTAAATAAAAACTCTTAAAAAAAGAGTCATGTGTAGTTACATATTTTATACATCATGAATTTTCCTTGACCCCATCCTTGACCCTATTCATATTTAATTCCTATGAAATATATTTCAAAAAAAAATTTGGGATGAGCATAAAAAGCTCAGTAAGGGATACATAAAAAAGGGAAACTGTTAGTTTTTCAAAACAACAAGTAAATCATGAATACTTTATCATAAGTAATACTTTTCACCTTTATGAAGTAGTAAATACTCTTCACTAAATAAAAGATCATTATTTAACCATTTATAACCAAAATATTACCATAAAACCTATAGAAATCACACATAACATATATAGGTAACTTGGAACATAAACGTACTTAAATGGTCTAACCATACGATCATCTTACACACATATCACTAAATGGAGTAGCCATATGACCGACTTACATACCCAATGCATTGGAGTTTATAACGTAACCACCCATCCTGGTTTATCATGGCACCACTCGTCATTTGGTTTATCATGTAACCACCTGTCAAATGTCCAAGTACCATTATAAAATCATAACACATAAAATTTTTCAAATATAAACATTTCACTAATAACATTTCATTTGAAATCACAAGAAATAATTTCAAGATATTGAAATAATAAATTCATTTCAAAAACCATTTTCAATACCAAAACACACAAAAAAAGAATAATGGATTTATTTTCCTTTTAAAAACATTAAGGCTTATAGAGGAATCTAAAAAACGATTACAGTGGCAGAGAGGTCATTGTCTTTGCAAACCATAAAAACATTTCTTTTATCATTTATTAAAATGATTAATATAAAAAAGATTCCCTTTGAATGAAATTAAAATTCAAATGGGTTTATTATATACCATATAAAATAAGGAGGTGCATATTATCAAAACATACCTCAATGAAAGGAGATTGAGACACAGTTCCTTGCCTCATATCCAACTTGACATGTTCGTTATTTAATCTCTTGAATAATAAAATAAAGTTAATTTATAATTTCTTAAGAAAATTTTTCAAGTTTATTATTTATTTTATATCACTTATTACCTTTATATAACAATTATTTAATTATTTGAGTTCATATAGTACATTCATTTGATGTTCAGAACTTTAGTTAAAAATGAACTTGTTATAATTATAAGTTGTCCATGTGGTAAAAAGTACACTATATCTAGAATTACATTAATGATTTATATATCATATATATCATATATATCTAGTATATATATGTATTTATAACAGTACATAACATCTAGATATAAGAAATGAAATACATTGTTCATGGAGATGGTAAGTCGTACGTAAGCATGAACACTACTTTCATTTCTATTTAATATTTTAATGGAATGAAAACTTAATTATACATTGTTATTTTGAAATTCCAGTATAATATCATATATAATTTCATTAACTCTATCCTATATACATTCTAAATATGGCATGAACGAGTCATATCACTTTGAGGGGTCGGTAGTCCGCACTTCCTCCAATTAAATTATCACTTTTACCCATTACAAAAACCATAAAGGTATAAAATAAATAAAAAATAAAGAAGTAAAGAGACAATATAAATATAATATATATCACATATAAATATAGTTACATCATAATGGCCACCATGAGAGGCGGTTGGAGATATTTGAACAATCATTGTTCTGTGAGGCAGTAGTTCACCATCTACAGAAAGAGTATGTTCGTATCCATTAGATGGAGGTGTGTGGAAGTGTACTTTAAATCCTTATAATAAAAAAATCCTAGTATATTTAAGATACTGGTTTTTTTATAAAATAAAGAGATAAAGAGAGTTTAGGGGGTTGGAGAACTAAAATAAAAGAAAATAACTTAAGAGAAGAATTTACCTTTAAATCGGGTATCTCCCTTTGGTTTGAACCAAAAGTTTTACTTGAAGTGCCTTATGCCTAAGTTAAGGATTATAGAAAAAATAAAGGGATGTAGGGAGATTATTTAGGCAGAGTTTTTATGAGCCAAGGTGCTTGAGATGTGTGAGTAATGGGTTAGAAGTGATTTCTTTTTATAAGAGGGAAGAGGGGATCCTTAGGAAAGTTTAAAAATATTATTTTATTATATAATTATTTAGGTTTATAAAGGTCCAAAACTCATTAAATGTGAAGATAAGATGACTAATGTTCTAAATAAAATCATCCAATATGAATTGGATAGGTTTTGGATATTTTTTTAATTTTTATAATCTCATTTATTTAAATCATTCATTAATGAGGTAAACATTGTATCATTATTGTGTCAAAAATAATTTTATTTATTTGATGTATAAAAATTATAAACAAATACCATGATGTAGGAAATATATTTATATTTTAAATTAATATTTATATTAAAAAAGATAACTTATATAACCCCATGTAAAAATTGATTTACTAAAATATATATGTTTAAGTAATCTTTGTCAATACTTAAAATTAATTAATATAAAGTGTAATTATCACTCCCAAGTGGCTTCATGGCATCCCAAAATCAACCCAAGGATACCCATGGTAGGACATGTGTCAAAAAATATGAGTAAGACACATTTTAGGGTAATTTAGTATTATTATAATATTATTTTTTACCCTTATTTACTAGATTTACCCTTTAACAATGGTAAATAAAATATTTACTGAAGTAAATATTCATAATGTCTAAAAAAATTTACCTATTTACACAATTTTGACCTCCTGATTCCAAATATGGAATCAATTTTTCGAAATTCAAAATACAGAAGTGGGATAAAATAATTTAAAATTAATTCCCGCTGTTAAAACAAAAAGTGTGTTTTTAAGAAATAATAACTATCATAATATTGACACTTGTTTATGTCTAATTTCAAAGTTAAATTACTTACAATGAAAAAAATTATATTAAATTGTAAAATCATAACCTAATTATACTTTAAAACCAATTAAAAAATATAATCTAACCATATAAATAAATTATATTAAAAGGATGTTTTGAATTAAAATATAGTACTTTTCACTATTCATTAAAAAAATGAACATTATCAGAAAAATATTAAAATTTCATCCAAAGTAAATTTTTATGTCCCAATTATAAATAATAATTTTATTTTGTCAAATTAAACATATAAAAGTGAAAAAACTAGATTAAAAAATAGTTCTCCATCAAAAGGCAGTAAATCGACCCTTTAAAAAATATTAGAGTATTTATGCTTAAAATTGGATTATTTATTATTTTAAGACTCTAAAATTTATTGGATAAATGTAAAAATATTTAAAAAACATGTATAATAATATTTTAGTTATTTCTGTTCATTCCTGTCATTACAACGGCTAGGCGTTAACTACCATTTTAAATAATATTATATTATTATTATTTTATTTTTCGGTATAACCCCATGTTGTGTGAAATGTATGATTTTAAAGAAACCCGTTGTTCCGTATCAGGTACACTATCAAAAATAGCATCTCATTTAAAGTAAAATTAATATTTAATTTACAAATATTAATAAATTTGAATAAGCCTTATTCTTTATTTACCTGGGATGTTACCATTTGGGTGGAAGAAATCAACATGAAAACATAGTTATCTAATAGAAGTCAGTCAGATGCTATGATAAAAATTCTACCAAAAGATATTTGGTTTGGTAACTTACCAAACATTGGACCCCTAAAAGTCTTCATAAGTTTATCCTCTTCTCTAATTGATACGAAGGACTCAGACTGAATGAAAGATAAGTTCCAATATTATTTTTTCATGGGATATAACAAAAAAGATTTTGGTTTTAGAATATGTAATGGTGATAAGATCTATATCATTATAATAAGAACCATTCTTCTTATTGAAAAGATTCTATGGAAGGATCATAACATGTATGAATCAGAATTTGAGGGAAAGAAGACACCTACTAAAGTAAAATTTAATTTTGATAAAAGAACTAAAAGATAAATATTTAAAAACTATCTATATTAGTATAGGTTTAATATAAATTAGACTATAAAAATAAGTGACGAGATGATATAGGTCTTTTAGATATTTATAGAAAGCTTCATCAGTTGTGAAACTAAAAATCATTTTATCAGAATTTGGGGCACCATAAATTATAGTTCTAGAAAGAGAAAAGTCTCTAGCAGAGTTGAGATGATCTTCTAAGGTTACAATAATAGTTCACAGGTATGGAGTTGGTGTAATTTTATTACTTCTAATAGATACATGGGAACCCAAATTTCCAAAAGTGGTAGTGATACTCAATGACACAAAATAGCTGGAGTCACCCATAGAAGATGATATGGATTCCCTAAAGTCCAATGAAACATACGAGTTGGATGAAAAAACTGAATGAAATCAATTACTAGAGAGTATACATGTTTTTCATTTTAATAAATAAGATGATAGAAGTAAAAGATACAAGTCATAATTGGTCGTGAAAGGATTTAAACAGAAGGAAAGAATAAATTTCTTAGAAATATTTTCACTAGTAGTTATGTATACTACCATCCATACAATGAAAATTATTAATGATTTTGATGGTTTACACTTGGATTATTTGGATGTTAAGACTGCCTCTCTTCATGAAATTTTTTAGGAGGAGATCAAAATGAATTAGCACAAGGGTTTTGAAGACCATTATAAGGAGGGTGTTATTTTTAAATTAAATTGAATCCTCTATCTATTGAAATAGAAACCAATTTGGTGGAACTAAAATTTTGACACTTTTATGTCTAAATAAGGTTTCAATCATTAGTACATAGATCATTATTGTTATCAAAAGTTGTAGGAAAATGATACTTATATAATAATTGTACTCTACATGGATGGAATATTGCTATCAAGTCTAAATGGTTTATGAATTCAAGAGTTGAAGTGTAATTTTTAAAGAATATTTTGAAATATTATCCAAGATAAGAAAATACCAGGGATAAGAATAATGGGGGATTAAAAATATAGTACTATAGTTTTATCCAAAAAAGGTTAAATATGGATGATTTTATAAAAATTTGATCTGACCAAATGAAAACCTATCTCAACCCTCTTATTGGACACTTCAAGTTATCAAATTCACAGGAACCAACATTTTAAGATGAGGCCTAGTACATAGAGAATGTACAGTATGAATCATTTTTTAGAATCTTAGTATATGTGATGATATTTACACAATCATACATTTCATCTATAGTGGGAGTAGTAAGTCATTTTATGTCAAAACCTAGAAATGGTTATTGAGAAGCCATTAAATGGGTCATATGATACATGAATGATTTAGAAGATATGTTCATTTTTTAGTGAATATGATCCTTTACAAGGATTTATTTATTTGGGTTTTATTGGGGATTTAGATACATATAATATCATGAAAATATATTTTTTTAGAAGAAAATTGGTTATTTGGATGTTTCGGCTGCATCCTATGATTACTTTTTATACAGTGGAAGAAGAATAAAAAATATCTATAGAATCCATAAAGGAATTAGTCTGGTTAATGTGATATCTAAAGAATCTTGAAAAAATATTAGAAGGGGTGTTATTCAGTGATAGTCATAGTGTAATTCACCTTGATTATAATACAATGTTTCATTGAAGAATGAAGAAAATTGTCTTAAAATTTCATTTTATCTAGAATACGATAGAAGATAAAGTGTTAGAGCTTTGGAAGATAGTTGGAAAGAAAAATCCAACTGATATTTTCATGAGGGTTTTAGTCCTTTCAAGTATAAAGAAACACTATGTCTCCATAGGACTTGATCAAATAGAGGATAGTGTTGAACACTATCGGAATGGAGGAAGAGGATGGTTTTTACTAAGTTTTGGTAATTTAAATATTCTTCAAGTTACCAGATTCAAATTATCATAAAGATGAAATTCCTAAGTTCATCTCATACGTATCAAAGAAGTGGAAGCAATATCTTCATTACATGGGTTTCATTTACTAGAATTTGAAGAACCTTAAATGAACCTTCATGATGGTCTATATTTATTATATAGATACTATGAATAATAAATTTACTATAGTGGTCAAGTCAGTGCTCAACCTAGAATAATGGAAAATTAAATGAATTGTTGACCTTAAATTTTAGATAGTGGTGTAACCTATTCAATCACTTGTGAATATCTATAAAGTATAGGTAGGAAAAATTGTATGAGGTGGATATATTATAAATAAAAGTACTTGTACTTGTACTTGATATTAAGTGTAATCAATCGGTCCTAACCTATAATAATTCATATCCTTTTATTTTTTGTGAAATAATGTTTTTAGTGTTCTCCCATGTGTATAGGTTGAAAGTAAAAACCATGTAATATTATGTGTCTAATTTACTTTTTTATGTTTCTCCTTTTTCCTTTAAATTATTTTATGTGAATTAGATAGAGTAGAGTGTATTATAAAGTGGGACTTAGTGCAGTGATTAGGGTGAATAATCTTCCTATCTTTTGATACACTAAGACTAGGGGAAGTATTATTGGTATGGATTCCATAACATAGAGTCTCAGGTTCAAGAAATCCCCTAGTGGAGAGAAGAAGTATCTTCCAATAGTAGCATAGTTTAGTTCTTCCCTCAAAATAAATGACAGTGAGTTAAGTCTGATATAACCATGGGGCCACATATTCCACCATCCTGACATTGATATGAGTTGTGGTAAAGATTTATAAGGATTAAAATAGATATATTCGTGGGGCCACTTATTCCATTGTTAATATATCCTTATAAGTGTTGATCAAGATTCCCAATAGGGTGATATCTTTATAAGCATGAGAATGTAATTCCCCATTAGCATTATGGTTTTTTATATGTTCATATATGCCTCAATATTGGATGGAGTAGTTTTAGTCACGCCATGGGTGGATAATTGAGCACTTGAGGGAATAAAATTATTTATGATTATCATTATTGTTTTTTTATTATATCATATTTATTTGTGAATTTATTTGTATTTTATAGACTTGTTTAGGGAAAAAGTTTGTAGTGGCCTGTTGATCTGTACATACACCATGCCTGGGAAATCTAGTACCTGAGAAGACATTATAGTTCATGACCTAGGTAGGGTAAAGGAAGCTATAACTATTGAATGAGATGGAGGTTCATGGATGGAGTATTAGACATGGGACTGGGCTATAAATCAAGACTAATTATGTATTTGTCTCCTTTTCTTATTTATTTTTAAACACTATTGTATATAAACGCTCCAGAAGGAGTCTTGGTTATTTGTGTATGAATCATGTGACATCCCAACAACTCATTTTTGTTATAACATGTGAGATGTTATTTATATACATTTGAAATTTATCTATGATGTAAACTTTTAATGTACTTTTATATTATAATGAATGTTTATATATATATATATGATGTTATGATTTAGGGTTATCTATTCTATAGAGGGTATATTACCATGTTATATGTAGACTATTTCAACTAGTCAATAGATTCAGACATTCATGGAGGTGATCTTGAGGTATGTGGCACATGGTTCATCACAGTGTAGGTGAATTGGGCTAGGGATGCTTTAAAGTGGTATTATATCCTTGTTTATTTTGTCTTAATATCTAGGATATAGTATTTAAAAGATAATAAATGCTTGTATTTTGAGGTTGAACTTATGTATGGGAGTGGCTAACCCATGTATTAGGAAATTATAAGTTATTGGGGATGGTATTGTTGCTCTTGGTTTTTTATGTTATGATTTTATAATTTTAAAGAATATGATATGTGATTTATTGATTTATTGTTTTACTCTTATCCTAGGGAGTCAAGAGGCCTGCATTCATGAATCATTCTTAGAATGTCTGTTTCACATTACATTTTTGTGCTTGCTTGGGGTTAAACACCTTGACTATAATATAGGGGTCAATTATTTAAAGTTTATGTAGAAACTTATTTAACATTTTCTGATATAACTTGATAGTGGAATTATACTTGACTGAGCCATGTATTGGTTATGTTTTATTATCTCATGATCAATTATGTAAATCTTATGTGTTTTCAACCTCTGAGAGTGGGTATTTAAGGATAAATAGAGTTTCTGAGTTATGAAAGAACCTTATATATAGGGTATATGTATTGTGTATAGTGACATTATTTTTGATACAATTTATCTTATTTTTTATATTAAGAATTGTTATCAAAATTTTCAGTGGTATGAATTTATAATTATAGAGATATTCTACCATGATGACCTATATTAGATAACTAGGAGGATAAGGAAGAGAATTCCCTAATGTCTATTGATCTAGAGACTCTAGTTGTTCTTATAACTCATATATATCAACAATTATGAGAAATTATACTAGAGGATTTTCAGTCTATGGTACCTAGAGATCTATGAGAGGTGACCTATATATTAGATCTAAATAGAGAGTTCTAGTTGAAGAACCCCCTTATTTAATATAGAGGGTGAACTTCATACATCTGATATTTGGGTTGATTCTATAGAGACCATCTTCGACCATCTTGAGATTCCCTTTGAGAGGTGGGTGAGGCATGCCATTCATATGCCTCTATTAATAACTAAGAATTGGTTGGATGTACTTGTATAGGATGATTGGCATGTAAATCTATCCCATAAGGAATTTCATGTTTTTCCTTTTAATATTTCTTTTCCAAGATTTTTAGAGCTAATAGGGATCGACTGTTTATTAATTTGGTTCAGGGGAGCATGCTAGTAATAGACAGTGTTTCTTCTTTTATTGAGTTTATTTAGTTTTCTACCTTTATAGTGAGTGATGAGAGCACTAAGGTTAATTATTTTGAGGGTGATTTGAGAAATTTGATTTGGTCTCAGGTGAATGTTTTCCATATTACATATCTTTCAATGGTTATAAACTAGTCCCTCATTATAGAGAGGAACCTAGTCAAGTATTGATATTATGGTTAGTTTGTTCTGAATGATTTTTATCGGAGAGTATACCTAGGTAGATGAAAGTAGTGATATGATGATTCCCACTAGAGAGGTGATATGTTTTATAGTTAGGGTCATTTTTCATCTTTTTTCCTACATGGGAGGACTGCTTCAATATGTTATCATTGTTGTATAATAAAGAATATCCAATCAAAATTATCTCAAAAAACAATAGAGTGTTGACTGTGTGGGAATATGAGAAACATAAAACACTTTTTTATAGTTTTAATTATATAGCTAGTGGCCGTGACAATATATATTCCCATGGACCAGTAGCTAGACTTGGTTTCGTATCATAGGGTGATAATTGGAGTTCTTCCAAATGGATAGGGTGTAAATGTTTTCTTGGTTATTAGGGTCTGTAGAGTACATGTAGTGGTGCTCCTCAGGGCAGCTAGGGATTTGGAGACTTGGGTAAAGGCTCAGGGCTAGGCAGATTTCATGCTATTGATTCAACACCTACTGATCATAGCAATGAGACACTGACCATTTGAGGTATGACCTTATTAACATCTACCCATGGTTCTATTTTATTTGATACAAGTGAGTCACATTCATTTATATTGTTGGAATCTATGAAACCAAAAATCCATAAGCAAACCACTAGAACTTAAACATGTAGGAAAAAGTACATAAATTCTATAATTAAAATATCCCATGAATCAATGCTCTAGAATTGAGGGAAAAATTATACCCCAACCACTAAACTAAATCATTATCTTTCACACAATAACAACTCCTAGAAAAAACAAAAAAGTAGAAATAAATAATTAAAGAAGAAAATAAAAATAAATTTACATGGTTTATACTTTATTCTTATATATATGAGACAACACTATTGGTTTCTTTTATACTCAATTAATAATAACAAGTTTAGAATAATAATCAAAAAATTCAGTCACTATTATATCACATAGTTTCCAATAAAAATGATCTTACCCCATCTATATATAGTTGGGTCTACTCAGTCAACTGGTTCCACCAACTTCATAAATTTATGAGTAACTCTCCATTGATCATCATAGCCTCTAATTTCCTATGGAATTCACTGCAATAACTATTGTCTTCTAGTGAATAGTGCGAGCTATCCTTACACAACCTTTAAAAATCATAGGCTCACCTCACACAAGTTCTTCTCCCACACTTATAACATTTGAACACGGAAAATTTCCCACATGGTTATGGAATATTCCCATTCATACCATTATGCCTCCACCATTTATATATTTTAAAAGAAGACTATTTTTATAGCTTAAACGTCATGCAACACTAAGCCTAAATAAACCATGAAATATTATTATTTAAATAAGATCATTATAACTTAGCGGTTAAATTTTTATGTATGAATAAGATTAAATGATTTATTAAATATATATAAATATATTACTCAATATAAATTTATAGATAAATTCTTAGGAAATAAGCCCTAAATTTTTAATGAAGACATTTCATTCTAAAAAAATATGTTTTCTTCAAAAACGTTTTTATTGATATTTATGAAAAACTATTATAATTAATATCTAACAATTTTAGAAAATTTATTTAATAAAATGAAAATTATTTTCTAAATCATCATATCAAAATTAACTAAGGGTGGAATTTTTGGATTTTTCTGAAATGGTTGATTTTTCATTGAATATTAAAAATTACTGATTTTTCAAATAATGTCATTTATTCCCATTAAAGAAAATAATTTTGAAGTCCCATTATATTTTTGTTTTCTTATTAAATTTACATTAACCACTTTATTTATAATAATATAATTAATTTCATTTGAATAATCAATTATCTTGATTTCTGTATAGTTTTATGTTTATGCTTAAAAGTGTATTAAACTAAAAAAAGTTTTTTAGTGTATAATATTTATCCATTTTAAGTAATTAAAATGAATACTAAAAAAGAAATATTTAACTTAAATTTATAGATTATATATCTATTAATATTAATTTTAATTATTATAATGATAATCACTACTCATAGATTTAATATAACACCATCTATTTCTTGAAAAATGTATTTTTCTGAAAACCCTTTTTTGATCATGTTTTTTCAATTTAGTCCTAAATTAAATTTTTACAATTATGTGTTTTGAATATTTGAAAATTTATTATATATTTGGAATTAGGAGGTCCAAATTTGGTAAATAAGCCACTTTTTTATTTTTAGTCATTATGAATAGTAATCATAGTGAATATTTGTTATTGTGGTAAAGGTAAAATGGGTTAATTAAAGGTAAAAATAGTTTGATATGGAATATAAAGTATCCCTAACTCTTGTATTATATTAATTTTATGATTATATTTAATCCATAATCATCCAAAATTAAAATATCTGACCTTCTTTCCATATTTCCATGATTGTGATCTTTATAATACTTTATGTAAATAAAAGAAAAAAATTCCACTTTTGTTTTTAATAACTATAATATTTTGTGACAAGGATAAAAATAACTTATGTTTGATTATAAATATGAATTTTAAAGATAAATTATTTTTTTTATAATGTTAATTTATTTATAATTTTTAGTAATGAAATAATTACCTTATTTTATTATGCAACATCGACACAGTAATTATTTAATTAAAAGAAATATAAAATAAATGATTTTAAAAATATAAAAAGTAATATAATTTGAATGAATTATTATGTTACAATTTTTTTTAGATAAATATAAAATTTTGGGGAATTTTTAATGTTATATATTCTAATTTAATCTTTTTTTTAAAGTCAAATTAAATGAATAGTTTCCAAATTGACATTAATGGTATTTTATAATAAATAATGTTTTATTAAATGATTTAAAATTCCTAAAAATCATATATTTGACCAATTTATTGTTATATGTTTAAAAATATCAACCAAATTTCGTTTATTAGTCATTTTTTAATTTATGATAACATTATTAAACCTTTAGGATTGAAATAGTTTTTACCATGATTCTGGTTGAAATGTGTTTTTTCGCATTACATGCACTTGTGCAAAAATTAATTTTCCATAGAAATAGGATTTTTCATTTGATAAATTTGATTTAATATTTTTAATATTTTCTTCTAAATTATTAATAAGTCTCATTTTAGTTTTATGCTTTAAGGATAAATTACCTAGGTAAAAAACTAGTTGCCAAGGTGAAAACTGAAATGGTAAAAGTGAGTAACCATAAAGGTAAAGGAAATAAAATGTATAAAACATGTTTCATTTTTAGGTTAGAGGTGTTAATTTGACTTATATTTCATACACTAAATAATTTATCAATTTGGAGGAACTTTTCTTGAGAGAGACTTTCCATTATTGAATAGTTTTTGGTATTTACAAAAATGTCCCTCCTTCTCACTGATAAAAGGTCATCCCATATCCTCTCATATCCACACTTGAAAATAATTTTGGTTCAAAAAATACCTAAAAAAATAAATTCCTTAATTCTCTTTCCATTTTATAGAGGCCATTTTTTATTATAAAACCCTCCTTGGAATTATTTTGGGGCAAACATAAAGAGGTTATCCGAAGAAGAGGTATCTCTTTTAACCAAACATTTTTATTATTTCTTGTTACACCACCTTGAAATGTTATTAAAAAAATTATAATACATTAAAATAATTATATCCCATATAATGATATTTTATTATTTTAATTTCATAACCTACATCTATCTTCTCTTCTATAAAATGGGAAATAAAACCATTTTTCGTGTGTATAGTGGACTGGCACCTCACGAACAGATGTAATTTGTTTTCCATAATTTTCTATCAAGATTATTTATGATGATGGATTCAATTAATATATATGATATTTATGACATATTTATAATTCTGTAAAATTAATATATTATTTTTTTTCATACCTTTCCATTCACTAAAAAATGATAACGACGTTCGTGCGTACATGTTGATTACCACCTCCACGAAGCGATGTGATTATTTTTTCATTACCGAATCACATAGATGGTATATATAATAATATTAAAAAAATATTACTATATTTATAATATAATTATAATTACTTCAAGATAAAATAAAACTTACCTTATTTTCATCATGATCGTTGAAAAATGAAAACATTACTCATGGGTATGTATGAACTACTGTCTCTGTGATTTCAACGTAGTTCAATTTTCATAACAATATTTTATGTTTTGTTTTAAATGTATAACTTATTTATAAAAATTATAACTATATAATTATTTTTATTCTGTATATGATGTAATAATGACTTATTTTACCATATTCAACCTATCTAAGTCATTTTGGAATGATGAACCAAATATTATCAAAAACTCTAGCATAAAATTAATTGATAAAGTAAATAAATATAACATGGTAATAAATAAAATAAAAGTAATAATAAATATAAAATATTTTCTTAAGAAATTTAATAATAAATATATTTTTATTATCAAGGATGATATATTATGTATGTCATGAGTCGAACTCAAGGTAAGGTATTTGGTCTCGATTTCTCTTCATTGAGGCATATTTTAACGTTATGCACCTAATTTTTTTTATATATTGTATATGATAAACCTTTTACATATTATCTCATTAATAATTTATAAGTTATTATATTTTAAGTTAAAATTCATTTTAATTCATCTAATGGGATTTTATTAGAATGTTACCAAAGTTGTAAAGTCTTTATGTTACAATCTTCTTTCTTTTAAAAATTATTTATGTTCAAGGTTACTTTGGGGAAAATCATATACAAATATTTTCTTAAAAAACATATCATATATTATACTATGTTCAATAATTTATTTTACTTGTTTGGATTCTATTTCCTCACTTATTGAATGAAGAAACATTAATAAATTTGTTTGTAAGTAATACCGATATTGTATTTTATTTTAATCTATAATC
Organism: Viscum album; assembly: GCA_963277665.1. NCBI lineage: Eukaryota > Viridiplantae > Streptophyta > Magnoliopsida > Santalales > Viscaceae > Viscum > Viscum album. The sequence goes on along the minus strand of OY728131.1, from coordinate 1,778,203,758 downwards.
TTTCTCTTCCATGTATTTTTTTACCTCAAAAAAATTTCAATAATATTTTTACAACTATATAAAGTTTTATTAAAGATATATTTACCCATGTTTGACCTTTTTTTAAATGAAATAAAATGAATATTTCAATGTTTTCTGAACGTGGTACTTTTTGGATTTTTTTACAAAAGTGTGAAAGGAATGTTTTCTTATAACTTATACGACATGAATAGAATTTCCTGTCATTATGACAAATAAATTCATTGAATGTTAATTTAAAATTGTACTTATTTATTTCAAGTAATTTTATTTTCTATAATATTTTGGATTTTGTTTTTGATTTTAAGAAGTGATTTCAAAGTGATAATGGTATTTTCCTTAAGAAATATTCCATTTCAACTTTTGAATATATTTTCATCAATGATGACAACCATTGATATTACAGATTACTTATAAATTCAATATATAAACCTCTTACATATATACCAATCTCATCCAACCTTTCTTTGATGAGGCAATACAATACTTATCTTCATTTCTTAAATGCCTTCATTATGAAATTTCCTTTGGTTATTATATGATGATAGATTATGCAATCCATTTTCTTGAAATAGGTAATTATTATGTTTATGGATTTTGATTTTATTCCTTTTTATAGGACAAATAATCATGGAGATGTTATGATGGTCGATCCTATATATAACTCTAATGCATTGGGTAATATTTTTGGTCTCGAGATATGTTATATATGACATTAGGTAGTAAAACTAATCCATTATGGGACTTTGTCCATTATGTGATGTTGTTTTGGTAGTTAGAATTAGCTTATGATTATGTCATGTTATATGTTTCTGCCACATTTCCTATGTTTCGATGATATTATGATACCTTTTTCATTATGTTATTCTTATATGCGATTACTCATGAACCATCTCATTTATGATTTCATATTATACCTTTAACCCACACATTATGTTTCCTTATCTTGTTTATAAACTTACTGGGATTTTTAGCTCACACATTTCTTTTATTTAATCCCTGGGTTAACTTATGTAGTTTTAGGAGCTCAAATTTATTTTGGAGATCATTAGGTAGAATAAAATAAAGATTTTATGTTTTAGTTTTCTTTTAATGTATTATGAACCTAGTATTCCAAAGACCCCATGCCTCATGATTTTTGGGTTGTGTTTATTGGGATGCATATGTTAAAAATCATTTAATAATATGTGTAAAAGGCTTGGATGATTATATTTGGAATTAGAGAAAGTTCTAGTTATTTTTTGGGATTATGATTAGATAAATTTAGTAAAAAATATAGGGATAAGTCTAAGTATAGGATAACATCCTAAAATTTTTACAAAGTAGATATTATGTGGTTTTCCTAAAAATAAATCCCTATATGGATACTACCAGTGAACCTAGTTTTGGAATAGATTCATCTAGGGGTAATAAGTCTAAAAAGAGTTGGTTGAGTATATCTCAACCATAATTATGATTCATGGTGATTTTTCAATTACTACACACTTGGTTTGACACTCCTGGTGGACATGCTTGGGTTAATTCACATTTTATCTATGAAATATTTTAATGAATGAGAGAATAAAACCTATATAAAACTATAATATTCCATAGTGATATGAGATAAACCTAAAGTTTCTTGGGTTGATAAGTCTAAGATTGATCATATATTTAAAGGCATAGAGACCCCTTTTAAGGTTTTAAGTTATAAAAGTATAAGATGATTTATAATATTTTGGGGGAAATTTATAGTAATTGGCCATTGAGTTTAGAATGGGGTTTAGTAAAAATGTTTTTTAAGGAAGAATTCCCTTATATTTTTTATACAAAAGTTTAAAGGTATTGGTAACATTTAGAGTTTATCTTATATTTGATGCTACTTGGAGAAAAATATTAAATTTATCTGAGAAAAATATGTGATAAAATCATTATAATAATTGGGTTTCAATCTTAGTTAGGAATATTTTGAATAATTTTAAGGTTATATATTTATCAAATGATCTAAATTGAACTTTGGGTGTTATTATCGAGGCTTTAGAGATTAATTGTATAATGGTTTATTCATTTTGGTAATTATCTTACTCTATGATAATTTTTTTTGGTATTGGTTAATGAATAAATACAATAGGAATAACTTTTTATCCTTTCATGCACTTAGGTGATTATTTTAAATTTATTTTAGTGCTTTAGGAATAAAAATATTTATCTTGAATACTAATCATTTGTGAAAAAATATGATACTATGGTAGAAATTAATTATAGGATGAAATTATACTTATCAAGTAAGTATATTTTCATTATGTTCTTAGTCTAGATGGAAAGTAATTCCCAAACTCGTTAAAAAGGATATCTAAATTAAAATTCTATCTAATTAACTTTATTTCCAATGAATCAATAGTCTTTCTAACAACTATTTGGATTATGGTTTTGTGGCCATTAACTTTTTCATGATCATTAACTTTATTATGATAAATTATCTTTATCACTCTCTATGATTATTTAGACATTAATTATTTTCTCAATTTCTGTATTTTAACTTACCACTAATGTTTTCCTACTTGTAAACTTAGGTATATGTTATTTTGGTTGACCATCTTACCTCCCTTTCTCTCTTATCAAGAGGAAGTTTTATTAACCCATTTTATGATATAGAATTTTAACAAAGATATTTTTAGATGGAAAAACTTTGATTAACAAGATAAAGTTCAAATTGTGAGGATAAATTTTTTTAAATAGGGTATAATGTAACACCCTGATATTTTAAAAAGAAAACTATGTTCAATAGCATAAATTACATGCAGCACTGAGTTTAAACGAACCAAAAAATATTATTATTTAAATATGATCATTATAACCTAGTTTTAAATTAGAGTGTATAAATAAGATTAAATAATTTATAAAATATACATAAATACCCTACTCATTATAAATGTATTGATACATTCTTAGTAAATAATCCCTCATTTTTTAATGAAGGTATTTTATTTTTAAAAAAATACATTTTCTTTAAAAATGTTTTCACTAAATTTTGTGAATAAATAATTTAATTAATATCTGGAAATTTTAGAAAATCTATTTGATAAAATTTAATTATTTTTTAAATCATCCCATAAAAATTAACCTACGGTAAAATTTTGGGATTTTTCTAAAATGACTGATTTTTAGTGAATTGTAAAAATAACTAATTTTTCAACAACGTCCTTACTTTTAATTAAATAAAGTAATTTAAAAGTTATATTATATTTTTTATTTGGTATTAAAGTTTCATATGAATTATTTTATTTATAATAATATAATTAATTTCATTTGAATTATCAATTTTTATGATTTTGGTATAAGTTTATTTTTATTCTTAAAAAACGGTTTTCTAAAAACGGTTTTTATATGCGTGAAGTTTATCCATTTTTTTTAATTAGAATAAACCATAATAAAAAAATATTTAATTAAAATTTATATATTATATATATATATATTAATTTAAATTAATATAGTGATTATTGTTATTCATAGATTTAATATAACATCATCTATTGCTTAAAAAATGTATTTTTTTGAAAAATTGTTTTTCATTAGGTTTTTCCTGTTTAATCTTAAATTAAATTCTAAAACATATGTGTTCTGAATCTTGAAAAATGGATTAAATATTATTAATCATGTGGTCCAAATTTTTTAAATAGTTCCCTTTTATTTTTTCTCAATATGAATAACAGACGTAGTAAATGTTTTTTATCATTGTAAAGGTAAAATGAATTAATTAAGGGTAAAAATAATATCATAGGGATTAAAAAGTAACCTTAAAACTTGTATTATTTTTATTTTAAGAGTATATTTCATCCATAATAATAAAAAAATTATAATATATGACATTTTTCATATTTACATGATTGTGACCTATATAATACTCTATGTAAAGAAAAATAGAAAATATCACTTTCTTACATTTAATAATTATAATATTTTGTGTCAGGGATTAAAATAAACTATATTAAATTATAAATATTCATTTAAAATATAAATATTTTTTTATCATGTAAATTTATTTATATTTTTTATTAATGAAATAATTACCTTGAATTCTTATGTAACATCGATGCAATAATTATTTTGTAAAAAAGAAAATAAAATAAATGGGTTTAAAAATATTATAAGTAATATAATTTGAATGAATTATTTTGTTACAATTTTTTTTATATAAATATAAAATTTTGAGAAATTTTTAAATGTATATATTTTAATTTCATATTTGTATTTATGTTTTTAAAGTCAAATTAAATGAAGAGTTTTAAAATTTACATTAATGATATTTTATAATAAATAATGTTTTATTGAATGATTTAAAATTACCAAAAATAGTTTCTTCAAAAAATAAATTGGTATTAGTATAAAAATATCATCTATGGTCCACTTATGAGTCATTTTTCTATTTATTATAACATTATTATCCCTTTAAGATTAAAATAGTTGTTAACACAATTAAGTTTAAAATGGAATTTTTCACGTTACACGCGCTTGTTTTAAAATTAATTTTACAAAAAAAGGATTATTTATTTAATAAATTGGATTTAACACTTATAATAAATTTATCCAAATTATCTAATAATTATCATTTTAGTTTTAGGCATAAATGATAAAATTACCTAGGTAAAAAAATAGTTACCGTGGTGAAAAAAATAATGGTAAAATTTAGTAACCATGAAGTTAAAGGGAATAAAATATTGAAAACATGATTATTTTTTTATGTTTTTGGTGTTTTTAGACCTTAAATTCTATTAAATACATCATTTATAAATTTTTTATGTACTTGACTTGAGAGTAACTTCCCTTTATTGAATAGTTTTGGTTATTTACAAAAAAATGCCACTCCTTCTCACCTATAAAAGGTCACCCCATCTCCACTACTATCCACGCTTAAAAAGAATTTTGGTTTCGAAAATAGATGAAAAAATAACTCACTTAATTTCATTATCATGTAATAATGTAATTTTTTTTATTTTAGAACCCTCTTAGGAAGGTTTTTGGTGCAAAGATGAAGAGGTTGTCCGAAGAAGAGGTATTGTTTTTAACCGTGTGTTTTGTTTTATTTATTATTCCACCTCCTTAAAATATTACTAAACCATGATGATCTTATTACATAATTATATCCTATAAACTAATATTTTATAATGTTAATGTAATAACCTATATCCATCTCATATTCTATCAAATGGGATAGGAAACCATCATTCGTGTGTATGGAAGACTACTGCCTCACAAACTGATGTAATTCATTTTCCATAATCTCCCATCATTGATGTTTGTTATGATTTATTTAATGTACATATATGATATTAATTACATATTTATCATTATTTAAAATTAATATATCTTATATTTTATTACCTTTTTATTCACTAAAAAATGATAATGACGTTCGTGCATACATGTGGATTACCATATCCATGAAGAGAAGTGATTTTTTGTTCATTACTGAATCACATGAAAGGTATACATATGTGTATTTAAAGAAATATTATTATATTTATGATATTATTATCCTTATGGAAAAATAAAATGACTCTTCAATTCTTTCCAACATGATCATTGAAAAATGGAAATGTTCCTCACGCGTACATACAATATACTATATCCATGCTTGTAACATGGTTAATTTTTCAAAACCATATTATATGGTTGGTTTTAAAAGTATAATTTATGTATAAAAATTATAATTATTTTATGATTATTATTCTCTATATTAAGTAATAATTAATTCTTTTTTGTATTGTCAACCCACCAAAGTCATTTTGGACATATGAACCGAATATCATCAAAACATTCGATGTGAAATTAATTGATTTTGTAAATAAATATAACATGGTAATAAAAAAATAAAATGAGTAATAAATTTTAAAAATTTTCTTAATAAATTAAATAATTAACATAACTTTATTATATTGGAAGATAAATTACGTACCCGGCGAGTCGAACTTGAGGTAAGAGATTTCACCTCCCTTAATTAAGACATATTTTAATGTTATGAACCTAATTCATTTTATATGGTGTATATGATGACCCTTTTACATATTATATAATTAATCAGTAATAATTAATAGTTTTTTAAGTTATAATTCATTTTATTTCATCCAAGGGGATCTGATTTGAATGTTACCAAAGCAGTAAAGCCTTCATGTTATAATCTCATATCTTTTGGAGATTGTTTATGTTTAAGGTTAATTTGGGGGAAATCTAATAAAAATATTTTATTAAACCAAATATCTTATATTATACTCTATTAATGAATTTTTTGCATGTTTTTTTTCCATTTCTTCCATTATTTAATAAAGAAACATCAAGAAAGTTGTTTGTAAGTAACACCAATCTTGTATCTTCTTTTAGATCTAGAATCTTTCTCTTCCACATTTATATTTACCTCAAAATAAATTAATAAATGTTTTTAATATTCTATAATGTTTTATTAAAGAAATTTTTACCCATGTTTTATTTAATTCTTTTAAAAGGAATCTTTCGGTCATTTTCCAAATAAGGTACTTTTTGATTTTTTTTTACAAAAGTGTGAAAAGAATTCTTTATTTTAACTTATAATCCATGAATGGGATTTCTTACCATCATGAACGCTCATTTAATTTAATCTTAATTTATAGGTTTCAATAATTCTTTTAAAATAAAATGATTTCTATAATATTTTGGAAATTTTTAAATTTTAAAGAAATGATTTCAATGTGGTAAGTGTATGTTTCTCGAGAAATATTCCAGGTTATCTTTTAAAGATGTTTTCTTCAATGATGAAAAAATTTTATGTTATAGATTTCTTCTAAATTATATATATATGAATCTTATATATATACTTAGCTCATTCTCCCTTATTTTTATGGGTTAATACACCCCTTATATTCATTTATCAAATTCCATCATTATGTAATTTCCTTTGATTATGATACGAGGAAAGATTATTTATCCCATTTTATTTCCATGGGTTATTGTTATATTTATGGATTATGATTTTTTTCTTATTTTTGTGGCACAAATAATTATGAAAATATTACTATGGGTTTACCTAGGTAGTGCTATAATGCATTTGGTAATGTTTTTGATCTTATGAGATGTTATGTATGTGACAAGGGAGTAAACCTAATCCATTATTTGACTTTTTTACACCTTGTGATGTTGTCTTAGAAGTTTTCCTTGACTTATTATTATGTCATGTTATATATTTTCTCCACATTTCATATATTTCTATATTCTCATAATACCATATTCGTTAGGTTATGCTTCCCTGTGACTACTCACGACCCTTCTATTTTATGATATCATGTTATACTTTTGACTCACACATTATGTTTCCTTATCATGTTTATAATATTGTTGGTATTTTTTAGATCACCACTTTCTTTTATATATTACCTAAGTTATCTTATAATGTTTTAGGCGATGAAAATTATTTTTAATCTCATTATATAGAATAAAATAAATATGTTATCTTTTACTGTTATTTTGATGTATTATGAACTTGGTCTTCCAAAGACACTAGAACATTTGATATTTGTGTTGTGTTTATTGGATTTTTATTTTAAAAATCATGTAATAATATTTTTAAAAGGCTTGGGACTCTATACACATGTGTAAAAGGCTTGGTCCTATATACCCCAAACTTATGCTACCACAAGCCTCTCTTAATCTCATGACAAAATTTTTGAATATTATTATTCTATAAACAATGAACAAAAACATGAAACAAGTCTTCATATTTCATAACAAGATCCCACTTAAGGTCTCATTTCAAGGATTCAAGGAAACCAAAAACATGTAGAAATGTTTTGGAACATCTCAACTTTCATAATATAGTTATTTTCTCCGTCCATCATTCTGGTCACCCAAGTCTCATAGAGGAATAAGGTTTCCTGGGACTTTCATACACTAAGACCTTGGTCAATATTTTAATCAAAGTATAAATTCTATCAATCTTAATTAACTCGAAAAAAATTACTCCAATATCTTCTATATGAAATGAAAAATCATATTTATGTTATTAATCAATGAATGAAGCATCATATTTTATTTCATGATAAATTGCTCTCTTACTACCATAGAATAATAAATCACTTTTATAACTCCATCTATATTCTTATAAAAAACAATTTATCTTGATCAATTACGTTCCTACTAATGTGATTACCACATACTATACTTCTGTGGCGGATAGTGAAACTACCAACTTTAACCTGGACATACAACTTATGGTTATCCCTTTGAAGGTAAACAGAAAGACTATAGTACTTATTTATGCACCCATATCTCTAGAAAAGTATGAATATATATCCCTATAATAGATTATTATTTATAAAACATAAGGCTTGTTTTTATGAATCGTTTTGATATTAGAAGACCCACTTCAAAAATTCATGAAGATTATTTTTCTAATTCTCCATAAGAATTTAAAAAATCATTTCACATGTGTAATATATGTTATTGTGAAAACCATAACATACATAAATATTATGGACACTAATTCAAATGGAAATTTTACCATGCACCCAACCTCATATTTGATTTTTGGTGATTTATATTTGGATAATTTGAAGTTTCCATGTAATGTGGTTGACATAGGTTTACATACAGTCATTTTGATTTTTTTGATAACCTTATAGATGTGTTATATTTGAGTCAAAACTAGTGTTATTCTTCCTATATCTTCTGGTCCACAACCGATAAATCTTTTTGGATTCACCGAGGTCCTTCATCTCAAACCTTCGGTACAAATCATCTTTCACATCCTAAATTTACTTCATATTAAGACCCATTAGGGGCATATCACCCACATAAAGGATATGTATGATTCAAAACCATCCTCAAAAACCTTATAATAGTAATAATTATTTGAGTTTATCTAGACAAACCCATTCTCATTAATAAAGTCATTGAACTTCCTGTTCCACTGCCTTAACACTTGATTCAAACCATAAAGTCTTCGCTTTATTTTGGACACTATACCCTAATTTTATTTGTACACAAAACCCTTAAGATGTTATATATATATATTTTACACCAAATTAGTATGAAGGAAAAAACATTCACATCCATTTTTTCTAGATATAGACTTTTGTAAGTAAACTAACTTATCATTTCCTGGATGGGTTTATATTTGACAATAGTAGAAAGGAGTTTAGAGAAATACATCCCTTCCTTCTTTTGAATGCCTTTCAGAAATAACCTATCATTGTATACTTTTCTATCACCCATTTCCTATTTGAACCCAAAAAATCATTTATTCCCTAGCACTTTATTCCACTATGGTAGTTCCATTAGATCCTCGGTTCCATTTTCATGAAATTAATCCATTTCATTTTTCACATCTAACTCCCACATTTTGAAATCAATGAGAATCAATACTTCTTATAGTCTCTCAAAATCTTCTCCATCTATAATAATTAAGTAGTGAAGATCAGTTTTAAACATTTGAATTGGTCATTTGATCTTGGTAGACCTCTAAAACTCATCTTGTAATTCTTCCATTTTTGGAACTATAACTTCCATAATGTCAACTTCAAGAACTCTTACTTAAGATTATATAATCCTTGATAATTCTGGTACATCTTCTAGCCTTACTAGATCTGTTGGACGTTTAACTTTCTGAAATTTCATTAATTCTACAACTTCTATTCAAATCAACTTGGATATGTCCAATTGATTATTTTCCCTCAACTCCATCTTCTACCAAGTTCCAATATTTCCATAAGATATTCTCATTGATGATAAAATATCATAATCTAATGATCATCCAATTATCATTCTCTCAAATTCAAAACCCAAATTTTTTATTTCCATACCCAATAGAAAAACATGCATGATACTTTGATTCAAGTTTTTTCCCATCATTGGAATCACCATAGATATAAGAAATACATCTAAAAACTTTCAGGTGTAAAAATTTCACTTGTTTTCTAGAAAACAACTATTTCATAATATCCTCATATAATAGTGTGGAAGGGATTAATTTTCATGATATAGACAACATAATTGATGAATTTTTCCCCAAAATAATTAAGAATACCTACACAAAACATCATGATCAACACCTTCTTTTTCATCTTTCAATTAGTTTGCTACACTACACTATTCAGTTTTGATGTTCTAGGAATAGTCATCTTAAACCCAATCCTTTTTCTCTAATAAAACCTCTATAATTCCTTGATACCAAATTCCCCTCTATCATCAGACCTTAAGAATATAAGATTACCTCTAATTGATAGTAATTTTTACCAATTTTCACTCATTACAGTTAATTTTTACTCATTACCACTGATTACATATAATTTTTACTAATTACTGGTAATTAACGATAATTTTTACTAATTACAACTCATTATAGGAAATTTTTCTAATTACTTCTCATTTATGATAATTTTAACTAATCAAAACTCATTTCCACTAATTTTAAGTAATTAATGAAAATTTATGCTTATTTTTAATAATTTCAACTCATTTTTGATAATTTTTATTAATTTTTGTTCATTACCTCTAAATTTTACTAATTACCACTCATTATCAATAATTTTCACTAATTAAAATTCCCATATTGTAATGCCATGACCTTAGAAGCCCAGATTCGGTGCATTATTACATAACATTGGCATGATCACAAAATATGAAGTTTCGAAAGACTGATTAGTTTAGTATCCTTGGAATTACTAGATATAATCATAAGGTTTAAATTACACCATAAAATGGAAAACTACAACAACATTGTTTCCATAGACAACTATGAGATCCCATAAACTATCCCTAAAGGTCAGTTATAATATACTTCTTCGCATCCTAGGAAAAATAAAACATAGAAAGGGGTGAGCTCAAATGCTCAGTAAGGATTACAATATAGCGGAAAATTTCATAAATAAGAATAAACATTTATGGAAATTTATAAGACTAAAACAAAATCCTTTAAAAATTGAACTTCAGTATTATTTGGAAATGATAAAAATCAAATAATTCCATTTACTTATTCACATGGATATTCTACTAGTTTAATAATCACATGCAATATCAATATCCACTTTCATAATGATGGAATTCATAATGCCAGCCTTTCATAACCACATGTTCAAGGCCTTGTGCCAAGACTACAAATAAGATTTTGTCAAGGCCTTGTTCCAAGATACTAGTTTGTATCATGAGACCTACCAATGCATCGAGGAGATATTGCAGGCTCCACCTGTCACTTACTAAGTCCAATTCATTCCTCATATGAAAAGGTTCAAAAAAAAACACAAACATTCGTATTAAAACTAGAATATGAAATGTCAATAATTTATACATAAACCATAAATGGTGTAAAAATAACACATCCATAGTCAAACATATCACAAAATCTTCAATAAAATATGGAAGTTGTTATCACAATAAATCAACTTCAAATAAGTTTAAAATCCATCAAAGGATGTTGACATAGATGAATTCAAAGCCCTTTTTAGAGAAATATCTCTTTCTATTTTGAAATATTTTATAATTCATATAATCATAAAAGAAAATATTTACATTGTAAATATTCTTATAATCTTTTAAGGTAAGATTTTATGATGTTATAACAGCAGAAAATAGCTGCACCCACCGTATAAGTTAGAAAAGACATTCTTACCTTAGTTTTGTCGAAAAGGTTATACAGTACCTTGTTTGGAAAATGACGGAAAGATTCCATTCAAAAACATATTATAAAAAGTAAAACAAGGGTATAAATGAATTTATCTCATATTATAGTAAATAGTAAAAATGTTTTGAAAAACATTTTTAAGAAAACACAGATGTGGATGATAAAGAGGTCTGAGTAGATACTTACGTAAAAACAACCTCAGATAATAAAGAGATTGTGAAATTAGCCCTTACCTTATACTTTTACTTGGTCGAGGGTAGGTTAAAATCCTATATAATTGTGAAATAATTGTTATTAAATTATACAAGAATCATATACATTAATATGATATCATATATTATCTTTTAATATTGCTTTGTTAATAATATTTTAGTATTATCGTCGTTTCGGTTGTTAACTGATTCGTTTTCCTTTATATGCTTAGTTATGTTAGCCATGATTATTATGGATACAGTGTATTTGATTCATATCCAGAATGATAATAAGTATTTAAACATTATTTTTAATCATCAAATGAAAATTAATCTTGAATGGATATGATGTGGAATGAATCTCATCGTGTTCGTGGAGACGGTAATATTTACGTACGCACAAGCGATAATATCATTCATTTGATATTAAAATAATATATAGTTGGATGGTATATCATATATACATAATCATTATCATGTTATATTTATTATTTATATCAATTAAACATAATTATTATACCAATCCAAATAATAATGTATTGAATAACAATTCTACCACCATGTGGAGACGGTAAGTCGGACGTACGCACGTACGGTGACATGTCATTAAAAGGATGGATAGAATAATGAATATAGTTTTTCCATTTTTATAATAACATCATAGTATATATAAGATACTGAAGTTATTATTTTAGAATGGAACAAAAAATAGAGATAAAGTGGAAGAAGAAAAGAACTTGAAAGAGGTGATGAAATATTTACCTCGTCTTCGGGTTCTTCCTTTTGACTTGATCAAAAGAGCTCCTTAAGTTGGCTTTATTACTAAAGTAAGGCCTATAGGATGAAGGGGGGACAATTTAGAGGGTACTTCGGCAGGGGTTGGCTGAGGCAAATCTCTTTGGAGGTTTAAATTTGAGAGAATCGGGAGTTCCCATTTATAAGAGAGGTGAGGGGCACCTTAGAAAAAACTTAAAGTATTATTTTATAATAAATTAATTTTTGGTTTATAATGGCTCCAGAATTTATAATTTAAAGGATAAGTTGGGTATGGGTCGAAAACCACTGAACCAATAGGTTTTAGACTGGTTTAGGTCACTTATATTAACCTCATCTTTTATATTTGACTCTTAGTTAAATAGTTTGACATTTACCATGTCTCTTTGTATTTTTATATTATATGGTTAATAAACTTAATATAAACTTACAAGAGAACCCCAAGTGGTTCATTAATGACATATATAATATTATTTAAGCCCTTTTTCTTAACCTTAGATTTTTAAGAGTAGAATACCAATTAACAATATAATATTTGTTTTAAAAACTCTTTTATGTCAATTTTGACACTATTTGGTATTTTGTTTTTTCTAAATTCATAACATCATTATTACTTCGAAAAAAATTCATCTAAACAACCCTAATATGTCATATTAACCTTTAAAATTAGTATAATTCAATAAAAGTCTAAAATTACATTTATTTGGATATTTATAATATCAATTATTTTAATCCTTCAATAATATGGTAATTACTGCATCATCATTGTGTCATAAATAAATTAAATTATTTAATGTCTAAAAATTATAAATAAAATACCATTATGTAAGAAATTATTATCTTTATAATTAATATTTATTTTCGAATTTATCTTATGTGTAACCCTATATTAAAAATGGTTAAGTTATTAAACATTGAATTTAACACTTTTAACTCTTATTTGAATTTAATAATAATAAATGTCCTTATCTAATCCTAGTGGACCTAAAAATTCATATTTTATTACTAAGGTTGTTTTTGGTCGAATTAAACTTATTCAATAGAATTATTAAATGTGTTAGGGTAGTAATAATTTTAATTTTTACCCTTAATTACCCTATTTAATTTTAACCGTGGTAAATAAAATTAAAAAGTTACTATTCACCAAAAATTATTTTCATCTTATTGAACCAAATTATACTTAATGATATCAACAATGTCTCTAGGATTTTTGAAATTAAATTCACAGAAGTGGTAAAATTAAGTTTTATGTAAATTTATAAATGCTCCTAAGAGGTGGGTAAAAGACGGTAAAAAGTTCAATAAAATTTTTATATATCTAAAATTATTATAAACTAACTCCAATGAATTACATTGAACTTATATAGGTATTATGTACCTATTTTTACCTAAAATAAACTTAAATAAAATAAATAATTATTTAAATAAAAATTCGGTTTTAAACAATAACTCAATGTTTTTCACTATTCATCAAAAATTGAAAGTTTTCAGAAAAATAACAAAATTTCACCCTAAGATAATTTTTATATTATGAATTCAAAAATAAATTCTATTTTACCAAATTAAAAACATAGAAGTAGCATTTATTAATTTAAAATTAATTCTTTTTGTCAAAACTAAAGTGTGTTTTTAAGAAATAATAACTAACAAAAGATTGATACTTGTTTATGTTCAATTTCAATGTGAAATTATTTCTAATGAATAAAATTGTATTAAATGGTAAAAATATAATTTATTTATACTTTAAAATCATTAAAATGTATAATTTAACACTACAAATTATTTTGATCAAAAAAGTTGTTTTCAGTTAAAATATAGTATTTTTTACTATTCACCCAAATATGAAAGTTATCAGAAAAACACCAAAAATTTATTGAAACTAAATTTTTATGTCTCGATTCAAAAGAAGAAGTTTATTTTTTCAAATTAAATATATAAAAGTTTCAAATATTGGATTTAAAAAGGGTTCACCACTAAAAGGCAGTAAAATTACATTTTAAAAAATACTTCTTTTATCTGAAAAAATGAATTTGTTTTTTTATTATGTCTAAGAAACTAATAATATGGATTCTAAAATTTTAAGGATTATATAAAGTTCAAAATTTAGTTAATACTATTCATAACCTCTTTTGAATGGCTAGTTTCGTAAGTCCTGGGGTGCTTGAACTCGGTGTTGTGTGTAGTGAAAGTTATTAAATTACTTTGAAGAAATAACGTACTATGATATCTTGGGGTGTTACATCCTTCCCTCCATCAATAAATTGCATCCTCACAATTTGAAATTGTTCTCCGAAAATAAAATGTTGAAAATAGAAAATACCATTGTGGGAAAACCCACATCAAAAATTGGGTTAATAAAATTTGGTCTTAATAAGAGGAAAAGGGGAATGAAGAAGTCACCACCCAATTATGATCTCGATTAGAAGAACATTAGTGGAAATTAGAGACACATAATTGGAGTAAAAATGTAAATATTTACAGGGAGTGGTTGAGGTAATCAGTCACAAACAATTGTAGAATTGAGGGCCTCAAAGCCATCAATCTATGATGATTTAAAATATCATTGGTTCAACAAAACATAAGGTATTAGGATAACACATTTTTAGTTTTAAGATACCTTACCTAAAGTTTAAGAATTAATTTATTCATATAATAAGAGAAGAAAAAAATATATACTTGAAAAGTATAGTTCCATCCTTTAACTAATTTCTACCAAAAACTCATCTTTCACTCTAAAAGATAATAGAACTTAAAAAATATTATATTTATTCTATTCATATAAGGTTCCAAAAAAATAAATTTATAATTCATCTAATAGACCTATAAAAAAACAAAATTATTCAATCTAGGAAATCACGTGGGCCAGTGGTAGGTGATACACCCTTGTCGCCCTTCAGTTGCGAGTTCAAGTCTCGCAGCATTTATGGACTCGACGGGTTGCTGCCCGACCTCCGGGTTGTCCTTTTTATGGAAATCCAAAAATAATCTCAAACTAAACTTATCCAAAATACTTCTATCCAAACTCATAGTCCAAAATTTATAAGGAAGGTAAACACAATGAAGATCCTTTTTTCCACGCAATAACACATGAAAACCATCATCATGTATTCTTTTAAAACACTGCAACATCCTGAATTACCATAAAACCTTATTGATTACATTCATGCTCTATTATTCTTTATAGAATACTGTATATACTCCTTCTATCCATAATTTTTGTAAACTCCAAAAATTATGGAATATACAAATCATTAATCAGTTTCAAGGTAGTCAAGAATATCTAATATAATTTATCCAAATAAATCATGTATTATTTCAAAATCACTACCTCAGTATTAGAACCATATTATGGCTTATCTTTCTATCAACCATATATTTTCCAAAAATTTAACCTACTATTGAGTCACTTTTCTTGGTTCCACACAATCTCAAGTCCTTAATGAAATAGTACTGCAGTACAATCCTTATATACTCTATAATTCTTATAACATGTACATCATTAATATAATACTCAAATTGCACAATACTTTAATAAAACCATAACAAATCTAATCATTCCTCTTCAACTTCGGTAGTATCATAACTTTATTATTATTCAATAACAGCATTTGGGGTATACTCTGATGATTTCGACATTGATTCACGTAGTGTACCAACTCCTTGTAGATGAAGCATTGTACATTTGAAGCTTTTTTCTTACCCTTGAAATCACGTACTTGGTGTCCTTTTTCTCCACACTTATAATAAACTCCCATTCACTTCAAGAATTTACCAAGGTGATTCTTTCCATAGTTATCACATATTGGAAAATCCTTCTTTTCCCTCTTCCCTTTATGAATCTTTATTTCTTCCATCTCCTTCTTATCTTTCTTCACTTCAAAGCCATAGGACATAGAGAATTATTTACTTATCTTATTAACAAATGATACTATTTCTTCATATGTTGAGAATACATAGGAGACTATTTCCCTTCTAAATGTTGGCTTAATACCATGAAAGATATAATCCTTCTTAATCTTTGAATCATATGTATTACTGGAGTTCACATTCCTTCTACTGGGCGCCATTTCTATACAATGACATACACTAGGTTAGTTTATGAATTGCAATGAATAATCCCAAACATGTAAAATACCTAATGTAAATTGAAAAGTTTATTGATATAATCCATAATAATAAAAAACGTTTTCCTTGAGGAAGTATATACTCATAAACCCTTCAGAATGGTTTGTAAAGAAAATGAGAATTATCCTAAGCATATCCCCTGGGAGTGTAGTAACCAAGAGTGCAGTAAGGCCCGTTGTCATGCACCCGTTCCTATTTGAGTCTATCTCAAAGCAATGTTTTCAGGTTTTACCCCTAGGTACATTTTTTCTAGAGCCGCCTCTACCTACTAGTATCCAGACAGGGATGTATTTCTTGGAAAACTCACAAAATCTCCACGATACCAAAATTCTAAGAAGTTATTCTATGATAATCCTCAAAGTATATCTTAGGGTAATGTACTCTAATCAGAGTTTACCTAAATATAGATTCCATGTTTTGTACTAAACTTCCTTTGATACCAACTGTAACGCCCCGACCCCAGAAGCCCAAAGTCGGTGCATTATTACATAAATTGGCATGATCAGAAAAGATCAATTCTCGAAAGACCGATTAGTTTAGTAGATTTGGAAGTAGTATATACATTCATATGGTTTACATTACATCATAAAATGGAAAACTACTACAACATTTTTTCCATAGAAAACATAGAGATACCATAGAATATCCCTACATGTCAGTCATAATATACTTCTTCGCATCCTGGAAAAAATAAAACATTGAAATGGGAGAGCTCATATGCTCAGTAAGGATAACAATATAGAAGAAACTTTCATAAATAATAATAAACATTTAAGGAAATGTACAAGACTAAATAAAAAGCCTTTTAAACTTGAACTTCAACATAACATGGCAATGATAAAAATCAAATAATTCCATTTTCTTATTCACATGGATATTCTACTAGTCGAATAATCACATGCAATATCAATAGACACTTTCATAATGATGGAATGCATAATGCCAGACTTTCATAACCACATAGTCAAGGCCTTGTTCCAAGACTACAAATAAGATTTTGTCAAGGCCTTGTCCCAATACACTAGTTTGTCTCATGAGATCTACCGATGCCTCAAGGAGTTATAGTGGGCTCCACCTGTCACTTACTAAGTCCAATTCATTTCTCATATGAAAATGTTTAAACATAACATAAACATTAGTATTAAAACTAGCATAAAAAATGTCAATACTTTATCCATAAATGATGAATGGTGTAAAAATAATACATCCACAGTCAAAAATATCACAAAACCATCAATACAATATGGAAGTTTTGTATCATAATAAATCAACTTCAAATAAGCTTAAAATCCATCAAAGGATGTTGACATAGATGAAATCAAAGACTTTTTTAGAGAAATATCTCTTTCTAATTTAAAATATTTTAAAATTCATATAATTATAAAAGAAAAAATTTACTTGGGAAATATTCTTATAAGCTTGTAAGGGAAGCTATGATGATGTTATAATGGCGGAAAATAGCCGCACCTGCTGTATAAGTTAAAAAAATACATTCTTACATTAATTTTGTTGAAAATGTTATAAAGTACCTTGTTTGGAAAATGATGGGAAGATTCCTTTAAAAAAAATCTTATAAAAAGTCAAAAAAGGGTATAAATAACTTTATACCATAGTTTTTTCAATATTAAAAATGTTTTGAAATAAATTTTTAAGAAAACACGGATGTGGATGATAAAGAGGTCCTAGAAGATACTTACGTAAAAACAACCTCGGATAATAAAGAGATTGTGATATTAACCCTAACATTGTACTTTTCCTTGGTCGAGGGTATGTTAAGATCCTGTATAATGGTGAAATAATTGTTATTAAATTATACAATAATCATATACATTAATATGATATCATATATTATCTTTTAATATTTTTTAGTTAATAATATTTTAGTATTATCCCTGTTTCGGTTGTTAACTGATTCATTTTCCTTTATATGATTAGTTATGTAAGCAATGATTCTTACCTATAGAGTGTATTTGATTCATATCCAGAATTATATTAAGTCTTTAAACATTATTTTTAATCATCAAATGAAAATTAGTCTTGAATGGATATGATGGGGAATGAATCTCATCACGTTCGTGGAGACGATAATCTGTACGTACGCACGAGCAACAATATCATACTTTTGATATTAAAATAATTTATAATTGGATGGTATATAATATATAAAAAATCATTATCATGTTATATTTATTATTTACATCAATTACACATCATTATTATACCCATCCAAATAATAATGTATTGAATAACAATTACACCAAGACGTGGAGACGGTAAGCCGTACGTACGCACATATGGTGACATGTCATTCAAAGGATGGATAGAATAATGAATATGGTTATGCCATATTTATAATAAAATAACAGTATATATAAGATACTAGATTTACTATTTTAGAATGGAAACAAAAAAGAAATAGGAAGTGGAAGAAGAAAAGAAGTTGAAAGAGGTGATGAGATATTTACCTCTTCTTCGGATTCTTCCTTTTAATTTGATCAAAATGGCTCCATAGGTTGGATTTATTACTAAATTAAGGCCTCTAGGATGAAGGGAGGACAATTGAGAGGCTATTTCTTCAGGGGTTGGCTTATCCAAATGGATTTGGAGGTTTAAATTTGAGAGAAGCGGGAGTTCCCTTTTATAAGAGAGGTGAGGGGCACCTTAGAAAAAACATAAAGTATTATTTTATAATAAATTCATTTTAGGTTTCTAATGGCTCCAATATGTATAATTTAAAGGATAATTTGAATATGGGTCGAAAACCACTGAACCAATTGGTTTTAGACCGATCTGGGTCACTTATATTAACCTTATATTTTATATTTAACTCTTATTTAAATAGTTTGACATTTACCATGTCTCTTTGTATTTTTATATTATATGGTTAATAAACTTACTATAAACTTCCAAGAGAAGACCAAGTGGTTCATTAATGACATATATAATAGTATTTAATCCCTTTTTCTGAACCTTATTGTAACACCCCAAGTAAGTAATGAATAATAGATATTTTTATCCATGTCTATTAATGATTAAGATAGTGTTTTAGAGGCTTAAAATGAAAATAAATACAATCTTATGCATGGAATAAACTAATATTCTTAAAAGATTGTTTTACTGCCTTTTGATGGCAAACCATTTTTGAATATATCTTTTGACAATTTTATAAACTATGTTTGTCAAAATAAACTTATCCTTTATGATTGGGACATCAAAATTTACCTTGTGTGAATTTTTGGTATTTTTCTGACAATGTTCATTTTTTAATGAATAGTGAAAAATACTGCATTTTACATCAAAACTGCTTTTTAATCTAATTTATTTATATGATTAGATTATGTTTTGAATTGGTTTTGAAGTAAAATTAGAATATATTTTTACCATTTTATCCAATGGTGGTCATTGGAATCAATTTCACTTTGAAATTAGACTTAAACTGGTGTCAATCTTTTGATACTTATTATTTTGTAAAAACACGCAATTTGCTCTGGCAGCGGGAATTAATTATTAAATTAATTAATGTGACTTATATGATTTGAATTTTGTAAAATAGACTTCATTTTTGAATTCGGAATATCAAATATAGCTTAGGGTGAATTTTTGGTAGTTTTCTGAAAAACTTCAATTTTTGATGAATAGTGAAACCACTAAGTGGTAATCAAGCAAACTGATTTTTCAGTTAAATGAAAGTTTACCACTAATGTGTATTGAATTTTGAAAATCCGACATACATGGTTGTCATTAAGAAGTAAAATGTGGTTCAATGAGATTAAAATAATTTTTTGGTGAATAGTAACTTATTAAGTTTTTAATCGCGATTAGTGGTAATTAGGGTAGTTTAAGGTATAAATAATGCTTTAATAATAGGAAATGACCTAGACACATGTCCCAACCTTATTGGTTGTGTCATGGCCGACCAAGACAAGCCATGGGTCAACTTGGGGACCCCATGGAGACACTTTGGTTTGGAAATGACATAAATAACTTTTTATTTAATGTAAAAGTAAAAATGACACAAACATAATATGTTTTACGAAAAAAAAATTTACATGGGGTTATAAAGATCAGATATTTTATTATAAATAGTCATTGGAAAGCTAAAAAGATTTCCTACATAATATTATTTTTTTTATGATTTTTAGACATTAAATAAATTAAACTATTTATGACATAATAATGATGCAGCGATGACATCATTATTTGACGACTTAAATAAAATGGAAAGATAATGTAAAATCTATGAACTACACATGGAAAAAACCAATTGGATGAGTGGATTTCGAACCCTTATCACCTTATCCACGAATTATATCAATGTGGGACCTTTTAAAACCGAAAAACATTTTCAAATAAAGTAATATTTCTTTACTTTCCAAAAGTGCCCCTCCTCTCCTCTTATAAAAGGCCCCCACCTCTACCTCATTTCACACACTCCTCAAGCCTTTGGCTCGGCCAAACCCTGCCCATTTACTCTCTCCACATCTCTATCCTCATCCTAGAGGATTCCCTTTGGGCAGAATCCTTTCAAAGGAAGATTTTAGGCTCAAATCAAAAGGAGTTACACTTTTAAAGGTAATTCATTCTCTCATGTTCATTTGTTTTATTTTGCTTCTCCAACCCCCTAAACTATTTTTATTTACTTATTTTGTGACAACAGCAGTATCTTCAATATACAAGGATGTTGTTATAATATTTATTTGAGATAAACTCTCACACAACTACATCAAATGGTTAAAGAACATACGGTTTCTGTGGATGGCGGAATTCTGCCTCCCGAAACGATGATTGTTCAACACTCATTTAACACCTTCAAAGGTGGCCATTATGATGTCAATATTTTTATATATGATATATAATATGTTTATGTTTTCCTTAAGCTTCTGTTTTTTTTCATTTTGGGCATACCTTTATGGTTTCCATTATGGGTAAACACGATATCTTCATTTTAGGAAGTGCGGACTACCACCCCCTCAAAGTGATTTGATTCGTTAAATAACATATGTGGGACATATAAAGGATGGAACTATGATATTATATATGATATTATACTGGAATTATAATATACCTTTATATCATTATGATTCCATTCTATAAAATACGAAATAGAAATGAAAGTAGCGTTCATGCGTACGTACGGGTTACCGTCTCCATGAACGGTGCATTTGATTTCTTACCTCTAAATGTGATGTAATATTATAAATACATGTATATGATGAATATATATGATATATATGTTATCAAAATCATTAATATCATTCTGGATATAATGAACCTTTGACCAAATTAACAACATGTAAGTGTAAGAAGTCTATTTTTGACTTAAGAACCAAATACCGACAAAATGAACATTATTAACTTAACTGATTACATGATGTTCATAACATGGTATAAAAGGAATAGTGAACTTGAAAAAGATTCATAAGCAAGTAGAGATTAACTCAAGTTTATTATTCAGGAGATTAAAGAACGGTCGGGTCAAGTCGGATACGAGGTATGGGACTTCGTCTCAATCTCCTTTCGTTGAGGCATATTTTATTTTATATACAACTTTCTTTTATACGGTGTATAAACCCCTTTGACTTTTACGTTTATTCAAAAGGAATCTTTTTTATACGAAGCATTTACTAAACGAAAAAAGGGAATTTTTTTTGTCGTACGTATGCGGCGACAACGACTTCTCCGCCGTCGTGACCGTTATTTGAGTTTTGGCTTCCTCTACAAGCCATACCTTCTTTTTAAAAGAAAGATAAATACCATATTTTACTTTTCTTTTATTTTGGTATTGAAAATGGTTTTCATAATGTTTTTATATCAATGTGTTGTATTGATATCTCATGATTGAAATGTGGAAATTTTATGTTTCCTTTATGCATGTTTTATGTGATATGATTTTGTTATGGTTCTTGGGCATTATTATGAAGACGGGTGGTTCTGTGATAAACTAAGGGCGGGTGAGCCCGTTATAGCTCTCCAATGCATTGGGTAACGCGAAGGAGTGAAACGTTAAGGTTTCTCCGAAGAGATTTTAGGGGATATACTGTGATGGGTATTCCAAACGTAACCAAGAGGGTTACTCCCTACGTAAGAATGTTATGAATGCCTCAAGTTACCTTTATATCTTATGATTTCTATGATTTATTCATTATTTTATGAGGTATGTTAAAGTGCCTATGTTTTATGGGTAAAGTATGATTTCATTCTTATGTATATATGAACTCATGTTTCCTTTCCATGTTTTTTTTATAACCCATACTGAGTTTTATGCTCATCCCAAGTTTTTGAAATGTTTTTCACAGGTCAAGGGAAAGGTACATGATAAGATGATAGAGTCAAGGATGTGTCAAGAAACAATCCATGTTTTATTTTAAATGTGTTTCCATTGATGGGAATGAAGAATACTATCTTTATGTAACCACTTTGTTTATATGTGGAATGTAATGCAAGTTTTATGATCTAATTCTCTAAAACTCTAAACCCGAAAAGATCCTCAATGTGTAATCTTTTAATAACCCAAGATTAAGTAAGGTTTAAGGCTGGGGCCTTATAGTTGGTATCAGAGGTCGGTTTAGATAACTTTAGGAGTTAGAATTCTACTAAATGATTATCCAAAAATATTTTTTTTTGAAATGATATAGCATTTAAAGATTACCATGTTGCTTCATCTAAGACATGTTTGTTCAGAATGGTTTTCCGCAGAGGAAACAGGGAAGCAGTGCTAGGAAGGCATACAGAAGGAAATAACCTTCCGAATCAGCATCCTGAGATGGTCGGAATTGGAACTGAACAGTTTGTTGCAGTAATGGGGCAATTGACTCAAGCGATAAATGGCGGTGGTATCCATGCACGAGATCAGCCAGATCAACCGCAGAGGAACATGTCAGTGGTGGAACATTTCATGAGGCAACATCCACCATCATTCAGAGGATCATCTGACCCTATGCTAGCTGAAGGGTGGATTAAAGCACTGGAGAAGATTTTTGATGTCATGGGGTGTTCAGACAATCAAAAGGTTAGTCTTGCTATTTACCGTTTGGAGGGTGAATCAGATCAGTGGTGGTCTATGGTTAAAAATATCAGGGACGCCGATGAGATTGATGCTCTTGACTGGGATGAATTCAAAGGTATGTTTCTTGAGAAGTATTTTCCTAAGGCTGTTCGACTTAGGATGGAAAATCAATTCTTGGAATTGAGGCAAGAGGAAGACTCAGTGGCTACCTATGAAGAAAGGTTCACTCGATTGGCAAGGTATGCTCCAAATTTTATCCGGGACCTTGATAGTAAAATCAATCGTTTCTACTCAGGATTAAAGCCAAAATATTGAAGGGCATTAGCTTCTCGTGAGTTTAAAAATTATGAAAAGCTTGTTCGATGTGATGAGAAGGTGGAAATGGAGTTTTCCGATGACCAAGTTTTCTATAACAACCAGCAAAAGAAGAGACCGAGGTGGCAGGAGAAAGGTAAGAATTCTTCAAAAAAGTCTGATGGTAAGAGAACTAAGATTCCAGTTTGTGATAAATGTGGAAAAAGGCATGCTGGGGAATGTCTTTTGAATTCTGGGAAGTGCTACCGATGTGGTAAGATGGGACATAAGGCTCGTGATTTCACTGAAAAGGATCAAGGTGAAGGTAAGAACAAATTTTATTTACAGTTAGTGAAATGTTATAAGTGCAATGAGATGGGTCACTATGCAAACGAGTGTCCGACAAGGAGCTTGAGTGATGGGAAGCAGTTAGACTACAAGCAGAAAGGGGTGGTGAAATCCTTTGCAACTACTTCAGCAGATGTCGGGCCATCAAATGAAGTGGTATCAGGTACTTTGTTTGTTTTTTCAGATTATGCCAGTGTGTTGTTTGATTCTGGGTCTACACATTCATTCATCTCTGAAACCTTTTCTAGTAAAATGGGAATACCATCTCAAGAAATGACTCCTGAACTTTTGGTAAAAACACCTGGGGGAAATGTTGAGGCAAAAAGAATTTATAAGAATCTTCCTATCCTTATCTGTGGAAAGAACCTACTTGCAAACCTTATTGTTCTACCTCTAGTAGAGTTTGATGTTATCTTGGGTATGGATTGGATCTCTATTTACAATGCTAAGATTGACTGTAGAGCTAAAGAAGTTTCTTTTCAAAAAGACTTTCAGTTTGTTTACAAGAATGAACCCTTACTTTTGATAACATATCAATAGGCCGAGAAACTTGTAAAAGATGGAAATGAATGTTACCTTGCACACGTCGTTGAAAATAAAGGAACTGTTCAGATTAATGATGTGCCAGTGGTAAATGAGTATCCTGATGTTTTTCCTGATGAGTTGCCTGGAATAATACCAGATCGGGAAGTTGAGTTTACTGTTGACTTAGTTCCTGATGCTAAGCCAATTTCAAAACCCCCTTATCGAATGGCACAAATTGAACTTTTAGAGTTGAAGGAGCAATTGCAAGATTTATTAGAGAAAGGTTTCATTAGACCTAGCACATCACCATGGGGTGCTCCTGTTTTATTTGTTAAAAAGAAAGATGGTTCTATGAGACTTTGCATTGATTATAGAGCCTTGAATAATATCACTGTTAAGAACAAATATCCTTTGCCTCATATCGATGATTTGTTTGATCAGCTCCAGGGAGCTCAGTTTTTTTCAAAGATTGACCCGAGATCGGGGTACCATCAGCTGAAGGTAAAGGAGGCAGATATTCCGAAGACCACGTTCCGTACGAGATATGGCCATTATGAATTTGTAGTAATGCCTTTTGGGCTAACCAATGCACCTTCTGTATTCATGGACTTAATGAATAGAATTTTCCATGAGTTCTTGGATAAGTTTGTGGTGGTTTTCATTGATGATATTTTGGTGTTTTCTAAAAGTAAAGAGGAGCATGAAAAACATTTAAGGGTTATCTTGAAAACCTTAAAAGAAAAGAAACTGTATGGGAAATTCAGCAAGTGTGAGTTTTGGTTGCAACAAATTTCTTTCCTTGGTCACATTGTTTCTAAAGATGGAATAACTGTTGATCCTGAAAAAACAAAAGTTGTGGAAGAATGGCCAAGACCAACAAATGTAACCTAGATTCATAGCTTCCTTGGTTTGGCGGGCTATTACCGAAGGTTTGTTAGAAATTTTTCACGGTTATCTAGTCCAATGACTAAGCTAACTCGGAAGGGTGTTAAGTTTATCTGGACAAAAGAATGTGATGATTGTTTTCAGGAATTGAAAAGAAGATTGGTGAATGCTCCAGTTTTGGCACTACCTTCCAGGAATGGTGAGTTTGTTATATACAGTGATGCTTCATTGAAAGGACTTGGTTGCGTCCTAATGCAGAATGATCACGTAATTGTTTATGCTTCACGATAGTTGAAAACTCATGAGGTAAATTACCCTACACATGATTTGGAATTAGCTGCTGTTGTTTTTGTTTTAAAAATTAGGAGGCATCATTTGTATGGAGTAAAGTGTGAAATATATACCGATCAGAAAAGTTTAAAGTATATATTCACTCAGAAAGAGTTAAACATGAGACAAAGGAGATGGCTGGAATTAATCAAGGATTATGATTGTACAATTCATTACCATCCGGGAAAAGCAAATAAAGTGGCTGATGCTTTGAGTCGAAAAAGTAATGCTTCATTAACAATGTTGCGTTTAGAACGTGATCCTTTGGTTAAGGATTTGATGAACTTTGGCATAGAAGTTGTTGGTGTAGGATGTCCTTCTGTTTTGTTTCAGGTATCAGTGAGATCATCTCTATCAGATAGAATCAAGCAAGCATAGAAGCAAGACAGTGAGTTGCAGAAAAAGGTAGAGCTGGTTCAGAAAGGTAAGTTGCCTGAATTCAACATTGATAATGATTGCGTTTTGAGATTTGGGAAGAGATTGTGTGTGCCTTGTGATTCACAGTTGAAAAGAGAGTTGTTATGTGAAGCTCATAGTTCTCCGTTTTCAGTTCATCCGGGCAGTACTAAGATGTATAGAGATCTGCGGGAGTATTACTGGTGGGATGGAATGAAAAGAGATATTGCTGATTTTACTGTGAAGTGTTTGACTTGTGAGCAGGTTAAAGCAGAGCGGCAGTTACCGAAAGGGATGCTTCAGCCTTTACCAGTTCCAGAGTGGAAATGGGAGAATATATCCATGGACTTTGTTGTTGGATTACCGAAGACATATCGAGGTAATAATGCAATCTGGGTTATTGTTGATCGCTTGACCAAATCTGCTCATTTCCTTGCTATACGAGATACTTTCTCTCTTGATCAACTTTCCCGTTTGTATCTTAAAGAGATAGTCAGGTTACATGGAGTTCCTCTCTCCATTGTATCGGATCGTGATCCCAGGTTTACTTCTAACTTTTGGAAAGGCCTTCAGAAGTCGTTGGGTACTGAATTAAATTTTAGTACAGCTTTTCATCCTCAATCAGATGGGCAGTCAGAACGAACAATTCAGACATTGGAGGATATGCTACGAGCTTGTTATATGGATTATCAGGGAAGTTGGGACCAACATCTTTCTTTGGTTGAGTTTTCATATAATAACAGTTTTCATTCCAGTATACAGATGGCACCATTTCAGGCATTATATGGGAAGCGGTGTCGAACTCCAGCTTTCTGGGATGAAGTGGGTGAAAGAAAGTTGATGGGACCAGAATTGGTAGAAGAGATGGCAGAAAAAGTTCAACTGATTCAGAAACACATGAGAACAGCTCAGAGCAGGCAGAAGAGTTATGCGGATAACCGGAGGAAGGATCTATCTTTCGAGGTAGGTGATCATGTTTTTCTCAAGGTTTCTCCTTGGAAAAGTGTGATGATATTTGGTAAGAAAGGAAAGCTGAGTCCAAGGTTTATTGGACCATACGAAATTCTGGAAAGAGTTGGATCAGTTGCATATCGAGTGGCTTTACCTCCGAGTTTATCTCAGGTACACAATGTTTTTCACATTTCGATGTTGAGAAAGTATATGCCAGATCCATCTCATGTTTTGAGTCCAGAGGTAGTTCAGCTGGAAGAGAACCTATCTTATGAGGAACAACCGGTCCAGATTCTTGGCCACAGGGAGCAAGTGTTACGGAATAAGGTGATTAAGCAGGTAAAGGTTTTGTGGAAAAACCACATGATTGAAGAGGCAACATGAGAATCTGAAAATGCAATGAGGGATAAGTACCCCCATTTATTCGATAAGTAAATAAATTGCGGGGACGCAATTTTCTAAAGGGGGGAAGGATGTAACAACCCAAGTAAGTAATGAATAATAGATATTTTTATCCATGTCTATTAATGATTAAGATAGTGTTTTAGAGGCTTAAAATGAAAATAAATACAATCTTATGCATGGAATAAACTAATATTCTTAAAAGATTGTTTTACTGCCTTTTGATGGCAAACCATTTTTGAATCTATCTTTTGACAATTTTATAAACTATGTTTGTCAAAATAAACTTATCCTTTATGATTGGGACATCAAAATTTACCTTGTGTGAATTTTTGGTATTTTTCTGACAATGTTCATTTTTTAATGAATAGTGAAAAATACTGCATTTTACATCAAAACTGCTTTTTAATCTAATTTATTTATATGATTAGATTATGTTTTGAATTGGTTTTGAAGTAAAATTAGAATATATTTTTACAATTTTATCCAATAGTTGTCATTGGAATCAATTTCACTTTGAAATTAGACTTAAACTGGTGTCAATCTTTTGATACTTATTATTTTGTAAAAACACGCTATTTGCTCTGGCAGCGGGAATTAATTATTAAATTAATTAATGTGACTTATATGATTTGAATTTTGTAAAATAGACTTCATTTTTGAATTCGGAATATCAAATATAGCTTAGGGTGAATTTTTGGTAATTTTCTGAAAAACTTCAATTTTTTATGAATAGTGAAACCACTAAGTGGTAATCAAGCAAACTGATTTTTCAGTTAAATGAAAGTTTACCACTAATGTGTATTGAATTTTGAAAATCTGACATACATGGTTGTCATTAAGAAGTAAAATGTGGTTCAATGAGATTAAAATAATTTTTTGATGAATAGTAACTTATTAAGTTTTTAATCGCGATTAGTGGTAATTAGGGTAGTTTAAGGTATAAATAATGCTTTAATAATAGGAAATGACCTAGACACATGTCCCAAACTTATTGTTTATTTCATGGCCGACCAAGACAAGCCATGGGTCAACTTGGGGACCCCATGGAGACACTTTGGTTTGGAAATGACATAAATAACTTTTTATTTAATTTAAAAGTAAAAATGACACAAACATAATATGTTTTACGAAAACAATTTTTACATGGGGTTATAAAGATCAGATATTTGATTATAAATAGTCATTGGAAAGATAAAAAAATTTACTACATCATAGTATTTTTTTATGATTTTTAGACATTAAATAAATTAAATTATTTATGACATAATAATGATGCAGCGATGACATCATTATTTGACGATTTAAATAAAATGGAAAGATAATGTAAAATCTATGAACTACACATGGCCAAAACCAATTGGATGAGTGGATTTCGAACCCTTATCACCTTATCCACGAATTCTATCAATGTGGTACCTTTTAAAACCGAAACACATTTTCAAATAAAGTAATATTTCTTTACTTTCCAAAAGTGCCCCTCCTCTCCTCTTATAAAAGGCCCCCACCTCTACCTCATTTCACACACTCCTCAAGCCTTTGGCTCGGCCAAACCCTACCCATTTACTCTCTCCACATCCCTCTCCTCATCCTAGAGGATTCCCTTTGGGCAGAATCCTTTCAAAGGAAGCCTTTAGGCTCAAATCAAAAGGAGTTACACTTTTAAAGGTAATTCATTCTCTCATGTTCATTTGTTTTATTTTGCTTCTCCAACCCCCTAAACTCTTTTTATTTACTTCTTTTGTAACAACACCAGTATCTTCAATATACAAGGATGTTGTTATAATATTTATTTGAGCTACACTCTCACACAACTACATCAAATGGTTAAAGAACATACGGTTTCCGTGGATGGCGAAATTCTGCCTCCCGAAACGATGATTGTTCAACACTCATTTAACACCTTCAAAGGTGGCCATTATGATGTCACTATTTTTATATATGATATATAATATGTTTATGGTTTCGTTAAGATTCTGTTTTTTTCATTTTGGGCATACCTTTATGGTTTCCATTATGGGTAAACACGATATCTTCATTTTAGGAAGTGCGGACTACCGCCCCCTCAAAGTGATTTGATTCGTTAAATACCATATGTGGGACATATAAAGGATGGAACTATGATATTATATATGATATTATACTGGAATTATAATATACCTTTATATCATTATGATTCCATTCTATAAAATACTAAATAGAAATGAAAGTAGCGTTCATGCGTACGTACGACTTACCGTCTCCATGAACGGTGCATTTGATTTCTTACCTCTAAATGTGATGTAATATTATAAATACATGTATATGATGAATATATATGATATATATGTTATCCAAATCATTAATATCATTCTGGATATAATGAACCTTTGACCAAATTAACAACATGTAAGTGTAAGAAGTCTATTTTTGACTTAAGAACCAAATACCGACAAAATGAACATTATTAACTTAACTGATTACATGATGTTCATAACATGGTATAAAAGGAATAGTGAACTTGAAAAAGATTCATAAGCAAGTAGAGATTAACTCAAGTTTATTATTCAGGAGATTAAAGAACGGTCGGGTCAAGTCGGATACGAGGTATGGGACTTCGTCTCAATCTCCTTTCGTTGAGGCATATTTTATTTTATACACAACTTTCTTTTATACGGTGTATAAACCACTTTGACTTTTACGTTTATTCAAAAGGAATCTTTTTTATACGAAGCGTTTACTAAACGACAAAAGGGAATGTTTTTGTCGTACGTATGCGGCGACAATGACTTCTCCGCCGTCGTGACCGTTATTTGAGTTTCGGCTTCCTCTACAAGCCATACCTTCTTTTTAAAAGAAAGATAAATACCATATTTTACTTTTCTTTTATTTTGGTATTGAAAGTGGTTTTCATAATGTTTTTATATCAATGTGTTGTATTGATATCTCGTGATTGAAATGTGGAAATTTTATGTTTCCTTTATGCATGTTTTATGTGATATGATTATGTTATGGTTCTTGGGCATTATTATGAAGACGGGTGGTTCCGTGATAAACTAAGGGCGGGTGAGCCCGTTATAGCTCTCCAATGCATTGGGTAACGCGAAGGAGTGAAACGTTAAGGTTTCTCCGAAGATATTTTAGGGGATATACTGTGATGGGTATTCCAAACGTAACCAAGAGGGTTACTCCCTACGTAAGAATGTTATGAATGCCTCAAGTTACCTTTATGTCTTATGATTTCTATGATTTATTCATTATTTTATGAGGTATGTTAAAGTGCCTA
The DNA here is from genome assembly GCA_963277665.1 of Viscum album. Taxonomy (NCBI): domain Eukaryota; kingdom Viridiplantae; phylum Streptophyta; class Magnoliopsida; order Santalales; family Viscaceae; genus Viscum; species Viscum album. The sequence continues at coordinate 1,778,172,628 of OY728131.1, read as the reverse complement.
TGTTTTATGGGTAAAATATGATTTCATTCTTATGTATATATGAACTCATGTTTCCTTTCCATGTTTTTTTATATCCCATACTGAGTTTTATGCTCATCCCAAGTTTTTGAAATGTTTTTCACAGGTCAAGGGAAAGGTACATGATAAGATGATAGAGTCAAGGATGTGTCAAGAAACAATCCATGTTTTATTTTAAATGTGTTTCCATTGATGGGAATGAAGAATACTATCTTTATGTAACCACTTTGTTTATATGTGGAATGTAATGCAAGTTTTATGATCTAATTCTCTAAAACTCTAAACCCAAAAAGATCCTCAATGTGTAATCTTGTAATAACTCAAGATTAAGTAAGGTTTAAGGCTGGGGCCTTATACTTATATTTTTAAGAATAGAATACCAATTAATCATATAATATTTGTTTTAAAAACTCTTTTATGTCAATTTTGACACTATTTGGTATTTTGTTTTTTATAAATTCATAACATCATTATTACTTCAAAAAAAAAAATCTAACCAACCATAATATGACATATTAACCTATAAAATTAGTATAATTCAAAAAAAGTCTAAAATTACATTTATTTGGATATTTGTAATATCAATTATTTTAATCTTTCATTAATATGGTAATTACTGCATCATCATTGTGTCATAAATAAATTAAATTATTTAATGTCTAAAAATTATAAATAAAATACAATTATGTAGGAAATATTTTATCTTTCTAATTAATTTTTATTTTCTAATTTATCTTATGTGTAACCCTATATTAAAAATGGTTTAGTTATTAAACATTGAATTTAACACTTTTAACTCTTATTTGAATTAAATAATAATAAATGTCCTTGTCTAATCCAAATGGACCTAAAGGTTCATATTTTATTACTAAGGTTGTTTTTGGTCTAATTACACTTATTCAATAGAATTATGAATTGTGTTAGGGTAGTAATAATATCATTTCTACCCATAATTACCATATTTACTTTTAACCGTGGTAAATAAAAGTAAAAAGTTACTATTCACCAAAAATTATTTTCATCTTATTGAACCAAATTTTACTTACTGATATCAATCATGTCTCTAGGATTTTTGAAATTCAATTTACAGAAGTGGTAAAATTATGTTTTACGTAAATTAGCAAATGCTCCTAAGAGGTGGGTAAAAGACGGTAAAAAGTTCCATAAAATTTTTATATATCTAAAATCATTATAAATTGACTACAATGAATTAAATTGAACTTATATAGGTATTATATATCTATTTATTACCAAAAATAAATTTAAATAAAATCAATAATTATTTAAATAGAAATTTGGTTTTAAACAATAACTCTGTTTTTTTCACTATTCATCAAAAATTGAAAGTTTTCAGGAGAATACAAAAATTTTACCCTAAGATAATTTTGATATTATGAATTCAAAAATTAATTATATTTTACCAAATTAAAAAAATAAAAGTTACATTTTTTAATTTAAAATTAGTTCCTGTTTTCAAAACCAAAAACATTGTTTTTAAGAAATAATAACTAACAAAAGATTGGTACTTGTTTATGTTCAATTTCAAAGGGAAATTATTTCCAATGAAAAAAATTGGTTTAAATGGTAAAAATATAATATATATATACTTCCAAACCATTAAAATTTATAATTTAACACTACAAATTATTTTGATCAAAAAAGCTGTTTTCAGTTAAAATGTAGTATTTTTCACTATTCACCAAAATATGAAAGTTATCAGAAAAACACCAAAAATTTATTAAAACCAAATTCTCATGTCCTGATTAAAAATAAGAAGTTTATTTTTTCAAATTGAATATATAAAAGTTTCAAATATTTGATTTAAAAATGGTTCTCCATTAGAAGGCGGTAAAATTGCATTAAAAAAATACTTCTTTTATCTGAAAAAAATGAATTTGTTATTTTATTATGTCTAAGAAACTCATAATATGGATTCTAAAATTATAAGAATTATATAAAGTTTATAATTTAGTTAATACTATTCATAACCTCCCTTGAACGACTAGTTTGGTAGTTCATTGTGCGCTTGAACTCGGTGTTGTGTGTAGTGCAAGTTATTGATTTACTTTGTAGAAATAACATACTATGAAATCTTTGTGTGTTACACAGTTATTAAATTTTAATAATTAATGACAATTTTTACTAATTACCATTCATTTCCTGTGAATTTTATTAATTAAAACTCATTATTGAAATTTTTGCTAATTATTACTCGTTTTTGCTAATTTAAATAATTAACACTCATTTTAGCTAATTTTTAATAATTCCTGCTCATTTTTTCTATTTTTAAAAAATTAACATTCAATACCTTTAATTTTTAATAATTACCTCTCATCACTGGTATTTTATTTCTAATTACCACTCATTAATAATAGTATTTACTAATAACCACTCATTACAGGTAATTTTTACTAATTACCACTCATTAAAGGTAATGTTTACTGATCACCACTCATTTTAGCTAATTTTTACTAATCACCACTTATTTCCAATAATTTTAACTAATTATTGCTCATTTTTGATAATTTTATGTAATTACCGCTCGTTATCGCTAATTTTATACTACCAAGTTTTAATAATTACCACTCACTACCTGTATATTTTACTAATTTCTACTCATTGATGGTGATTTTTAATAATTACTGCTCATTTTTAGTCATTTTAACTAATTACTGTACATTTTTAATAATTTTAACTAATTAACTCTCATTTATGCTAATTTTAACTAATTAATACTTGTTTTGTCTAATTTTTTATAATCCATTATCATTTCTACTAACTTTTAATTATTTATGCTCATTTCTGCTAATTTTTAATAATTTCTTCTCATTTCCACTAATTTTAAAAATTACAGGTAATTTACGTTAATTTTTTTATAATTACCAATATTTTTCTTCTAATTACCTATAATTTTTAATAATTACCACTAATTTCTAATAATTACAGTTAATTTCTAATAATTACCACTAATTTTAATGGTTACTACTAATTTTTACTAATTATCGCTTATTTTTACTATTTTTTCATTTTTTAATATTTAGCATTAATTATTAAAAATTATTTTTAACTAGTAATAATTATTAATTACTGTTAATTATTTGATATTACTATAAATTATTATTACTTATTACTAAGATTTATAAATTATTAATAAGTTCTGTTATTTAGTACTATTTATTTATCAAATATAAGTAGTTACTATTAATCAAAACTAGTTACTGATATTTAAGACTAATTACTGTAAATTGAAACTAATTACATATAATTAATACCAAATATTTCTAATTAAAAAATAATCAATGAATTAAAAAATAAAAAAATTAAATAAATATCTCGAAATAGAAACTTTTTTCAAACGAAAACATGAAAATTTACTTCTCTATAAAAATTTCAACTTTTAAACGATGAAATAAAGAGAATGAGAGGAGATAATAAGAGCATAGTAAAGCTCTAATGATGAATGAATGACCAAAAATCATATGGGGTCATATATATAGGTTATATTAGTTGCGATGATATTATTTGTGATGGGATTCCCATCACAAATAGTACCCACCATAAATTTGCATGACTGTGATAAAAAAGTTATTTATGATGGGACCCTTCATAAATAATCTTCTCTAGACAAATTATTTATGGCATGTTATAAATTCTCATCGCAAATAACAATAATAGTGAAAGGTATTTTCAAAGGGACTAAATACCCATCACAAATAACTTTTTCCGTATTTTGATATGCATGTGCGCCAATGGTATTTGCGATGCGAATGATTTCCTATCACAAATAAGTATTTATTTTCGATTATTTGTGATGGGAATCATGTCCCATTGCAAAAATCCCCATAGGAAAGAATATTTGAGATGGGCGATGGGCCCATCACAAAATCCTCACAAAAACCCCTTTTCCTCCTCCCCAGTATCATTTTTTTTATTTCGAAACACTTTTAAAGGGAAGTGAGAACCCTTGCAGTAGTACATATTAAGACCCAAAAGATATGACATTTTTGTTGAATAATTTCATTTGATTATAATCAAACTCCCTTTTCCCATAGTGATTTTATGATGGGGATTCCATGGACAACAAGAGACAATGATGGTATTTGGGTTATTTTTGTTCTACATACCATGTGAGCACGCTTCCTTTCCATACAGAATAAACATTTAGTTAAGAGTTTGGGGAATTTTTATATTCATAAAATCATCCAACTTTATAGTGTACCCATGACAATCAACACTGACCATGATTATCATTTCACATCACAGTTGTGGATAGTATTTTAGGAGGCTTTTGGGTCCCACTTATAGATGATCATAATGTTTCACCCATATATATATGGCCATACCAAGAGGGCCATCAATTTCTTTCAGCATATACTGAGAGACTTCTTGTTTCACTTCAGATAGGGCTTGGAGTTTCAATTTCCATTAGTGTATTTTTTCAATAATTACAGTTATCTGTTGATTATCAGCATCACATCATTTGAGGCACTATATGAGATACCCTACATGTTACCCTTAAGCTAGAATAAGATTTGAGGGACATTTATTGTTGGATCACAACTCGTGCAGATGACAATAGAAAATGTTCAAGTGATCCATGGGAATATGGGGATTTTCCAAAGTTAGTAGAAATTGTACGCATACTGAGGTTGTAGGCTGTTAGAGCTCGATCAGGGAGACTATGTTTTATTGGGAGTATCCCCATGACGAGGATTAAAGATATTTTCTCAACGTAGAAAACTGTACATGAGGTTATTTGGGCCATTTCAGATCCTATAGAGGGTTGGATAAGTCTCATACTACTTTAACTTACCCACACTATTGGAACCGATGCATGGAATCTTACATGTGTCATAGCTGAGGAGATACATGCATGAACTAACACATTTTATTCACTAGGTCTAGCTACACATTAAGCATAGAGATACCTTCTTGAAGTACCTATATATTATCAAGTATCAGCAAGAGATGATCCTATGTGGGAAGACCATTCCTTTGGATCAAGTGATTTGGAAACATGGGAATGTCTGGGAAATCTCTTAAGAGCGAGAGATCTAGATGTGGGCTTAATACCCTCACTTTTTTTTTTCAGGTTGTTATTTTTCGGGTGAAAAGTCTTAAAGGTGGGGATATTGGAAAAACCCTTATTTTTTGGAATTTGATCAATTGAATATTTCTATAAATTGTTTTGGATTTTTTCTAGGGAGTTGGAACTATATTATAAGTGTTTCAAGACACCAAAATTAATATATAAAAAATATTTATATTATTAAATCACGTTCACACATATTTTTGGGATTAATGGTTTTCCCATTCTTCAAAACATCTGATGGAAAATATGACACTATAGTTATTTCTATAATTTGAGGTTTATCCTAGCTGTGACATAGGGTTGGTAAAATTCAGATATTCCTTAGAAGGCTGATGTTGGTTGGTGTGTAAAATAAATTAAATTAAATTTAATGAAAAACCTATCCCTATCCTTTATTAATATAAGGTTATAGAAAATATATAGTATTAGTTGCACAACCATGTGATACTAGGGAGGAGTAAGAGAGACACTATTGGAACTGATGAACTTGAGATAATGGATCGATGAAGAATGAATTGATAATATTCATAGGAAGAATAAATAATTTAGTAGAATCTTTAATGACATCACTAGATAACATGTTATTCACCAATGATCAATTCATACACAAGGTAGGGCCTGTGATTTTATGGATTTCTTTCCTTGTGTTATTAATTATTGAGAAAGTATTGAATATACTCTAAATTTATTAAATTTCATTCTTTACATAAAATAATATTCTTTTAGAATTTTTGAATCTAATTAACTATTTTAATTATGCCCATGTTTTAAAGAACTTTTGGTTTCTATGATTATGATTGTTGGTTGAGATCACAACAGATAACGATAATCCCACATTGCTATTATGCCTCTCTCTCATCTATGTCCTTCACGTTCTTCATCATTGGGTTACGGAGCTAGAAATTCAACATTATTGTACTGGTTAAACCATTATTGAATCACCAGATTCATGATGGATGCATAAAAAACCATGGTACCAATAGTGTGCAGATTAATTGAGAGGCAACAAAAGTTTGGGGTTGTTGTTCAGTGGATCGGGACACCATTTTAGTGATGTAAGGTATAATGAATCATTATTGGGTGTCTAGAATCTTGATTTCCATCCATTAGAGGTTAATAATTGCTGATCAGAGGAATTACCCTTTGATTTTGACATCTTGGGAGAGTCAATGGTGATACATGAAGTAGGTTTGGCAGATACGACAAATCTTCATGAGGAATTTGGGATTCTAGGAAAATCTTGATGACATGACATGTTTTTTTGAAGAAACACTTGTCATGTTTCTTGGTTTCATTAAACATAAAGGGTTATAACTTGAGTTAAATATCACACATTATGTGGTCGGAACCACATGTCATGTGATACTACCCAGGTAGTCGATCCATGTGCGACAAGCACCCAAACAAGACCCTTGGGGGATAGAAATGTTGTGTCTCTATATAGACACTCCATTTGGTGGAAAATGGTTTTTTGGGACGTGTCTAGGGAAAAAAAGACTTCATTTCATGGTTGGATACATTCATTGTGTACCTCAATACACATGTTATATATGTTTCCTAGAACCTTTTACCTTACATATCACTTTCTTATAAACTTGGATTTAGGCCTATGAGTAGATTAATCGGAGTAGAATTCAACATATGATGGGATCATGACCTTTGTTTTGGAATCATAGATACTACATGAGGTGATAAGAGAAGTAATCTTCTTCCAGTGATCCTTGGATAATGTTAGTGATCGGGTTTGATTACCAGATAGATATCACTGTTAGTACTTTCAAGAATCACAAGGGCATGGGTTCCCCCATATCCTATATATAAGTATAGTTGGTACTCCCACACACTACAAAGGGAAAAAATCCTCTATCTATGGAGTGGTACTCAACCATCATTTAGATATGATAGATAACAGTTCCTCTACTAGAGATAGCTCTCACTGGGATGTGGATCACATTAATGAGGATAAATACCTCTACTTTGGTTCTTAAGAGGTTGTGTGTGGTTCTTCGAATTGAAGATTTGAAATTTGGAGATGCAGGAAGAGTCATCATTCCTAGCTGGATTTGGAGATTGAGATTATTCTCCTTTCTCAGTTGGGGTTTTATTATGATCATATCTAATATTTGGTTTCATTTTCCTATTTTTCTTATGGGTTGAGTTGACTATTTTATTATTTTTCTTCCTTATTAGTTTTTGGAGTGTCTTATTCAGTATATTTATTCTCACCCTATATGTTATTTTATTACACATGTCATGTATTATACAGATGACATAAATATCGATGATGACTTTAGTGCACATTATATCAATGGACAATTGTTTTACTTAGAGTTATTGACAATGTTTGGGGGTTAGTCTTGGGGGTTGTATATTAGGTACTCTTCAATATATCCCTTTTTCAATTGCTATTAAGTTGGTACCTCTTATATCTATGGTTGGATATTTATTTACCCCTTAACATTTTTTATTTCCTAGATGCACTTTGAGGAAATCCCTAGAGGTTTTCACATGCATTTTTTTCTCTCTAGAGGTTTCTATTTTTTTTTGTTTTACTAAAATATTTCATAAAGTGGTGTGTGTGTGTGTCTGTGCAATTAATCTAGGATAAGGGATACCATTTCAGTGATAATACTAATCGATTCTTGTATTCATCCCTTGATCTATTAAGGACAATATTAGGGTGTCACTTTCATCTTTATTCTTTCTCAGGTGAGGCCCAAGTGGATCGAGTCATGACAACATGCATGTGGTGTATATTAAACTGGTGAGAATTTAAAATAAAACCCATAAAATAATAATAATAAGATTCATTCCAAAGAATAAATTTTCATTACCTTGATCATTCAATATGGGAGACCCTAACTATTAAGTTCCCATGTATTATCTTATGTTAGGATAGAATGTATAAATGTAACCCTAACCATTAGGTGCCTAGGTCCTAGTGTTTTCATTCAATTAAAATTATCTGGGAAACCCTAACCATTAAAATACTAGAGGAATAAAGTTAATTGAATCCATAAAATGGGTTTTGATAAATATTTATCCCCTCAACTATCCAATAGTCAAATAGGATATGATTAATAATAGTTTTCGACTAGATATTAGGATATCTTATTTACATGCTGAACTAGTTTAATTCATGATGAAATATAGGTATTAACTCATTAAATGGACATGATATCCAGGGATTTCATTTTTAGTGAGAGTAATTTCATTAAAATTCTTTGATGAAAAGATATAAAACACTATACTCACCCATAAATATGTCTTTATTTTAGATTATGACATGCATCATGTTTTTCATTTTAATATATCTTATAGACGTGACCTATAAAACTATTCCAAATTGGTATCTAAATTTGAGAAGTATTCTAAAAATAATCATTATGAGAATATGAAATTGAATGCTATAGAGATTAATTTCTCTAACTCTAACTCATGGTTATTAGATACTAGGTGTGCATCACACATTTATGCTTATAAATATGGACCCAAAGATAGGATATATTGAAAAAAACTAAAAGATATATATGTGTTATCAATGAAGAAATAGTTTTTCATTATAGGTTGGAATACATGATCCAAGTATACCTAGGGGATTAGTTATGGAATTAGAAAACTATTATTATGTTCTCACTAAAAATAAAAAATTCGATTTATGTATAATGTTCATACAATATGGTAATTTTTTATCATTATTAAGAAAAAGAGGTTTTTATTGATGAATTAAATGATTTGTGGAATTGGGAATATGGTAAATAATTTATACAACTTGGATATGTACAATACATTCTTTAAAAATGAAAATAATAATGTTAAATTTGATTCTGATCCCAGTTAACTATGGCATTATTTCCATACACATATAAATGCAAAACCCAGTCAAATAATACATATATATGAACTATTGGAATCATTTTATTTGGAATAATTTGATAATTTATAATTTTTTTGTGAAAAAAATACCAAAGAACCTTTTAGTAGAAAAGGATAAAGATATAATGAACTATTGGATCACATACATACAATGTATGTGGACCAATGAGTACTCAAGTAAGTTGTGGGTTTAGGTACATTATAATGTTTAATAGTTAATTTATTTAATATGGTTGTGTGTTTCTCAGGATACACAAGTATGAAACTTTTAAAATGTTTAAATAGTTTCAAAATGATGTATAAAATTAAGGGGGAGAAGAGTTTTAGGATTCTCCAATTAGATCGAGGTGGTGAATACTTGATCCTAGAATTTACAAATCATCTGAGATATTATAGAATTATTCCATAACCAAATCCTCCAAGAACACTAAAGTATAATGGTTTAACTAATAGGATGAATCATACCATATTGGATATGTATTGATTAATGATAAATCAATATGATATTCCTATTTAATGTTTGGGATATGTTGTGGAAACTTTTGTATTCATCCTTTAAAATTATCCATCTAAAGTAGTCATGAAGAAGCCATAAAAGATATGGAATGGGAAATATTATAATATGCCTTTTATATATATTTGGGGTTTTTAAGCATATGCACAATATTTGGATTCTGATAAAATCATCCGCAAATAAGAGAAATGGTTATTTTTTTGGTATTTCTAAAGATATTGTGGGATATTACTTTTATAGTCACATTGAACACAATGTTTTTGTGTTTTGATGTTGTATATTATTTATCAAGGAGAACATTTTTGAGGAGTTAGTGGAAGGAAAGTTAAACTTATAGAAAATAAAACCAATAAATAAGAAGTGTTCCTAATATGAAAGTTGAGAAATTCTATAAATAGTTATTGAAGTAGGATTGACTTAGGTTACACAAGATCCTTCAAGGTTTGATAAGATTATTAGGATCCTGGGAGACGGATAAAATCCATATAATCTAAAATGGACTCCATGTATACTAGAACAATTTGGAACTTGGTGTATACACCTGAATGAGTGAGAAACACAGGGTTTAAGTGGGTTTTCCATAATGAAACTAACATGGATGATATATTTTACAGTAATAACGCCAACTTAATGGAAATTGGTTACAAATAAATTCATCATATTGACTATGAATATACCTTTTCACTTATTATGATGATAAGGCCCATTCATATATTGCATGCCTAAGAAGCACATTATGATTATAAGATATGAAAAATGGATAGAAAAATCACTTACTTAATGATAATTTAGTTGAGGACACGTAAATGATACAAACCAAGGTTTCTAAATTTAAAAATGAGTTTTATAAGGTTTATAAGTTTCAATGGTATTTTTATAGATTGAAGCAAGCCACTTGGAGTTAGAAAATTTGTTTTGAGGATGTTATCAAAGAGATTGGTTTCATAAAAAAAATTTGTATGATTATTGTGTATACAAGTATATTGGTGGGAGTGTGTTATTATTTATGATATTTTATTTGGATAAATATCCCTAATTATAAATGATGTCATCACTTTAAAATTTTTAAATGTGTTGTTGGGAAAATGCTTCTCAATAAAATACATGGATGAAGTTACCAAAATACAAGGTATGAATATCTATAGTGATATATTTAAGAGGTTTCTTAGACTGAGTAAAAATACATATATTGGTATATTTATAAATTATTTTAGTATGGAGAACTCTAAAAAGTGGTAATTACTAGTGTTACATGTCATGAATCTTATAAAGATTCAAAATCCTTATAAAGAGTTAGGCATGATAGATAATATTCCTTAAGAATACATTATAGGATCTATAATGTATGACATGTTATGCACTTGACCCAATGCTTATTATTGTTGATCATAACTAAAAGATACTAATCCAAACCTAATTAGATTCATTGTATTGTTGTTAAGAAAATCCATTTGTACTTAAGAATAAATAAGGATATTTTAAGGGTTTTAGAGGAGAGGATAAGCTCATTGTAAAGGGTTACACTAATGTTATTTTACAATAAAAAAAGTTGATATGATATCTTAATTTTTATTGGTATTTTTTCTACATGGTGGAGCTATATTTTGGGTGTTTTCTAAATAATCCATTATAGAGAACTTGATAACATATGCATATTACATAACTAAATCAGATGTTGTGAATGAAGATATTTATAATAAGAATTTAATTAATGGATATTGGGTGGTTTCTACAATAAATCCAACAATAAAACTTTAGTATCACTAAAATTGTGTTACTAATTAGTCTAAGGAACCCCATTCTCACTAAAGGACCAATCAAATACAATGAAAGTATCATCTCATATGAGAGATTTTTGAGAGGGGATATGTAAAGATAATTTGGGTGGCTATAGAGTATAATATAATAGATCCTTTGAAAAAATGTTAGCATAACTAAATCATAGGGTTCATATTGAATCCATAGGTATTAGATAAATGATAGATCATATGTAATGATTGTAAAATGAATCATGATTTTATAATAAAGTAAAGATTCATTTATCATTCATTCATGAGTGATACAATTTATATTATATAAACAATGAAATGATAATATCCCCTCAAAATAAGACTTTGATTTATCCCCAATTGATGATTATCAAATATTATTATGTGTTGTCATGATATGTTAAGATTAACATATATATAATCTTCTAATTGATACAAATATTTGTATAAGAGATATAAAAAAATATAATTGTGAGGTAATAAGTTGAGACTTACTATTTTATAAAGACTCTCTAGGATATATCACATGTAATGTAATATAGTCATTGATATACATAGGTGTGTATTATTATTATGAATCACCATTACCAAATGTTAGTGATATAACTAGCGTGAAAATTTTCATAATTAGATACATTTATTATCCAAGACATGAGGCTTAGATAATCGAGGGATGGTTTGGTATGTTATTAATCAAGTCATTGGTTAGAGTTTAACTAAGATGGGATTTGTCCAATATTATGAAGCGAAAATACATTTAGGCCCATTATTTAATTAAACCAAGGAAATTCATGGTCATAATTGGATGAGGGACATGTGATGTGATCAACTACTTATATGGGGGATATGTGATGTTATAATTAGAAAGATGAATGACATGTGATGTATTCATTGACCTTGTTAGTCTATTTTGGAGAATCATAAATATATGAGTTTTATTACAATATATAGAAATTTTCTATGTATAGTGGTTACTAAATGTCATGGAAAAAGGGATTAAATAGGTACATAAATTTTTTTTATGATATATCTTGTGGTGGACCTGATTATATAGAGATACAAGTAAGTTTGATCATGATCACATCATACCCATTTATAGCTTGAGTATCATTGATTTTTTTCTAATGGATACTCTTTAATTATATATATGAAATCAAGATTTTTTATTTTTCATTAATCCTATAAAGGCCCAAAGGATTAGATAGGTATGAGTTATGGATAACACAAATCATCTTCTATGTGATGTCAGTTGACCCTTGACTCCCTTAATTAAATGAAGAGAGACTATATAAAGGGATGTGATCACCTATTTGGGTACATATGATTATTAAAATTAATAGTTTAAGGTCTCTATTCCTCCATTATCACCATTTATTTTTATGAATAAGTTGCTAGAACACCTTTTTTTTAGGTCCTCTTGTTAGGAATAACGATCATACTATACAATTTCATCCATATGGAGGACAGAGTGTATTGGCCATCACTAAGTGATTAAAATAATGAAAAATACTCTAATTTTATTAGGTATGGAGCTTTCCTAATTTTTGGTACACCTGTTATTTTATGTTCTTAATACTATATGTTGATTCATGATGATATATCAGACACTTTAAATGTGTTTCTTCCATTTTCAATATCATTATATGATTCTCAAAAACCAATAAACAATATATCCAAAAGGAGTTTATGATGCACTAAAAAGGGTATAATATAAATATTTTCATTAGTTACTAAAATATTTTAAGAATTATATTTTATGGAATTAGTTACAAAGTATGATAGATATTATTAAATTAGAAAAGGTTCTATTATTCAATAAAATTTATTAACATCATGACATTTGGTGTTGTGTAGTTTATGATTTTGAATTTATTTAAGAATTTGAACATTTTGAATATGATCCTAATGTATAAAATCTATTAAAAATTTATTTCATTATATATTTTACTCACTAAAGAGTCTAGTTGTATGATTTTATCCTATGGTCACACAAAGACATGGAAGGAATTATATAAAGTTGTAATGAGTTTAAAAAAACCCCTAAAAGTGAAGAAAACATAAACCTAATAGTCTATCATATATTATATATTATAAAATTTCTTAGGTATGGTTTTTTAATTATTATTAAATGATTTTAAGTATAAAAAATTATCATATTATATAATTTAAAATCTCCACTTTATCATTATTTCAGGTTGGATGCATATATATATATATATAATGAAGTGAAATGATAATTAACCTCTCAAAGTATGACTTTTTTTATGCCAAACTTATTTTCATTATATATCATTATAGGTTATGAATAAATTTTAAGGTTAGTGTTGGAATGATTCTTATAGCAGAATAAAAAATATGCTCATATGGCACAAAACAGGTTTTGTTTGTTGGATGACTAACAAAGTATACTACACGAAGTTTAATACATCATGACTTTAGTATAATAGAGTATCATAGATCATATTTATATTCCCAAATACATGATTCTATAAAGATACTTAATATGATCACCTTCCTACTCTGACACATTTATTATGAAACCCTTGAGGCTTAGCTAATCAGGGGTGGTTGGGTATTTCACCGATCATGACATTGGTTAGAGCTTAACCAAGATGATATTTTTCATATAATTTAATGTTTATGACATTTGGTCCCTTGATTTAGATATAATTGGGAATAGTATGGTTGTTTCTAGATAGTACATATGATGTTATAATCTATTTGGGTGAGGGGAAGTGATGTTCTCATCCACAAAGGTGAATGCCATGTGATATATTCATCAACCTGGATAGTCTATACTAGGATAATTGAAAATATAAGAGTAACTATATGGGATTGACATACTCTATGTCCCATGGTTATTTTTTTTGTCTAAGACAAATGGATCATATGAAAATGCATGCTTGAATATGTTGTAGCTAGTAAAGATCATCTGGGATCCCTTTCTAGACTCAGTTGCATTGACACTTTTCTAGAGGTTGCTCTTTTATTCATTTTATAGATATAGAGATTCATATTTGTTGTTAATTTTAGAAAGGCCTATAGGGCAACAATTTTTTAATGACTAAATGGTGATTGAGTTTGAATCAGAGTGTTACTAGGAAAATGTTTTAGAGTTTTTTCTAAAAGAAGTTTTTGATGGAAATTCATAAGGTTTTACATATAATATAATACAAAATGATATTGATGATAGCTTTATAAATATGTTGTTGGAAATGTCAAAAATGATTTTTGGAAATGGTTTCAAAAGTTATTATATGATATACACTATAAGGTGAAACAACACTAATTCTATGTTGATTTAGTACAAGTATAGGATTGATTGAGATATGCCCTAAATCTCATGCATTGGGCCATATATTTTTGTATGATAGGTGTATGTCATAGGGTATGAAAATCATGGTTCTAAAAAAATATTGTATTCATGGTTCTTATATCACATGTAATGGTATATGATTCCTTTCCACTACATATGATTTCATGGAAGTTGAACATTATATAGAAAAACAATTTAATCACTTCTAATGGATATCATTAGAAAAATCCATTTATAAGATGAAATCATCAGGTGGTGTGGTTCATTCATACAATGAGTGAATGGTTGTGAATAACATTAACTCATACATTATAGTTGTGTGAGTTATTGCATCATAACATTCCAAATGGAAATATAATAAAGTAAAAACTATTTAAATGGTGAGGCTTGTTCATACCTAAGAAATTTCCGAATCTCTCACTCTTTATATCTTTCTTAATTCTCCCATTCCTAACTTAAGAGATAATAGCATATCTTGGAAGGAATAATTATCCCATAAAAACATTGGGTGATTCACCCCAAATCCTGGATACACCATGGAAGAGGGATGCATTTTAGCTAACTCTTATGATATCTATCAATCCCATACAATCGAAGATGCTGCAACAACTCACCAGTGTATGGAATAAATACATGAAGTTTATTTATTTTATAGTTTATATGGTTTCAGGTTATCATTCATGGAGTCCCTAGTTTGGGATTATTATTTACACACTTCTTAGTTTATGTAAGAAAGTACCCTTATTAACTCATTAGTGGTATCAAATCATATCCATGTTATTTTATTCTCAAAACTATATTATAAAATGGAGTTTTCAACCATGTTTCTACCACTAAAAAAAATAACATTTTTACATCAATTATTTTTAATCTTAAATTTCAGTTAAAAGGTGAGGTCATTGAAAACAAAAATAAAAGTAATGTTTCAAAACTGGTTATAAAAAACAATGATGATACAATATTTTAATGAATTTTTAACTAATAACTAACATTGAAATATTTTTTTCATCAAAATTTACTAGAACTTTTGATGTTGGTTATAAGTAAAATCAATATGGAATGTCTGGAAAAAGTCATAGAAAGTGTTTTTCCACATCGTTTTTAAGAAATAATCAATGTCAAAAATAATATTTCAACAACAGTTGTTGTAATAACAAACATCAAATCACAATTAGTATTTTTAAAATATTAATAGAAATATAATACCCCATTCCTATTAATAGAAACCAACAACAAAGAGTAAAAAACATGAAATAAAAACTAGAAGTGGCCTCAGAAAAAAAAAACAAAAACAAAATGAAAACATTGATATAACTTTTTTTCAAGAAAATATACAAAAATGAAACTTTTAAATATATTTCTATAGATTAATCAATCCTAAAAAATAGTTTGAAAATAAATATCAAATTTGGTTTAAGTATTCAGATAAATGCAATGTAACATCATAAAAACCTATAAAAATAACAAAATATATATCATTTAAAACAAAATATATTTTTTATATGATAGTAGTTATAGTGGAGTTTTCCTTGTGAAGTTTTTTCATTATTCAACTCATGATAGTGTCAAAAATAATCCGTAAAACATAATTTCAACTTTCAGAATATCTTCTATGATGATGAAACTATAGTTATGAAATAAAAATTTAAAAATAAAATACATAATATTTGTAAGATAAAAAAGTACTAATTATAGTATAAAATTTTTCTACCCTCACTTTCATGTAATTAATTTCATTTTGAGTTTTTTATTATTAAGTTATTTTTACTAGATGCCTCTCATGACCTATTCTATTTTCATATATTAATTTCTAAAACATATGTAACTTAAAAATTTTCATATTCAAGGACTAAAAAAATATCTTGAAAATCAACAAGTCTTGAAACTATCAGATACATCACCTAGAAAAGTGCATAACAAATATGATTTGAATTCATGAGGGACAAATACCATAATATCCAATGTACACTAAAACATAAAAATTTAATCTTGAATGAGATTATAATGATAGTGGTTCATAATTATGTAAGTCTTAATACCATTTAAGGAATAGAAGGAAAAAAATATTAATCTTGAATTTTTCTAATAATTCAACTATATATTTTACTATAAAATTATTCCTCATTTATTTTATATGAATTGAAATAAATTCTGGATCCATAAATCTATAAACAAAAGTCGTCTCATAATATATGAAAAGTGTGGGTAAATACCTAATTATATAATTATTAAATTAAATCAATATAATTTATATTTATTTAAATAAATTAAAATTAAAATTGAAATTTACTTATATGGAAAATAATTAAAACATGGGTACAAAGAGCACATAATTGATAAAAAAATCATGATATATTTTTTAAATATTTTTAACATATAGTTTATCCTATATATGAAACCAGTCATCATAAAATCATAATAATTCTCCAACACAAATTAATTCATTGCTAATTTTGTTAAACATTGATAAATATAGGAAGTATCTAATAATGTAGGATCTTGGAACTTTTTTCTTTTGTAATAAATATTTAGATTTTATATACTCATTTATAAGGTAAATTCCAGATAAAATAAAATTAATTTAATATTAAAACTAAATAGAAACTGAAGAAAAAACACATACCTCATATATCAACTAATAATAAAGACTAATTGGACACAGTAAAAAATGACCCATACTCTGTCCAAATGTGGCCACCTACTTGGTAGGAAATGACATGGGAACACTTGGATTAATAATATCATGTACCAATACTCTTACTTGATTTTATTTTATAAGCTGGTGATGTTCATAATCTTCTAGATTATATGTGATTTTTATGTTATATTATGTGAATGTGGATCCTAAGCATGAAACTCAAAGTATATAGTCTGGTCTCAAAAGAGGAGGTGGATAATCTGGATAAGTAGGATTGGTAGGAAAGGTAGATTGGAAAGTATGTATCTATTTTTTAATTTATGTAAACATAGTCTATAAACACATATAAATACTCCCCAACTTTGGGTATCATCTTCTCTGAAGAAGAAGAAGAAGGCTACCATAGGAGGCTCACTAGTTGTGCTGTGAATAATTTTGACAAAAAAACATAATTTCATTAAATAATATAATTA
This sequence comes from Viscum album, assembly GCA_963277665.1. Classification (NCBI taxonomy): domain Eukaryota; kingdom Viridiplantae; phylum Streptophyta; class Magnoliopsida; order Santalales; family Viscaceae; genus Viscum; species Viscum album. Next base: position 1,778,154,932 of record OY728131.1, on the reverse strand, counting down.
TTTCAGATATATTTATATGAATAAATGTACACTTACATTGGTAAATGTTACTCTATAGTAATTTTAGTCATTTAAATAGATGAGTGAAAAAAAACTATAAGTACCTATAATTTATTATAATTAATTAATTTTAGAAGTAAAAATATATTTTTTTAATAATAGAGAGAAAATCATAACTTCTATGTTAACTAATACAGTTGAAGAAGAATGAATATCTAATTATGATAAATACAAATAAATAGTCACTTCAAAATAATAATTTGATGCTTTTTTAACCATAAAATGTGTAACTAAAGTTGATGAATATTGAAATTATTATAAAAATATATAAATGATCAACATTTATAAATAGAAATATCCAAGTTAAAAAATAGTTCAATTACATGTGTAGGTTTCATAAAAAATTAATGACATCATCCTTCTTCAAAAAAATGTGTAAGTAATAATAATGAATATAAAAAATAATTAAAAAAAGATATAAATGGTCAAAATCTATAGAAATAAATATCCAAGTTAAAAAGTGATTTACATGTGTATTTTTCATAAAAATACTGATGTTTGGATTTTTTTCAAACAAAATATGTTTAACTAAAATTGTTGAATATATAATTTAATAAAAAAATTAAAAAAAGATCAATATCTATAGATTTTAAAATCAAGATGGAGTTTTTACATGTATAAGTTTCACAAAAAATATAAAATAGATATTTACATAAATAATTAAGAGAGTGATGGATTATTTTATCATATCCCAAATACATTATCATTTCATATTGAATTGACCACATTTACATCACAATCATTATTGTCCTCCAGTAATTGTGTAATAAATAAAGAAATCTCACAAAAATATTAAACATCATTAGTATTATAATCACCCAAAATATTATTTTAACTTACAAAAAAGATGAATCACTAATCATTAGATGGGTCAAAAAAATAAAACATATATTTTTCATGCATCTCAATGATAAATAATTCCTTTTTGAAACTAAATCATTTCAAATAAATAAGTGAAAATCTATACTCATCATTTTCACACCACTGTAACTTTTAACCCACATAAACTTAAAAAATGGTGCGCAAAATTTAGTATAACTAATATCACACATATATTTACCAACTCCAAAATATGTTGTTGATTTAAAAATTGGGTCTTCATCTATTTTTACTTGAAAAAATGAATTTCTTCAGCTATGATCATTACTCTACTATTTTGAAAGGTTTTATTATTGTCCTAATTTTTTATATATATATTTTTATCCATTAATGTAAAACTAATCTATTTGATCAAAATAAAACATGGACCCCTTTCTAGACATTTAAAGGTATCTGATAAAGATAAATTGGTGTTAACCTTCTCCTTATACCATGAAAAATGCATTTTTATATTCATTCATAAACCAATTTTCATTTATTTTTAGATATTTTACCTTCAATATCATAATGTGTTATGTTATATATGGTGAAACCTTAGGTAGGTTGTTAGGAATGTATAAATTTTCATGCATCAATTAATCACATGGAATTGGATGTACCTTTAGTCCATGAATCCTTTTACTTTCACTATCAACTGTAAAATATAAAGATATAGGGAGACCAATGTTCCCCACTCCATATGAATTATCAGTTTGAACTCAATCACCTTCTATAATACATATTCTTGAACAATAGAGTCCTCTGGTCAATGTCCAAATTATTCTAATCACTCATATAAAATGAAAAACCAAATGAACCATTAAATCAAAAAATAATTGTGGGAAATAAATTATATTTGGAAAATTATGAGGAAAACTTCATTATCCAACACATATTACAAAATTGGATCGATGAATTTGGTACAAATAGAATTGAAAAAACATAAGAAAACCAGATTATGCACTTTCTAATAGGAATTAGAAATATTCCACACATTGAAACTAGTATTTTTATTGGATCAATATATGACAATCATGATATTTCATACCTATTAATATTAAAATCATTCAAGACACAAATTTTTTCACATTTTAAGAATAAAAATTGGATACTTTAATACCATGCATACATTGAAAAAAATTGTCTTCTCTCTCTTTTTTAATGTATGAAAATCTGGAGGCAAATATGTCTCATTTCCCTTCATATTGAGATAAAACTCCAAATATATTCACATAGATATTAAGTTCAATATTCTATTAAATAAATCATTTTGCATTACTTTTATGTCAAATGAAATTATAATTAAACCATCACATATATTCCTCATCATGTGTAACATAAATTTTATATTTTACCACAAAAAATATTCAATAAGTTGTATTGAATAATATGGAAAATTTCTTCCATTTATTTGTTTAATGACCTGAAATTTTTGTCTTTCTAAATGTGACAACTATTTTTTTACCTTTTTATAACATCCTTCAGTTGATAATGATTTTTTTGGAAAAATAATTATCTTTTAAACTATTAAATTAATTTTTATAATATTTGATATGGATAATCCATTTAAAAAAATCTTCAATGTCCCATGTAGACTAACTTTTTCCCATTCTACAATTGATGATATGAAGTCCATTCTTCATAAATTAAAAAATATTTATAACCATTATCATTGTATCCATAGAAGCTTCCATATATAGTAAATTAATTTATCATAAACATTACCATATCACATTAAATAGAACAATCATTCTTGCATGAGTAAAAAATTAGAACACCTTATTCCCATAGAAAATTAAAATCATCAACCAATGATGATGGATAAAAATCAATATCATTTCAAGGTTTTTTTGTTCCAAAAATCATCAAGATCATCATAAAATATTTTCTATTCATACATATATTTTGGGATAAGTTATGCACTACCAATATAATAAACCATGAATTATGCTGGTTATTAAACCTCTAATATGGATTTATTTCATTTATGCACAACCTCATTGTAAAATTCATAAAATCATTTCCAAAATAAAAAAAATTATCAAATCACTTCCATTATGGTGAATCAAGAATTTGACACATGTTTCCATTAAATATTCAGTAATCTTTATTATATCATATCCTCTTGGCATCATTTAAATTTTAAAATCAATTATTAAAAGGAGTAAGTATTAGAAGATATCAGATTTATTTTGTGGGAGGTTTGATGCCTATTTATTTGAATAAATCAATGACATATATCTCATCCCATTTATATCTTGATGTCCCAAATTTAGTACATTTTGAAAAACAATCATATTCTTTCTTATAAAAGACATATTCATTGAGATAAGAATGTACTTTCTTATAACATAATCCAATTGGACATAATATTTTTTTCATTATAATTGGAATCTAGAATCACATTTCCTTATGAAAGTAACTCTTTTAAAAGATAAAGCAGTTCAGTGAAACTATTTTCACTCCCACCATTTTTTTCTTTCCATTTAACCAATCTCTACACTACTGATAACATTAGAATTTTAATACAACCTAGGAATAATGGATTCTCAATATATTCATAAAATTAATGAACACTTACTATTTTTTCAACGGTTTTAATTCCTATATCATGAAGTAACTCCTCAAGATAACCATCTATTTCATGATAGATATCTTCATCATAATTAGATATTGACTTCTTTATTATTTTTTCATTCCATATACAGTGTGTATAACTATGGTTAAAATAATAAAAAATCATATAATCTTGGATTTTTTGTTCCTTGATTTTCTTATATTCAAAAATATAATGCGTGGGTAGAAAATTAGATATCTGTTTACATGATTTCATTTTTAAAATTCCAAGAAATAACCAACCCATTTCTTTTATTCATCACTAGTTATTCATGAATTTATCCAATTAAAATACATTAATTATTAAAATAACCATATAATAGATGAATATATTTAAACATATAAACATTTAAACACATATATAAACAAATAACTTTAAAACATACAAATTTATTCATATATAGAAATTATAATCAAAATAATCAATAAATTAAAAATTTATTCAAAAAAATTAAGAAAAACATTAATATAATAAATAAATAATTAACATATAATAAATTAACTCACATTTTATTAATAAACATGTAATCAAAATCAATTATTCATACACTTTTCATCAAAACAAACAACTATATAATCTAAAAATTAATATGATAAATAAATAAAAAATATATAATTAATGGATAAAATATTTTTATGAATAATGAATAAATAAATATTATATATAAATCACAAATATTGAAAAAATATTTTAAAAAATGATAAAAAAATTTAACTGATAAAAAATGTAGATGTCGACAATATATCTATGACAAACAGAGATAAGTAAAAAAAATATTACTAATTACATGAAATATAGCTGGTGTGCGGTCGATAATAAAAAAATGACTAAAATTGACATCAAAACCTATTATATATTATCTGGTATTGATCCTCATTCCCCCTTTTCTTTTTTGGTTTTTGAAGAATTGGAGGTGCACAATGGCTTAAAAATGGTTTTTGAGCACTTTGGTTTAAAACGGGCTGGACCACGAGCACAATGTACATGGGGGTCTCTTATGTAAAATGGCAAGGACCAAAATGCCCAATAACTGGGTCTTTTCTCGAGTGTAATTCTATGGGATTGTTCTTATCGATCATAGATAAAGGAACCTCACTATGTTGTGGTGGTGTTCGTGGTAAGCCCAAAGTGGCTAAAGATTCTACCCTAGTAAAGATCTGATTCCAATGGTCTGTCTCCTGGGTGAAGCCAACATGTATTGGTAGAAGGATCCCAGTCGTGGTGTTATTGGTTTTAGATTTTCGAAATACTAGAATGGTTTCTTGATCTTTTGAGGGAGGTTACTAAAGCCACATTCAACCTTAATGGAGGGATTTAATGCATCTCACAACTCATTTTCCATTAAGAACATTGTCTTTTCTCCTCCATATGGATTAATTTTAAGATTGAGTGTGTTCTAATAAGGTGTGTTTGTGTGTTAATCCTTCATAAATCTAGTGATAAGAGTGTCTCCTTGGGATTTTTTTGTATATTTAGGCTCTTGAGGACTATATTTATCCATTTTCCATCATCGGTCATGGAGGCAATGAGGTTTTCATTGTTCTTAAGGTAGGTGTCTCTATTTTATGGTATATACCTTTTAATTACTTGCATTCTTATGATGATACTTTGGTTTTGAATAATGAAATTTATGTTTTTTGATCCATGAGAGGAAATATGATCTTTGATGGAGATGAACTTTTTTTCAAAATGGAATTGATTTGAAAAATAATTTTTAATGTTGAAATTGTATTTAAAAGAATTCCTAAAAGAAGAATTTGATTTTTAATGGGGTTTTCATGATTTTAAATGTAATATATTTTTCTAGGAAAATGTTTTATGAAATATGGGTTTAGTTTTCCAAAAAAAACATAATGAATATATTTTGCACATTGGGAGACATTGGGATACAGGAAAAAATAGGACATAATTGAACCATATTGAAATAAGATATCACTAGGATATATTAATATGATTCCATGAAGCGACTACGTAGATTTTACTAGTGAACTAAGGTTAAGAGAGTTATAATTCACTTATCTTAGTGTTTCTCGGTATGTCTTAGCTATGTGCACCCTCATGTCATGGAATCCCCTTTTATTATTTCTAGATATATTACATGAATGTTTATTTGATATTTTTATTCACCCACTGGATATGAATATTATTTCATGAAAACCAATATTATTCATGTTCTTATGAATCATGGATATACGTTATGTCATGTTGCTTTGATTATTAAAATATGAATTATTTTATAAAGAAAACCAAAAGATGATTTTATATGGAAAATAATTTCTTTTGAAATGTTTTTAAAATATATTGTATATAAAACTATTAGATGCATGTTTATATACATGTATAGATTATTTTGTGGTATCCAACTAAGATTTAGTGATAATGGGATAATTTTAACTTTGGGTGTTTGTAGACTTGGTTATTTAGGATACAAGTAAAGGGAAGAGAATTATGTAAGGAATAGAACTCTAGGATCATGTTTCCTTGTAGTGGTTTGGGATAGTGGTGACATATATCACATGGATATGGACTCCTAGGTTTATTTGGGTTTCATATTTTTGGTCTTTTAGTTTTTATTCTAGACCTTATTATCCAGTTTATTGACATTACCTTTATGATTTAGTTTTTTTGACATGTGATGTATTCTGGATATTTATTATGATACTCTAATTATCCACATCTTATCACATGTCTATTAAGGGTAAAATAATTCCCAGGTTTCTTTATATGATACCCTATTTAATTTCACCATCCCATGGATATCGAGAACATTCTTTAATCCTTGTACTAGGCCAAGTCAGGTGACATTTTGGGTTGGCCTAGATTGGTCTATTACAAATTAGTATTTGAGCATTAGTATTTCATTAAATCCTATGCCCATTCCTGCATATAACCATCTTATGTATGGGTTGTTTTTGATATATTAGAGGTAGGACTATCAGAACTCGAGTGGTAGTGTGGGATTTATTTGGATAACTCACATTCATTTAGATCCTCGAGTTACCATGGGATGTTCGAGGTTTTCTAGCATCCTTGTTTATGAATTTATATTTTTGGATTCAGTTATCTAAATTTAGATTATGATAATGGAATCAAATTATGTTCCAAATTCTTTTTTCCTATTTTTTTTATATAATATGATTACTTCAAAAATAACATTTATGAATTCTAGAGAGGAAGATTATGTAAAATTCCCATAGAAAATCCTCTAGTTTACTCAACTTTGATGGAAACTATAGTCCAAATGATCCAGTATATGGGCCAAGACACCAATGTTAAACCATAATGGAAGGTTAAACATGCTTCAAAATTCAATTTTAATCCACTAATATTTCATAATGAAAAGGGACCTCAAGAATAAAAATAATGGATCAATAGTATTGAGAGGAATTTCTACCTTTTCAAAAATCTAGAAGACTCTAAGGTTTCTTTTTCCACTTATATACTTGAGGGGTTAGGAAGTAAGTGGTGGAAATATATTGTTCAATCCAATTTACATGAATATTTCACATAGACTACTTTCAAGAAGATCTTTAATCAAAAATTCTGTCTTGAGTCACTGATGGTGGAAAAGTCATGGAATTTCATTAATATGGAGTAGGGAAATTAATCTATTAAAGATTTTACTAACCATTTTTTTGAGTTAGTTCACCTATCTCTAGATCCTATTTCCAATGAACATCTCAAATTATAGAGGTTTGAGATGGGTTTTAGGCCTTATATTTTGTATATTCTAATTCTTATATTACTAACCACCTTCATAGAGGTTATGGATAGGTTATCTATGGTTGAGATGGATATATTTGGGTATAAATCACTCTTCATAGAATCAGTAACAACACTAGGTAGCCATAGGTCGCTTTCTATCTAGAATAGGAAGTAGGGTGACCAGCACCGTGGTGGTGGTAAGAGTTCACAAAAATATGTCAATGAAGGGAAAAGTGTTATGTTATTAGTGTAGGTTAGAGGAACACCTCATACCTGATTGTAAGACTGCACCTAAGGTTTGTCACACATGTGGGAAGTGGGATCATCTTCAAAATTTCTATAAGACTACATCCCATGGTATTATAGATGGATCCACCTTCACTAAGGGATATCTTTTTAGACTTGATTTTAAAAAATGGGTGGGATATTAACCTCCTTACAAGAGTGTTTATTAGGTTATGAAGAAAGGGAATAATGAAGTTGGATGTTAGTATTTAGTAGAGTGTTCACCAAAGGATCTAGAGGTAAGGCCGAATATCATTATAGGTAAAATCTTTATTACATATTCTATAGTTATAAAATTATTTTATATTGGTTCAAATGATTCCATTATGTCATCCCAGATTATTTATGTGTTTTTATTTCATTCAGAGATTTTTCATATCTTGATAAATTCTTCCATGCTTTTCTAAAAGAAGTTAGAGTCATATTTTAGATGTCCTAGGTGTCAGGTGATAATTTATAAACATGAAACCAAATGGGGTATTTTTTTCTTGATATTGAAATATTTGATCTCAACATTGGCATGTATTGGATTATTATATATACAACCCATATCGATTTCTATCATTGGTGGGAATGGTTTCCTTCCTTTGATAAAGTTAATAATGTATTTCAGGGTGACTGATATCCTAGATTTGGGAGAGAAGGGATTATTGTCCCAAGTTATTATATGATCTCATGCTAATTTTCTGATATATTTTTTAATACTATTGATCAACATATTTGTGTCCCTCTTCCTACAACACTGAATGATTATCCAAAAGTTATTTCAAATGATTTATCTAGGTTGTCACCTCAGAGGTATGTTGAGTTTACTATATACTTTCTTCTCAATATGAGGCCCATTTACTTACCTTCATACCATACAGGACACACTAAATTAAAGTAATTAAAGGTTAATCTTGAGTATTTTGAGGATAATGTATTTATTCCACCTAGTTTTTCACATTAGTAATCACTAGCGTTGTTTAAAAATAAGAAATATGTGAGTATTTTTTATTTATTTTATTACTAAAACCTCAACTAGGTGATATTTAACAATAAATATCCCTTTATTAGGATTAATAACTTTCTCAATTAGCTTAAGATAACTTAGTGGTTTTAAAATATCTATCAGAGATCAAGCTATCATTAGATAAGGGTAAAAAAGAATGATATTCCTAAGTTTACATTTAAGAGTATGTATGGGAATTATGAGAATCTGTTCATACATTTAGGACATAATAATTATCCTAAAATATTTATGGATATGATTAATCCAATATTTTATCAGTTTTTGAATTATTTCATGGCTTTTTCTCTGGATGATATAATTTTTTATTGAATATAGTAGAAGGATAATGTTGATCATATGAATATCATCCTTGGAATATTGAAAGAGAACCATATATATGAGAATATATGAAAATGTTATTTTTTGATCCAAGAAGTGAAATTTATGGGATATTTGATTTATGATAAGGGTCTCTCAGTGGATTCTAAGAATATTCAGACAATTATGTATTTAGAGTAGCCCCGAAATGTATTTTATATTTTGAGTTTCTTGGGATTATATGGTTATTAAATGATCTTTTTGGGAATTATCCATGATTTTATATCCTATGAAATATTTAACCCATAAGGGTTTGAATTTTGTTTGATTGATCAATGCTAGATATCTTTTGAGGAGTTGAAAGTGAGATTGACTCCATCTCCATCCTTGTTCCTTCCTGAGCTAGGTTTGGGATATGATTTCTACTATGATTCCTCATATATGTTTTTTGGTTGTGTTTTTATGTAGGTATGATAGTTTATATCTTTTAGTTCTCATAAATAAAATCTTCATGAAAAGAACTACAAAATTCATGATCTTGAGTTAGTGGAAGTGATGCATTCTCTTAAGACCTGGAATCACTACCCCTTCAGGGGCAGTTTATAGTATACTAAGACTGTAATAGTCTAAAGTACACATTCACCTAGAGGTACATGATCTTGAGATAGAGAAACTAGATGGAGTACCTCTAAACCTTTGATTTTGTTATTCCATCCACCCCCAAAAAAGGAAACTTGGTCACATATGCACTGAGAAAAAAATTACAGAATCAGGTAGTGAAGGAATATCTGAAAAAATAGTGCTTTATGGGACTGTTTACAGAAAGATGTTTAGATGAAGGGAATGTTGATGAAAAAGTATTCATATCATATTATCATGTTCAATTATCAATGGATGATCATTTTCAACTTGGAATGGGAAAGGGTATGATGTGTCAGTGCTTTAATAGGAATTTTTATATCGGGGAGACCTTGGGTGAGTGGTCTCAGTCTTTTGATAGAATATTGTTCTTAAAAGGAAGGTTGGTTATTTTTATGAATCTGAGATAAGAATTGATGGATAATGGAAACCTATCTAATTGGTTCATGCACCCTGGAGATACCAAAGTTTATTATAACATGATAAATCATTACTCATGGTTGGGAATGTGGTGATCAATTTCTAATTTTGTATGTCAGTGGCATACATATCGGAGAATTAAGGAATAAAATCATAAGACTAATAGTTTTCTACAACCTTACCCACTATTGTATGGAAATGGGATGAGATATCCATGGAAATAATTTTTTTACTACCTCAAACTCCTAGTAGTGAGGATGATATATGGATGATCATTGACCAACTCTTGAAATTATCACACATTCTACCCATTAATGCTTCAAGGAAGGTAGAGGATCTTGGGATCTTATATGTGTATTATATTGTTAGAATTCATGGAATGAAATTATATATCATTTATGATAGTGACCATCACCTCACATCATAATTATTTAGTGAATTTTATGTAGTGATTTGTCTTGGGTTGAAGTTAAGCATGAAATATCATCCCTAGACGGATGGCTAGTTTGTGTGAGACATCCAAATTCTTAAAGACATGTTTCAATAATGTGTTATTGAATTAAATGGATCTTAGAAAAAGTATATTTCCTTATTATAGTATTCATATAACATTTTTTATTAGGATTCGATTAGGATAGAACCATTTGAGGCATTTTATGTGAGGCCTTATAGATTGCCTCTTTGTTTAGAAGAGACAACAAAATCATTCTTGGGTGGAAGAAGTATCATCTAAGAAATAATGGATATCATGAAATTGATCAAGATAATTTTAGGGGTATTTTAGAGAATTCATAAGTCTTATGTTGATCAATGTATTTATATTTTAGAATTTTTGGTATGTGGTCAGGTTTTTCTTAGAGTTTCACCTCATTTGGGACATAAATATTTTAAGAGGTATGGTATGTCATCACCTAGATATGTAATCCTATTTAATATTGTCAAGAAGCACCATAAGGTGTCCTATAGATTAGAACTACATACTCATTTGACTTCTATACATGATGTGTTTCATGTTTCCCAATTAAATAAGTATTATACCAAACCATCCAACATGAGTGAGTGATAGGATGTTGATATTTAACTTGACACATCCACAATTGAAATCTCCATTCTGATATTGAACCAATAGGTTAAGGTGTTATTTGGTAGGATGATCCCATTGGATTGAGAGATATGGAATTGGGATACGGAAATCCACGAGACATGGAATAATGAGTCCTTGATAATATAGTAATGTACTCTCTATTTTCGAGTTCATGATCCTGAGCCTTTCTGGGGACATAAAAATTTTCTAAGGGAGATAATTATCACACCCTCTTATATAGAATCAATTATGAAGCATCTTTTTCCATTTTATTTTTATTTTTATAAGTTTTAGAGGTCTATAATGGCATAAAAATGGGTTTTTGGTACTTTAGTTCAAAATGGGTAGAACTACAGCAGTGGTGGAGGTAATGGTGTACCTATGGGTCTCCTATGTAAAATGGCCAAAACCAAAATTCCCAGCATCTAAGAATGACCTCAGGTGGAACACACTGGGATTCATCTTGTCGACCATGACCAAAGGGTGATCACCATACCATGATGGAGTTCATTGTAAGCCCAAAATATATTAAGATTTTGTGATAGACCATGATCGATGACATATATTCTAGGTGAAGCCACCACACTATGGTAGATGCCAACTAGTTGTGGTAGCAGCTATTTTAGATTTTTAAAATGATCAAACAATCGTTTTATTATTCATGAGAGGTTACTCCATCCATTTCCAATTTTAATGGGTGAATTTAATGCATATATTTACTCATTTTATCTATATTAAACAAATAATTATCCTTATTTTGGATTGATTTTTATATTTACTATATTCTAAGATGGGTGCTTAAGGAATTTATCCTTCAGTAAGAAACAATTAAGAGTATATCCTTGGAATTTCACTTTGTATATTTAGGATCATGAGGACCAAATCTATTTGTTTCCCATCATCTAACTTAGTGGTAATGATGTTTTATTTATTATCGAGGAGGGTGAATTTATCTTATGTTATATCCCTTGGAATTCATTTTTTCCTTATAATGATACTTTGGTTTTGAAAAATGAAATTGATGCTTTTAGATTCACGAGAGGTGATATAATATTTGATGGCTATGAACTTATTTTCAAAATATAATTAATTTGAAAATATATTTCTAATGTTTAAATTAGATTTAATTTAATTACTCAAAGAATAATTTGATTTTAAAAGGGGTTTTCATACTGATAAATGGAATGGATTTTCCTCAGAGAATGTTTTATGAAATATGGGCTTGGTTTTCTTGAAAAACATAATGATGATTTGTAGATCCTTGGGATAGCTTGGGGCATGGAGAAAAAACAATACATAAATAAACCTTAGTGGAGTAAGATGTCACTAAGGTAGGTTCTCATAATTCTATGAATCTATTTGGTAGCCTTTACCGAGGAACCATGGTTCATATCATTATAATTCACTAATGTTGGATAGTGTTTCTTGATGTGTCTTAGTGGTGTACACCCTCATATCATGGATTTACCTTTTATGAATTGTGGATAAAATGCATTCACATTTATTTGAAGTGATTATTCACCCACTTCATGTGGATATTGATTCATGAAACCTAGTTTATTCATCTACTTATGTCTCATGGAAATATATTATTCCATGTTTCTTTTATTATTAGATTATGGATTGTTTTTTAAAATAAAACCAAATGATAATTTTTTATAGAGAATTTTTTATTTTAAAATGATTTCAAAATTTTTTTTATAAAAGAACTAATGGATTCATGTGGATATAAAGTTTAAAGACTATTTATTGGTTTCATACTGAGATTTATTTCTCACACCCTACCTTTTACTTCATGTTTTTTGAGTCTTGGTTTTATAGGATATAGGTAAAAGGGAAGAGGGTTATATGGAGGATAACTCTCTTGGACCATGATTCCCTCCGATGGGTTGGGATGGTGATGATATATGGTCACATGGATATGGACCCATGTATTGATTGTGGAACTATATTTATTGTATTTATGTTATTCTTACGGACCTTTTTATCTAGTTGTTTGATGTTATCTTTATGGTTTGGTTGTTTTGATATGTGATATGATCTGGATATCTTCTATGATACTCGGATTGTTTCTATCTTATAATGCGTCTATTGAGGATTAATCATTCCTATGTTTCTTTGTATGGTACCTTTGTTCTTTTATCAATCCCATGGGGATCAGTAATGTGTTTCAGGCCTTGTGGTGGGCCAAGTCAAGTGACATTATGGGTTAACCCAGAGTGGTCTCTTAAAATTCAAATCACAAACATATAATAAATCTTTAAAAAAAAAGATAAATAAGCAAATCATTAAAAGTATAGATTTAGAGAGTATATCAGTGATTAACAAATATAAAATATTAGTAAACGAATGTTATATGGAACATTATTAAGTGGGATCATGGTTGAAAAAAATCATCAAAAAAGAATGTAGAACTATAAGTAAAGATTTAAAAAACATTGATATCTAAAACTATGACAAAGGACACTGAAAATAGAATGATATAAGTGAAAATTAATGAAATAAATAGATAAAAAAAGAAAAATGTGGAATACTAATTAATTAAGTGGAGAGAGGGCATTTATGAGTCATGTATCTTAGGGTTTCAGAGTTTTTGATTTGATGTAATGACTTTTGGGATTCCGAAGGTGCATGTATTTTATTTTTTAATTTTTTTAATATTATTTTTTATAATAATTGACATTAAAACATATTTTTTTACATTGATAATTGTAAAAACCAACCTTAACAACCATGTTGATTAATTTTTAACATCATTTATTATAATTAATAACTTGAAAACCCCTATAACTAAGGTTTTAACGTTGGTTATTATAATAACCACTATGAAAAATCCTATTAACAAGGTTTTCTTGCTGGTTATCATAACAAACGTCTTGAAAAAAATTGACTATCAAGGTTTCCATGTCAGTTACTATTAACAGTCATGAAAACCCTAATATGAAATATAATTTTTATACTATTTTGTGAGCTCAGAGCATCATTTATTCTTTATAATATAGGTGATATCATAAGGTTTCTAAGGTTTAATGTTATGTAGGTCACTGTGTGATAGATATATCTTACATGAGTTAATAGTGCATAGACCCAAACTATGAATGATTAATTGTATATAATATCACATATTTAACCTCACATAGACATTGTGACAAAAAATTAATCCGACTAGAGTTTTGTTGTATCACATTTAATCTGACATGGACCTACATAATGTTAATCCTATGTAAGTTATGTGTTATTATTCACCTTATGTAGGTCATCACTACATTTAGTATTTAATACATGTGATAGTCGAATGATGCTAGATTATTTCTACATAATGTTGTTTTAATCCTATACAGGCTATGACACAGAGAGTTAATCTCAAATGAGGCTTCCCAGTATCAGTTTAATCTTAAGTGATCATCGAGTTTAATATTATGTGGGTGATAGGTTATTTCTATATAGGTCACTATGCAGATAGGTTAATGTTTCATAGGTCCTATCATAAACTACTTTGTGGGTTAATCTCATGAAAGGTCTTTGTGAAATTAGCTAATGTTATATAGGCCAATAATAACACATGTTGATATTTTAAACATACATAGTATTCCAAACATTTTTTTTTATTTTTAAATGTTCTAAATAAATTTTTTCTTTTCTAAAAAGTTGATGTATAATTGAATTGTATAATTAATAATTTTTTTATAAATTAATGGAAAAAATATAATGAGATATTTATTAATTTATAAAGGCATTAATTAATTAATTAATTATAGTTTATAATTAATTGATTATGAAACATTTGTTATATAAATATTCTATAAGTATTATATTTTGAATTGAAATAAGATTTTCCCAAATATATGTTACGACTTATAATTTAGATATAAATGGTTTATATAGAAATTATATGTGTAATTTATAAAATGTTTAGAAATTACATAATAAATCAAAAATATAAGTGTTTATAACTATAATATGAATAGTTCATAATAATTTTTTAAATTATTCAAATTAAGGATTTATTTGAGAAATTATTCAAACCATGTAGAAAGAGTTTTGATAATTGATTTTTTCAATGTTTAAATATTGGTAAATATGAGATATTTGGGTTATGAAAATTAGTAAATAAAATAATTAAAATATAAAATGTTTATATTTAATGTAATTCCATATATTTAATGTAAACAGAATATAATGTATAATATAAAGAAATTCATATCATATATAAATATAAAGTGTCTATATTTATTAAATTATGGATTTTTAATAATAAATATCTAAATTATAAAGTGTTCATTTTCATTTTTATTTATGAATAGTTCTTTGGGAGAATGAGTGTTGAAGCGGTACCACTATTGATTGATCGAAGAGTTAATTATAATTTTAATTCCAATCAAATCATCATTGATGTGGTTTTTAGTATATCTTCCATGCATGATGAGAATGGTGTATCTTCTCAAATTTCCCCTTCTTTGTTTCATTATAATGGGTTCCTTATAGTTTCTTTTTCAACTAAATACATTGAATCACTGGATTCAGATATTTGTCACTCACTTGTTGGTAAGTTTTCAAATCATCATCCTTCAATAAAATTCATTAGGAGGTATCTTTAATCTATCAACTTTTTCTCTTTCTATTTGGAGATCCTTGACTCTCAACATGTTCTAATTCATTTCACCTTGAAGGGAGACTTATATAGATGTGGGTCCTATGTAAAGTCGTTATTTGTTGGAAAATGGTTGAATATGGTGAAATTGTATCCATATTTTTAAATAGATGTTGAACCACTATTGTTCCCATATGTCTTGGTTTCCAATATCTCCCAGTTCATATCTTCAAAATATATTATCTTTTTTATTAAGAATCTTATTAGTACCACTATTAATCAAGATTCAGCCACCTCCAAGATTTTATGGCCCTCTATCATGAGGATCTACACTGAGGTGGATATAAATGGGGCTTTTCATGGGTTATTTGGATCTATAATGGTAACTTGAGATTCTAGAAAAAGTTCAATTATGAAAATATTCTGGAGTATTGTCTCTCTTATCTTAATTTTTGTCACACAATTGGTTATTATAGAAAGGATCCAACTACAATACCCCTAGTTAGGCACAAGGCAATTTGGATTCAAAAATAAAAGACCATGGTACTTATTTTAGGGAAGGATCATGTTATGATAAAGGATTCTCTTAGGATCTCCCTTATGTAGATTGTGGTTAAAGACCCACCTTGTCCTCCATGACGAAGGTCAATAGAGTTTTGGGACCTATCTATCATTTAGAATGTTATCTGTGATTCTCAACCCACTCCTTAAGAGTTGGTAAAACTAGTTAATCGGATTCCATAGGAGCTAACATCTCCACTCTGGAGGAGGTACCATAGGTTCGTAGTGATTACAGTCTGATGATGAACTGGTTGAACATCTATATCAAATTGAGGAATATTTTTTTACACCTGAGTGCTAAAAAAATAATTAATATGATGATGTCATCTGATGTTTTTATTACGCCACTACCTAGGAAGACCCATAAGCATAAGGATTACTCTAAATTTTAGTGAAAATTCATCACTAGATCTTCTAGGATTTGTATAAAAGATATTCCTCCCCAACTGGTTGTTTAGATTACCTCTTCAACCCCTAATTATGGGAGCTCTTGTATATCCTTTGATTAATAACTTATAGAAGATGTCATTAAGCATAGTAGAGACACAATTATCCTTAAAAAGGGTCTAAAATTTTAAATATATTCTTATTTTGATTAATTTAATTTTCTATACTTTACAAGATATAAGAAAGGGAGATATTTTTGTGGATGATTTTTTAGATCTTTGGGTGTGTGTGTTTACTAAAATTGAATTTGAATTTTATATGATCCCAAATTTTGAGTTTTGAAAACTTCTCTTGGAGTACGGTGATATTTCAACTCATTTATGATATTTTTCACCTAAATTTATCTTTTTTTTTCTCATTACCTGATGTTAAATCTACATTCACCAATGATGTTAAGGATTATAACCTATGAATTGGGTGATGGTTAATGGTTTCTTAGTATTTGATGCTTTTTTCAAATTATGGATAGAGGATTCCAACATTAGTAGTAATTGAGGGATTATTTTATTAAATGTTGTGTTGAATAATGAGCCACATTATGGTCGTATATGTGTCCAATATAAAGGATAATAATTTTATGCACATGATGTTTTCTTTTCCTTCTTTTATGTTTTGTGATGGAATTGTTTGGAAGTAAGTTTTGTGGTGATAACTCATATAGTGAATATAGTCAATTCTAGTGCCATTGAATATAGCACACCTATAATAGCTTTTTGTGTTAAGGAATTTGGATTTTAGCCGACAAAATTGATTGAAAGGAGATAAGCTGGAGAATTGGATGGATAGATCATGAACCTAATAGCAAAGATAAATAAGTGGATGTTTCTCATCATATGGATAGAATTTTCATTCTGTAAGAACCCGAATATTCTTTTTCAGGTATGTTTTCCTTTTCTGGTCGTTTTTGGGAAAAAGAAGAATTTCTGGAAATTTTTGAAGTACACGCCATGCACTTTCTATATACACGTCGTGTACTCAGTTATCGCAGGTAACCGTGTGCTGGTCGTGTAGCGGCCATGCACACAGCCATGTGGGGGTGACCTAGAGGCCACCTAAAGCAGATTACGGAAAAGGTGAGTACACACCATGTACTTAAAAATTACATGCCGTGTATTTTGTTTTTTTTTCATTAAATTCACCGGGGTCGTGTCTAATTGACAGAACACCCCCTTCTTCTTTCATCTCGTCCATGAGGGTCGTACGACCATGGATCTTTGATGAACCCCCAAGAGAGCATCCATCCTCCAAATTAAACATCGTCAGTTGTGTTGGAATCACATCGGTGAGTTATCTCTTCTCCAAGAGCACCATCTTCTGATTTCTCCTCTCTCGTGAGATATCGTGGGTTGAGAGTTTTAGACATTTTTGTAGATCTACTGCGTTTTTTTGTAGATCCACTGCGTTCTAGGTTGATCCAAGGGTTGACGTCGGAGTTTATCGATCTCCCAACGTCGAGGTAGGTGGTTTGTGCCTTTCCGTTGAAAGACTTTGAGTATTATGTGCAATTTTTCCCAATACCCTTGAATGGGGTATTGTGCCTTTACTATTTTACCCTTGTTAATTTCCTGTCATGCTTGTATGCTTGAGTAGAGGATATTTGGATATAAATAGGGTTGTTTTCCATGCTTTGGATGTGGTTTCCCATGAATGTTCTCTTTACGACCGTTTGGTCCTACTTAGCCTTTTTGGCAGTCTTGCCGGTTTTCCCATGCCTAGTGTAGTAGGGTGGTGTGTTGTTTTCTGACATGCTTGATATGTTGTAGAATGATTAGCCAAGTAGTTCTTGAGTTTTAATTTGTCTGTATTGAATTTTTATACTCATTGACTTACATAGGTCAGTGAGAACCTGGTGTAGGAGACTATAAGGGGAATTGACTGAGTGAGCTTCCTCAGAGAGTCTTTGAGCACTTTAGGCTATAAGGGGAATTGACCGAATGATCTTCTTCAGAGATCCTTTGAAATATTTTAGAATATAAGGGGAATTGACTGAATGAGATTTCTCAGAGAGTCTTTGAACTATTTTAGACTATAAGGGGAATTGACCGAGTGAGCTTCCTTAGAGAGTCTTTGAACTATTTTAGACTATAAGGGGAATTGACCATGTGAGTTTCCTCAAAGAGTCTTTGAATACCTTAGACTATAAGGGGAATTGATGTGTGAGCTTCCTCAGAGAGTCTTTGACCACTTGGGGCTATAAGAGGAATTGATCATGTGAGATTCCTCAGAGAGTCCTTGACTACATAAGTCTATAAGGGGAATTGACCGTGTGAGATTCCTTAGAGATTCTTTTTAATACTTGAGACAATAAGGGGAATTGACTGAGAGAGATTCCTCAGAGAGTATTTGTAGTATCCTTGTTTGATTGAACCAGAGGGGTTAGGTTGATAGAACTACCCAAAGGGTTACCTGCTTGTTTTACTATTGTTGATATATGGAACTGATTACATTGAAACTGTAAGACTGGTTACTGTTGAGTATTTCCTTGTTTACTGCTTTCATTTGTTTATTACCTGCCATATATTCCCTGACTGTTAGGCACAGATCTTGTGGTGATTTCCTACTAGGATTTAGTCTCACACCCTATTTGGGCTATGCATTTGGGCCAAAACAGATTATATTGTTGTAGGTATAGATAAGGGAAAGCACCCTTCTACTTCAGGTACTTGATATTTTGTGGAGATGGAGAGCATGAAACCAACCCGATGCTTGCGATGCTGAGAAGCTATTTAACTATTTTATTTTGTACTTTGGCTTAGTACTATTCTATATTCCAACATTATGATGTGTTTCGATGTTTTACTAGACATATGTACCATGCATCATTTTTATATATGTATACTCCAGCTATTTATTTCTTCAGACTTCTTTTTTACCTTCGAATGGATTATTACTACTTTCGCTATTGTTATCTGTTATTTTATCTTCCATTATGTTACTCTACCAATGTGGGCATAGTATCCCCACTATCACACCCAAGTCCCTCACTTCTAGTTGGTAGCCTCTGGTGTTAGGGGAAATGCGCTTGAGTCCTTGTGACCAACTGGGTATGGGGCACCTCTGGGTGGCTTCCGAAACTGGGACGTTACAAAGTGATATCAGAGGGATTATTTTCTTTCTTTGACTTACAGTTTGGAGCCTATAGCCAGGGATAGGACAAAATTTTTACTTGGTAATAAGATGTGACTTGGAGTAGATATCCCATATATAGGGAAAAGTCACTCTACCTCGTGTCGCAATTTTTCTGGTTTTGCAATTATTACAGTTGATTTGATTTCACCTTGAGTGATTCACATGATTTGTGCTATTATTTATGATGTTATTAAGGTTCTATTTCTATTGCAACCCAATGAGATGAGGGTATTCCATCTCATGCATCATATAGGGACTTTCTAAAAATCACATGTCATGCATACTTTCCATGCCATATAGGGTGCATTAGCGATTTAATGTTGTTATGATAGGTGTTGTGCAAGATATGCATGATGTTGTGATAGTTTCTATGATAAAAATAACTTCTGTTTGATAGAGTATTATTTGTGTGAGGTTTTGTTTGAATAAACACCAAACTTTAGTTCTGGAGGTGTTATGGGCCCTCATGGACCAGAATTTGGTGTATCATTGCCTTTGTTTCCTTATTATAACTTGTATAAGATGCCAAAATTTGATTCGCGGGGAGTATGGGCCCTCGCAAATCAGAATTTGGAACTTTGGTGTTCATTTCAGTGTTTTTCTAGGCTTCAGAGTAGTTTTTGATGCATACTGTTTGGAAAAACCTGGAATACATGCCATGTAGTTTTGACTACACGCCATGTGTTCTTCTGTTCAGGAAGAAACTATTTTTCTTAAGTACATGCTATGTACTGTATTTACATTTCATGTAGTCTCTAACTATGTCATAGGCCATGTGGGAAAAGACATACGATATGGAAGTTCTTGTAGGAACACACCGTGTACCGGTTGTACACGTCGTGTCGTCGTGACCTTGTGTCCGCCCGTGTGACCAACAACACAGATGATGAAATACTATCTTATACACGCCGTGTTAGTTCTAAACACACAGTGTAGTGTAATTTTGGAATCCGTACATGTAACTAACAACATGGGTTGGTGTTACATTTTCTTATACACTCCATGTCCGTGTGGTACACACTGTGTAGTGTAAGACGAGTATTTTATTGTGTCACAAACAACACGGGTCAGTGAATCTCATCTAGTAAACGTCATGTCTGGAAAAAACATACTGTGTAACCTTGTTCTAAGGGGAGTCGTGTGGCTTAGCTGTGTAGAAGGACTCGGGTAGAGGAATAAAATTCAAGTACATGCTATGTGTAAGGACAACATGCCATGTGTTTGGGGTGTTACACGACCAATTCTGGTAGAAGTACACACCCATGTGAAAGGCTTAAGGGAACACGCCGTGTAGTTATTATAAATGTTGTTTAGTATTGTTTTGTAAAACTTGAATGTTTTTTTCTCCTCTTCCCTTATTACACTTTCAGTTTTTAGTCCTTGATGATCTTAATATAATATGCGCGCTTGACCTTGCATATTCATGCCACTGAGACGTCATCTAGTTGTATGCTAGTTGCAAGGAAATGACCAGACACCAAATATGGCTGATTAGGGACTGTCGGAAGATCCTCCAGTTGTGCCAGTCTTGGAACAAATAGTTATACCTGACACATGAGCCAATGCACAGTTTAGGGAAGGCTTTATGAGGATGATTCAGACCTTCCAAGGAGCGCCGCCTCCTGCCCTGTGAATGGATGAATTGAAACGGGTCTTTCAGCAGCAGCATCATCCCACCTTTTCAGGGGATGGAGGACCCCAGGCTGTAGAGTCATGGCTGGAATTATTGCGGACTATCTTCGATCATCTATAGATATGTCCATATAAGAGGGTGAAGCTTGATACCTACATGCTTTGAGACTTTTCCAAGAGGTGGTGGGATGTGATCTCACATGTGGGACACCAGAAAAATATGACTTGGGATGAGTTTCAGTGCATCATCTACGATTAATTCTATCTGGAGACATTAAGGGATGATCAAGCCCAAGAGTTCATGAGTCTAGAGTTGGGTACTCTCTCTATTATGGAGTATTCCTCGTGCTTCATATAGCTACAAAGTTTCATGTCTATTACGAGAGGTGATGAGTTGTTCCTTGTAATGAAGTTTGAGGAAGGTCTCAAACACGACATCCAATCATAGGTGAATATCTTCAGGGTGACTTTTATATCATATATAGTCAACCAAGCGCTGACCACTGAGTGCAATCTAAGGGATTTTGGAGCTGTGAGCCAGGGCAGTTTGACATCCAGAGTTAGTGATTTTGCCAGTTGATAGCAGGAATCTCCGTAGGGAGATTGTGTGAGGAGATCCGAGAAGGTAGGATGCATCTTCTGGTAGTTAGGTGGTATAATACTAGTGTGGGAGGAGTGGGAATATGAGGCCACATTTCTCGAGGGACCTAGTGGAGTGCCGATCTTACTGCAAGATGGGTCATCTTCAGCGTTTTTGTCAGTTCTTTTCACCAACAGCTGGTGACAGGGGTTCTTCTATGACTCCCTATTCAGGAGAAGAACCAATAGTTTCTCACCAGTCTAGGAACTGGAGATCTTTCAGCCATTCAGGCTGAGGTGGAGGTTGTTTTCGTGGTATCCAGTCCCCCGGTTTTCAGCAACATCAGGGCGGATCAGCTTAGAGTAGTCAGGAAGGGTCACAGGGCTGTGGTATAGGCCAGACTTTTGCAGTGGAGCAGAACTAGTAGGAGCAGGATCCAAGACCTTCTACAGTTCGAGGTATGATATTAGTTTCCTCAATTTTAGCTTCTTCTCTTTTTGATACAGGGGCTTCCCATAGCATTATATCTATTGTGGTTGTGGAGAGCCTTGGACTCTGCATCTTTTCTTTCAATGATATCTTGAGACTCGACACTCTGTTGGGGACTAGAATGGTGAGAGTACGTCAATGTAAGTAGTTCCCTCTAGAGGTTGGTGGGTGTCACTTTTTATGGGACCTCTATGTCCTAGAGATTATAGGCTATGATGTCATTCTCGGAATGGACTGGCTAGTCCCCTTCCAGGTAGTCGTCGATTTCTATCACCGTAGGGTGTGTTTCACATCACCAGAGGGTAGATCTTTTCTTCATAAGGGTGAGTGGGATGTGAAGGCGATCAGAGTGGGACCAGAGTATCATGAGTTGGGAGGAGTTACAACCCAGATTTCTAGTCTATATCTGGATGACCAGGGGACTTCATAGTTAGACTTTCCTCAAGTGGTGGATCGTTTCAGAGATGTCTTTCCAGAAGAATTTTCAGGTTTTCCTCTGGAGCGTGAGGTAGAATTTTCTATTGATCTCATTCCAAGAGTGGCACCAGTGTCCATTCCTCCTTATAGGTTGGAAACACCAGAGTTACAGAAGCTCAAGAAGTAGTTAGAGGAGTTGAAGGCAAAGAGTTTCATCCAACCCAATACTTCTCCTTGGGGTTCGCCTGTCCTGTTTGCAAAGAAGGCAGATTGTACCCTCAAGATTTTTGTGGATTATCAGAAGCTAAACTAGTTACCGGTCAAGAACCGACATCCCTTGCTGAGGATTGATGATCTCTTTGATCAGCTTCATGGAGCCCAGGTGTTCTCGAATATTGACTTGAGATTCGGTTATCATCAGTTGTGAGTTAGACCATATGATATACCTCTTACATCCTTCCAGAGTAGGTATGGTATATACGAGAATGTGGTTATGCCATTTGGTCTCACGAACATGATAAAAGTTTTCATGGCACTGATGAACTGAGTGTTCCATCCATACTTGGATTCTTTCATGGTGGTCTTTGTGGATGATGTCTTGGTGTACTCTCAAACTTGACATGACCATGCCACCCATCTTGAGATCATTGTGAGTACACTGAGAGAGCATCAGTTATATGATATGATATCAAAATTCCACTTTTGGATGGACCAAATTAACCTCTTGGGTCATGTTATCTCAGAGACAGGAGTATCAGTAGATCTAGAGAAAGTGAGAGCAGTAGTTTTATGGGAGCAACCGAAGAACGTCTTTGAGGTATGAAGTTTTCTAGGGCTGGATGGAAAATACAGATGTTTTATACGGGACTTTTACTCGTAGATGATCCACTAAAAGGCCTAACTAAGAAGGGTATGATGTTCTTATGGTTATATTCTTGTGATTCAGCCTTTCAAAAGCTGAA
Source organism: Viscum album (assembly GCA_963277665.1). Lineage (NCBI taxonomy): Eukaryota > Viridiplantae > Streptophyta > Magnoliopsida > Santalales > Viscaceae > Viscum > Viscum album. The sequence continues at coordinate 1,778,131,147 of OY728131.1, read as the reverse complement.
AGGGAGGTTGACTTCATCACCCATACTAGTCTTTCCAGATCTAGGAAAGATCTATACTTTTTACTGTGATGCTTTAGGTATTGGGCTGGGATATGTGCTTATGTAGGGAGAAGGAGTCATTGCATACGAGTCTCGGCAGTTGAGGCCACATGAGAGGAATTAACTAGTGAACGATCTCGAGTTGGTTGCAGTTGTTCATGCCTTGCAGTATTGGAGACATTGCCTTCTAGGAGAGTATTTTGTGGTTTTCACCGACCAAAAGAGTCTCAAGTACATCTTCACTCAGCGTGATCTGAATTTGATACAGCGAAGGTGGGTTGAGTACCTTAAGTCCTTTGACTTTGTCCTTTTCTATACGCCTGGGAAAGGCAACACAGTGGCTGATATATTGAGCAGTAGGACTCAGATACAGGCAGTTCAGGAGGCCAGCAGTGAGTGGCAACTTATGGATTTGTTCTCTGAGATGCATTTGGAGGTTCATGACAGACATGGGCAAACGTTTATTTCTTCTATAGCTTTTACCTCTACTCTTCTTGATCGAGTGTGAATGGGGAAGCTATCAGATTCTAAAGGCCCTGTCCTATGGAAAAGCGTGTCAAGAGAAGACCCTATTTCTGGATGGAACATAGGCAAGCATGAGATCTTGCATTTTTAGGGGCACGTATGGGTGCCAGTAGACATACGTGAGGAGCTGATTCAAGAATTTCATTCCTCAGTTTGGGAAGTTCATCCTGGTGTCACCAAGATGTATCGTGATCTACATCGTCAGTATTAGTGGCCAGGTATGAAGAGAGATGTTTCTAGTTTCTTCATGAGGTGTTCCACCTGTTAGTAGGTGAAGGTGGAGGATCAGCTACCAGTAGGGCCTTTATAGTAGTTTCCGACTCTCGAGTTTAATTGGAATGATGTCATGATGGATTTTGTGATAGGTTTACCGAGGCCTCCTTGAGGGAATGATGTTGTTTGGGTTGTCATTACCAGACTCACAAAGGTTTCTCACTTCTTTTCGATGAAGGAGACCTTCAGTGTTGATGATCTGGGACGGTTGTATATCCATGATATTGTGAACTTACATGGAGTTTCACACTCCATTGTTTCATACAGAGATGCACATTTTACATATCAGTTCTATAAGGGGATTTAGAACGATTTGGGTACAAAGGTACTTTTGAGTACAACTTACCACCCCCAGACAGATGTCCAGTCCGAACAAATGATTTAGGTTATTGAGGACATTCTTCGTGCATGCATCCTAGATTTTGGAGGTTCATGGGAGAAGAATATACCTCTTCTGGAGTTTTCCTACACTAATAGTTTTCAAGAAACTATTCAAATGTCACCTTATGAGGCTTTGTACGGTAGGCCATGCCGATCACCTTTATATTGGTTGGAGGCAGGAGAGGCAGCTATGTTGGGACCTTGTCTTGTTCAGGAGACCATAGAGCAAATAGAGTTGATTCGGAAGAGGATGGATAATATACTGTCTCGACAGAAGTCTTATGCTGACCAGGGGAGATGACCTCTGGAGTTCGAGGCCAGAGATCAGGTTTTCCTGCATGTTAAACCAAGGTTGGGGCATAGGAGGATTAGGAGATAGGGTAAGTTTTCTCTAAGGTATGTCATACCATTTGAGGTGTTGGAGAGAGTTGGGCCATTTTCCTATTGGTTTCAGTTGCCTCAGAGGTACCGGGATATGCACGACATCTTCCACGTTTATCATATTTGACGTTACTTCTCAGACCCATCTCATGTCTTTCAACCCGAGGAGGTTGAGTTGGAAGTGGATGAATCTTTTGAGAAGCATCCTATCCGGATCATTGATCAAAGTATGAAGGTTCTCTATGGCAGGTATGTTCCTCTGGTATGAGTGCTATAGTAGCACGAGCGAGTACAAGATGAGACTTGGGAGAGGGAGGCCGATGTACAAGCACAGTGGCCGGAGCTTTTCAGGGTTTCTTCTTCTATGTTGCCTTTCTAGGGAAATTTGGGGATGAATTTATTTAAGGGGGAAGTTTGTAAGAACCCTAATCTTCTTTTTTATGTATGTTTTCCTTTTCTAGTCATTTTTTAGAAAAAGATAAATTTCTAGAAATTTTCAATGTACACGCCGTGGATAGGGTTACCACAGGTAACAGTGTGTTGGCCATGTAGCGGCCACACACACAAACATGTGGGGGTGACCTGGAGGCCGCCTAAAGTGGAGTACAGAAAAGGCGAGTACACGATGTGTACTTAAGAAGTACATGCAGTGTATTTTGTTTTTTTCATTAAACACACTGGGGTTGCATCTAATCGACAGAACACCCCCTTCTTCGTTCGTCTTGTCTAGGAACATCGTACGGTTGTGGATCATTGACAAACCCCCGAGCAAGCATCCGTCCTCCGAATCAAACAACATAGGTTGAATTGGAATCATATCAGTGAGTTATCTCTTCTACTAGAGCACCATCTTCTGATTTCTCCTCTCTCGTGAGATATCACGGGTTAAAGTTTTAGACATTTTTGTAGATCTACCATGTTATAGGTCGATCCAATGGCCGGCGCCAGATTATATCGATCTCGCAACACTGAGGTAGGTGGTTTGTGCCTTTCTATTGAAATTATTTGAGTATTATGTGAAATTTTTCCCAATACCCTTGAATAGGGTATTGTGCATTTACCAGTTTACCCCTATTAATTACCTGCCATGCTTGTATGCTTTAGTATAGGATATTTGGATATGAATAGGGTTGTTTTCTATACTTTGGATGTGGTTTCTCATGAATTTTCTCTTTATGACTGTTTGGTCCTTCTTAGCCTTTTTTCCAGTCTTGTTGGTTTTCCCATGCCTAATGTTTTAGGATGGAGTGTTGTTTTCTGACATGCTTGATATGTTGTAGACTGATTAGCCAAATAGTTCTTGAGGTTTACTCTAGCTGTATTGCATTGTTATACTCTTTGACTTACATAGGGCCGTGAGAACCTGGTGTAGGAGACTATAAGGGGAATTGACCGAGTGATCTTCCTCAATGAGTCTTTGAGCACTTTAGGCTATAAGGGGAATTGACTGAGTGAGATTCCTCAAGGATCCTTTGAACCATTTTAGACTATAAGGGGAATTGACCGAGTGAGCTTCCCCAGAGAGTCGTTGAACTATTTTAGACTATAAGGGGAATTGACTGAGTGAACTTCCTCAGAGAGACTTTGAACTCTTTTAGACTATAAGGGGAATTGGCCGAATGAGCTTCCTTAGAGATTCTTTGACTACCTTATACTTTAAGGGGAATTGATGTGTGAGCTTCCTCAGACAGTCTTTGAATACTTGGGGCTATAAGGGGAATTGACCGTGTGAGCTTCCTCATAGAGTCTTTTTAACTCTTGGGACTATAAGGTGAATTGACTGAGAGAGCTTCCTCAGAGAGTCTTTATAGTATCCTTGTTTGATTGAACCAGAGGGGTTAGGCTAAGAGAACTACCCAGAGGGTTACCTGCTTGTTTTACTGTTATTGATATATTGAACTGATTGCATTGAAACTATAGGAGTGGTTACTACTAAGTACTTCATTGTTTATTGCTTTATTTTTTTATTACTTTCCATATATTCACTGACTATTAGGCATAGATCTTGTGGTGATTGCCTACTTGGATTTAGTCTCACACCCTATTTGGGCTATGCATTTGGGCCCAAACTGATTATATTGATGCAGGTATAGATAATGACAAGAGCCCTTCTACTTCAGGTTCTTGATATGTTATGGAGCTTGAGATCATGGGCCAAGCTGAGTCTTGCGATGCTGAGGAGCTATTTATCTATTTTTTTTGTACTTTGGCTTAGTACTATTCTATATTCCATCATTTTGATGTGTTTGGATGTTTTCCTAGAAATATGTACCATGAATCATTTTTATATATATACACTCCAACTGTGTATTTATTCAGACTTCTGTTGTTTACCTTCGTTGGATTATTACTACTTCCGCTATTGTTATCTGTTTTTTTCTCTTCCGCTATGTTACTATGCCAATGAGGGTATAGTTTCTCCACTATCACACCTGAGGCCGTCACTTCTAGTCGGAAGCCTCTGGTGTTACGAGAAATGTGCTTGAGGCCATGTTACATATCAATATGGTTTAAATGTATTGATTTAGTGGAAGGAATAAGAGTCCACAATATATCTTTAATAGAATTTATACTTCTAAAGTTAATAATTTAAAAAAATATGGTGAGATTAAATATCATTTAATAATACATAGTGTTATATTCCATTTACAGTGGCACTTTTCGAGGCCTTGGACATCCAACCAGGTAGATCATTCTATAGTCTGGTGCCCTTGGATTATCTTATATAAAGAAAGTAATTATTAGGACACCCTAATAAGATAATGATACCTTTATTGGCGTTTTATTTTGAAATAACCTAGAAAGGGGACACTAATAGTATTATGTTACCTTAGGAATTGATATGAGTTTCTCAATATGATGGATCGGGAAAAGAGTTGTCTGTCCAACTATCTGAGATTCATATATGATATTATTGGGATTATTCACTACCTGAATAACTAAGTGATGATAGAAATTCTATATTGGACAGTAAAATATAGATATTGTACCACTAATGTAATTAATGGATATTAAAAGGGTTCATTATTTTAGTGGTATCACATTTAATTAAAGTCATTATAATTTTTTTTAAAGCCTGATACTTATCTAATAAAAGCTTTTCTTTTAGATACATTTCATCATCATTAAAATTAAATTTGAGATCAAAACTTGAAAATGATATATTTAACGAAAGAAACTCCTAAGCCAGGTAACTAAAAAAACTCTTAATAATGAAAACTATATGTGTTAGAATAATCCCTTTTTGGGAAACAAAATTAATACTGAATTGGTTCAATAGGGGGATCAATAGAATCTTAAGATAAGAAAAGAATGATTCACTTAAGGTTTGAAAGTAATTAAATTCAAGATAAAAACAAGATAACATTATTATTAATTCATATACTCAATATGATTGGGTATATTAATGATTTGGTGTGACTATAGGTTTCATAAAAGGATTATTCTAGTAAAGGAATTCAACTTATTGTCATAATTAGAAATATTCCAATAATTTTAATGAATTCAAGAAATTATTACCCCACTTTTCTCAAAGTGTTTAGGAAGGATGAATTATGGAATATGATGCCCATATTCTAGTATTGTATCATTAGTAAAATTGGCTAAAAGTTTAAACTAAGAAGAAAAGTAAGTTAGAGAGTCCAAAAATATTTTTCCAAATTTCTAATTGAGTTCATTGAATCCAAAAAAAGTTTTTATAAAGGAGTTATGATTCTATAATATGGAATTATCAAAGATACCTGAAGGGTTTTGAGAAACTCCCTGGATAGTCAATGTTAGGTATCAGTGATATAGAAATTAATTATTTAGTTTTGAAGGGTATATAATACCAAATGTATACTTAAAAAATTATTTTAAATATATAAAAGTTCAAAATCATGGGAGGAATTGAAAGAGATTTTAGTTTTTTTTTCATGAAATAAAACAAAGATTTTTCACATATGAGATTTGAATGTGCAGTAATGTATCAATATTTGATGTATCTAAATAGATAATGTGTGTTTTTAACTTATTTATCTTATATAATAAGTAATCTTTTTTTAAAAACAATGAGTTTTTATGAATAATATGAGATAATTGATTCCATACACATGGTTTATCATTCATATATATTCTATAACATGTTTTTGAGAATAAGATAAGGATAAAATATTTTTCTAGGATAAATGGATTTCATCTATATGTTTGATAAAATATGAGGGATATGATCCCACAACCCATCAGTTTCATATTTTACTTTTATTTTCAATATACTTCTCTAAAAACATATAATACCATATATGATATGGATGGAATAAATTATTTAATAAATAATTACACTAAAAAAATAAATGTAACTTCTAAAAATTAATAAGTTTATGTATCTTAGAATGATATATTGAATAGAATATATTGTTTAAGATTCTAGTGAGGGTATGTTTGAACTTTTATAATTTTACTATTAACAAATAAAATATTTTTTAGTAAAAATACAAAGTGAATTTTGACTTTATATACTAAATGAGTTTATGATGTGTTGGTAAGGGAATAATGAATATTTTTTCATTATTTATCAAAATATTTCCAAGATTTTTTTGATTAAATTGGCTCTAAAAGATAATAAATATAATTAAATTACAAAGATCTTTGAGTATTCAACAAAAGATATTATCATTAGAATATTTTATTTTGTAGAATTCAGGAGTTTTAATATGCTCAAGGTGGTGTACATTGAGAATATGATTCCTATGTCTCACCATTATTCAAACATGATTTCTTCAAATATATTACTCACTAAAAATTTTAGTGGTTAGGTTTTATCCGATGCTTACATTGATATATGGAAGGAATTACATAGATATGTAAAGAGTTTAATAAAACTATTAAATGTACATCAAACATAAGGTTGATGTGATATTATATTATATATGATATGTTAGATATATTCTTATGTATAGGTTTATTAAGTTTTACTAAAGTAATTTTAGGATAAAAAAGAATTTGTTTATACAAAAAAAAATATCAACTTTATCATTCTTTCACATTGGTTGTGAATATATATATTGATATATGTATTGGGAAGTGAAATTATAATTATAATATAAAATTATGGCATTGAGGTTATCCCTAATTGATGTTTTTTTATGAATTATTATAGTTTATTATGAAATGTTAAGGCTAAAATGAGTATGATTCTTATATTAGGATACCTAATATGTTGATAAGGAGAAAAACAGGTTTTGTGTGTTGGATGACCAACACACCATACCACATGGAGCGTCATACACTATGTCTTTGGTATATTAGAGGTACATGGTTTATATTTGACATACCCAATACCCGAGGCCAGAAAAATACCTAGCATGAGAGCCTTCATACGTTGATACCTTTCTTATATAATCATACATGTTTAGATAACCAAAGGGTGGTTGGGTATGTTACAGATAATGTCATCGGTTGGAGGTTAACAAAGATGGGAATTTCCCTCTTATATTAGGATTATGATATCTGATACCATGATTTACATAGAAAAATAAAGTATATTTCCATATCCATATAGTATATATGATGTAATAATCTATTCAGGTTATGGGAATACAATGTGGTTAGCCACAAAGGTGAATGATGTAACGCCCCAACCCCAATTACCCAGAGTCGGTGCATTATTACATAACATTGGCATGATCACAAGAGAGATCAAATCTCGAAAGACCGATTGGTTTAGTAGCCTTGGAAACACTAGATATATTCATAAGTTTTACATTACATCATAAAATGAAATACTACTACAACAACATAATGTCTCCACAGTCCACAATATTATCCCCTCATAATATCCCTGCAGGTCATTCATAATTTACTTTTTCACTTCCTGGGAAAAATAAAACATAGAAAAGGGGTGAGCTCAAATGCCCAGTAAGGATAACAATATAGCGGAAACTTTCATAAATAAGAATAAACATTTAAGGAAATGTATAACTAAAACAAAATCCTTTCAAACTTTAACTTTCAACATTGTATGGAATAAATAAAATGAAATAATGTCATTTACTCATTCACATGGATATTCTACTAATCGAATAATCACATGCAAAATCACTAACCACTTTCATAATGTTGGAATGCATAATTCCAGACTATCATAACCACATAGCCAAGGCCTCGTGCCAAGACTACAAATAAGATTTTGTCAAGGCCTTGTGCCAAGACACTAGTTTATCTCATGAGACCTACCGATGCATCGAGGAGCTATAGCGGGCTCCACCCGTCACATATTAAGTCCAATAAATTCCCATATGAAAAGGTTTAAACATAACGTAAACATTCGTATTAAAACTAGCATAAGAAATGTCAATAATTTTACCATAAACTATGAATGGTATAAAAATAGCACATCCACAGTCAAACATATCACAAAACCTTCAATACAATATAGAAGTTTTGTATCATAATAAATCAACTTCAAATAAGCGTAAAATCCATCAAAGGATGTTGACATAGATGAAATCAAAACACTTTTTAGAGAAATATCTCTTTCTATTTTTGAAATCATTTAAGAGCCATATAAAATAAAACATTTTCTTGAAAATATTCTTATAATCTTGTAAGGAAAGCTTTGAAGATTTTATAATGGTGGAAATAACCGCACCCGCCGTATAAAAAAACATTCTTACCTTAATTCTGTCGAAAAGGTTAAAAAGGGCCTTGTTTTGAAAACGACGGAAAGATTCCTCTTATAAAAAGTCAAAAAAGGGTATAAATGACTTTAACCCATATTCTTGTAAATAATAAAAATGTTTTGAAATACATTTTGAAGAAACATGGATGTGGATGATAAAGAGATCCCAGTAGATTATTACGTATAAACAACCTCGGATAATGAAGAGATTGTGAAATAACCCTTACCTTGTACTTTTTCTTGGTTGGGATAGGTTAACCTCCTGTATAATGGTGAAATAATTGTTATTAAATTATACAAGAATCATATACATTCATATTATATCATATATGATCTTTTAACATTGCTTTGTTAACAATATCTTAGATTTACCGTTGTTTCGGGTGTTAACTTACTCGTTTTATTTTATATGTTTTGTTACATAAGTCGTGTTTTTCATGGATAGGTTGTATCTTATTCATATCCAGAATGATATCATGTCCTTAAAAATTATTTTTAAATCATCAAATGATAATTATACTTGAATGGATACGACGGAGAATGAATCTCATCGCGTTCGTGGAGACGGTAGTCCGTACGTACGCACGAGCGACAATATCATTATTTTGATATTAAAATAATATATAATTGGATAGTATATCATATATACAGAATCATTATCATGTTATATTTATTATTTACATGAATTAAATATCATTATTATACCCACCTAAATAATAATATATTGAATAACAATTACACCACGACGTGGAGACGGTAAGCCGTACGTACGCACGTATGGTGACATGTCATTCAAATGATGGGTAAAATACTGAATATGGTTGTTCCATATTTATAATAACATCATAGTATATAGAAGATACTGGAGTTATAATTTTAGAATTGAAATAATAAACAAAGAGGGAGTGGAAGAAGAAAGAAACATAAAAGAGGGTGATGAAAATGTTACCTCTTCTTCGAGTTCTTCCTTTTGATTTGATCAAAAGGACTCCTTAGGATGGCTTTCTGACTAAAGTAAAGCTTCTAGGATGAAGGGAGAGAAGTTGGGAGAGTATTTGGGCAGAGGTTGGCCGAACCAAAAGGCTTTAAAGTGTGAATAAGGTGGTAGAGTTGGGGGCCTTTTATAAGAGGATAGGAGGGGCTCTTTTGGAAAGATTGAAATGTTACATTATTACACAATGCTTTTCGGATTTTGAACGTCCCACACTTATATAATTCGTGGATAAGGTGATAAGGGTTCGAAATATCCTCATACAATAGGCTTTGGACAAGTGTAAGCCTTGTATCTTTCATTATCTTCTCATTTTATTTAAATCGTTAAATAATGAGGTCATCGCTGCATCATAATGATGTCATAAATCATTTAATTTATTTAATGTCTAAAAATTATAAAAAAAATACTATGATGTAGGAAATCTTTTTATATTTCTAATGAATATTTATAGTCAAAATTTGGACTTGTGTAACCCCACTTAAAAACTGTTTTAGTAAAACAACTCATGTTTGTATCAATTTAATTTTAACATTAAATAAATATATATTATTGTCATTTTCCAACTAAAGTGGCTCCATGGGGTCCCCAAGTTGACCCATGGGTTTTCTTGGTCGGCCATGACTCATCCAATAGGAGTAGTACAAGTGTCATGCTCATCTCATATTATTAAAACATCATTTGTACCTTAAACTACACTAATTACCTCTAATCGCGATTAAGAACTTAAAAGTTACTATTTACCAAAAAATTATTTTAGTCTCATTGAACCACATTTTACTTCTTAATGAAAACCATGTATGTCGGATTTTTGAAAATCAAATCACAGAAGTGGTAATATTTCATTTAAACGAAAAATCAGTTATTTAACTACCACTTAGTGGTTTCACTATTCATCAAAAATTGAAGTTTTTCAGAACACTGCCAAAATTTTACCCTAAGCTATAATTGATATTCCGAATTCAAAAATGATGTCTATTTTACAAAATTCCAAACATATAAGTTTCATTAATTAATTTTATAATTAATTCCCGCTTTTACAAAAAATAGCGTGTTTCTAAGAAACAATTTATATCAAAAGATTGGCAATTGTTTATGTCCGATTTCAATGTTAAATTAATTCTAATGACCACCATTGGATAAAATGGTAAAAATATATTCTAATTATACCTTAAAACCACTAAATAGTATAATTTATCACTATAAATTATTTTGATTTAAAAAGTTGTTTTTAAGTATTTTTCACTATTCATAAAAAATTAGAAGTTCTCAGAAAATACCAAAAATTCAACATAGGCTAATTTCGATATTCCGAATCCAAAAATGAAGTCCATTTTGAAATATAAAATTTATATAATTTAAAAAAGTGGTTATTACTATTCATAACGGCTACTTTGATTAGTCGCGGTGTTTTAGAACTTGAAGTTGCGTACAATGCAAGCCATTGCATTATTGAATGAGAAGCGTATCGTGGAAGCTCGGGGTGTTACATTCTCCCCTCCTTCAATAAATTGCGTCCTCGAAATTTGAAAAAAATTTTTCTTTGAAAATAAAAGGTTGAAAAGAGAAAATACCTTTGTGGAAAACCCACATCGGAAATAAGATTAATAAAATTTTGCCTTAATAAGAGGGAAATGGAAATAAGAAAGTCACCACAAAATTATGATCTCGATAAGGAGAACATTGGTGGAAATTAGAGACATATAATTGGAGGAAAAACGTAAATATTTGTAGGGAGTGATTGAGGTCATCAATCACAATCAACTGTCAAATTGAGGGCCTCAAAGCCTTCAATCTATGTTGATTTAAAATATCATCAGTTCAACAAGACATAAGGTATTAGGATAACACATTTTTTGTTTTAATATCCCTTTACTAAAGTTTAAGAATTAATTTATTCATTGAATAAGAGATAGGTATATATATATTTATGCTTGACAATTAGAGTTTCAACCTTCAACTCATCTTTCACGCAGAAAGATAATAGAACTCAAAAATATTATACTTATCCTAATTGTATAAGGTTAAAAATGTTAACACATACCATTTAGATTAGTAAAATTATTTTGTAATAACCAGGGACTTCCTGTAGGCTAGTGGTTGGAAATAAAGGCCTGTCGCACTATGATTGTGGGTTCAATTCCTGCAGCTTTGTCCGACGCGACGGGTTATGCCCCACCCTTCAGGTTGTCCTTTTCCTAAAACTATAGTATTATAATATTCCAAAAATAATCTTCAAAAATGTTTTAACCTTAAACAATACTATCCAAAGATCAACTTAATCCACTCCAACCTTTATATTTATCCAAAATACCTCTGTCCAGACTTTCTCTAAAAGGTCTCTTAATTCCAAAATCAATTTATCAGATTCCCCAAACAAAGTAATGTTTCTCTTATTGTCACATACTAAAAATATAATTACCTTCATCATATTAAAACCTTACTGAAAACAACATGTACTGCAGTACAATCCTTATATATATCACATTATTCTTATAACCATAATCTAGTTCTTGAGTCCAAAAACACAAATACAATAATTATTCCGCTTCAACTGTAGTAACAGCCTAAGATTGTCCTTGATCCATTGGCCTTTTCTGAGGTAAGTTTCCCTGACTCTTAGGACATTCATTTGCATAATGCCCCATATCCCTACAATTGTAGCATTCAACATTGATAGCCTCTTTCTTTCCCTTGCAATCACGCGTCTGGTGACCTTTTTCTCCACATTTGTAACAAACTACCATTCCTTTTAGGCAAGAACCGGGGTGATTCTTCCCACAATTATCACATAATGGAAAATCCTTCTTTCCCTTTTTCCCTTTATCCATCGCTTGTTCTACCGTTCTCTTCTTTTCTTGCTTTTCTTTAAAGTCATGAGACTTAGAAAATTCCTTTTCCGTCTTGATTGCACACGAGACAATATCTTCGTATGTTGAGAAAGATTGTGATACTAAAGCTCGACGGAGAAATGGTTTTAACCCATCAAAGAAACGATCAATCTTACTTCTTGGGTTACGTATATAATCTGCAGCATACCTCGCTAACCTTGTAAAGTTGGCCTCATACTTTGCGACATTCTCATCCTCCTTCTGCCTCAGACTCAGAAATTGCCTTTCCATATCTGCTCTATGGTCACGAGGAAAGTATTTTTCTAAGAAAAGCTCTTTGAACTCCCTCCATTCCATATTCGATACGTCATCATCTTCCTTTGTGTTTTGAATCAGCGACCACCACTGATCGGCACCTCCAGTGAGGCGGTAAACTGCCATGACAACCTTCTCCCTTTCGCTACTCCCCAAGGCATGGAATATTTTCTCTAAGGAGTTTATCCATTGCTCAGCTACTAACGGATTTGTACTCCCATTGAACGTTGGTGGTTGTTGCCTCATGAATCGATCTAACATTGATCCTCCACGCTGTGGATCAGGGTGCTCCATACGGGTAAGGTTATTATTCATAACCTGAGTAAGTTGTCCCAGTATGGTGATTAGCTGATCGGCACCAGTTGCATCACCAGCCCCACTATAATTATCTTGAGCAGGAGGGAAATCCCTACATGGAGTGCGTGCATTGATACGGTTTCCATTTCTTCCACTAGGCGCCATTTCTAAACAATGGCATAAACTAGATCAGTTTATGAATCAAAATACATAATCCCATACTTATAAAACACTTAACATAAATTGAACTATTTATGGATATAATCCATAATCATAAAAATGTTTTCTTTGAGGAAGTATATACTCATAAACCCTTCATAATGATTTTTAAAGAAAATGAGAGTTATCCTAAGCATATCCCCTGGGAGTTTCCTAACCAAGAGTGCATCAAGGCCCGTTGTCGTGCACCAGTTCCCATTCGAGTCTAGCTCAAAGCGGTGTTTTCGGGTTTTACCCCTAGGAACATCTGTGCCAAAGCCGCCTCTACCTACTCGTATCCAGACAGGGATGTATTGCTCGGAAAACTCACAAAATCTCTACAATACCAAAATTCTAGGAAGTTCTTCTATACTAATCCTCAAAGTTCATCTTAGGTCTACGTGCTCTAATCAGAGTTCATCTAAATCTAGCTTCCAAGGTTTGTACTAAACTTCCTCTGATACCAACTGTAATTCCCCGAACCCAGTTACCCAGAGTCGGTGCATTATTACATAACATTGGCATGATCACAAGAGAGATCAAATCTCGAAAGACTGATTGGTTTAGTAGCCTTGGAAACACTAGATATATTCATAAGTTTTACATTACATCATAAAATGAAAAACTACTACAACAACATAATGTCTCCACAGTCCACACTATTATCCCCTCATAATATCCCTGCAGGTCATTCATAATTTACTTCTTCACTTCCTGGGAAAAATAAATCATAGAAAAGGGGTGAGCTCAAATGCCCAGTAAGGATAACAATATAGTAGAAACTTTCATAAATAAGAATAAACATTTAAGGCAATGTATAACTAAAACAAAAGCCTTTCAAACTTTAACTTTCAACATTGTATGGCATAAATAAAATGAAATAATGCCATTTACTCATTCACATGGATATTCTACTAATCGAATAATCACATGCAAAATCACTAACCACTTTCATAATGTTGGAATGCATAATGCCAAACTATCATAACCACATAGCCAAGGCCTCGTGCCAAGACTACAAATAAGATTTTGTCAAGGCCTTGTGCCAGGACACTAGTTTGTCTCATGAGACCTACCGATGCATCGAGGAGCTATAGCGGGCTCCACCCATCACATATTAAGTCCAATGCATTCCCATATGAAAAGGTTTAAACATAACATAAACATTCGTATTAAAACTAGCATACAAAATGTCAATAATTTTACCATAAACTATGAATGGTATAAAAATAGCACATCCAGAGTCAAACATATCACAAAACCTTCAATACAATATAGAAGTTTTGTATCATAATAAATCAACTTCAAATAAGCGTAAAATCCATCAAAGGATGTTGACATAGATGAAATCAAAACACTTTTTAGAGAAATATCTCTTTCAATTTTTGAAATAATTTAATAGCCATATAAAATAAAACATTTTCTTGAAAATATTCTTATAATCTTGTAAGGAAATATTTGAAGATTTTATAACGGCGGAAATAACCGCACCCACCGTATAAAAAAACATTCTTACCTTAATTCTGTCGAAAAGGTTAAAAAGGGCCTTGTTTTGAAAATGACGGAAAGATTCCTCTTATAAAAAGTCCAAAAAGGGTATAAATGACTTTAACCCATATTCTTGTAAAAAAAAATGTTTTGAAATACATTTTGAAGAAACATGGATGTGGATGATAAAGAGATCCCAGTAGATTATTACGTATAAACAACCTCGGATAATGAAGAGATTGTGAAATAACCCTTACCTTGTACTTTTCCTTGGTTGGGGTAGGTTAACCTCCTTTATAATGGTGAAATAATTGTTATTAAATTATACAAGAATCATATACATTCATATGATATCATATATGATCTTTTAACATTGCTTTGTTAACAATATCTTAGATTTATCGTTGTTTCGGGTGTTAACTTACTCGTTTTCTTTTATATGTTTTGTTACGTAAGTCATGTTTTTCATGGATAGGATGTATATTATTCATATCCAGAATGATATCATTTCCTTAAACATTATTTTTAAATCATCAAATGATAATTATACTTGAATGGATACGACGGAGAATGAATCTCATCGCGTTCGTGGAGACGGTAGTCCGTACGTACGCACGAGCGACAATATCATTATTTTGATATTAAAATAATATATAATTGGATAGTATATCATATATACAGAATCATTATCATGTTATATTTATTATTTACATGAATTAAATATCATTATTATACCCACCTAAATAATAATATATTGAATAACAATTACACCACGACGTGGAGACGGTAAGCCGTACGTACGCACGTATGGTGACATGTCATTCAAATGATGGGTAAAATACTGAATATGGTTGTTCCATATTTATAATAACATCATAGTATATAGAATATACTGGAGTTATAATTTTAGAATTGAAATAATAAACAAAGAGGGAGTGGAAGAAGAAAGAAACATAAAAGAGGGTGATGAAAATGTTACCTCTTCTTCGGGTTCTTCCTTTTGATTTGATCAAAAGGACTCCATAAGATGGCTTTCTGACTAAAGTAAAGCTTCTATGATGAAGGGAGAAAAGTTGGGAGAGTATTTGGGCCGAGGTTGGCCGAACCAAAAGGCTTGAAAGTGTGAATAAGGTGGTAGAGGTGGGGGCCTTTTATAAGAGGAGAGGAGGGGCTCTTTTGGAAAGATTGAAATGTTACATTATTACACAATGCTTTTCGGATTCCGAAGGTCCCAAACTTATATAATTCGTGGCTAAGGTGATAAGGGTTCGAAATCTCCTCATCCAATAGGCTTTGGACAAGTGTAATCCTTGGATCTTGCATTATCTTCTCATTTTATTTAAATCGTTAAATAATGAGGTCATCGCTGCATTATAATGATGTCATAAATAATTTAATTTATTAAATGTCTAAAAATTATAAAAAAAATACTATGATGTAGGAAATCTTTTTATATTTCTAATGAATATTTATAGTCAAAATTTGGACTTGTGTAATCCCACTTAAAAACTGTTTTAGTAAAACAACTCATGTTTGTATCAATTTAATTTTAACATTAAATAAATATATATTATTGTCATTTTCCAACTAAAGTGGCTCCATGGGGTCCCCAAGTTGACCCATGGGTTGTCTTGGTCGTCCATGACACATCCAATAGGAGTAGTACAAGTTTCATGCTCATCTCATATTATTAAAACATCATTTGTACCTTAAACTACACTAATTACCTCTAATCGCGATTAAGAACTTAAAAGTTACTATTCACCAAAAAATTATTTTAGTCTCATTGAACCAAATTTTACTTCTTAATGACAACCATGTATGTCGGATTTTTAAAAATCAAATCACAGAAGTGGTAATATTTCATTTAAACGAAAAATCAGTTATTTAACTACCACTTAGTGGTTTCACTATTCATCAAAAATTGATGTTTTTCAGAACACTGCCAAAATTTCACCCTAAGCTATAATTGATATTCCGAATTCAAAAATGATGTCTATTTTACAAAATTCCAAACATATAAGTTTCATTAATTAATTTTATAATTAATTCCCGCTGTTACAAAAAATAGCGTGTTTCTAAGAATCAATTTATATCAAAAGATTGGCAATTGTTTATGTCCGATTTCAATGTTAAATTAATTCTAATGACCACCATTGGATAAAATGGTAAAAATATATTCTAATTATACCTTAAAACCACTAAATAGTATAATTTATCACTATAAATTATTTTGATTTAAAAAGTTGTTTTTAAGTATTTTTCACTATTCATAAAAAATTAGAAGTTCTCAGAAAATACCAAAAATTCAACAGAGGCTAATTTCGATATTCCGAATCCAAAAATGAAGTCCATTTTGAAATATAAAATTTCTATAATTTTAAAAAGTGGTTATTACTATTCATAACGGCTACTTTGATTAGTCACGGTGTTTTAGAACTCGAAGTTGCGTACAATGCAAGCCATTGCATTATTGAATGAGAAGCGTATCGTGGAAGCTCGGGGTGTTACAAATGACATGTGATGTATTCATCGACCTGGTTAGTCTATATTCATATAATCAAGAATCTATGAGCAGCTATATAGTATTGACATACTTTGTGTCCTATGTTTATTTTATTATATAGAAAAATGGATCATATAGGAATTAATTCATTCATATGATGTATTTTGTGAAATCAAGTATAGAGATACAAGTGTTTGATAACGATCACACTGGATCCATTTGTAGCTTGAGTATCATTGATGCTTTTCTATAAGACTCTCATCGATTAAATTTATGAATCTAGTTATTGATATATTTTTCAAATATAAAAAGGATCATGGGGTAACACCTTGAGTTTGACTAAATGAGGATTTTGTTTAACTCATAAAGTTACTCTAACAATGTTTTAGAGTTTTATCCAAAAGGTGTTTTGGATGGGAATTTATATGGTATTACATATGATGTAATACATAGTGATGTTGATGATAGCCTTCCAAAATTGTATCATAAATATCTAAAAAGAGTTTAGTATTTGTTTTCTAAAGTTATTATATAGGATATAATAAAATTTGAAATCACACAAAGTCTTTGATCCATTAGTGCTAGTGAGAGATTGATGGAGATGTGCCCTGAAGCCCATGCAGTGGGCCATATAGTTTTGTATGATATGTGCATATCATAAGGTACACCATGCATGGTTATAAGGTCATATTTTATGCATGGTTCATATATCATAAGGCATGATATATGATATTGTGACACCACCCATGATTTCATGGAAGTAAAACATTAGAAGCAAAAACATTCAAATCACTTCCACTAGCTATCATTAAATAAGTCATTTCATTAGATGAAATGATCAAGAGGTTTGGTTCACTCATGTGATGAGTAAATGGTTGGTAGTATCATTAACTCATATATCATAAATATATGATTTAATGAATGAGAGTTTCCCAAATACTTATTTCATGAAGTAAACACCTGTCAAGATGGTGGGGGTTTTTCCAACCTAAGCTATTGTCTATTCTCTCTCTACTTGGAGCTGTATTACTTCTCCCATCCTTAAACTTGAGAGATACCACCATATCTTGGATGTAAAGAGTATCCCACATGGATTTTAAATGATTCACGAAAAACCATGGATATAATATGAAAGAGGGATGTATTTTGGATACCACTTTTGATCTTCATCAAGTCTACGTATATAGATAGATTTCAGTATTTAAAATTTTAATATATATATATATATATAAATATTAATATGAATATATGCATATATATATATATATTTATGTTTTATATTTTATATTTTATATTTTATGTTTATATATATATATATATATGTTTATACTATTATATATACATATGTTTATATTTTATGTTTATATATATATATATATTTTATATTTTTATATATTTTGTATATATATATATATATGTTTATATTTTATATTTATATTATATATATGTTGGTTTATATTATTTATATATATGTTAATATATATATATATATGTATATTATATATATATATTATGTGTTTATATTAATATATATAAAAACATATTTATTTATTTATCTGTGTGTGTAAATATATATGTGTTTGTATACATATATATAATTATACTTATAAATTTACACACACACACACACACATATAATTAATCACGTTTTAAAACACTAGTAAAAAATGTCACTAAAATTGATATGTTTTCTTAAAAACGTGACTAAATTTAAAAAATATATGTATATATATATATATATATTTTGGTGTGTGTGAATTTATATATATATATATATATATATATATATATCTGTGTGTGTGTGTTTATATATATATCTAAATATAAATTTACATCGATGCGAGGAAATGTGATATATAAATATTTTACATATATGTTTATATTTTATATTATATATATATATTATGTTTTATATTAAATATATATTTATTATATATATATATGTGTGTGTGTTTATATTTTATGTTTATTTATATATTTGTATGTGTGTGTGTGTTTGTGTTTGTGTGTGTGTATGAAAATATATAATTATAATTGTAACGTCCCAATTCTGGAAGCCGCCCAGAGGCGCCCCATACCTGGTTGGTCACATGGCCTCAAGCACATTTCCCCTAATTCCAGAGACTACCGACTAGTAGCGAGGGTCTTGGGTGTGATAGTGGGGACACTATGTCCTCATTGGAAGAGTAACACAGTGGAGGAGAAACAAATATACAATAGCGGAAGTAGTAATAATGGCATACAACAAGAAACAATAGAAGGGAGAAGAAATAAAGAGCTGAAGCATATATATAAAAATGATTCATGATACGTATGTCTAAGAAAGCAGCGAAACAAGTCACAATGATGAAAATACAGTACTAAACCAAAGTACAAGAAAAACATTAAACAAATCCACAACATCGCAAGCCTCATCTTGTTCCCATGCTCTCCAGCACTAAGCAGTCAAGTGCCAGATGTAGAAGGGATATTTCCCTTATTTATACCTGCAACAATATAATCTATTTGGGCCCAAAAGAATGACCCAAACTGGGTGTCAGACTAATCCGAGTAGGAAACCACCAAAATATCTATGCCTAACAGTCAGTGAATATATATGGCAGGCAATAAGTAAAAAGAAGCAGTAAACAAGGATGTACTCAACAGTAACAATTCCATAGTTTCAAAGAATTTAGTTCCACATAGCAAGTAAACAGATAATCACAAATAGGTAACCCTATAGGATGTACTCACAGCCTAATCCCCTCTAGTCCTACCTAGAAAACACAAAAAAACCCTCTTGGAAGTACACACAGTCTAACCTCTCTGGTTTAGGTTTAGCATAGACTCTCTGGGGAAGCACTCACTGTCATTTCCCCCTATAGTCTCATATCAATAACTAAAGGCACTATGGGGAAGCACTTACGTCACATTCCCCTTGAGGCCCACGTCGAGGAACTACCGACACTCTAAGAAAGCACTTATGTTAATTCCCTCTATGTTCTCACATCATAACAGCAAAAAAAACACTCTGGAGTAGCCCTTACATCCATTATCCCTATGGTCTACTACACCAGGTTCTCAAGGCCCTGTGTAATTCAAGAAATCATGGAAATGCATAATGGACAAAGTAAACTTCAAGAACTACTTGGTTAACAATCTACATCATAACAGCATGGTAGATAAACACCACTCCATCCTATAATACAAGGCATGGAAAACAAACAAGGCAACCTAATAGGCTAACCAAGACCAAATGGTCATAAAAAAACATGCATGGGAAAACACCTCCAAAATCATAGCAATTAACCCTATTCACATACAATTCAACTCTATTTAAGAATACAAGCATAGAAGGCAATCAAAAGGGCTAAAACAATAAACACGCAATACCCCATTCAAGGGTATTGGTAACTTTTGCACATATACTCAAATACTTTCAATGGAAAGGCACAAACCACCCACCTCGGTGTTGTAGGATCGATATAAGTGAACCTCATGCCTCTAATCTCCCAAGAAAAACGTATATCTACAAAAACGCTAAAAAATATCAACTAAAAATAACTTGAGAAAGAGGAAGAATCAAGAACCAAAGCTTTAGGATAAGAGAGGACTCACCAAGGTGATCCCAACGCAATTGATGGTAGTCAATTCAGATAACAGAGGCTCAATCAAGGGATCGGGTAAGGATCGTGGCCGTTATCTCACTCTTTGATGAACCAGAACTAGAAGGAGATGGTTTTGTCCATCAGATGCGACCCTGGTAAATTTAATGAAAAAAAAGAAAGTACATGGCATGTATATTTTAAGTACACAGCATGTACTTTCCTTCACCGAACCCCACATTAGGCCATCTCCAAGTCACCACACATGACCATGTGCATGGCCGCTACACGGCCAACACCCGACTACCCACGGTAACCGAGTACACAACGTGTACTTCAAAAATTTCTAGAAATTCCTCTTTTCCTCAAAATACTAGAAAAATGAAAACATACCTAAAAATAAGATCCAGGTTCTTACAAACTTCCCCCTTTAAAGAAATTCATCCCCAAATTTCCCTATAAAGGTGGCGTAGAAGAAGAATCCTCAAACAAATCTAGCCACTATGATCGTACATCGGCCTCCCTCTCCTCGGTCTCGTCCTGTATCTACACCTATAGCCATAGCACTCATACCAGAGGAACAGTCTGGCCATGAAGAACCTTCATAATGTGATCAAAAATCTGGATAGGATGCTCCTCAAATGAGTCTCCCACCTCTAAATCAACCTCATTGGGTTTAAAAACATGATAGGGGTTTAAAAAGTAACGTCGGAGATGAGAAATGTGGAAGACTTCATGCATATCTCGATACCTCTGAGGCAACTGCAACCGATAGGAAACCAGACCAACTCTCTCCAAAACCTCAAATGGCCCGACGTAACTTGGTGAAAGCTTACCCTGTCTCCTAATCCTCCTGTGCCCCAACCTCGGTGTGACATGCAAAAAAACCTGATCATCGACCTCAAACTCTAGAGGCCATCTTTTCTGATCAGCATAAGACTTTTGACGAGACTGTATAGTATCCATACTCTTTCGAATCAACTCTATCTACTCTATGGTCTCCTGGACAAGATGCAGTCCCAACATAGTTGCCTCTCCTACCTCCATCCATCATAAGGGTGATCGGCATGGCCTATCATACAAAGCCTCATAAGGTTCCATCTGAATAGTTTCTTGAAAGATATTATTGTAGGAAAACTCTACAAGAGGTACGTGCTTCTACCAAGAACCTCCAAAATTTAGGATACATGCTCAAAGCATGTCCTCAAGCACCTGAATCGTACGTTTGGACTGGAAATCTGTCTGGGGGTGGTAAGTTGTACTCAAATTTACCTGTGTACCCAAAGCCTTCTAAATCCCCCACGAGACCTGAGAAATAAAATGTGCATCCCTGTCTGAAACAATGGAGTTTGAAACTCCATGTAGACGTAATATCGTGAATGTAAAATCATCCCATTTCATCAACACTAAAAGTATCCTTGATCGGTAAGAAGTGAGAAACTTTCATGAGTCTTTCAATGACAACCCAAACAGTATCATTCCCTCAAGGTGACCTCAGAAAACCTGTCACGAAATCCATCGTGACATTATTCCACTTCCACTTGGTAATGGGTAACTATTGAAAAATCCCTACTGGTCACTGATGCTCCACCTTCACCTACTGACATGTGGAACACCTCATGAAAAAACCAGTAACATCTCTCTTTATACCTGTCCACCAATACTGATGGTGTAGATCATGATACATCTTAGTGAGACTAGGATGAATTTCCCAAACTGAGGAGTGAAATTCCCGCATCATCTCCTCGCATATGTCTGTTGACACCCTTATGTGCCCATGAAAATGAAAGATCTCATCCTTGCCTATGGTCCATCCTAGAATAAGGTCCTCTTCTAACACACTTTCCCATAGGACTAGGACTTCAGAATCTGATAGCTGCCTCATTCGCACTCGATCAAGAAGAGTAGAGGTAACAGCTATAAAAGAAAGAAACGTCTTCCCCTGCCTATCGTGCACCTCCAAATGCATCTTAGAGAATAGAGCCATAAACTTCCACTCACTTATGGCCTCCTGAACTACCCATATCTGAGTCCTCCTGCTCAGCGCATCATCCACCACATTTCCTTTCCCAGGCATATAGGAAAGATCAAAGTCAAAATAATGAAGGCACTAAATTCACCTTTGCTATCTCAAATTCAAGTCATGATGAGTAAAGATATACTTGAGACTTTTGTGGTCAATGAAAACCACAAAATTCTATCGCATAAGATAGTGTCTTCAACATCATAACGCATGAACAACTCCATCCAAATCAAAATCGTGCATCGGGTAATTCCTCTCACGTGGCCTCAACTACCAAGACCCATAAACAATGACATTTTCTCCCTGAATAAGCATAACTCCAAGACCAATACCTGATTCATCACAGTTCACAGTATAGCTCTTGCTCAGCTCTATAAAAACTAGTATCAGTGCTAATGTCAAAATCCCTTTCTGCTCCTAAAATGTTGACTCACAAGAATCTGAAAATAAGAACTTTGAACCCTTCTTAGTCAGGCCCATTAGTGGCACAGATATCCGTGAGAAGTCCTATATAAAATGTTTGTAGTATTCATCCATCCCAAGAAAACTCTAAACCTCAAAGATATTCTTTGGCTTTTCCCAAGAATCTACTGCTCTCACTTTCTCTGGGTCTACTGATACTCTAGTTTCTGAGATAACATGAAATAAGAAGTGTATCTAATCCATCCAAAAGTGGCATTTTGAGGGCTTAGAATATAACCGATGCTCTCTTAGTGTACTCTAAATAATCTTAATATGGGTAGCATGGTCGTATCGAGTGTGAGAGTACACAAAAATATCATCCACGAAGACTACCACGAAAGAATCCATGTATGGATAGAACACTCAGTTTATCAGAACCATGACGACTGTAGGCGCATTCATGAGATCGAACAGCATAACCACATACTAGTATAGACCATACCTACTTTGGAAGGATGTAAGAGGTATATCAGATGGTCTAACATGAAATTTATGATAATCGAATCTTAGGTAAATCTTTGAGAACACCTGTGCTCCTCAAATCTGATCAAAGAGATCATCAATACTCGGCAATGGATATCGGTTCTTGACCATCAATTGGTTCAGCTTCCGATAATCCACACAAAGTATGAGGGTACTAACTGCCTTCTTCGCAAATAGGACAGTTGAACCCCAAGGAGAAGTACTGGGTCAGATACAACCCCTTTCCTGCAACTCCACCAACTGCTTCTTAAGCTACTGTAACTCTGGTGGAGTCATCCTGTAAGGAATAATGGACACCAGTGCCACCCCTGACATGAGCTCAATAGAAAATTTCACCTCTCAATTTGGAGGCAAATCAGAAAAGTCCTCTGTAATGACATCCCCGAAACAATCCACCACCAGGGGAAAGTCCATCAGTGAGGTCTCCTAGTCATCTAGATAAATACTATCAATCTGGGTTTTAACTCCTCCCAACCCATGATTCTTGGGTCCGGCCCTACTCGACTGGACCTCCCATTCACCATTATGAAGAAACGATTCTTCCTCTCATTATGTGAAACTCACCCTATGACAATAGTAATAGAAAAATGCCTAGAAGAGAACTAACCCATCCATTTTGAGAATGATATCATATCCCATCATCTCTAAAACATATAGGTACCATATGAAGTGACACCCACCAACCTCAAGAGGGCACTCCTTGCACTAATGTAAACTATTCGTTCTTGTCCGCAAGGGTGTGTCCAACATCAAGACATCAACATAAGTAAATATACAGAGCCCAAGGCTCTACACAATAATAATAGATATAAATCTATGGGAAGCCCCTATATTGAAAAGAGTAGAAGCTAAAACTGAGGCAACTAAGATCGTACCTCGAACTGTAGAGGGTCCGAGATCCTACCCCTACTGTATCTGCTCCACTGCAATAGTCTGACCTACATCGTGGCCTTGTGACCTTGCCTGAACACTATGATCTGATCCACCCTGTTGTCACTGAAATCCCAGTGACTAACTACCATGGCTGCGACCTCCACCTTGACCAGAACAACCAGAAGAACTCTAGTTTTTGGACTGATGAGCAACTGGTGGCACTGATCTTAAACAAGGAGTCATAGAAGACCCCCTCTCACTAGCTCATGGTGATAAGATTTGATAGAAATGCTGAAGATGACCCATATTTCCACAAGATCCGCACTCCACTGAGTCTCTCGGGAAATGTGGCCTTGTATGCCCACTCTTCCCACACTAGTAGCACACCACCTGAATACCAGAAGAAGTTTCTCGCCTCCTTGGATCACCACGCAAAGACCCCCTATGACACTTTCTACTCTTAGTAGGAGGGATACTAACTCCGTATGTCGAACCGCCCTAGCTCAAAACTCTAGAATACCTCAAATTTTTCTCTGTGATCAACACCTGGTTGATGATAGAAGTGATGGAGGTCAACCTGAAGATGTTCACTTATGATCGGATGTCGTGCCTCAGACCATCCTCAAACTTCATTTCCAGGAATAACTCATCACCTCCTGGAATAGGCATGAAGCACTGCAACTTGGTGAAATGAGAAGAATAGTCCATAACAGAAAGAGTACCCTGCTCTAGACTCATGAACTCTCAGGCTCGATCGGCCCTCAAAGTCTCTGGATAGAAGTAGTCGTAGAAGGCATGCTAGATCTCATCCCAAGCCATGACCTGCTGGTGTCCCGCCTGTAATATCACATCCCACCATCTTTTGGATGAATCCCGAAGCATGTACATAGAGAGCTTGACCCTCCTCTCTGGAGGAATCTCCAGATGCTCGATGATGGAAAGCATGGCTTCTAACCATGACTATGCAGCCTAAGGTCCTCCTACCCAGTTGAAAGTGGGAGGATGCTGCTACTAGAAAACCTGGGTTAGCTCTTCCATAGATGGGGCATGATGTGGTACTCTGCGAATAGTCTACATGAAAATAATGAGGCCCTCTTGGAACTATGCGTTAGCACCTGTGTCCAGAATGACGGCTGAGGCCAAGACTGGCATAACTGGAGGATCTGATAGTAGTCCTTGATCAGTTATGTCTGGTGTCTGGTCATTGCCTTGTAACTAGTGTTCAACCAGAGGACGTCTCGTTGGCATGACACTACACGGTCAAGCTCACACCTTAGATCAAGATTATCAAGGACTGAAAACTAGAAGAGTAAAGAGGGAACATGAGAAAGAAATCATTTGAGTTTTTCAATACAAGGATACATGGTGTGTATATTTAACTACACAGCATGTTCCTGTAAGTAATTCACATGGGCATATAACTCTGCCAAAACTGGTCGTGTAACACCCCATACACATGGCGTGTTGTCCTTACACACAGTGTGTACTTGAATCCTGTTCCCCTGCCCGAGTTACCTTACATGGCTAGGCCACACGGTTCTCTTAGAACACAACTAAATGGTGTGTTAGTTCCAAACACGACGTGTACTAGATGATCTTCACCAACCCGTGTTTTTAGTGACACAGCCAGACAGATGGCTCACACTACACGACGTGTTCCATATGGACACAGCGTGTACTAGGAAGATTTTTTCGACCCTTTTTGTTCATTACACAACCGGGTACTTGGGTTACACTACACGACATTTTCCCAAAGGACACATCATGTATTAGAAAAGACTCAACTGACCCATGTTGTTAGTGACAAGTCCGGTTACATGGTTCTAAAACTCGGTGTGTACATCCGATAAAAATCGTGTCTTAAAAAATATTCCAAACCCCCTATCTCTGCCCACATAGTCTAAGACACAGTTAGAGACTACATGGCATGTACATACGGTACATGACATGTACTCAAGAAAAATAGTTTCTTCCCAAACATAAGAACACATGGTGTGTATTCAACATTACACAATGTGTATTCTGGTTTTTTTCGGATAGTAAGCCTCAAAAACTACTCCAGAGACCAAAAAAACACAGAAACGAACATTAAAGTGCCTAATTCCAATCTGCGAGGTCCCATCCTCCTCGCGAATCAAATCTTGGAATCTTATA
Source organism: Viscum album (assembly GCA_963277665.1). NCBI lineage: Eukaryota > Viridiplantae > Streptophyta > Magnoliopsida > Santalales > Viscaceae > Viscum > Viscum album. The sequence goes on along the minus strand of OY728131.1, from coordinate 1,778,104,685 downwards.
CATGTCATAAACAAGCACAATAGATCAATGATCTACCAAATTCCGATCCATGAGGGCCCATAACACCTCAAGAACTAAAGTTTTGTGTTCATTAAAACAAAACCTTACACAACCAATACCCTATTAATAAACATGTATTTTCATCAAGGCATCTATCATAACAGCATGCATATCTATCACAACATCTATCACAAAAACATGCAATCACTAATGCACCCTAAATGGAATGGAAAGAATGCATGACATGCGATCCCTAGAAAGTTCTTATATGATGCATGAGATGGCATACCCTCATCTCATATGGTTGAAACAGAAATATAACCTCAATAACAACAATAATAACATCACAAAACTTGTGAATCACTCAAGGTGAAATCAAATCAACTGTAATAATTGAAAAACTAGAAAACTTGCAATAAATGAGGTAGATTGGATTTTCCCTGTACACAGGTTAGCTAATCCCAGGCATAGATTATTACCAAGTTCCAATTCCTACCTATCCCCATCTATAGGCTCAAAACATTAATTCAAGAGAAAATAATTCCTCTGATACCACTTTGTAATGTCCCGGTTCCGGAAGCCACCCAGAGACGCCCAGTACCCAGTTGGTCACATGGACTCAAGCGCATTTCCCCTAACACCGGAGGCTTCCAACTAGTAGCGAGGGCCTTGGGTGTAATAGTGGGGAAACTATGCCCTCATTGGCAGAGTAACATAATAGAAGATAAACAGATATAAAATAGTGAAATCATTAATAATGGAATAAAATAAGAAACCGCGGAAGATAGAAGAAATAAACTCCTGGAGCATATATATATAAAAATGATGCATGATACATATGCCTAGGAAAGTATCCAAACAAGTCACAATGCTGAAAATAAAATACTAAACCAAAGTACAATAAAAATAGTAAACAACTCCACAACATCGCAAGCCTCAGCTTGGTCCCATGCACTCCAGCTCCAAGTAGTCAAGTACTAGAAGTAGAAGGGCTCTGGTCCTTATCTATACCTGTAGCAATATAATACTTTTGGGCCCAAAATCATGACCCAAACAGGGTATAAGACTAATCCCAGTAGGCAACCACCAAAATATCTTTGCCTAACAGTTAGTGAATATATATGGTATGCATTAAGTAAAAAGAAGCAGTAAACAAGGAAGTACTCAACAGTAACAATTCCAAAGTTTCAAAGCATTTAGTTCCACATAAAAAGTAAAAAGATAATAAAAAATAGGTAACCCTCTCATATGTAATCACAGACTAATCCCCTCTGGTCCTACCTAGAAAACACAAGAAACCCACTGGAAAGTACAGACAGTCTAACCCCTCTGGTTCAGCTTTCGCAGACTCTCTAGGGAAGCATTCACTGTTAATTCCCCCTATAGTCTCGTATCAGTAACTAAAGGCACCATGGGGAAGCACTTACGTCACATTCCCCCTATGGCCTGCATTGATGAACTACAAACATTCTAAGGAAGCACTTACGTCAATTCCCCTTGTGGTCTCACATCATAACAGCAAAAACAGACACTCTAGAGAATCCCTTACGTCCATTCTCCCTATGGTCTACTACACCAGGTTCTCACAACCCTGTGTAAGTCAAGTAAGCATGGAAATGCATAACGGAAAAATTAAACCTCAAGAACAAGTTGGATAACAATCTACAACATAAAAACATGGTAGATAAACACCACTCCATCCTACAATACTAGGCATGGAAAACAAACAAGGTAGCATAACATGCTAAGCAAGTCCAAAAAATCATAAATAAACATGCATGGGAAAAAACCTCCACATCATAGAAATTAACCCTATTATAATACAATTGACCTTTATTCTGTTGAGAAAGTGTTGTTTTCAACAATACATTTTTTATTAAAAAGGGGGAGATTGTTGAGAACAATACTGTAACTCTTTATGATGATTTTGATGCTCACAAATTCCCTTAATTGTTTTATAATGATTTTATTTTGATTGTATTTAAAGAATTTATTATTAATTATATTTTTATTACTGAAAGAAATATTTAAGTTCTTGAACAATGAGAATTAATTTCTAAAGTATTTTCATTAGCGTGTTCTGGAAACATTGTTCATGCTCTACATATTTTGGAATTTCTTAAGCGTGTTCTAGAAACACAGTTCATACCGTACATGGAGAAGCATAGCGTAAGTATGTAATGAAATGTATAATTCATAGGTTATCAGAAAAGTATGGTTAAACAACCATACATCATCAGAAAAGTATGGAAGAAGAACCCTACGTTAAGAAGGAACCCTACGTTTGGGGTATTGGAAAAGTATGGAAGATGAATCGTACGTAAGTTTTAAAAATTATGTTTGTTTCTCAAAATTATGGTTCATAAACCTTAAAATTGTTAACAACCTTATGTTTCATCAAAAATTATTGATCATGTACCTTTCATTTGGAAGCATATAGAAGTATGGATCATTTATCATACATTTGAATGTTTTAAAGAAAAGTATGGATGATCATCCCAATATTTTTGATCAACCTTATGTTTGTATTCAACCTTATGTTTGAAGGATGTGTCATCAACCTTACGTTTGTGATCTATCTTATGTTCAAAAGATGCATGATATACAGTTCAACCAAACATTTGGTGTCGGAGAATTAAAGACGATATTATTATGCAATAGTCTATAAGTGAATTATTAGGCTGATTTCAAGCCGGATTAAAAGCTATTTTTAAAGCACGTTTTTCACTGATTCAAATAAATTTTGCCATGATTTAAAGGATAAATTTAAAAGGAGATTTTCATGATGAATTTTTAGGAGAGGTATGACTGCCCTTTTCTTTCTAATTTATTGAATATCGTGAGCTAGAAGGTGAATTTTGTGGATCTGACTTTGCAGAGAAAGCACTCGATATATTTGTGCTATTTTAAAATTCAATATATATGGCGTAAAAGATCTAAAACAAGAACACGAGAGCAGATACTCTTATGATATACAAGATTTGCTGCACCACAATGTTCATTCAATTGAGATTATTGATACTTACAGATCTGCAGTTACAAAGATCGACAAAACTATGTTTATTGAAGAATAAGAAACACAACATAAGATTCACTCATTCGACATTGAAGATCTATTGTGAATATACTTCTGAGGAAGTAGCAAATTTTTTTATATATCTACTGCAATCGGATCGACTCAGAATGACTCTTACTTGAATATCATTATTTCTGAAGATGACGATCCATCTACTGTCAATTGAATTCTGTTGCAATTGTGAAGAACAAAGAGAAATTATTTTCAAAGAACAAATAATTCTTTTTATCTTGAGTGACCGGTTTCTTGTACTAATCTATATAGGTTCTGCGATTGAACCAAAAGGCTCTGTTTTCCTTATATTGTAAAGGTTTCAACTACCTGTACTCAGTTGTGGAGTAGTCTGTTGATAAAAGGACCAAATAGTGAAAATCACTAAGCTCATGGAGTAGAGAGTTGGTGGAGTGGACTAGGGGTCTTCTATTTCCCGAAACACTATACATTGTGTGTCCCTGCTATTTCAATTACTGATGCATTAATATATATAATTAAAGTTAAAGGACAAAACATGATCCTGCGAAGAATTTATAAAAGACACAATTCACCCCCCTATTGTGTATATTTTGTATAACCCGATCTAACAATTGGTATCAGAGGAGGAGCTTTATGATAATTCCTTAACAAGATGAAAGTGATTAAAGATCATACATATAACAAGATGACTAATACAAGAGAGGGAATGTCTATGGTGAGAGAACAATACTTCAATGGAGAAAATTATGGATGCTGGAAGTCGAGAATGATAATTTATCTGAAAAACCTTGGATACAGAGTATATTCTTAGATTTTGACTCCTTATAAAATACCTGAAAATATTGATACATGGAGTGTGGCTACTGAAGTAGAATATGATATGTACTCGAAGCCAATGAATACAATTATATGTGGTCTAGGACCAGATGAATTCAACAGAGTATCTAAATGCACAAAAGTATATGAGATGGGGAAAACTATTGATGTTACTTATGAAGGAACTGAAAATGTCAGGAAAATGAGAGATGATACTGCTAAGCTTAAATTTGATACATTTAGAATGTTTAAAGGTAAAATAATTACTCAAATGAATGAAAGATTGAAATAAATTGTCAACAATATAACTACTTTGGGAGAACCAATCAAACAAGTCTATCAAGCATTAAAAGTACTGAGAGTACTGCCTACTAAATAGAATGGAATCTCTGCTATAATCAAACAGTCAACACATGTCAAAGACTTAACCATGAGAGAGATGATTTTAACACTTATGATGTATTAAGCCGAGATGCAAGATGAAGAAAATGAGCATAAGGTTTTTATCAAGAAAGATGAGACTACCTTAAAAGTGTCATCACAAAGTAAAACCAGAAAGATAAATAAAAAGGAAGTAAAGGTGAAATCAGATAGTTTGGATTCATCAAATTCTGATGTAGAACTGGCTCAACTAGCCAGAAGGTTTTGTAAATTCTACATAAAGAAGAAAGGATTCAGAAAAACTTTCAAAAAGCATGAAAAGGAAGTCATATGTTATGAATGAAAAAATGGGGCACATCAGAACTGGCTATCCTCAGTTAAATGAAGACAAGAAGTATAATTTCTTCAAATGGAATGATTATGAAAAAAAAGACAAGAAAGAAATGAAAGCTACATGGAGTGTGTCTGAAGACTCCAAAAGCTCTTCCGAATTAGACTTAGATAAGGAAAAAGTAAATCTAAAAGCCAACATTTGTTTTATGGAAGAAACAAATGGGGAAGTAGGTCATAGAAGTAAAAAGGCCATATGGTATATAGATAGTGGCTACTCAAGAAATATGAGTGGAAGCTCATCGAATTTCACTACACTAACTCCAAAATATGTTGGAGTAGTCACTTTTGGTGAAAATACCAAAGGTAAGATAATTGGAATTGGAATAGTTGGAGATCCAAAATCTATCTCAATCAATAAAGTAATTTATGTTCAAGGATTAAAAAACAATCTGATAGGTATCTCTAAACTCTGTGATAATGGTTATACTGTTGATTTGTCTAACAATTGCTGTTATGTTTTCAAAAATAAACTGCTTAAATTTAGAGCACCTAGAACTGATAATGTGTATACCCTGGATTTAAATTCCTTGTGTAAACAACAAGTAAACTGCTTAAGTACTAAGATAAATGAATCCTAGATCTGGAATAGAAGACTTGGACATTGCAATATATATTCTTTACATAAGTTATCCAAGAAACAGTTAGTTTCTGATTTTCATAGTCTCAAGTTTGAAGGTGATAGATTTTGTGATGCATGTCAACTTGGCAAGCAGCACAAATCATCCTTCAAATCTATTAACAAAATTGCTACATCTAAACCTCTAGAAATTATTCATATAGATTTGTTTGTACCTTTAAGTGTAGAAAGTTTGGCCGGTAAATTATATGTATATGTTTTAGTTGATGAATATTCTATATTTACATGGATTTTATTTTCAGAATTTAAAAATGAAACTTTTACATTCTTTGAAAGTTTTTGCAAAGCTGTTCAAAATGAAAAAGGATTTAAAATAATTTCATTAAGAAGTGATCATGGTGGAGAATTTGAGAATCTAGAATTCAATTCATTTTTCTCAAATATGGGTATTAAACACACCTTCTCTCCACCAAGAAAACATTAAAAAATGGAATTTTTGAAAGAAGAAATAGGACTATTTAAGAAATGGCTAGGACTATGCTAAATGAATACAATTTTCCTACCTATTTTTGGGCAGAAGCTGCAAGTACAACCTGCTATATAATGAATAGAGTTTTAATTAGAACTTTTTTGAAAAAGACACCCAATGAACTATGAAATAATAGAAAACCTAAAGTAAATTACATCAATGTTTTGGGATGCAAGGTTTATACCTTAAACCCCAAGGACAATATTGGTTAGTTTGATCCAAAATCTGATGAAGTAATTTTCTTAGGATATTCTGCTACTTCCAAAGCTTATAGAGTTTTTAATAGAAATTCAAGGATTGTTGAAGAATCAGTTCATGTGAAATTTGATGAAATTGATCCCTTTGAGAAAAGGACAGATCAAATATATGAACTTCATTCAAATGATAACATGATACTTGAGGACCTGAAAGATGATTTTGAAAAAGATATAAATAAAATTCAGTCCAGTCCATAAGAACATGACACTGAAGAACCTATAAGTGTACTACCTAGACAGTCAAGGACCCTAAAGAATCACCCTTTCGAAACTGTAATAGGAGACTTAGAAATAGGAATAAAAACCCTAAGGAACATAGGAAATCTTGTTGATTTTTATACATTTCTATCCCAATTAGAACCCAAGCCTATAAAAGAAGCTTTAGATGATGAATGATGAATGATAGCAATGCAAGAAGAACTAAACCAGTTCAAAAGAAATGAAGTCTGGAAATTAGTTGAAGGACCACAAAATTATCTAATTATAGGAATGAAATTGGTCTGTAGAAATAAAAAAGATGATCATAGAATAATAACTAGGAATAAAGTAAGACTAGTAGTTAAAGGATATAATCAGGAAGAAGGTATAGATTATGATGATACCTTTGCACCTGTATCTAGATTAGAATCCATTAGAATTATTTTAGCCTATGCATCTCATATGAACATTAAATTATTTCAAATGGATGTTAAGTATTCCTTTTTAAATGGTTATTTAATGGAGGAAGTTTATGCTGAGTAACCTCCTGGTTTTGAAAATTCACAAAAACCAGATTTTTTTAAAACTCACTAAAGCTCTTTATGGCCTTAAACAAGCTCCTAGAGCTTGGTATGAAAGATTAAGCTTTTTCTTTTGAAAAATTATTTTACTATTGGAATGGAAGATCCAACACTATTTAAGAAAACTGTAAATTCTAATATTTTAGTGGTTCAAATTTATGTTGATGATGTAATTTTTGGATCCACTAATAAATCTATTTGTCATGAGTTTCCAAATATAATGAAAAAAGAATTTGAAATGAGTATGATGGGAGAGTTAATTTTCTTTTTAGGACTTCAAAATTATCAAAAATATTTTTGGAAATGTTTTAAATCAAAGCAAATACATTACTGATTTTCTTGAGAAAATTGGACTTGAAAACAACAAGACATATACAACTCCTATGTGTACTACTATAAAACTTGATTTAGATGAAACTAAGAAATCAATTGACAACAAGTTATATAGAGGTATGATTGTTAGTTTATTATATATTACTGCTAGTATTCCAGATATAATGTATTCAGTATGTCTTTGTGCAATATTTAAATAAAATCCTAAAGAATCTCATTTAACTGCTATTAAAAGAATTTTTAGATATTAAAATGGAGCTGTTTTTCAATCTCTTCTTTATAAAAAAAACATCGGATTTTAATTTAATTTCATATTCAGATGCAGACTTTGGGATTTTTAGATTAGATAGGAAAACACTTCATGTACTTTTCAATTTTTAGTAAAATCCTTAGTATCATGTTGAAGTAAGAAACAACATTCAGTTGCCCTGTCAACAATCGAGGTAGAATATGTGTCTGCTAGAAGTTGTTATGTATAAGTGTTGTGGATGAAAAACACTCGTATGGACTTTGTACTAAATTTTAATAATACACCTATTTTATGTGATAATAAAAGTGAAATTAATATTTCAAAAAATTCTATTAATCATTATAGGATTAAGAATATTGATATCAGATATCATTTTCTAAGAGACCATGTTCTTAAAAAGAATATATTCATAGAATTTGTAAGTACTGAAATTAAATTAGCTAATATTTTTACTAAACCACTTTCCACTACAAGGTTTGATTTAATTAAGGGGAGATAGGTTTATTTAATTTTAAATAAAGTTTTATTTTATTCATTTGATTACGCTATTTTTTTAATACTGTTTAAAATAAATTAGATATTTGTTTTTCAAACAGAATATTTTTTTTTATTAGATTTATTTTTATATGTGCACATACAATTTGATTTGTTTTTAAAATTTATGTAATGATTATTAATGACACAAGAATCAAGGCTGTCAAAGCCCTTTTGAATTCTGAATCATTTCATTTCTACCAAAACCCTTTCAAGACCTCGAAATATTACCGCTCTTTGACAATCCAAACCTGAACCTTTGAAACCCTAATACTTTTTCGAACCTTCAGAGATTTACGATAGAAATTTCCAAGACCAAGAAAACCGATGAGGATGATACCAGCACTGCCAAGAGGCAGCACTTCGAAGGGAGGAAATTTTTTCAAGGAAAGGTCTTAGATCTGGAATGGTTATATCAGATGAACCTGTTGCTGAAGCAGGATATTAATTTTCAAAACCTTGAACAGAGTTTTAATTGTGAGAAAACTGAGTTTTTATATGAGATGGAGCTTTGTTATTTTTTCAAATTTGTTCAGTTTTATTCTGGGGGAAGATAAAAATTCCATGATAGCGAAAATAGAAGACAAAGATTTTTCAGTCTCATCTATAGAAATTGCTCAGATTCTAAACTGCCCTCATGAGGGAGTTTATCATTTAGATTTGAAAAATATTGGCAATAGTGTACATAAATCTGAAGATATTATTTAGTTTCTGTTTGGATCAACAAATATCAAGAAAATGTTTGTAATGGACTTGGAACCGGACCAAAAGATATTGGTTAAGTTTGTGAAAACTGGGATTTCACCCATGATGTCTGAAATGGAAAATATTCTTTATCCAAATATGTATTTAATGTTTTTGCTGATGAGTGATATTAAATTAAAATTTCTGATATACAAGGTTAGGTATCTCAGTTACTGTTTCCAACCAGAGGCAAGAATGAGTTTTTGTCCTTTTGAAAGATTTATCTAAAAAATTATGTTTAAGTCAGATATGATAAGATCAGTGGATGCTTGGGTGAGATTCCACCATATTAATATATTTAATGATAGTAAATTGAATAAAATTGGATATTTCTGGAGCACTAACAAAGGCAAACTGCTACCTGTTGGAGCTGAAGAGGTTGAAGAAAGTTCTCAGGCCCAACCAACAAAACCAAAAGAAGGAGTAGCTAAATCTAGAACAAGTGAAATATCACAACGGATATGGTTTGAAGTAGTTGATCCATCAGATGATGAGGAAAATCAAAACGAACTTCAGAGGTCAAGACATAAAGTGACTCAAGCTGATGAAAAGACTACTCAAGCGCTTTCAGATGAAACTGAACCTATTCTGAGCTACAGATTCATTAGAGACTCTGTAGTATAAGACACTGCTCAACCAATAGCTTCTCAGATTGAGATAACTCCTTAAGTTGAAAAAGGAGCAGAGGCTCAAGAAGAGGTAATAGTTGCAGTTGATGTTGAAACTATTGTGGAGGTTAGAGTAGAAACTCAAACTGAAAAAGAAAAGGAGGTCATGCCTAGTGAAGTAGAAGTGGCTAGACCTCATATAATTCAGGAGGAAAAAGTTTTAGAAAACCCAATAGAGGAAATAGATGCTGATGATGCTCATAATGAGCAACCTCCATCAAATGTTGAAATTCAGGATGAAAATGTTTTTTAAGTGCATACAAAGGTGTTGAATGAGGATTATTCTGTGGAAGAGTCTGGGAAAGTCTCTGAGGAAAAGATAGTGGAAAAACCTTCTCAGGAGGAAGATAAGGATAAATCTGATGCAAAGTAATTACCTATAGTGATGCTGCATCAAGTAAAAGTTGAGGATGAGAATCAAGCACAGGGATCCTCTGATTCAATGAATAAAGAATTAGAAGAGCTGTATAGGAAGCTATCAAGTTTGGAAACTAAAAATGATGCTATGAGGAGAGCCTTCGAGAAAGAACAGTTGAAATTTCAGAAACTGAATGCTAGTTTAGTTTCACAGCAAGAAGTATAATTGTTTAAGAAGGAAATGTTAAATGAAGTTTCAAAGTTGAAATCAGGGATGTTTATAAAGATAAGTTTAATGGAATTAAGATCTTTCATGGAGCAACAATTTGCATCTTTCAGACCAAGTGAGGACAGTACATCATGTACTTCACCTGATTTAATCAAAATATTTCAGGCTATCACAGCAGCGATGAGAAATATGAATGATAGATTGAATGACCTTCAATGCAATATTTCCCCTTTATCAGTGATATTAGATAATCAAAAGTTTTTAGTTGACCTGTTTATCTCAAGTGAACCAAGTATGAGAACTGTACTGACTCAGTTAACAGCGAAGTTGACTCTGTTTATGGAGATGGAAGAATAACTCCATGAGTTTTTTGAATAAATATGATAGAATATATTCATATGACTCAAGAGAATAGAGATCTTATTATAAAACTAGGATATGACATGATGAGAAGGATGAGGGAGTAGTTGACAGAAACCAAGGTCGTAGTTCAGAGGAGATAGACCCTATCTCATACCCTTACCACAACTTGAATCCTGTGTTCATCATGAATGTCACTGTTACATATTTTCAATGAAATTTTGATTTATTCTATATTTGTGTGTTTATATTAGTTTTATTGTCTTTTTTAGATATTTCGGTGATCTAGATACACTTATTGACCAAAATTTAATAATATCATTTACTTAAGTTCAGTGCTACATTAAAATGTGTTCTATTCCATATTCTATCATTCTTTTTGATATCACAGAAAGGGGGAGAAATTCGGATGAACACAAAATTTTATTTTAACTATTTCACATTGTAATTTAATTGTTCTAAATCTTTATTTTAAATTTATTGGAGAATTTTTTTAAACTCTTTTTATTGGGGGGAAATTTGGATTAACATTTTTTTATTTTAATTTTCACTTTAGGAAAAAGGGGGAGAAATTTATTTTTATGACTATGGATAACACAATGTTTATTTATTTTTGAAATAATCTTATTAAAATTATATATTGTTTTATTTAAGAAAAATTATAAACTATATGTAATTAATTTTGGAAGTTAATTTCATTTATTATTTTATGGGTTTTGTGATCAACAAAAAGGGGGAGATTTTTGAGAAAGTGTTGTTTTCAACAATACATTTTATTTTTATTAAATTGGAGGAGATTGTTGAGAACAACACTCTATCTCTTTATTATGATTTTGATGCTCACAAATACCCTTAATTGTTTTCTAATGATTTTATTTTATGTGTATTACATGAATTTATTATTTATTATATTTTTATTATAGGAATAAATTATTAAGTTCTTGAACAATGAGAATTAATTGCTAAAGTATTCACATTAGTGTGTTCTGGAAACACTGTTCATGCTCTACCTATTCGGGAATTACTTAAGCGTGTTCTGGAAACGCTGTTCATACCCTATGTGGAGAAGTGTAGCGTAAGTATGGAATGTAGTGTATACTTCATAGGTTATCAGAAAAGTATGGTTAAACAACCATACGATATTAGAAAAGTATGGAAGAAGAACCCTACATTAGGAAGGAACCCTATGTTTGGGGTATTGGAAAAGTATAGAAAAAGAATCGTACATAAGTTTTAAACATTATTTTTGTTTCTAAAAAGTATTATTCATAAACCATACTTTTCTGAAAAACATTACATTTAATCAAAAAGTATGGATCATGTACCATTCGTTTGGAATCTTATAAAAGTATGGATCGTTTATCATACATTTGAATATTGGAAAGAAAAGTATGGATGATCAACCCTACGTTTTTTATCAACCTTACATTTGTATTCAACCTTAATTTTAAATATGTTTCATCAACCTTACGTTTGTGATCTATCTTACATTCAAAAGATTCATGATATACAGTTCAACCTTACGTTTGGCATCAGAGAATTAAAGAAGATATTATTATGTAACGGTCTACAAGCGAATTATTAGGCTGTTTTCAATCAAGATTAAAAGGTATTTTTAATGCAAATCTTTGACTGATTCAAAACCGTTTTTCTATGATTCAAAGGATAAATTTAAAAGAATTTTTTCTTGCTGAATTTTCAAGAGAGTTACAACTGCTCTATTATTTGGAATTTATTGAATATTTTGAGTCTGAAGGAAACTTTTGTGGATCTGACTTTGCAGAGAAAGAACTCGATATATTTTTTCTATTTTAAAATTCAATATATATAGTGTACAAGATATGAAATAAGAACACGAGAGCAGATACTCTTATGAAATACAAGATCTCTTGCATGACAAAGTTGATTCAATTGAGATAATTGAGACTTACAGATCTGCTATTACGAAGAGCGAAAAAACTCTGTTTATTGAAGAAGAATAAACATGATAGAAGATTCACTCATTCAAAATTGAAGATCTATTGTGAATCTACTGCTGCTGAAGATACGAACTTATTTTTATATATCTACTACAACCGGATCGACTCAGAATGACTCTTAGTTGAAGATCATTATTTCTATAGATGATGATCCATCTACTGTCAATTTCATTCTGTTGCAATTGTGAAGAACAACGGGAAGGTATTTTCAAAGAATAAATACTTCTTTTTATCTTGAGTGACCGGCTTCTCGTACTAAGCTATGTAGGTTCTGCGATTGAACCAGAAGGCTATATTTTTCCTTAGATTGTAAAGGTGTCAATTTCATGTACTCAGTTGTTGAGTGGTCTGTTGATAAGAGGACCAAATAGTGAAAATCACCAATCTTGTAGAGTAGAGTGTTGGTGGAGTGGACTAGGGGCCTTCTATTCCCCAAACCACACTACATCATGTGTCCCTACTATTTCAATTATCACTGCATTAATCTATCTGATTAAAGTTAATGTAAATAACATGATCTCATGAAGAATTTTTAAAAGACAAGATTCACCCCCCTCTTATTTATATTTGATATAACCCGATCCAACATATTCAAGAATACAAGCATAATAGGAAATTAATAGGGCGAAAACAGTAAACACACAATACCCCATTAAAGGGCATTGGGAACTTTTGCACATATACTCAAATACATTCAATAGAAAGGCAAAAATCACCTACCTCGTTGTTGTATGATCAATAAAAGTGAACCTCAAGCCTCAAATCGCCCAAGAACACCATAGATCTACAAAAATGCTAAAAAATTTCAACTGATGATCACTTGAGAAAGAGGAGGAATTAGGAAACGAAGCTCTAGGAGAAGAGAGAACTCACTGAGGTAATCCCAACACAATTAATAATGGTCGATTCAGATAATAGATGCTCAATCGGGGGCTCGGGGAAAGATCGTAGTCATTCTCTCACTCTTGGATGAACTAGACTGAGAAGGATATGGTTATGTTCCTCAGACGCGACCCCGATGCGTTTAATGAAAAAAAGAAAGTACACGACATGTACTTTATAAGTATACGACATGTACTTGCCTTCACTAGCCCCTGCATTAGGTGGTCTCCAGGTCACCACACATGGCCGTGTGCATGGTCGTTACACGACCAGCACTCGGCTACCCGCTGTAACCGAGTACACAGCGTAAACTTCATAAATTTCCATAAAATCCTATTTCCTCAAAACACCAGAAAAAGGAAAACATTCCTGAAAAGAAGATCTGGTTTCTTACAAAAATTATGAATATATATATATATAATTATTAAATATTTAAAACACTAGTAAAATGTCACTAAAATAGCCACGTTCTCTTAAAAATGTGACTAAATTTATAGTATATATGTGTTTTTATATATAAATGTGTATATGTTTGTGTGATATATATATATATATACTAATGAATATATATTTACATTCATGAGAGAAAATGTCCTATATAAATATATACATTTAGCAACCTTTTTTAGAAAATGTTTCTAATTTGGTGACATTTTCTAAATAACATTACTAAATTTAATATTATCAATGTTTTTAAAAAACCTAACTAAATTCTAACTTTTGTAGTGTTTATGCTCGAAGATTTGATTGAAAGTGAAATTTGTTTAATTGATTAATTGGATGAATGTGAGGTATAATTCTAAGATGATATAGGGTGGTTTATTTTAGTATTTTGATATAGGTAAATAGGTTTCTTCAAGTTATGGGTCCTATAGTAGGAGAAGGTAGTGAGTGAGGTGGTATTCTAAAGATTGAACAGGACTTCAAGTTTTGTGTTTGGGTAGATTTAGGTGTCCTATAATAGTTTAGGTAATATATTTCAATTATAATGTAGTATGAAATTGGAAATATGAGTGTCATGTGGTTTGTGGTGTTATTTATCCATACGTTAGTGTTTTTTTACCCAATAGTGTGATTAGAAATTTGTGAATGGTTGGTTATAGTGGAGTGGTATTGGGTTTTAAAATCTAAAAGTATATTTATGAGTTGAAGAACTTATTTAGTTCATAATAAACAACTTTAAAATGATCTTTTGAGTTTTAATTTAATGTGTTTATAAATGAAATTATTTGACTCTATTTTTTAAAAAAATTAATTTTTAATTTTGGTTTTTATTTTGAAAAGGTTTTCAATTTTCCATCAATTGATTTAAAATGTTAGAATAGAAGTAAAATTATATTTTATGTTGTCTTGAATTATAAATGGTTTTGATAATACATTAAATTTGATTAATTTTGTGTTTGGTTAAAGGGTAAACTATTTTAAACATAATTTTAAAAACATAAACTTTTTATATTATCTAGAAAGGAGTAAATTTAGGGATTGGGATGAGTTATGGGTTTAATTAATTGATGTTAAAATTTATTTAATCAATCAAGTTCAAGCCTTTTAGATATTAATATTCATGTTTAAGAGGAATCTCCTATAGTAGTTAAATTTTTAGGACGTCACTTGTTAGAAAAGTTATAGTGTTATAGTATAGTTCTTTCATTGAGGGTGTTTTGTGAATATTTAGTAGTTCATTTCTTTTTAGGTATAGTTCTTACTTAGTTTTGATGATAATATCTAGGGGATATAATTTTTATACTTTGAAGTGTGTGTAATTTTAGGACCTATATATTTATTTTTTGATATTTCCTTTGAGGTGGAGTAGTGGTTTTATCAATGGCATTGGATCTATTTTAGAGGTATCTTCCATCGAACTTTTATTTTAGAAATTTTCCTTCCATTGTTTTTATTTTAATTCTTTATGATGAGAATAATTTTAGAGGAATATATTATAGATTCCTAAATTTTACTAGTCTTATACATTGTGTTTTTGAGAGTTTGAGTGGATTTAATAGGTCATTTAGATATCAATAGATTTTTTTTGTATTTTTATAGGGAATAAAAACATAGTGGTTTTCTAGTATATTTTATTGGAGTTGAGGGGTAACCATTATTTGATTTTAGGCAAGGGGGATGATCTATTTTTCTAGGTTTTTAAAGTTGGGGTTGAAAATCCATGTTTTAATAAATTTTATGTTTTGGGATAGATTATATCATGTAAGTCATCATTTAGGTAGGTTTGGTCCTTTTAAAAATCCATGTGAGTTGGGATTATAACAAACCACACTTTTCATACATATATATTGCATCTTAATAAATAGATATTCATTACATAACGCAATGGTCCATGCTAGAATGGTATAGGTATAGTGCCTTTGGAAACTTGGATACATGAATAGTAGGTTCATAAGTGAACTACATCATCTCCCACTAAGTTCTTCATAACTAGAACCCTTACTAGACATATCAAACACAATAACTTTGTCCAAAACCTAGGGAATGTTTACCTAAGAAAGGGTGAGGTCAGATGCTCATTAAGGATTAAAAAGGGATATATTAACATAGAATGAGAATAAGGGTGTGATAACATGAGAATAACATTTAAAAACCACACCATGTATATTTTATACCATAAAATTGAGTCATAGAATAAATATCGTCATTTTCTAAGACATTAATCCTAATGGAATCAAATATCCTGATCCATGAGAACCAAAAATTTGTATATGACATTGAATTGTGGCATACACATATGAATATAAAATCATATGTCAAGGATACCCACCAAGAAATTCATCACATATTTGGATTGGGATAACCAACCTTGTACCCAATTTATGCTTTGAATAACCTCATGTGTACCCTCTTTTGGGATTTGGATAACCTCCTATATACCCTCTTATTTTAGGCTTCAGATAACCTCCCAAATACCATCTTTTGGGCTTAGGATAACCTCTCGTCTACCATTTGAAATCATATAACATTAATAATCACCCAATGAATTGGAGGGATATATTGGTACCACCGATAACATAATACATAAATTTATGTTCCATAAGATCATAAAAATTCATCATAGCATAACCCATGAAAATGAATTGGGTTTCATAAACATTTAATCATAGCATAACCCATGGGAAAGAAATGGATTTCATAAACATTTTTCATAATAATAATAAATCACTCAGAGAATGAATAAGGATGATATCATTGGATCATGTCCCCAGTAAATATTAAGTAATAATAAAAGATGCCATCTTAGATATAAAATGATTTTAAAATATCACTTAGAACATTTATTTAGGAAAATTACATATCTTTTTGAAAAAACTTATTTAAAATATAACTTTTTTACACATATTAACGAATAAAATTATTTTAAAATAAAAATGGAAAACTAAAATGTATTATTTAACTATATGAGAGTTCATTAATTCATAATATATAGTTCATGTCATGCATGTTAAAATGAATATCCCTTACACATTTTTGGTAAAAATTCAAAAGAGTTAGGTTCAGAAATGCGAAGAAGATTTATTTTAAACCATTTTGTAAAAATTAATACAATAGTGAAAAATAATTTAAACAATAATCATATAAATTGAATATTTTTCTTCGAATTTTTTTTATAAAACATGGATAGGGAAGAAAATTATTTTTGATCTAAGAGAGAAATAAAGTCATTTTTTATGAAAAAAAATTCTTTTTGTATCTTAAGAACTTAAAGATACGAAAATGAAGGGGAAAATGTATTATAAAGAAATAAACATAGAATAATAAAATTCATTATTTACTTGAGATATAGATCATAATATTTCATTATCAGAAGAAAAATCATAAACAATCCTGATAAACAATGTTATTGTAACATAAAACCTTTATCACTTTGGTGATGTTTTAATCATAAGCCCCACGAATAAAATAAATTTATATAGATATGTAAATCCCCATAATATTCATAATAATAATCATAAAATAAATTCAGTGGAATAATATACACCACACTAAATAAATAATAGGTGAATATGGAATGTGTCCCATGGACATAAAAGTGAGATGAAAATCCACTTACCACTTTGGTAACATTAGAATTGTGATCATCATGGAAGAGTAAATTTAAATGAATATAAAAATATTATGAGAATAAATAAATCCATGATATAACATGTAAAATATGATTTACATAAACTTCACAAAATAATATAGGTTCATAACATAACTTATGTCCTAGAGAAGATAACTAAAGACCAAAATCCCTTACCACAAGCATCAATTTTTTTATTAAACATTCAAAACTTATATATAATAAATATAAGTTTATTATAAATCTATTAAATAATTGTAATAATATGTATTATACCATATATTATTTACTTATGACCTTTTGTTACCTATTTATTAACAATTACCCTATTTAAATTATGTTTCAGGTAATAACTACTTCATTTTTCCTGTAGGTTTTGGTTTGGTATTTTTGGTCATTTTAATTTGATCATGGTTCCATCATATTAATAATGATAAAAATTATATAAATATCATATATATTCATTATATATTTATTTATTTTAATCTAAAAAATATAGAGATAGAAAATGAATTACACTGTTCATATAGACAATATGTCATACGTACGCATGAGCATTGTTTCCATTTTCTCGATGAACATAAAGAAAGAATGGTAAATTTTAGTTGAATATTAAATAATAATTTTTATATCATATATATCATATATATTCATTAAATATAATCTCATTAACATCCATGTCTAAATAAAATGAAAAAGGTATCACATTCCTTTTGTGGAGGTGGTAATCCACAAATACTCATGAGCAATGTTATCATTTTCTGATGGATTGGATGTTATGAAGGTATATTGGATATTAAAATTTAAAAATTATAAATATTTCATAAATATAATATACATATATTAAATTCATCATTATATCTATCCTTGATAGGCGGTGATGGAAAATGAATTACATCAGTTCGTAAGGTGGTAGTCCATTGTACACATGGTCCACCATTTAATTTTTTATTTGATGGAAGATGAGTTGAATATATGTTATGAAATCAAAATTATAAAATATAAGTATATTTTAGACACTGGTGTTATTATTTTGGAATTATTAATAAATTATTTAGGTGGAAAGGGAAGGGGTAAAAAGAAATTGTTTAGTTAAGACAATAACTTTCTCTTAGAACAACCTCTTTTGGATCCCCTATTAAGGACCCCAATGTTGGTCTTTTGGGAATAAAAGAAGATATAGAAAATGGATAAGTATGTTTTGTATATATTTTTTCGGGATTTTTTGATCCAAATTACTTATGCGGTGTGAATAAGTGAGGGGAGGTGGTGTTGTTTTTTAATTGGGGAGTGGAATTTTTTTAAATACCCAAAAATAATTAGTAATGGGAAGTTACTCTCAAGACATGCACCTAAAAAATTGATAAATAATAGAGTATATAAAATATATGGTCAATCCACCACTCCACCGCACACATTTTTTAAACATTTTATTCCCTTATCCCTTAAGTTTACTCACTTTTACAATTTTTGTTTTCACTACAATAACTTATCTCTTTTAATTTTCCTAGGTAATTTATCCTTTAAGAATAAAAATAAAATGAATATAATTAAATAATTTGGAACCAATGATACTAAATATTAAATAAAATTTAGTAAATAAAAATTTTATGCATGTGGAAAATTAATTTTAACACAAGCACATGTAATGCATAAAACCTAGTTTTAACCTTAATCCTGTTAATTAATTTTTACTATTTTTATATTCATTTTGAATAAAAATTAAATTCAATGTATTAAATAATTTTAATTATTATTATTCCAAATATTTAATCCATTTTACCAAATTCAATTCACATAAATAACATAATTAATTTTAAATTAAACATACAGACGTGATGAGAAAACAATTTTTCCAAAGATAAGTTTTAATAATTATAAAAAGTAATAATATAAAAATTAATTATTTAATTGATAAAACTTACATAAATTAGATTAATTTTTATATAATTGAACTAATTTTACTTTTAAATACTTTAAATTAAAAGGCATTTTTAAATAAAAATAAGTATTTTCACTATTCATTGAAAAATTGATCTTTTCAGAAAATTATATAAAATTGACTCTAAGATAATTTTTATGTGTTTTTTTAATTAAGTTATTTTTTTTTCAAAAAGATGATCTTAAAGTGGAAACAATATTTTTAAAATGGATTTGCAGAACGTGATGACACTGTGTTTTAGAAATTACATTTTTGAAGCACAAAACTGGATTTATTCTTATCACATGGTTAGAAAAATATTAGATGAATGATAAAAAATTTGATTTAATATATAATATATTAATTTCGTTAAAATAATTTACTAATAGGGTATAATTTAATTTATTTATATAAAAACACTATTTCTCATAAAAAATGATTTTCAAAAAAAAATTTCTTCTACTTTCAAATTATTTTTATTTTTCATTTCTAATCAATTGATAAAAAATACAATTATTTATTTCATGTGTAAACCATTTATTTTTCATAATTTAGTTATTACTATTCATACCCAAAAATGTAACTGCTAGGTTATAATGGTTGTGTTTAAAAAATAAAATTAGTAGTTTATTGTTTTTCACTAAACCGCGTTATTGTGTGTAACACAAGCTATCAAAGAAATGAAATTTATTTAAAATAAATTCATAAAGTCTCAGAGTGTTACATTACCCCCAAAACATTTAATAAATTTAATACACACAATGAGAACTTGTTCCCAATGGGTTTTAACATTTGAAAATTCTTTTCTTGAAAACCCACATAGTAAAAAGGTTCAATAGAAATTCTTCTTTAAAATAAGGAAAATAAATTCTGAATATCATCTAGAATAACACATAACTATGTTAAAAAATAGGATAATTTTTTCAGGAAGTGGAAATATGGAGATGGAAGAGAAAACTAACAACAAAATTCTATTAAAGAGTGATATAAAACATGGTCAAGAGAAAGTTAACAACCACAAAGCCATTAATCTACAATGGGTGAAAAGACCATTCATTCATCAGAAATGAAGTTAATGTATAATTTTTTTTATTTCAAGATAATTTTCCTAAATTTGATAAATTCTCACTAGAAGATACACTTACTTGATTTCATTTCACTTCATAATTACAATGTCATATTGTGGTTGAGATTTTATCCATTTCCACTTCATATCTTACTCCATGAAATCAATATTCAAAATGATATTTTCTTGAAGAAATAAATTAAATTTTAATGGATCATATGATCCATAAAATTATGGAATTTTATGCTTTATATCTTTATATCTATTCCAAAACCAAAATGGTTAACGTATGTTATACAATAGGTATAAGTACAGATAATTATGTTCTAAAACCTCAACAATAACTCCCAAAAGTCAACTTAAATAATTCAATAAATAACTAAAATTTAAATTCTTTATTATATTCCAAACTAAGATTAAAACCCAAATATTATAATTATTTGATAACATATTCTTCTAAGAAAAATTTAAACTTTATCTCTGAATAACATCAATAACTTTTAATGCCTTACACCAAAAATTTATATGTTGAAATCATATAATCATTAAGATATTATAAAAATTTCCATGAATAATATGAATAACTATAAAGCCACATTGTAATGTCCCCGAACTGGGATCCACTAAACCGATGTCCCGAGCCGACTCACCATATTACATAAAGAGCACCTCCACATATACTGGAGGTTGCTGACTAGAAACAAGGGTCTAAATAGTCACATGGGAAGATTATACCCTCATTACCAGAGTAATACACAATAGATAACACCAATAATAGTAGAAACAATAATAAATAACCATTTAACATACACAACAAACATTCCCAAAGATGAGTACAAACCAGAAAGGAAATATAACTATGCCATTCCATACTAGTAGTGTCAAAAGTGTAGAAAACCCAAATTAGAAAAACATCCAAATCCCCAAATAGGTTTTGGACTTTAATTATAGATCATTTTCCATCTACATCATGAGCCTAACTCAACACCCTAGTGTAGGTCCCTGGCTCTTATCCTGACATGCATATAAGAAATCTTCTTGGGTACCTAAAGACGGCCCAAGCAAGGTATGAGTACAAAATTTAGTCAGCCACCACCAACGATGTCTACAAAATATATAGTCTAATAGACAATTCATACAAGAATTTAATAAAGGACAAGTAAACAATAGATAGTTTAGGTTCCATTAGTAAATAAAGTTCATTTAATTCATAACTAGCATTTTTTCCAATTCCATTTCTTATACCATATTTACTATATAAACCATTTTTAAGACATGCTAGTTGGGTTAGGCATAAAATCATCTATACATGGGTCTAAGGCAATCAATCACTATGAATAGGGGAAAATAAGTCAAGTCACTATCTCACTAGGGAAACACACATCACATCAACACATTATCTTCACGTTTAAGCCTCAGTCTGGATGGATGAAACCATTTGAGGAATAGAGTCTCCGTCCTCTTCCCTAACTTGTGCATATTTGGGGTAGATGTTTAGAGCCTTAGTTTAGATCGACCCATGGGTGTAGAGCCTCATGTCAATTCACCACTCTAATAATCCATGTTCACATGATTATATGTCTATGTGTGTGTGTATATATATATATATATATCCAACCACACATATCATTTCAAATCTAACACACGAGTACATATATCAATGCCATTGGAAAACACAATACATAACAGACAACATAAGAATTAATACAATTATATAACCCATTAACACATTAACACATTCAAAAATTATAATTCATATAGATTTAGATAGATTCTCATTATCATGACTTATCCCACTAAGTATGTTCAATAACCCCTATGAATTAGCCAATATTAACCAATTACCATATATTAACCCATTTAGCCTATTTATCATTTCACAAGCATTTACCCACTTATGCAATAAAAAGACAATTCTTATCTCACAAGGCACAACTATTTTACTATATTCAACCCTTTTTGGAATACCCCATAATCCCCTGGATTAAACCATTCCACACGTTCATCCATTTTCCATTACATTATCCAAGTACAAGTTCACCATTTAAATGCACTAATCCTATTAGGCATTTCTAACCAAAAATTTGTTGTACAATCGATATAATCTCATTCATCCCAATTTTCCCATTTTTCACATAATGCTAAGAAACCCCTTATTCCCTTATCACCCTAGGCCCGACTATCATCCTTAAATTTTGTGACAACCAGGTCCTGGTGACAGCATATACAACCCACCTTAACATGGTCGTTGGGTCCTGGCCCATCAGGTACAACCAGTTTCCCCGCAGACACATGGTCCTCACCTGAGGGCCCACCCACATTCCTTAACCCACTTAGTATGTTCAATAAAACCTATGAATTAACCAATATTCAAAAATTACCATACATTAACCCATTTAGACCGTTTATCATTTCACAATCATTTACCCACTTATGCACTACAAAGATAATTCTTATCTTACAAGGCACAATAATTTTACTCTATTCAACCATTTTTGGCATACCCCATAATCCCATAGATTAAACCATTCCACACGTTCATCCATTTTCCATTACATTATCCAATTACAGGTTCACCATTTAAATGTACTAATCATATTAGGCATTTTTAACCAAAAATTAATTGTACAATCGATATAATCTCATTCATCCTAATTTTCCCATTTTTCATGTAATTATAGCAACCCCTTATTCCCTTATGACCCTAGGCATGACTATCATCATTAAATTTTGTGACAACCGGGTTCTGATGATCGTAAAAACACCCCGCCTTAACATGGATGTTGGGTCCTGGACCACCAGGTACCACCAGT
This sequence comes from Viscum album, assembly GCA_963277665.1. Taxonomy (NCBI): domain Eukaryota; kingdom Viridiplantae; phylum Streptophyta; class Magnoliopsida; order Santalales; family Viscaceae; genus Viscum; species Viscum album. The sequence continues at coordinate 1,778,081,696 of OY728131.1, read as the reverse complement.
TGCCCCGCAGACACATGGTCCCCACCCTGGGGCCCACCCACATGCCTGAACGAGTCATCTAACTAATGACTGTCCCCACAGGCCAAAACATGTCCTTTCCAGTTTGCTTTGTCCTCACACACACACACCATGAGAAACTTCCCAGAAGGTCACTCATCCTGATCACTACTCCAGGCCAAGCATGTTTAACAGTGGAGTTCTAATGAGGTAGGCTCCCAAAAAGGATAGTGCACCTTATTGACATGAGTCATATCATTTAGTCATTTAACCCTTTATCATTTCCCCCCCCCCTTTAGAGCACAACATCCTCATTGTGGACCCAACATCTCAACCTAGGAAGTGAACTGCACTTAAGATTGGGTACCGCCTCTGATACCAAATGTGACAACCAGGTCCCGGTGACAGCACAGACACCCCACCATAACATGGTCATCGGGTCCTGGCCTGCCAGGTACCACCAGTTGCCCCGTAGACACATGGTCCCCACCCCGGGCCCCACCCACATTCCTGAATAAGTCATCTGACTAATGACTATTGCCACAGGAAAACACATGTCCTTTCCAGTGTGCTTTGTACTCACTCACACACACCCTGAAAAACTTCCCAGAAGGTCATCCATCCTGATCACTACTCCAGGAAAAACACGTTTAACTCTGGAATTCTAATTAGGTAGGCTCCCGAAAAGGAAGTTGCACCTTGTTGACATGAGTCATGTCATTTATTCATTTAACCCTTTATCATTTTGGGGTGTTAAAATCACCCCCTTTAGAGAAGAACATCCTCGTTGTTGACCCTACATCTCATCCCAGGTTGCGCACTGCACTTAAGGCTGGGTACCACCTCTGATACCAAATGTGACAACTGGGTCTCGGTGACAGCAAAAACACCCCGCCTTAACATAGCTGTCGGGTCCTGGCTCTCCAGGTACCACCAGTTGCCCCGCAGACACGTGGTCCCCACCCTGGGGCCCACCCACATTCCTGAACGAGTCATCTAACTAATGACTATCCCCATAGGCAAACACATGTCCTTTACAGTGTGCTTTGTCCTCATTCAAACACACCCTGAAAAACTTCCCATAGGTCATCCATCCTAATCACTACTTCAGGCCAAACACGTTTAACTGTGGAGTTCTAATCAGATAGGCTCCCGAAAAGGAAGATACACCTTTTTGACATGAGTCGTGTCATTTATTCATTTAACCCTTTATCATTTTGGGGTGTTACAATTACCACCCCCCTTTAGAGCAGAGTGTCCTCATTGTGGACCCTACATCTCAACCCAGGCAATGCACTGCACTTAAGGCCGGGTACAACCTCTGATACCAAATGTGAAAACTAGGTCCTAGTGAGAGCATAGACACCCTGCCTTAATATAGCCGTCGGGTCAGGTACCACCAGTTTCCCTGAAAACACATGGTCCCAACCCTGGGCCCCACCCACATGCCTGAACTGGTCATCTGACTAATGACAGTCCCCACTGGCCAACACATGTCCTTTTTAGTGTGCTTTTTCCTCCCTCAGACACACCCTAAGAAACTTCCCAGCAGGTCACCCATCATGATCACATGGTCCCAGGAGATCACCAATCCCGCAGAAACATGGTCCCCACCCACATTCAGGAATGGTTCATTTGAATAATGATAGTCCCCATAGGGAAACACATGTCCTTTTCAAGCCAAACACATTTAACTGTGGAGTTCTAATCAGGTAGGCTCCCGAAAAGGAAGATACACCTTGTTGACATGAGTCATGTCATTTAACCCTTTATCATTTTGGGGTGTTACAATCACCCCCCCTTTAGAGCACAATGTCCTCATTGTGAACCCTACATATCAACCCAGGGAGTGCACTTCACTTAAGGCAGGGTACTACCTCTGATACCAAATGTGACAACTAGGTCTCAGTGACAGCACAGAAACCCTGCCTTAATATAGCCGTCGGGTCCTGGCCCACCAGGTACCACCGGTTGCCCCACAGACACGTGGTCCCCACCCTGGGCCCCACCCACATGCCTGCATGGGTCATCTGACAAATGACAGTCCCCACAGGCCAATGCATGTCCTTTCCAGTGTGCTTTGTACTCCCTCACAGACACCCTAAGAAACTTCCCAGAAGGTCACCCATCCTGATCGCGTGGTCCCAGAAGATCACACATCCCGTAGACACGTGGTCCCCACCTTGGGCCCCACCCACATTCCTGAATGGTTCATCTAAATAATGATAGTCCACACAGTCCAACACATGTCCTTTACAGACACGTGGTCCCCACCCTGGGCCCCACCCACATGCCTGAATGGGTCATCTGACAAATGACAGTCCCCACAGGCCAATGCATGTCCTTTCTAGTGTGCTTTGTCCTCCCTCACACACCCCCTAAGAAACTTTCTAGAAGGTCACCCATCCTGATCGCGTAGTCCCAGAAGATCACCCATCCCGCAGACACGTGGTCCCCACACTAGTGCAGAAAACGTTTTTTACGTCACCATTTTTTACGTCGGTTATATAAAACCGAGGTCATAATATGTAAAACGAGGTTTTTTACGTCGGTTATTTCTTAACCGACGTAAAAACCTGTGTTCGGTACACCTTTAACGTCGGTTATAAAAATAACCGACGTTATTAATCGCCCGCCTTCGTTTTTTACGTCGGTTATTTTTATAACCGACGTAAAAAACGCGGTTTCGAAGGCCTTTTTACGTCAGTTATTGAATAACCGACGTAACAAACGCGGTTTTTGAAGGCTTTTTTACGTTGGTTATAAAATAACCGACGTAAAAAAAAGAATCCGCAGATGTTTTTGACGTCGGTTATTCCATAACCGACGTAAAAAAACGCGGATTTTGAGCCCTTTATAACGTCGGTTATAAAATAACCGACGTAAAAAATGAATCGGAGGAAGGTTTTTACGTCGGTTATTGAAATAACCGACGTTATAAATGTTTTTAAAACAATTATCACGTCGGTTATTGAATAACCGACGTGATAACTCATTTAAAAATTTACCCAGACCCGTGGATTGTCATTCGCGAGTTTACCTTCGACAGTCGCGACTCGTCTCTCTCGCGCGTAAACCCGAATCGGCTCGTCCATTTCGTTGGTTTAGATTCGTTTTGCAATCATCGTTTCTCATATTTAATCTCCTCGGATCAATCATCTAAACTCGCAGCACTCAGGTAATCCTCCCACTCATTCGTTTTTTTTCGCGGATAGTATATATATATGTGTTGTGATTTTTTTGTTGAAACTAGCTAAGATTCTTCGATTGCGAACCCTTTTAACTCGTTTTGGCACCATAATCTTATTTATCATCCCTAGATCTATTTGTTCGACTTGCAATATTGAGTAATTTTATGATTTCACTAATTTTTCATCGTTTTCTATAAATCCCCGAGAGGGTTGGGGCGTGTCCATTTGGATGGGTTGCCCTTTTACAGTTGTTACTACTTTATTCACACACAACCATGGCATAGGTGCATGGATTTGGGGTCGGGGGGAGTCCAGGGGGGTTTACAAGGGGGTGGGTGGGTGTGGGGGGCTGTCCAAGGGTGTGGGTGGGTGTTGGGGGGTGTCCAGGGGGGTGTCCAAGGGGTAGGGGGTGGGGGGTGGTGTTTAGGAGGGGTGGGGGGCTGTCCAGAGGGTTGGGGGTGTCCAGGGGGGTGTCCAAGCAGGTCCGAGGTGGGGGGTTGTGTCCAGGAGGGGTGGGGGTGCTTTCTAGAGGGGTCGGGAGCTGTCTAGAGGGGTCGGGGGGTGTCCAGGGTGGTGTCCAAGGGGATGGGTGGGTGTGGGGGGCTGTCCAAGGGGGTGGCGTCCTGTCCAGAGGGGTCGGTGGGGTGTCCAGGGGGGTGTCCAAGGGGGTGGATGGGTGTGGGGGGCTGTCCAAGTGGGTGGCGGCCTCTCCAGAGGGTATTTGGGGTTGTCCGGGTGGGTGGGGGGGGGGGGCTGCCCAGAGGGTTGGGGGATGTCCAGGGGGTGTCCAAGGGGGTAGGGGGTGGGGGGTGGTGTCCAGGAGGGGTGGGGGGCTGTCCAGAGGGGTCGGGGGCTGTCCAGAGGGTTGGGGGGGTGTCCAGGGGGGTGTCCAAGAAGGTCGGGGGTGGGGGGTTGTGTCCAGGAGGGGTGGGGGTGCTTTCTAGAGGGGTCGGGGGCTGTCCAGAGGGGTCGGGGGGTGTCCAGGGTGGTGTCCAAGGGGATGGGTGGGTGTGGGGGGCTGTCCAAGGGAGTGGCGGCCTGTCCAGAGGGGTCGGTGGGGTGTCCAGGGGGGTGTCCAAGGGGGTGGATGGGTGTGGGGGGCTGTCCAAGGGGGTGGATGGGTGTGGGGGGCTGTCCAAGTGGGTGGCGGCCTCTCCAGAGGGTATTTGGGGTTGTCCGGGTGGGTGGGGGGGCTGCCCAGAGGGGTGGGGGGTGGTGTCCAGGAGGGGTGGGGGGCTGTCCAGAGGGGTCGGGGGCTGTCCAGAGGGTTGGGGGGTGTCTAGGGGGGTGTCCAAGTAGGCCGGGGGTTGTGTCCAGGAGGGGTGGGGGTGCTTTCTAGAGGGGTCGGGGGCTGTCCAGAGGGGTCGGGGGGTGTCCAGGGTGGTGTCCAAGGGGATGGGTGGGTGTGGGGGGCTGTCCAAGGGGGTGGCGGCCTGTCCAGAGGGGTCGGTGGGGTGTCCAGGGGGGTGTCCAAGGGGGTGGATGGGTGTGGGGGGCTGTCCAAGGGGGTGGATGGGTGTGGGGGGCTGTCCAAGTGGGTGGCGGCCTCTCCAGAGGGTATTTGGGGTTGTCCGGGTGTGGGTGGGCGGGTGTGGGGGGCTTTCCAAGGGTGTGGGTGGGCGTTGGGGGTGTCCAGGGGGGTGTCCAAGGGGGTAGGGGGTGGGGGTGGTGTTTAGGAGGGGTGGGGGGGCTGTCCAGAGGGTTGGGGGGTGTCCAGGGGGGTGTCCAAGCAGTTCGGGGGTGGGGGTTGTGTCCAGGAGGGGTGGGGGGCTGTCCAGAGGGGTCGGGGGGTGTCCAGGGGGGTTTGCACATCGATTTGTTTTATATTTCAAAATTGTTTACATTCAAATTATGATTTTTTTCATATAAACATATATTTGTCTTATCTAAAAAATATATATATTTTTCCTATTTGTTATAGGTAATAATGAGTCGAAGTTGGATTACGGCACATCGAATGAGCAATGAATATGAGGAAGGTGTTGATGCCTTTTTGGAATTTGCTAAACGAAATGTTCCAAGTAGTGACATTTTTTTCTGTCCATGCCTGAAATGTCTGAATATGAAGAAGTTGAAAAGTAGAGAGATAAAAGATCATCTGATTTGTCATGGTTTCAATCCGAGTTACAGCCCTTGGATTTGGCATGGCGAAACTGGACAGAATGTCACTGATGATAATGAATCGCAAGATGGTAGCTCCGATGGAATTGAAGAAATGATTCGCGATATTGTAGCAGAACAAATTGAGATAGAACCGACAGTTGCACGTCTATATGGTGATGCCGAAAAACAATTATATCCTGGTTGTACAGATTTTACGGTTTTGTCGGCGGTGTTAAGATTGATTAACCTGAAGGCGAAACATGGATGGAGTGACAGAAGTTTTACAGAGCTGCTACAATTGATGAAAGACATTCTTCCAAAAGATAACGATCTTCCAGATTCACATTATAAGGCCAAAAAAATATTATGCCCGATGGGATTGGGATACAGGAAAATACATGCCTGTCCGAATGACTGCATTATATATAGGAAGGAATATGAATTTCTGAAAGAGTGTCCTAAATGTGGGACATCACGGTATAAGGTGAAAGAAAAATCACAAGCTGATGTAGAGATTACAAAGCTCCCTTCAAAGGTATTTTGGTATCTTTCTATAATTCCTCGTTTCAAACGTTTATTTGCTAATTCACATGATGCAAAAAGGTTAAGATGGCATGCTGATGAGCGGGTATGTGATGGAAAAATACGTCATCCAGCTGATTGTCCACAATGGAAGAAAATTGATTCCCAGTACCCTACATTTGGAAATGAAATTAGAAATCTGAGACTAGGCTTGTGCACAGATGGAATGAATCCATACCGAACCCTCAGTAGCACACATAGTTCATGGCCTGTTTTATTGGTAATTTACAACCTCTCTCCTGAAGTTTGTATGAAGCGCAAATATATCATGTTGAGTATCATGATCTCTGGTCCAAAGCAACCCGGCAATGATATTGATGTATACTTGTCACCGCTGATTGATGATTTGAAACTGTTATGGGCTGATGGTATTAGGGTGTATGATTCTTATAAAATGGAATATTTTCAACTGCATGCAGTGCTTCTATTCACTATAAATGACTTCCCAGCATATGGAAATTTGTCTGGATACAGTGTTAAAGGGCATAAAGCATGTCCAATTTGCGAACAACAGACGTCATATTGTCAATTGCATCATGGGAGGAAAACAGTGTACATGGGTCATCGAAAGTTTTTGCCTATGGATCACCCTTATAGAAGACTAAAAAAGGCATTCAATGGCTCACAAGAATTTGATACTGCTCCTCAACCTTTATCCCCAGAATTGTATTTTGAGAGGGTGAAAAACCTTGATGTGACATTGGGAAAGACACAGAAATCTGGTAATGATAGACATATTTGGAAGAAAAGGTCAATATTTTTTGAGCTACCATATTGGAGGTATCATGAAGCCAAACATAATATTGATGTCATGCACGTGGAGAAGAATATCTGTGATTCTTTGATCGGAACATTGCTAGATATTAAAGGAAAGACAAAAGATGGGTTGAATGCAAGGTTAGACCTACTGTCAATGGGAATACGTTTGGAGTTAGCTCCCACTCCTAAAGGAAGACGAACATTTCTTCCCCCGGCTTGTCATACATTATCGAAGAGGGAGAAAAGTAGCTTCTGTCAGTGTCTTCATGATATCAAAGTGCCTCAAGGTTATTCTTCAAATGTAAAAAATTTTGTCTCATTGAAAGACTTGAAGTTGATAGGTATGAAATCACATGATTGTCACGTCATGATGCAACAAATTCTACCAGTTGCACTGCGTGGAATATTTCCCATCCGTGTCAGAAAGACTATAATGAGGTTGTGTTATTTTTTCAATTCAATTTGCAACAAGGCGATTGATGTGAATGCTTTGAACATTTTGGAAAAGGATGCAATTTTTATACTTTTTCATTTGGAAATGTATTTTCCTCCAACTTTTTTTGATATGATGGCGAATTTAATGATTCATCTGGTTCGAGAAATAAGGCTTTGTGGACCTGTATATCTTCATTGGATGTATCCTTTTGAAAGGTATATGAAAATATTAAAGGGATATGTTAAAAATCCATATCGACCTGAAGCCTCCATTATTGAAAAGTATATTTCTGAGGAGGTAGCAGAGTTTTGTACGAGCTACTTGGCTACGGCGCAACACATAGGTTTGCCTCCATCTCGCCATGAACGGGTTAATAATGAGGGAAAGGGGATTCGTGGCTTGAAAGTCAAATCACTGTCAGCTGAACATATGAAGAAGTTAGAATCATACATCTTGAATAACATAGCTGATGTTCAACCGTATATCACATTGCATATTAATGAGTTGAAACAATGTCATCCAAAGAAGAAAGAAATGTGGATTTTGAATGAGCACAACAAAACTTTTTTGCCATGGTTTAAAAAGACCTTGCTTGGTAGATCAGATGTATCAGAGACATTAAAATGGATAGTGGGTGGTCCATCTTTAAATGTGATAACATGGTCCGCTTATGACATTAATGGCTATACATTTCATACGAAAACTCAGGACAACAGAAGTGCAGTTCAGAATATTGGTGTATTGGTGTTTGCAGAAGCAATGCATTTTTCGAGTGCTAAGGACAGAAACCCAATTTCGGCATCAAGTGCATATTATGGAGTGATTGAAGACATATGGGAGGCTGATTACTTTAAAATTAAAGTTCCCGTTTTTAACTGTAAATGGTTTATCGGTAACAACAGTGTCAGACACGATGAATTTGGAATGACACTTGTTAATCTGAATAGATTGGAAGACACAGCTGATTCTTTTATAATGGCAACACATGCCAAACAAATTTTCTATGTAGTAGATCAATCAGATATGCAGTGGGCTGTTGTTTTACAAGGAAAAAACCAATATGTTGGTGAGGATGAATTTGATGAAGATGCTGATTTATGTGAGATCCCTACTTCCATGGAAAGATTAACAGAACATAATGATGAGTATGTTGAAGACATGGTTTGTGCCATAAGGAACGATCACGACGAAGGAATTTGGGAAAACAATCCAACTGTACATTCCTAAAATTACAGGTAACACAAGTTTATTTCTTGTTTACATTTAGTTTTTTCATATAATGTTAGATACTGTAAATTTTTTACTTATTAAAACATGTATCAAACAAAACAATAAAAACCGTAAAGAGGAGAAGTTCTGGGCGCACCGGCTGGCCGGTGGCGGTGGTCCAGAACAAAGCTCTGTCTGGTCCACCGGCCGGCCGGTGGTCCAGACAGAGGAAGGCTGTCTGGTCCACCGGTCGGCCGGTGGTGAGCCAGCGGCCGGCCGGTGGCACCAGGCAGTGGGCAAGTCTACTGCCTGGGTCCTCCGGCTGGCCGGTGAGCTCACACCGGCGGACCGGTGGACTCAGTGAGTCCACTTTTCAGCTTTCTTGGGCCAACTCCTTGGCAACCTTTTGCCTGTGTTTACCATGTTTATCATTGTTTAACATGCTTACCATATTACCAATGTTTACTATTATGTAATTTAGTACACTTTTCTATTTGTGAACTAATGTTTGTTTTTTTGATTTAAAGGAAAATGACAGATCAAACAGTTGATCAGCCACATGATTCTGGAGATGAGCATATTGGTCATACATCTGGGGAGGAACATTCACATGCTCCTATTACGACAAAGAGTTCAAAGGTTGGTAAGCGTGGGTGCACACGTTTACCAAAATTATCACTTGCCCGTACGAAGGAGGAGAGGATAGTCGTGGAGTTTGATGATGATGATCTTCCTAGAGGTCCAAATGCTAAAGATTTTAAGGGTTTTGTAGCAACTCATGCTAAGAGCAAAGTAAACATTCTATATGATGATTGGAGAAGTGTGGATAAGGCGATAATCTCTCAGCTGTGGGAGACCATTTTGGTAAGATCTTTTGCTATTGTTTGACTGTTCTTTAAATGTTTCTAGTATATATAATATTTTTAACCTCTTTTTTATCAGATGACATTTGATATTCCTGACACTGGAGGAGTCAGGAAGAAATGCTTATCGTTGGCTGCTAGGAGATGGAGGGATTTCAAATCAACCCTCTCATCTGATTTCATTTATGGTCATAGGAGTCGTGAGAATCCATGTCGTATATATCCTTTTATAGATGAAGACACATGGAGACAATTTTTTGAAAGTAGAAGAAAAGAATCATTTTTGGTAAGGGCAATGTAAACTTTTATAAGCTTTCTTATATAAATGATCTTATTATTGTTTTGTTAATGATTACTTATTCTTAATTTACAGCAAACAAGGAAAGCTCATCAAGAGATCCAATCTAAAAATGTATACCCTCATAGTTTATCTCGGGGAGGGTATGCATTATTGGAAGAACAAATGATGGCAGAAAAATTTCAACAACTAAGAGCTGAGTCTTCAAGCTCTGGAGAGGTGGCCCCTCCATCCCCTCCATCTAGACATGAGAAATGGAAAAGAGCTCGGAAGGGCAAAAAAGGACAATATCTTTCGGAAGAATCGAGACTCGTAGTTGAGAGGATTGTAAGATATCTATTTTATTTATTTGAGTTTACTATTTTCGTCATATATTTCCAATCATTATAGAAATGTTCAATTAATTATTACAGGACTCTCTTGAGGAGCAGAGTTCACAGGGGACATTTACACCATCTGGGAGGGAAGATATTTTATCTGTGGCATTGAGAAAGCCCGAACATCCTGGCCGTGTAAGAGGATATCCGGCAGGTGTATCGGTAAGAAAAGTGTTGCCACGTTCCTCAACTTCTAACGTTGAGGGAGTTTATAAAAAAAAAATAGAATCCTTGGAGGCTGAAGTCCATAATATTAATGCGACAATGGAGGACAAGATTAGAGCATCGGTGCAGTTAATGTTTGCAGACTTGCAAAGACAATTTCAGGGTGCAGCTCCCACTCCACCTCTCCCAGTAGCTCCCACTCCCCCACCTCAGCCTGCGGACCCCATTTTTGATCCTCCTCCTCCGCCGCAGCTACCTACTTATTGTGAGTTGTATGTTGATGATCCTCAACATCATATAGTTGCATATGGGATGGTATATTGTATAGGAGATACAGTTCATCATCAACAGTTAGAGGTAGAGAATCAGAGGGTCACTGTACAGGATATTATAGATAGATCAGCTCGGATACCATTACCTACAGATGAGGTGACGACAGTTGGACATAGTATCGGCCATTTTTTACTTTGGCCATCCAGACTTCTTCGACTCATTACCATAGAGGTATGGATGTTATATCTTTTATTTTATATTTTTATTAATGTTTTATCATTTGAAAACTAATATATTTTTCAATTTATTTTTACAAGAATACTTCAAAGGTAAAGAAATACTGTATAGACAACAACAAAGATAGATAACTATGACATCAGATGCAGATACTAGCAGTCTTGACAAATTGTCAAGATATTCAAATTTGTTGGCGGATCATTATGACTTTACAATGGAAGCTCATGTCTGTGGACGTGAACTATGTGTGGGGATTATGAAAACTGATATCATTGAGTTTGTCACTGGAGATAAGTTGGGCATCAACGTGGTGGAAATTTTTATCATGTAAGTCTTAACACCTTTTCCTTGCGTTATATTTATTAAACATGTATACTTATGTCTGCTTTGTATTAGGTATCTGTATAAAATTTGTGAGAGGAATGAGCTGACAGATGTATATGGATTCGTGGACCCACAATTGATTTCCCCTGAAGCATGTGCATTGGATGAGGAACAAAGAATGCTTTATATTGCTGATAGATTTGAAAAGAATGTAATCACACAGTGTTGGATGATGCCTTTTTGTGAGAGGTATGAAACACATCCCTCTCAAAGAGTTAATTATCTTTTAACATAAAAAACCACTAACGTTAAATTTCCTTTTATCAGGGATCATTGGATGTTAGGGGTTTTTTGCCCTAGGGAGAAAACACTTTATTGGATATGCTCTCTCCATGCTGATGTGCGAGAAAGTTTTAAGAATATATTGGAAACGTAAGTTTCAATTTCACAATAGTTTTATATATTATAATGAATTTTAAATTTACCCCATTCGTATTATTTTCTAACAGGGCATGGGTCCACTTTCGAAAAAGCGCAAAGAAAAGTAATTTCAAGATCAAATATGTACATGCGAAGGTAAATATCCATTTATAATTTGTACATTTTGATTTATTACATAAAAATAATATATTGAATTTACACTCATTCAAACAGAAAAGTCATGAGCAACAAGGCATCATTGAATGCGGATATTACATGTTAAGATTTATGTATGAAATAATAACAACTGGGACAGTTCTGAGTTTTGACCTGGTAAGATTTCCTCTTTCTCATAATATTTCAATTTGATTTATTCATTATACACGTTGACTACTATCCTTTTCCTTTGTAGCTTTTTGATGACCCTCAACCCTATACTGCTGAAGATATCAAACACTTACAAGTGGAGTGGTCAAATTATTTTACAGGTTTGATTGACTTTTAGTTGTTTGTAATGTAAAATGTAATTTTGAATATTGTCAATGTAATTGTGTATTTCGTAGTCGTTTAGGTTGGATTTAGTTTTTTTTGAAGTTGACAGTGTAAGTTTAGAATGTTATATAAGTGAATGTTTAATTTTTCTCTACTTCTTGTTTTGGTCTACTGTTATGGTTTTTCTGGTCTGGATTTTGGTATGGGGGGGAGAGGTTCCAAGGGGGTGGGTGGGTGTTTGGGGGGTGTCCAAGGGATATGGGAGGGGTGTCCAAGGTGTGTTTGGGGCTTTCCTAGGGGTCGGGGGGGTGTAAATGAGGTGGGAGTTCTGTCCAAGGGGCCGGTTGGGTGTAAATGAGGGTGGGGGGCTGTCCAAGGGGTGGGGGGGTGTCCAAGGGATATTGGATTGGTGTCCAAGGGGTGGGGGGTGTAAATGAGGGTGGGGGGGCTGTCCAAGGGGTGGGGGGTGTCCAAGGGTTGTGGTGGGGCTCCAATGTGGTGGGGGAGGGCTGGCCAGGTTGTTAGGTGGGTATAGATGAGGGTGGGGTTCAGTTGGGGCTTGGGGGAGGGCTGGCATGGTTATTTTTGTTTGGTTTCTGGTTGCTTTTTGGTGAGAGCAGTGCAATTATTTAAAAAAAAAATTTTCTTTCACGTCGGTTATTTTATAACCGACGTGGTAAATAAATCGGTAGGGGGTTATCACGTCGGTTTTTTCTAGAACCGACGTGATAAACCGTTCCCGGGGCTTTTATCACGTCGGTTCTTAATATAACCGACGTGCTAAAAGGCCTGGGAATCGATTTACCACGTCGGTTATTGGATAACCGACGTGCTAAAACGTTTCCCAGGCCTTATTATCACGTCGGTTATATTAAGAACCGACGTGATAAAAGCCCCGGGAACGGTTTATCACGTCGGTTCTAGAAAAAACCGACGTGATAAACGATATCCCCGGCGTTTTATCACGTCGGTTTAGGGAATAACCGACGTGATAAAGCCCCCCAGCGCATATTTATCACGTCGGTTATTATATGAACCGACGTGATAACCACCATGATGTTAGGGATATTACGTCGGGTTTTAAATAACCGACGTAAAAAACATTATTTATAACGTCGTCCGTATTAACGTCACCTAAAAACCGACGTAAATAATAAAAAATAACCGACGTAAAAAATGTTTTCTGCACTAGTGCCACCTTGGGCCCTCCCACATTCCTGAATGGTTCATCTGAATAATGATAGTCCCCACAGGCCAACACATGTCTTTTCTAGTGTGCTTTGTCCTTACTCACACACACCCTAAGAAACATCCTAGAAGGTCACCCATCCTGATCACTACTCCAGGCCAAGCACGTTTAACTATGGAGTTCTAATCAGGTAGGCTCCTTAAAAAAGGTGCACTTTGTTAATATGAGTCATATCATTTAGTTATTTAACCCTTTATGATTTTAGGTGTTACACATTTACACTTCGCCTACCGTTAAAACATATTCATCATGGGTTCCACATTATTACTCGATAACCCTTCACCTAACCTTACCATTCTCTAGGTACAAGAATTCCTACACACCCCATGGGTGGTCCTATAATGGTCACATCATCCTCTATGAATCCCATGAGAATCATGAGGGTTTCAATTGGTCATATGGACAACCCTTTTTGTCAAACACTCCAAGATAAATAGGAACATAAATATGGAAGGTGAATAACACAAGCTTCCGCACAAAAAACTAAAATAAAACTATGGGATAATACTTTTCGACCACCTACCTCGATTCTGATGATGAACATATCCTAATCGATGTCATAGATCCGGATTTAACCAACCCTTCAATCCTCAACCCTAATCTCACCAGAAATTAAAGTTTTTAGAGATTCTAATGGAGAGAAGGAAGAGAAGTAAACCCTAAACCAGAAAGAGAAGAAATAGTGGGATTATCCTTACACCGATCTTCAATTCTCAACTGACGACACTCTAAACAACCTAGAGGCGAGGGAGATTAATCCATGGTAGCTCTTGAGGCTTTTGGTCCATTACTAGGATTCCCAGGAGGATGGCGGAAGAAAATACAGAGTTGGTATAAAAATCCTATAATAGAGATTTTGTATATTTTCAAACATTACTTTGCCACACGGTTTACCCTCATAGTTTTCCAAACTATGAGAAAACCATGTAGATTCTACTGTCTTAAAATTCTTCTTTTCCATGGTTACCTAGGCTGGTATGCACGATTACTACTAATCATGCGCAGAGCATGAAACTTTCCCATAAAACTTATTTCCCCCATTATTATGTCCTGAAACCCTAGAACACCTTCGAGACCCCACATATTCCAAGAAAGCATCTCAGTAAACAAAAACAATAGATTAAAACCAAAATGTAAACATGGTCAAACCTTAATGAATTTCTGGGATCTTACACACATTAAAATCATACATGCATCCAAAAGACAATTCACCTTTTCTTCCTCAAATAAAATTCCATAATGTTCCTCTTACCTTAATCATATGAGGTTCCCAAAATGGTGAACATGTTATGAAATAAAGTTAATCGCCAAATCAATTTTTAATCCCATAATATTCTAAAAAAATAATATTTATCTATCAAATAAATTTTTAAAAATAAATTTCATACTAACTAGTACATAATTTAGAACAATGGTAGGTGTTACACCTTTATCACCTTTAGATTGGGGGTTCAAGCCCAACAACCTTATCATAAGTGATAGGCTGTCCCTTTTAATAAAACTATATTAATATAATCCTTATAAATTCCCAATATATATGCTAAAAATCTCATACAATAACCTTAATCATCCATGATCATATAAATCCTAAAGGTTTTCAATAAATTTAAACTTATTAAAAGTATTTATACTAAAATAATACTTAATGTTGTACCTATGAGTTAAATATATCTTATCCTAATAAAATGTCACCGAAAATCTCATTAATCAAATTAAAACTACATCACATAAAACCTAAAAAGATATTTATAATAATTTAAACTTATGATCAACCTTAAATTCATAAAAACATGAGGGCATACGTAACTCTTAAGTTAATCATTCATGAATACTAACATGATTCCAAAACTAACACAATCCTTTGATGTTTACTTATTCTTAACACCAAAATACCATTTGTAAAAATAATTCTAAATCATAATTCTTGAATCCAAATATAGAAATAATTACCTTTCATAGGTTCTTCCTTGGTCTAGGAGTTAACCTTTAAATGAGTGGATTGAATTAGATAATTTCCATGTTCCTCACACACAATACATTGAAAAACTTGTCAATTTGTTTCTATATTTCCTTATTTTATAAAAAAATAACATTTTCTCATTACTCTGAGACATTCATTTGAGTTATTCTTCCCACATTATCGATATATATATAATAAGTTTAATCTTCTTTACCCTATAGCCTCCACCACTCGCATTCTCAGTGAACTATATACTTCAATTATTTGGTGAGTCTATTAGTTGGTTAAGGTGAATATTTTTAATCATATATCATGATAAATGGTTAGTAAAAACAACAATATATTTCACTCTAGTGGTTATCCCATTTGGTTTAACTTCACCGTGTTTTCTATCATATTCAAAATTAAGACGGTTATTTCTAGTTCTATACATTGAATGAAACCAAAAAATATAATGCGAGAGAAAATACTCATAGTGGGAAACCACATAATCATGAAAAATCATTTATTGGATTTCTAAATCAAGATGAATTATTTTCAATCTATGAAACATTATGTTTAACCTATGTCATTCATGGTAATCATCTATTCAAATCATTCATGATGGTTTGTAAAGAGTTTGTGAATTTTATAAACATATGCCCCTAATAGTGTCAAACCAGGTGGGCTATAATAGCCATTTATTTACAGAAAGTGATGACCGAGCCAAATCCCAATGTTCCTTTCTTGGATATATTACCCCTTGTAACAACTATTCCAGAATCAAATCTAGTTTCAGTATTTAGATAAGGATGTAATTTTTTGGAAACCACTAACTCCATGCTTCACTAAAATTCTAGTTTATTTTTCAATACTTAGATATATCCTTATACATATCCTTAGAAATATCCTTAGACCTATCCCTACACATATCCTTAGATATATCCATAGAAATATCCTTTAACATATCCTAAGGAATCTCACTAATGTTTTCCCATCTTATTTTCCAAAGGTTGACTAAACCATACTCTGATGCCAATTATAGTTGTCATGACCCCCTCCCACCAAGATACTACAATGAAGGGAGAGTGAGGGGGACTAACTGATTCCTACCTCCATTAGGCCTCATATTTGTGACTGACATAGAGAGTATAAGAACATTAATAAGAGAGGCATTACCCTCTAAGAGAAACATGTAGAATAGAGAGATAAGAAGGATACAAAAACCAAAAACTACTTAGAAATATATATATATCCCAAGTAAAAACATGAAATGTAATTCAATAATAAACAACTAAAATAAATACTACAAGTACCCAAACAAGGTAAGGATGACATCAATCACGAAGACCAAATAGATCATAAAAATTCACAAGCTATTAATATCCATCTTGATCTACAACCTACTCTAGATGACCTAAAAAATAATTTGTATATATGTCGGGTGTTCATTCTAGTACACTAGAAAGGATCCTATCATGTAAAATATAAAGTAAAAAGATGATGAATTGTGAACTATAGTGAAACTAACTCATCGCCTGAACAGGTATAATTTTTTCTCATCCTAACCATGGAGAGCTCTCACCAATTATCTCATACAAGAGAGAATATAATATATTATTGAAACATAAAGGGTACCACACTCCCACTTCCCCATTGGTTTTCCACTCTTCCCTAATGTTTCATGTCATGATCCATCTCCCTCCAAAGGTAAGAAAAATAAGAAACATTGGGTAATTCATCACAACATGAAACTCGTGCATCCAATAAACACATAATACCATATCACAAATAAATATATAGTAACCAACTAGTTTCCAAGATTCACCATAGCCTGTATGATGTGTATCAAACATTTAGTATTATACTTTAATCCATTACAACCCATACATCAAGTAAGAAACTCTAGAAATCATAGCCTATACATGTCATATCTATAATAATTATTTGAATACTATATCCAGTAATACTTGTGTTTGTAATAAATACAATCCAACAAAAATTTCTTCACACATATATGGGAATACTAACTACTATGCATAATGGAACATGTAACAACTATGAGAAGAGAGTGGAGCAAGAGGGGGTAGTCAACCGTCCATCCTCCCATCAGGATTTCAGTG
The DNA here is from genome assembly GCA_963277665.1 of Viscum album. Taxonomy (NCBI): domain Eukaryota; kingdom Viridiplantae; phylum Streptophyta; class Magnoliopsida; order Santalales; family Viscaceae; genus Viscum; species Viscum album. The sequence continues at coordinate 1,778,064,659 of OY728131.1, read as the reverse complement.
AAAACACCCTCTCAGTGTCCATTGGTTGTCAATTTCCCTAACCAATATCAGGAGAGAATTATATGAAATCACATAATAAACATGATATAATATATCTCACAACCACACTATGGTAATAAACTAGTCTTAGACTCAACTACATGTAATGTCGCTCAGACTCTTGGATGCTAGTGATAAAACCAAATATCTTATAAGAACACAAGAATATATGAAAGATATACATTAATTAATTATTTTCTTTTTATTATTTTCTTCCATTAATTAATTCATTATCCATTAATTAAGAATACATGGTTTTCTAAATTACATTAAATTATCATCAGAGTAATGTCCATGCCCTCCAGACATATTCCAAACCAAGTCCATGGTTTTTCAAGATTAACATATTTTAATAATTTTCATTTCATCATCAACCAACCTAGTGGATAAAGAATTATAAAATCACTATTATAATTATTCCATAACTAGGTACTTGAGGAAAATCCATCCTAATATACTACCTAGAGGAAACATGTAATCAAGCACATCCATCTGCCTCAAACAACGGGGAAAGGAATGTAGATAAATTAAGAAACCCATCCATTGGCCATTAAACATATTCGTGAGAGGGCATACCATCTCTTAGTATCTCATCAATAGGTAAACCCAAATTAACCTTGTTTAATCACCTTTGATGCCATCCATGACACCCATAATCATATACTGATGCATGTCACCATCATAGGCATCAACTGTTGCCACATCATCTGTGTAATGATCCATGTATTTATAGAATAATACCTTTTCTTTCCTATTAATATTTATCAATAAGATTTTAATTTTATATTGAAGGGGACTCTTTTTATGATAGTGTACTCGACACAAAATAATGAGTTTCTCTGAAATCATACGTTGCACACAACATTTAGTTATACCAAAATATAATACAATATTATTATTATTATTTTAAATGGTAGTTAAAGCCTAGCTGTTTGAATGGAGGGAATTGATAATATAAACTAAAATTTTAAATATGGTTTAAAAATGTTTAAATAAGGATTAATTGGTTACCAAATCACTACTGGAAAAATACCTTATACCAACGGTTTGTAACCGTTGGTATAGGTCCCCAAACCGTTGGTATAGGCTATACCAACGGTTTTGAGGACCGTTGTCAAGTAAGCCGTGACAATAGGTCTATACCAACGGTTCTGAAAACCATTGGTATAAGTAATTAGAAAATCTATACCAACGGTTCTCAAAACCGTTGGTATATGTATTTCAAAAAAGAAACATCCGGTGGGATTTGATCCTAGGACCTCTAGTTTATAACGGAATGACTTAACCACTAACCTAACATGACTTTTGTTAACATAATTTCATAAATATATATATGTATTGTTCTAATTATTTTAAATTTTGATTTATATAATGTTCTCCGTAGGTAGATTCCAAAACAAAATCAAATGACCTTTCCCAACGGTTTTGCAAACCGTTGGGAAAGGTCCTGCTTTATTTTGGGAATTCTGGCCGAAGGTTGAATTCTGGACCACCTTTCCCAACGGTTTGGGAAAACTGTTGGGATAGGCTACCCTTTCCCAATGGTTTGGCCAAACTGTTGGGATAGGTGGTCCAGAATTCAGCCTTCCCCAACGGTTTGGCCAAACCGTTGGGATAGGCTAACCTTTCCCAACGGTTTGGCCAAACCGTTGGGAAAGGGTATCCAGAATTCATCCTTTCCCAACGGTTTGGCCAAACTGTTGGGAAAGGTGGCCAAAAAATGGGCTTTCCCAACGGTTTGGCCAAACCGTTGGGAAAGGGTACCTATACCAACGGTTTGTAAAAACCGTTGGTATAGAAGCGTTGGGAAAAATCATTTTTCCAGTAGTGAATTTATTATAAATGTAAGCAAAAACCAATTGAATATAAATGATCTGTTTTTATGAAAACCTATTCAAAAGAGAATAGTTGTGTTTATAAAATCATATCACTATTTATGTATTTTTATTTAATAAAAAATATATGTTATATATTGAATGTAATTTTTTAAATTTATCTTATATGTTCTCTAGATATGATATAATAACAAATTCAATTTTTCAAATTAAAGAATCATTTTTCTAAAAATACAGTTTTACTACCTTTTGATTGCGAACCCTTTTTAAATTTAGTTTTTGAAACCTTTATATGCTCTATTTGAAAAAAATAAACTTTTTATTTAGAATCTAGAAATCAAAATTTTCTTTGGATGAATTTTTGATGTTTTTTCTGATAACTATCATGTTTTTATGAATCATAAAAATTACGCTAAATTTTAATTGAAAATAACTTTTTCCATTGAGACAATTCATATGGTTAAATAATATTTTTTAATGGTTTTAAAATATAAATGGAATATATTATTACAATTTAATCCAATTTTGGTTATTGGAAGTAATTTATGATTTAAATTATACATAAACACATATTAATCTTTTGATAGTTATTACTTCTTAAAAACCTCATTTTTGGTTTCGACAATGAGAATTAATTTTAAATTAATGACAAAAACTTTTGTGTTATGAATTTGGAAAAATAGATTTCATATTTGGAAACATAAGGCCCAAATTGTGTGAATATTTATCTTTTAATTTGGGACATTATGAACAATAACTTTAGTAATTATTTTATTTACCATGGTTAAAGGATACATCTGGTAAATAAGGGTAAAAAATAATATTATAATAATATTAAAATACCCTAACACATGTCCTAATTATATTTTATGAGATATGTCCTACCATGGGTATCCTTAAGTCTATTTTTGGACCCCATGGATCCACATGGATGTGAAAATGACATTTTATAAGAATTAATTTAAAGTAAAGAGAAATATAACATAAAAATGTATCTTTTACTAATTTTTTTTAATATAGGGTTATTTAAATGATATATTTCACTATAAATAGTAATTAGAAATATAAAATTATTTCCTACATAATTTTATTTTATTTATAATTTTTATACATTAAATAATTAAATTTATTTATGACACAATGATGATGCAGTGATTGATTCATTAATAAAGGATTAAAATAAATGATATTATAAATATTAAAATAAATGTAATTTGATTATTTTGATTCCATAAACGAATTTTATGGATTATATTGAAATATTATATTTGGTTTAATGTCTTTGGTTCGAAGGAATATGGTAGTTATAAATTTTTAAGAAAGTCAAGTATGAATATTGTCCCAAATTGACATAATTAATAACTTAAAACATAAAATAGTTTATTAAATGATATTAAATTCATTAAAATCTAAGATTTGACCAAATGGTTAAGAGAAGTCCAAATATTTTATAAATTACTTTTTGGCGGGTTTTTTGACATGATATGGTAATTACATTAACCCACAATGTGAAAATAACATGATATCACAATAAGATTAAAAAGGAAAAAATAAGGATTAAACCAAAAAGACAAGGATAATAAAATTAAAAACTTGTCCAAAAATTATTGGATATTTTTTATTCGATCCAAAATCATCTTATATTAGAATGAAATTATTTTTGGACACTTTTTAATTGAAATTGAATTTATAATAAACTAATATTTCTAGACTTTCATAAAGTGCCCCTCCACACTCTTATAAAAGGACACCACCTCTACCCACATAACTCACACCTCTAAAGATCATTGAATAATACAAATTCTACCCAAATAATCTCCAAAAATCCCTCACTTACTCATAGAAGCATTAACATGGACTTAAGTAAATTAATGAAACCCTTTTGGCTCAAATCAAAAGAAGTTACCCGATTTAGAGGTAACATCTTCTATCGAGTTCCTTTACTTTATTTTCCTTATCCACTACCAATAATCTTTTTATTCTTTGATTACATAAAAAAATCAGTATCCTCAAAATGAAAGTATTTTTTACGATAAGGATTCAAGCTACACTTACAGACACCTCTATCTAATGGATACGAACATACTGTTTCTTTGTACGGTGAACTACTGCCTCACAAAATGATGATTGTTCAATTTTCCCCCACCACCTCCCATGGTGGACATTATTATGGAATGTTATTTATATATGATATATATTATATTTATATTGTATCTAAGATTATGTATTTTTTTATTTACTTCATACCTTTATGCTTTTATTAATGTGTAAATACGATAATTTTATTTGAGGAAGTGTGGACTACCGCCCCCTTAATGTGATATGACTCGTTCATTCGATACATGGAATGTATAAAGGATGGTATTAATGAAATTATATAACACATATAACATATAATATTATACTGTAATTATAATATACTTATTTATCATTTATTTTTTACTCCTTTAATATGACAAAGAAATGAAAGTAGTGTTCATGCTTACGTACAACAAACTGTCTCCATGAATGGTGCATTTCATTTATTATATCCAAATGTTATGTACTGTTATAAATAAATATATATACTATATATATATTATATTAAAATAATTAATACTTTTATGGAGATAATGGAATTTTTACCACATTTATAATTTGTAATTACAACAAGTTCATTTCTGAATGAGGTACCGAATATCAATAAAACAAAAGATATAAACTTGAATAATTATATGATTGTCATAAAAAGGTAATAAGTGATATAAAAGGACTAATAAACTTGATAAAGGTTCTGATGAAAATATAAGTTAATGAACTTTTATTATTTCAGGAGATAAAGAATGAAAAAAACAAGTCGGACTCAAGGTAAGGGACTTTGTCTCAATCTCCTTTCATTGAGGAATATCTTGTTATCATGCCCATTTTTTATCCTATAATTTGTATATACAACCCTTTTGAATCTATATATCATGAATTGTCATATTATCATGATATTTAAAGTTATATTTAATTTTATTTCCTAATAATTTTTACTCAAGTTTTTCTCAAGTGGTAAGGGACTCTTTAACTAAATCATCTTTGAAAATGTTTTAAAGATTTATTCATTTAAAAGCTTCAATTTCATGAACATGTTTTCAAAATGGTTTTTATGAATTTATTTATATGGACATGAATTTTTTAAAATTATAATTTATTTAAAGAGTTTCAAAGTGGTATGCGTCACTTTGACTCAAAAATCTCTTCGTTAAATGTTTTAATTTTTTTAGTAAATGGATTAAATATTTCAATATCTAGAATTTATTTTCAGAGATTGATGAATGAAATGTTGATAATTTCAATATTTTATGTGCTATGATTATGTAATTATGCATGGAAATTTGATGGGTGGTTACATTATAAACCAAATACGGGTGGTTCTCTAATAAACCTATTGTGGGTGATCCCGTGATAGCTTCCCAATGCAATGGGTAACGCGATGAAGGTACATGATAAAATTTCTCCTAAGATATTTAGGGAATATACCAGGATGGGTATTCCAAACATAACCATTAAGGTTACACCCTATGTGGATGTGAAATATACAATGTAAGTATGTTATGGATGCCACAAGTTACCATTATGTTTTATGATTTCTATAAGTTATTCATAAATCTTATGATTTCATGAGGTATGTTAAAGATAATATGTTTTTCGAGTAGAAAGTATGATTTCATTGATTTGTTTGTATTCATGGACTAATGTTTTTTTAATTATTTTATATTCCTTACAGAGCTTTTTATGATCATCCCATGTTTTTGAAATGTTTTCACAGGGTATAAGGAAGGTTAAGAGAAAAGAATAATTCAAGAATATTTATATCAAGAAAAGAATTATTATATTATATAAGGAGTTTTATTGTTTTGAAAAGATTTAATAGAGTATAAGTGTCTACTTTTTAATATTTGAGATATAATAGTGATGACATAATTCTATAAAACTATAAACTTGAAAAGATCCTCAATGTGAAATAAAGTTAATTATTGATAATAAATCAAGATTATGTAATGTTTAAGGATGGGGCCTTATAGTTGGTATCAGAGGAAAGGTTTAGAAAAATTTGGAGATTAGTATGTTTTATTAAGGGTTAGGGATATGATCATGGGTATATAATTTTATGGTATATTATAAGTTCAATGACTTAGAAACCCCTTTTAGGATAAATTAATTTCAAGGTGATTAATGGTATTTTTTGAGACATTCACCTTTGAGGAAATTATTGGTCATTAGTTTTTGGGATGAAAAATGTGAGGTATGAAATAAACTTTGAGGTTAAACATGTTATGGTTATTTTTGATGATTTTATCTCATTTTGTTAATTTTAGTAGAATTATATAGTTTTTAAAAAATGAAAACATACAGACTGGGTGACATTTCTTTGCATCGGACAAAGCTGCGCAGATTGAACCCACAACCAAAGTTTGATTGGGATTTATCGCCTACCACTAGCCTACATGAGGTTCCTAGTTAGTATGACTTATTATTTTTAGCTAAATTATTTTATTTATCAAAATAATTAGATTTTGGGAACTTATGTTTTATCAAATGGATTTCATAGTATAGGAAAATAATTTGGTAATTATGTGATAATGTTATTTTGGAAAACATTCTCTTTCGTAACATTATATGATTAAGGTAAATAGAATACTATGGGATTTAATTGAGTATTTATGATTGAATGATATTTTAGGAATAATCTATGATTTTAACTATGAACTTATAGGGAATTAAAGTATTTAAGGATATTATTATCCTATCATAAAAAAATGTGATTAGTTTAATTACTTTCCAGCATGAGTCTTTAAGAGTAGTAGATGTTATTTGGAGATAAATGTTAATATTTAACATGGAAGACTGTGTGATAAAATCCTTATGAGTTTTGGGTTTCAATATTAGTTGGATTATTTTGATGAATTTTAAGATGTTTTTTGTATTCAATGGTCTTTATTGAACTTTTCATATTTTTTGTTGAATTTTGGAGATTAAGAGTAGTATTTATTTTTATAACGGATTATCCTTTTGGGGATTATCTGATCTTGTACTAACCATTTTGGATTTGGTTAATGTCTAAAGACATGGGAAATATATAGTTCTTCTTTTTTGGATTATGTGATTCTCTTGAAGTTGATTATGGCGCTTCAGGTGTGACTAAGTCATTTTGAATACTCATCGTTTGGAGAAAAAATGAGTTTGGGGTAAAAATTTATTAAAGGATGAAGCTATAATTGAAAAGTATGTATATTTCCTTATGTTATTAGTCAATATCACAAATAAATTCCTTAACATTATGAAAATGAACTTAAAAAAATGTTTTCTATTTACTTTTCCTACTGTGAAATCAATGACTTCTTAACCCATAACAAGTTTTTGGTTTTCTGGTAGTTAACATTCTTCTAATCATGTTTTTATATCCCTCTCTATCAGAACTTGATGGTTAGTTTTTCTGCCATATCCATGTTTTACTACATGGAATCCTAGTATGTGTTATCTCAGGTGACCTTTGTAGTTCTCATTCTTTCTTTTAGAGTGATATTTTTATTGACTCTTTTTTGGATGTGGTATTTTCAATGAAGTTTCTGAGCCCAATATTAAAATTGCAAGGATGAAATTATCAAAAGAGGGGAATGATTTAATGACCCATGTATTTATAGAATAATAATTTTTCTTTTATATTAATATTTATGAATAAGATATTAATTTTACATTAAAGGGGATGATTTTTTCAATAGCATACTCGACATGCAACAATGGGTTTCTCCGAAATCTTACGTTGCACACAACATTGAGTTATACAAAAATATAATACAATATTATTATTATTATTTTAAATTGAAGTTAACACCTAGCCATTAGAATGGTGGGAATGAATAGTATCAACTGAATTTTGAAATATGGTTTACACATGTTTAAATAATGATTCATTGGTTACCAAATTTATTAGAAATGGAAATAAAAACCAATTGAATATAAAGGATGTGTTTTTATGAAAACCTATTTAAAAGAGAGTAATTGGGTTTATAAAATCATATCACTCTTCATGGATTTTTATTTAATGAGAAATATATTTTATATATTTAATATATGTTTTAAATTAATTTTATTTGTTTTCTAGATATGATATAAGAACAAATTCAATTTTTTTGGATAAAAGAAGTATTTTTATAAAAATTTAGTTTTGCCACCTTTTGATAGAGAACCCTTTTTAAATTTAGTTTCTAACACATTCATATGTTATATTTGACAAAATAAAATTCCTTTTTATAATTGGGACATCAATGTTTACTTTTGATGAATTTTTGATGTTTTTTTGATAACTATCATGTTTTGATGAATAGTAAAAAATAAGCTAAATCTTAATTTAAAAAAACTTTTTTCCATCGTGATAATTTATATGGTTAAATAATATTATTTAATGGTTTTAATGTATAAATGGAATATTTTTTTAATTTAATCCAATTTTGCTTATTGGATGTAATTTTCCATTGAAATTGGACATAAACATATGTCAATCTTTTAATAATTATTACTTATTAAAAACCGACATTTGGTTTTAACAATGGGAATTAATTTAAAATTAATTACTACAAATTTTGTGTTTTGAATTTGGAAAAATAGATTCTATATTTTTAACCATAAGTTCCAAATTGTGTGAATAGATACCTTTTATTTTTGGACATTATGAATAGTAACCTCAGTTTTTATTTTATTTACCATGGTTAAAGGGTAAATCTTATAAATAAGGGTAAAAAATAATATTATAATAATATTAAACTACCCTAACATTCATGAACCAACCCAGGTCGACCCTAAACTGGTCACCCGATCCGATCCGTGGCAAGTCCCAAGAGGCGTTCCCAATCCTCCCGGGCTGGCTGTAAGCTCCAGGGCATCAACATCGTACAAATGGGAATGATTTTTCCCAATGAAAATAAACTAAGTAGTACAAGAAAAAATAGAACAACACAAATTAAATAAACAAAACGAAAGAGAAATAACGACCAACAACACATACTAACCTGACCATGACCAAAACTCCATGCAACCCTGCGACCCGCTCACCAATCCATAACCAATTCTCGTCCATGGAAAGAAACTCCAATAAAACTGACAACAGAAAACCAAAAACAAGAAAACACTATAGGCATGAGTATTAAAACTCAGTAGGTGTTCCCAATAATCTATTCCCAAAGAACTACCTTTAAATAAAGAATTTACCAATTCTATGTTTGAACTAAATTATATAAAATATGTGTTTCCACACACACACTTTCATTTCTAAAACAAGTAATAGTCTTTTTCCATTTTTAATTTTAAAAAAAGTTTAATGTTTTAAATAATAAGGTTCATTACATAGAAAAACACAAATTTTAGTTTTTATTAATAAGGAAAACCACATATAAAACACAACACACAATTAGATAAATGGGAATGTAGAAAACAAGGACCAGAAACTGAACTAGGCCTCTCAATCGTCTGCCACATACAAAAAAGCACTAATGAAAACATGGGTCAAACCTAGGAGCTTGTGAACAATCAAGAACATACTATACGTGTGAATCGTCCTGAAGGCATGCCCTACTCAATGATGTCATAATTCCCTAACACTCGGTATTTCCCTACTTGGCCTAACTGATGGGCCCGATCCCCTAGCAGAGCAAAGTCAGTACTAATGGCCACTAGCAAGTGCATTATCTAAACTAGTGCACCAATAATTATCAAAAGATTCACTTACTATGCCAGATTCCCATGTCAACACATGTAATAAAATAAAGTACTGAGTCAATAATGTCAATAAAGTAACCAGTCATGATGCACAAACATCACACACAACTCACACAATTGACACACACAATAAGATCACCCCTGAGTCACCCAAAAGAGAGTTTTTCAAAATAATTAATTTTATCAAAGTGACAAACACGCATTATGAAACTTTTAAAAGAAATATTATTTTTTAAGAGAAACCAAAAAAAAATTTCACGTGTCAAAAGAAAACATTTACCAAAAAACCCGAACCACACTTGAAAATCCATGAATTATGTTCAAAGGCCAGATGTGAATTCTTTCACTATTGTGCATCAATTCATCAAGAAAATATTTCAAGTGTTATGTATAAAATAAAGAGTTTCATTTACATTAAGAAATTATTCCAAAAATAATTATCTAATACTATTACTCATTTATTGAAAATTAATGAAATATCAAGAAATTAATAGATTATAAATTTATTGGTGAGTGAAGTGGGGGGACTACCTCGAATCACAAACCAATCATGACGACACGACACACATTTCACGGGTGCACAAGCATGCATAAGAAGACGATCGGAAGATCATGGAAAAATCTTGCCAATGTGCTGTAACTGCAAATATAAATAAAATACATAAACACGGACTTAAAACAACCCAAATGAACAAACAATGCAAATGAAAACCCTCAACACATTTTCAAAACAAAACTCGCACCATATACATTATTTACTAAGCCAATTTAAACTTCACAATGTGTTTAAAAAAACCACACCATGTCATAAAAATTCACTAATCATTTTAAAGAGCCACCAGGACATTTCAAGAAACACTTAGAGTGCACAACTTGAAAACAAAATGCACAATACATTGAACTATACATTTAAAAACACAAGCATCACAACACATTATCAAAACCATACTCACAACATCCATATTATTTAATAACTAATTTAAATGTTTATAAATCTTCTTTGAGAAGTATACCACAACTTTACACACACAAAACCAACTCAAACCCCCTTTAAAAAACATATTTAAAAAAAATAAACACAAACACATTTCTAAAACGCAACTCTCAACCCTCATACATTTTAATAAACCACCTACTTTATTTAAAAAAACACTATTTGACAACACAATGTGGACTCCATAACATATAAACATTCCATAAAATAAAAAAAGTGAAGCAATTCATCAATTGAAAAAAACAATCTTTGCACCAAAAAAATTATTTAAATTATATGCTAATTTAATTAAATGTGTAAATTAATTCATAAATTAATTATCAAACATGGAACCACCTACCACAAACGTTGAAAGATCTCCCAAAAATGGTGTAAAACCTCATTCGCACTGCAAAAACACCTTTGGGAAGCCAAAACCAATAAACAAAACAAGATTACACAAAAAAATTATGATTTAACCCCAAACAATAAATCATAACATTAGAGAACACAAAAACCACAAAATATTACCAAAAAGGGGGAGAACTGTCACCTAAAAGGGAGTGCGCCGACAAAACAAGGGAAAAAGAAGGGTTAAAGTCAGCGGATGATGGAATGACTGGTGGGGGCTCATCACGGCCTGCTTGAAGGGAAAGGGGGCGATCAGACAGGAGGAGGTTGTGAGTCCAAGGATTGCGGTCTGGTCGTCCTAAGAGAGGTGTGGCATGGGTAAGAGGGGTCATGGCTGGGCGGGGGGGGGGGGGTGTTGTCTCGGTCTAGTCATTCAGAGGGGAGCTCGCCGGTTGGTATGCGTGAGGTGGATCGATGGTTGGATGGAGGGGATGGCCGAGCTGGGTGGGCACGCGACGTTCGAATGGGGATGGCGAGTGGAGCGACTGAGCCAGGTGGGCGCACGAAATTCAGATGGGGAAGGCAAGGGTCTTGACTAGAAGGGAGGATGTGCGATAGAGGGATATGCAGGGGTAGGATGGGAGAAGCTCGGGTTGTCAGGGGTTGAGGGTAGAAAGCTACTACGGGAAAAAAAGGAAAGGAGAACAAGGGTTTGCTTATTGTTTTTTTTCATTTTTATCTAAACCATAAAACAACCCCACTAACCCATAATAACTAAAATAATTCACAACCATAATGGTTGTAGTTATTACATTAATAATAATAATAAATATTCTTCTTAATGATAATAATAATGATAAACAAGATAATAATAATAATAATAACAACAACTTTAATAAAAATAAAAAATGATGAAATAATTCTTTTAATAGTAAAACTTTCTTTAATAATAACAATAATAATCATGTAATTATTTTTTTATAGTAATAATTTTAAATAAATTCCAATATTCATAATAAAGATTAATAATGAAACAAATTTAATAATAACAGAACTATTATTCTAAACAATAATAATTTTATTATTATGCGTCAAACGCTCCATTTCTTTGTTATATATATATATATTATAAAAATTTAAAATTCGTTTCATTATTATTTTAAATTGTTAATTTATTTTGAACACTGATCAGGATGCATGGTCTCTGAACTATGAACTGCACGGGAATAGATGCAAGAAAACCAAAAACACACATTTTTTTCAACAAAACTCAAAATTTTAAACATGGGTTCACCCGAAACTTGACCCGAACTGAAACCCGGGGCAAAAAAAAATCCTGGGTGTGACAAATTTCCCCACCATAACGCTTTACACCCCCAAAAATCTCTAACAAGACCAAAACCCAATGTAGAAAACAAAAAACCCCCTTCATAGTCCAAAAGGATATCCAAAAGCGATAGATGAGGAGATCATAATGGTATTATCAATGAGAGAAAGGCTGATAAGAAGAACCCACGAGGCCGAGACAGACTCCCCGCTATGTGACGCCCAACCCAAAGTGTGACCACCTCCTGTCGATTAGTTCAAAAAACATAGAGCTTTCACGACTGTAAATCTAGGCTCAACATACACACATCTTAAACATCATCAAATGTAACTCAAACATTTCCTCCACCCTCAAATTAGAATTAAAACACAACCTCTGAAATAACACCAAGAGGAATTCGACCCTCTCGAATCCAACAAACGAGTTTAAACCACATCCAATGAGTACCTCTTAGAACCTTACTCCAACCAACATCGGGACCCTCACTCCCCAAATCTTTACTAAAAAGGAGAATGTAGAAAATATGTGGTTTCACATGAGACCACCCACCACCAAACTAATACCCTTAAAAAACTGAGATATTGACACGGGAGGCCCGAACGGACTCCCCACCATAGAAGTCAAGCCTAAATAAATTCAGGTAGACCCACAATGGGTCTCCCCACCATAAAGACAGATGAGATTAATTGAAATCGATGACTACCCACATAGACTAGAAACCCCACCACAAGGGGAGGGAAGGAAAGGGTCCAACCGATAGAGCGTCAAAAATACCTATCTCACTATAATAACAACTCCACACCCTCGGATGAACACAAACCACGCCACATTAAAGATAGTGATTAAACCAAGATCTTTTTATGTCATCGGGGTCCTCCAGACTATGTTTCAGCTTCACTTCGAGACCTAAGGCAAGATCTCTGATGATTGAATCATATCCTACCTTGCAGTCAGGCTTTAAAAACCCTTACACAAAAAACATAGATCAAACTCCACAAAACATAATTTCATTAAAATACAGGTTCAAAGGGATATACATCAACCATCCTTACAACTGAAGGAAAATAAACACCCAAAAGTCACCAGACATGGCTATTAAATTCAAATAACATTGAAAAAAGGAAACCCCAAAAAGATCCCAAACATCGCCTGACTCCTGCTGATAGGCTGAGGTGACCTTCAACGAGCTGGGTCTAGCTTCACAACGCTTCTTGGAAAAACCTTAGTAGAATCACTGCAGGTGACCCAAACATCCACAGGTGTGGAGGGGTCTTGGATTACTCATACATGTCAGCCTATTGTGACCCTACCTACCACACTGGTGATAGATCATGACTTTGCACTGTAAAGAAGATGACTAAAGGTCTAAAGGCCTCTTAATTCCTCTATTAGAGCCACCAGCATTAGGTCGCTTCCCATTATTCCTATCTCTATCCTCTACAATGCTTCATAAGTCCTAGGGAGGATTCACCAGATCATGTCCTCCTTCTAACTCAGCTTCATCTATAAAGGCTTTCCCTAAAACATCCAAGAATGTGGTTAGGTTCAGCTCTACCACTTTCGAAGTTCATGTCGGATTTCAGACTCAAATTTTTGAGCCTTCCTAGGATCATTTGCAAAAAAACCATTGGTCATACAGAACTAGGTCTATGAAATGTCAATAGAATTCTTATACAAATTCAACACCCTACTAAAGTCAACACAAATTCATCCTCTTCCTCCACTTAATCAACTCATAGAAATATTGTTGGATAAATGAAGACTTGATGAAATCCCATGTGAGATCTTCTCGAGGATTTCTTCGAGACACAGACTTCCACCACTTCTAGGTAGGACCTTCAAGCATAAAGGTATCCAAATTTACCTTCAATGAACCAGGAAAACCAATGAAATTGAAGTTCCTATCAATCTTATGAAAGCACTCCTCCACCTCAAGTGGATCTTCTTGACCATAAAACAGGGGAGGTTTCAACTTCTGAAATTCCAGAACATAGTCTATAGCTTGATCAACTGGAGGATTTTCTAAGGGCTCACCACCCGAAGATGCACCTTGGGAATTCACAAACCTTCGTGGGGGAAAACATAAAAGAACAAAGAAATAAAGAACTTAATCAAAACATGGTCATTACCATTTGAAATTAAACTTTTCACAATTTCCAAAATAAAACATTACAAAATAGTTTTTCAGAAATAGGAAAGATTCAAACAATTAAAAAGAGGAAAACTAGTGCCAGTGGGTGATTCAAACACATGGTTAGTGGCCATATGTCATTCACACCACCATCAAAAAGAGAATTCTAGTGTAATTTACTTGACTCTACATTGCTTGCAAGACCCTGTGAGCTCCCAAAGACCACTTCCCAACTCCCTTTTCATTTCCCAACACCAGGAAAAACCAAAAGGACGAAAAGACACCAACAACCTAGACATCACATGATAACCTAAGGTTCAGAACGATCAAGGGTTCATGACATCCTTCCCATCCCAACACCTCGAGTCCTGAAAATTCTACTCCTTCTACCATGACAACCCCAAATAATTATGGATGCTTTAAAAAACAAGGTCCTCTCAAGATCCGACCTCCTATGATACCATTTTTTCACGAACAAACTCAGGTCAAACCTGAACCGGTTACCTAAGATGATCGACGACATGGCCCGAGAGGCATTCCCGGTCCTCCTGGGTAGGCGACAAGTGCCAGGGAACCAACAGAGTAAAAATGGGAATGATTTCGACCAATGAAAACAAACTAAGCCGTAGAAAAAAATAGAACAATGCAAAGTAAATAAATGACACAAAAGAGAATGAATGACCAACAACACATACTAACCTGACCATGACCAAAACTCCCAGCGACCCTGTGAGTCCACTACTACAAAAATAGTTTTTTACAGCGCCCCCCCTTTATCAGCGCTAACGAAAAGGCGCTGATAAAGGGGGGGGGGGTCCCTTTATCAGCGCTTGTTTAGTAGCGCTGATAAAGGGGGGGGGGGATTTATCAGCGCTTTTTTTAAAAGCGCTCATAAAGGGTCGACTTCAAAAAAAAAATTTAAAAACATATATTAATATATTAATTTATAAATATAGTTATATTGATATATAAATATAATATGTAATTTTTAAATATATTTTAGATAAGTATAAATGTACATTTACACTTAATATACTTAATATATAAGATATTTAGTGAAAATGGCTTCTTAAAAAATAAAAAAAATATTTTTAATTAATAATTTGCTAATTATTATGGAGTAATAGTCATTTAATAACAATTTGAAGAGTAAATAAATTAAAAAAATTAAAAAAAATAAAAAAAGATCCAAAATATGTTGAAAACGCAACTCAAACTTCAAACGGACATAACTTTTGATCCGGGTGTCTGTTTGAGCTCTACCACATATCAAATCAAAGCCTGCGACGAGATATACATCATTGTGACTCGAAAGGACCTCGGCCAAGGGATTTTCAAGGCCAAAAGAGGCCTAGAATGCCTCCAAAACTGAGTTTTTAGTCGGGATACCCCGATTTTTTAACATTTTGTGGATTTTCAGCCTCGTTTAAGGGGGTATTATTGGATTTTTTTGGTGGGGTCTGAATTTATTCCAAGGTATTGCATTCATATTGATATTATTTCTTTGAAATTTCATCATTTTTTATAATGTACTGCTATTTATAATCAAATATATAACAATATATTCATATTTTTTATATATTCACACATAAAAATTTAATTATAAATATAAATAATAAAATATATTTACATATAAAATATATTAGCTTGATCTAAATAATAACTAACATCCATTTTATTTAAAATAAAAATATATGAATATTTATATACCTATATATTAATCTAACTATATATATATATTAATCTAACTATATATATATATATATTAATCTAACTATATATACATTAATCTAATAACTATATATATATATTAATATAACTACATATATATATATATATATTTATATTAGTATTACTATATATATATATATTAATATCACTATAAATATATATATTAATATCACTATAAATATATATATTAGTATCACTATATATATATTAATATAACTATATATATATATTGATATAACTATATATATATATATTAATATAACTATATATATGTTAACATAACTATATACATATTTAATATAAATATATATTACTATACGAATAAATATAACTAAATATACATATATATATTAATATAACTATATATATATATATTAATATAACTATATATATATATATTATAATATAACTATATATATATTATAATATAACTATATATATATATTATAATATAACTATATATATATATATTAATATAAATATATATTACTATACGAATAAATATAACTATATATATATATATTAATATAACTATATATATATATATTAATATAACTATATATATATTAATATAACTATATATAACTATATATTATAATATAACTATATATATATATTAATAGAAATATATATTACTATACGAATAAATATAACTAAATATATAAATATATATATATATATAGATATCATGAATTGGAAGACAAATCAAAATAGAGTAGTGGTAAAGGCTTAGGCGCGTAGGGGGGAGGTCTCGAGTTCAAATTCTGGTGGAGGCAGGGGCGCGCTCGCATGGGGGAATATAGCAGCAAGCGCTGTTAAATGGTGGAGGGGGTGCGTGGGGCGTTGTACAGGGGTAGAAAAGCATTGTAAAAGGGGGGGGGGGGGGGGCTCAAGCGCTATAGAAGCCCCCTCGATTGGAAGTATTTTTTTTAAATTTTTTTAAATTTTTTTTACCTTTTATCAGCGCTTTTAAAAAAGGCTGATAAAAGGGGTCCTTTATCAGCGCTAAAATGAAAGCACTGATAAAGGAAGTGCTAATATAGGGGTCTTTTATCAGCGCTCAAACAAAGCGCTGATAAAGGACCCTTTTATCATGCTTTGTTTTTGCGTTGATAAAAGACACCTTTTATCAGTGCTTTTTTTAGCGCTGATAAAAGGGGTATTTATCAGCACTTTTCGGAGCACTGATAAAGGGGAACCCCCTTTAACTTCGCCGGATTTATCAGCTCTTTTTCTAGCACTGATAAAGGCCATTTTTAGCACTGATAAAAGCCGTATTTGTAGTAGTGGTCGCTCACCAATCCACAACCAACTCTTTCCCATGGTGAGCAAGCTCTAGTAGAACCTGCAATAGAAAACTAAAAATAGGAAAACACCATAGGCATGAGTATTAAAACTTAGTAGGTGTGACGAAAAATCTATTCCCAAAGCACTACCTTTAAATAAATAATATACCAATTCCAATTTTGAACTAAATTATATAAAATATGGGTTTCCATACACACACTTTCATTTCTAAACCAGGTAATAGTCTATTTCCCTTTATAATTTTAAAAACAAGTTTAATATTTAAATGAAGAAGGTGAATTACATAAAAAAACTCAAAATTTTAGTTTTTATTCAAAAGGAAAACCACACATAACACACAACACACAATAAGGGAAATGGGAAAGTAGAAAATGAGGACAAGAAACTGAACTAGGCCTCTCAATTGTCTACCACATATAAACAAGCACTAAATAAGACATGGATCAAACCTAGGAGCTCATGAACAATCAAGAACACACTATACGTGTGACTCATCCTGAAGGCATTCCCTACTCAATGACGTCATAATGCCCTAACACTCAGTATTGCCCTACCTGGCCTAACTGAGG
This sequence comes from Viscum album, assembly GCA_963277665.1. NCBI lineage: Eukaryota > Viridiplantae > Streptophyta > Magnoliopsida > Santalales > Viscaceae > Viscum > Viscum album. The sequence continues at coordinate 1,778,046,655 of OY728131.1, read as the reverse complement.
GGCCCAATCCCCTAGAAGAGCAATGTACGTACTAAGGGCCACTAGCCACTACATAATCTAAACTAGTGCAACAATCATTCTCATAAGATTCACTTACTATGACAGGTTCCCATGTCAACATGTGTAATAAAAGAAAGGGGTGATTCAAAAATGGCAATCAAGTAACCATTCACGATGCAAAAAAAAATCACACAAAACTCACACAATCAAAGTACACAATAAGAACACCCCTAAATCACCCAAAAGAATGTTTTTCAAAATAATTTATTTTATCAAGGTTCCAAACAGGCCTTATGAAAATTTTAAAAGAAACATCATTTCTCAAGAGAAACCAAAGCATTTGTTCACGTGTTAAAAGAAAAAATTTAATAACAAACCCAAATCACAATTTAAAATCCCTGAATTATGTTCAAAGGCCAGATGGGAATTCTTTCACTATTGTGCGTCAATTCACCAAGAAAATATTTCAAGTGTTGTCTATAAAATAAACAGCTTCATTTACATCAAGTAATTATTCCAAGAATAATTATCTAATACTATTTTTCATTCATTGAAAATTAATTAAATATAAAGAAATTAATAAATTATAAATTTATAGGTGATTGCTATGGGGGACCCACCTCGACTCACAAACCAATCACGATGATGCGACATGCCTTGCACAGGTGCGCAAGCACGCGCAAGCTGATGATCACAGGACCGTGGAAAAATATTGCCAATGTGCTGCAACCACAAAGATAACTAAAATACATAAACATTGACTTAAAAAAATCCAAACAAACAAACGCAAAAGAAGAACCTTGAAACCATTTCAAAACACTACTCGCACATCTACATTATTTACTAAACCACTTTAAACTTTACAATGTATTTAAAAAAACCACACCAGGTTATAAAAAATCACAAATCATTTTAAAGAGCTGCTGGGACATTACAAGAAAACACTTAGATTGTGCAACATAAAGAAAAAAATGCACGATAAATTGAAATTTAAATTTAAAAGCACACGCATCTCAACACATTTCCAAAACCAGACTTTCTGCATCCATATTATTTAATAACTAATTCACAAGTTTATAAATCTACTTTGAGAATTATACCACTTCTTTAGACACATGAAACCAACTCAAACCGCTTTAAAATAACTTCTTCTACAAAAAAATTCACAACAACATATTTCTAAAACACAATTCTCAACCCTTGTACATTTTAATAAACCAACTTCGTGATTTAATAAAACACTCTTTGATGACACAATGTGGAATTCATAACATATAAACATACCATAAAATCAAAAAAGTGAAGCAATTCATCAATTCATAAAAACAATCTCTGCACCAAACAAATAATTTAAATAATATGCTAATTTAATTAAATGTGTAAATTAAATCATCAATTAATAATCAAAAAAGGAACCACCTACCACAAATGTTGATGAATCTCCCAAAAATTTTGCGAAACCTCATTCGAACAGCAAACACACATGTGGGAAGCCAAAACCAACATACATAACAAGATCAGACACAAAAAAATTATGATTTAACCCCAAACAATAAACCATAACATTGGAGAACACAAAAACAAAAAAGTCTTACCACAAAGGGGGAGAAACGTCACCAAATTGGGAGTGCGCCGGAAAAAAGAGGGAAAAATAAGGGTTGAAATTGGCTGGATGGGGGAACAGTCGGTGGGGGATCGTCGCGGCCTGCTTAAAGGGAAAGGGGGCGGCCGGATAAGAGGAGGTGGTGAGTCCAGGGCGTGTGGTCTGGTCGTCCGAAGAGAGGAGTGGCACGAGTAAGAGTGGTTGTGGCCGGACAAGGGGGGTGTTGTCGCAGTCTGGTCGTCCGGAGGGGAGTTAGACAACTGGTAAGCATGAGGTGGAGTAGAGGTTGGATGGAGGGGATGGCTGAGATGGGTGGGCATGCGACATTTGGATGGGGACAACATGGGGCGCAACTGAGTCGGGTGGGCGTGTGATGTTCAAACGGGGATGATGAGAGGTGAAACCAGTAGGGAGGATGTGCGGAATAGGGATATGTAGGGGTAGGATGGGGGAAGCTCGGGTTGCAAGGGGTTGAGGGGAGAAAGCAGGTATGGGAAAAAAAGGAAAGGAGAACTAGGGTTTTCTTATTGTTTTTTTAATTTTCATCTAAACCATAAAACAACCCAACTAACCCATAATAATTAAAATAATTAACAACCATAATGGTTTTAGTTATTACATTAATAATAATAATAAATAACATTCTTAATGATAATAATAATGATACACAAGATAATAATAATAATAATAAATTTAATAAAAATATAAAATGATGAAATAATTCTTTTAATAGTCAAAATTTCTTTAATAGTAACAATAATAGTCATTTCATTATTTTTTTAGTAATAATCTTAATAAAAATTCCAATATTCATAATAAATATTAATAATGAAACAAGTTTAATAATAAAAGAACTATTATTCTAAACAATAATAATTTTATTATTATGCGTCAAATGCTCGATTACTTTGTTATATATATATTTATATATATAACTCATTTAAACTTCGTTTCATTATTCGCTTAAATTGTTAATTTTTTTTCAAAGGTTGGGGCCGAAGAAACATTTATTATTAAAGAAAAGCAAAGTACTCTCTAACTTGGTAGAGGGAGACTCATTACAAAGTCCGAAGGCCCAGTGGGCATTTTTCCCATTACATGGCCCGTAGACCCATTTTTTTGGCCCAAGGTCCATTCTGTGAGTAGTACTGCTACAGTACCCACGATGCTATAGTACTTCATAGTACCCGCCGCTGCTACAGTACCCTGCCACCATTACAGTGACCTGCCGCAGCTACAGTTCCTGTTGTTGCTACAGTGCTGCCGCTGCTATAGTACTGCTACATTACCCTGCGCCTAATGGGGTTTGAACCCCTATTTTTCCTGTAAAATTATGGGGTGCCTACCACCAAGACAACCCCAACTACGAGTAGGATGCACCGTCTCTGAATTGTGCACTACAATGGTGCAGATACTGAAAAACCAAAAACACGCGTTCTTTCTCAACAAAACTCCAAATTTTAAACATGGGTTCACCAGAAACTTGACGCGGACTAAAACCTCAGAAAAACAATAAAACCCAAGTGTGACACTAACACATTTCCTAATACTATTGGATGAGATATGTACAACCATGGGCATCCTTGGGTCAATTTTGGGACCTCATGAAGCCACTTGGATGTGAAAATTACATTTTATAAGAATTAATTTAATGTAAAGAGAAATATGACATAAATATGTATCTTTTACTAAAAAAATTAATTTGGGGTTATATAACTAATATCTTTGAATGTAAATAGTAATTAAAATTATAAAATTATTTCTTAAACCATGGTATTTGGTTTAAAATTTTCAATCATTAAATAAATAAATTTAATTGTGACATAATGATGATGGAGTGATTGATTCATTAATAAAGGATTCAAATAAATAATATTATAAATATTAAAGTAAATATAATTTGATTATTTTTATGCCATAAAAGAATTTTATGGATGATATTGAAATATTATATTTGAGTTAATGTATTTGGTTCGAAAGAATCAGGTTTTTATGATTTGGTAAAATAGTCTAGTATGAATAGTGTCCGAAATTGACATAATTCATAACATAAAACATAAAATAGTTTATTAAATGATATTAAATTATTAAAAATATAATATTTATCCCAATGGTTAATAAAAGTCCAAATATTTCATAAATGAATTTTCTTGTGGGTCGTTTGTCATGTTAGGATAATTACATTAACCCACAATGTGTAAATAATAAGATATTACTGTAAGATTAAAAAGGGTAAAATAAGGGTTAAACAAAAAAGACAAGGATAAAATAATATTAAAAACTTGTCTAAATGTTATTTTATGATGTTAATTCGACCAAAAATTATATTATCTTATAATTAAATGAGTTTTGAACCATTTTTAATCAAAATTGAATTTATAATAAATTAATATTTTTGGACTTTCCTAAAGTGCCCTTCCCCTCTCTTATAAAAGGCCACCAACTCTACCCACATAACTCACACTAATAAATTCCCTTGTATAATCCAAATTCCACCCAAATAATTTCAAAAAATCTATCCCTTCCTCTAAGAAACCTTACATTGGGCAGACGAAAATTCAAGAAATTCTTTTGGCTCAAATCAAAAGAAGTTACCCAATTAAGAGGTAATGTCTTCTCTCAAGTTCCTTTATATTATTTTACTTCTACACTACCTATGCACTTCTTATTATTTGATTACATTACAAAAATAGTACCCATAATATACTAGGATGTTTTTATGATAAGGATTCTAACTACACTTATACACACATTCATTTAATTGATACGAACATACTGTTTCTGGGTACGACGAACTACCGCCTCATGAAACAATGATTGTTAAATTTTTCCCTACCACCTCTCATGGTAGAAATTATGGTGGAAATGTATTTCTATGTGATAAATATTATATTTATATTGTCTCTATTCTTCTGTATTTTTTATTTACAGTATACCTTTATTCTTTCTATAATGTGTAAATATGATAATTTCATTTGAGGAAGTGATAACTACCGCCCCCTCAAAGTGATATTACTCATTCATGTCATACATGGAATGTATAAAGGATGATGTTAATGAAATTATGCAACACATATAATATATTATATTATAATGGAATTATAATATACCTTTGTATCATTTAGTTTTCATTCCTTTAATATGTCAAAGAAATGAAAGTAGCATTAATGCGTATGTACGGCCTACCGTCTCCATGAAAGGTGCATTTCATTTCTTATCTCAAAATGTTATGTACTATTATAAATACATATATATAATAGATATATATGATATTTAAATCATGAATAATATTCTATATATAATATAATTTTGACAACATGGACAATTTGTAATTATAACAAGTTCATTTTCGACTCAATTATTGAATATCAACAAAATAACCGATATGAACTTGAATAATTATATGATTGTTATAACAAATTAATAAGTTATTTAAAAGGAATAATAATATTTAAAAAGGTTCTGAATAAAGTATAAATTAACATAAGTTTTTTATTCGGGGAGATAAGTCTGACTCAAGCTAAGGGGCTTCGTCTCAATCTCTTTTCATTGAGGCATATCTTGTTCCCATGAAAATTTATTATCTTATAACATGTATATAAAACTCTCTTGACTATTTTTATCATTAATTAATATATTCTCATGATATTTAAAGTTCTATTTAATTTTATTCCTTAATTATTTTTATTCAAGTGTTTCTCAGGTGGTAAGGGACTCTTTAACTAAAACATCATTTTAAATGCTTCAAAGATTTATTCATTTAAAACATTATATTTCATGAACATGTTTTAAAAATTGTTTTTATAAATTTATTTATATGTAAACTAATGTTTTAAAATGATAATTTATTTAAAAAAGTTTCATAGTGGTATGGGACACTTTGATTCAAAAATATATTTATTAAATGTTTTAAATGTTTTTGAAAATGGATTGAATATTTCAATATCAACAATTGATTTCTTATGATTTATGAGTTAAATGTTAACAATTTCAATATTTTATGTGTTATGATTATGTATTGATACTTGGACATTTGATGGGTGGTTACTTGATAAACCAAATACGAGTGGTTCCATGAGAAACATAGGGCGGGTGAACCTATGATAGATCTACAATGCATTGGGTAACATGACCGAGGTAAATGATAAAGTTTATCTTAAGAGACTTAGGGAATATACTATGATGATCAATCCAAACGTAACCATGAAAGTTACTCCCTATGTGGTTGTGAAAGCTACAATGTAAGTATGTTATGTATTCAATAAGTTACCATTATGTTGTATGATTTATATGAGTTATTCATAAATCTTATGATTTTACAAGGTATGTTAAATAGGTTATGTTTTATAAGTAAAAAATTATGATTTCATTGATTTGAATGTATTCATCTACTAATTTTTTCTTTCCTTATTTTATATCACTTACTGATCTTTTTATTCTCATTCCATGTTTTTTAAATGTTTTTCATAGGGTATAAGGAAGGGTAAGAGAAAGGAAGAATTCAAGAAGATTTATCAAGAAAAGAATTATTGTTTTATTTAAGGAGTTTTATTATTATGAAAAGATTGGATAGAGTAGAAGTGTCTACTTTGTAATATTTGATTTGTAATAGTTATGGCCTAATTATCTAAAACTCTAAACCTGAAAAGACACTCAATGTGAAAGAATGTAAATTATTGATTAAAAATTAAGATTATTCAATGTTTAAGTTTGGGTCCTTATAGTCTAGGCCTCCCCACCCTATATCACAAAAGTTATACTAGGATCATCCTTCACAGGATCACATCTCATAAGGGCATTCCAACCATTTATCATCCATCCTAATCTCAACTGTATTAGGATCATAACATTATTATCATATCTAGAGAACATAAAAAAATAAATATGAACAAATAATAAATAAATAGGTTAACTAGGAAATCAAAATAAGGAATTCAGCCTTCCAATAAAAATAGTCTCTCATGGCTCCAAAACAACACACCTAGCCTTCTCAAGAAAATGGGAAACTCAAGCCATAAAAAATTAACATTATCACACAACTAGTTCTTATTCTATCTAAAACTAACTAATTCATTATTTACAGGCTCCAACTAGAGGAAACCTAAGGCATCAAGCTATAACAAGATATACAAGTAAAAACTTGCACTTAGAATTTATTTCACAGTTTCAACAACCTATAGAAGTACCACTATCAATTAACATACCTTTTCAATTATTATCATCAAGAATAAACATGTTTCACACATTCAAACAATTCCATTATTCATATGGAATATCACATTGAATTAAACATTCAAATTGCATCAATTTTATAATCATCAAATTACATTAACCACCAGATTATAAACATGCCTCTTATTTAATTTATCCATCCAATTAATTATCAATTAATTTTGAATTTATATTCTTTATCAATTTCAAAATTCTACTCCAAAAATAAAAACATGACTGAAAAAAATACAACATAGATATCACACTATTTATCAAAACTAGAGTCAAACCGATATGACAGTATAAATCAACAAAATTATCAACATGTGATTGCTATCCTATTTCATAATTTCGTACAATAATTTTTAAGTCAAAATAATTTATTTAAAACGAGATAACGAATAATCAATTTATGAGTTCATGTAAATAAAATATAAGCATCGAATCCCCTACCTCAAAATACATCAACATTATCCACATGATAAAAACCCATGTCATGAATATCTTATCACCTCGCACGCAAGAACTAAATATATACAAGGATTATGTACTAAAAAAGCACAAAAAATAGCTAGGAAAACCCCATTAAAAACATGGTTGATCATCCTCCATCACATGAGAAGAAGAAAAAAAAGGAAAATGAGACCAAAAAAGGATAAACTCTAATAAATAGATACACAATTCACCTTGGATCACCATAAATTGAAGATGGAATTCCAAGGATCGATCCCCATTAAAGGAATCACAAAAGGCCAAGGGAGGGAGCCACTGTTCACCTATAATGAAAGAGGTAGGATCTACATTTCTCATGGTTTGTGAGAAATCCAAGTAGATACACTCTTTAAATATGCATTTCACATGGGATTTACATGATGTTAAATCCCCAGTTTTGTTGTGTAATCTATAGGGTTATGTTTACAGTAAAAAATGCATTGAATTTTATTATTTATCCCTGAAAATTTACACATCGTAAATTGTCCCTGAACAAGAAGTAAAACACATGTTCACATTGTGAAACTTTACACGATGCGAATTCTTCCAACTTCCATACTTTTGTAGCTAAAAACCTTTAGATGAATTAAAAGCCTCCTTTGAGCACCACGAGCCTTGGAAACATGAGAAGGGATAGTCTACTCAGATCCAGTCCCTTATACTAGATACCACTTAAACAATTCTCATCCTCAAGAATCCAAAACCAAACATTGTGAGGTAACAAAAAGGGGTCATTCAAATAGCCACCGTGCGAGATATATCTCAAAGATCTCTCCATCTCAAGAGCTCAAACACCTCATCACATAAACAATGCAAAACTACACAACATTTACAACCAGCTCTTGAACACTCTCCTAGATGAGATACCTCTCAAATGAGAGTAAAGATATATAAATAAATAATAATACCCCATCTCATAAACAAGAATGATCAACATTGATAAGAAACCAATGTTAAAAGACTATATATAAACACTAAACAACTTGGGGTACTATGATTTAATCTACAAATCACATTCCCAAATAGTCTCCTCCTTGCCACATTGCTGCCACATAACATAAACCAAGGTAATAGAATGCCCACACAATATATTATCCTGGATATCTTAGATCTCCATAGGCTACTCCTCGAAGGTCTCATCATCTTCAACATCGTTCTCACCCCAATAGATTATATGAGAGTTGTCATGAAGATAATAAAGTAGTTGTGATACATAAAAAACATCATGTATCTAGATCATCTATGGGGGAAGTTCTATACAATATTCCATAGATACAACATGATCCAATGCCACAAAAAGACAATAAATCATGGATAATTCTTGTTCCTATGACCAAACCTTCACAACTGATGATGAGGAGACACCTTTAGGAATGCATGATCTCCAACGTTGAACTCCAGAGGTCTCCTCCTATGATCTGAATAGGATTTCTAATGATCATGTGATACCTTCAACCTCTTGATAATTATCTGGACCATCTCTGTCTTATTTTATACCTATTCCAGCCTAAAAATTACTGCCTCTACCACCCCAGTCAATCACAATGTAGAATGACAAGGTTGATCATACAATTCTTTAAAATGCGCCATACCAATGGTGTAGTAGAAACTATTATTATCGACCGAGGGAAGGTTCCTAATCCATGAACCTCCAAAACCAAGGATACAAGAGAGGTGTATGTCAAAAAGAGTCTAGATGGTTTGTTTTGTCTGACCATTCGTCTGTGGATGAAAAGTTGTGGTAAGGCATAAATGAGAATAAAAAGCATGATCAATACCTCTCTACACCCTGGCGGTAAAGTAAGGATCTCAATCAAAGATGATAAACCTCGGGAATCTGTGGAGTCTCACAAGCACCTCCAGATACATCCTTGATGAAACCTCCTATGAGATCGACTTCCTAATCACTATAAAGTTGAATGATTTTTTCAAATGATCCACTATCACCCATATATAATCAAAGACTCCATGATATAAAGTTAAACTGGTAGCGAAGTCCATCAACATTTCCTTCCATTTCCACTAGGAAAAATATAATGGCTAGATATAACCACTAGGAACATAGTGTTGGACCTTCACCTTATGGCAGACCAAACATCCAGAAAAAAACTCTACAACTGCATGCTTCAACCCAAACCACCAAAACTGACCACTCAAGGCTTAGTACATCTTGGTCATTCCAAGATGTACCTCCAAAGGTGAACTATGTAACTCTTGAATAATCATAACATGCATCATCGAAGTAATGAAAATCCTTCCCTGAATCAACACCAGGTGATGTCCATCCTCAAACCAAACATTAGGGGAATTGCCAAAAACAACTTGGTCTCTCTAGACCTCCACCTCATAATACCCCAACTAGGACTCTTCCACATGATGCACTGATTATGAATGAACTGTAATATTTATATGAAATTGTTTTCCTGCAACCACTCCCTTATCTTGATGCATCACAGATTGTTCCTCCATCACACTCTAGGAATCCCCATATTCACATATGGAATTACTACGCTATTTACTTCTCAATTTATCAGCTAAAACATTTCACTTACCATGATTATACAAAATATTGATGTCAGATTCCTACAAGTATTCCATACAATGATGTTGACCCAAGTTGAATTCACACTGGGAGAATACATACCTTAGACACATATGGTCAGAAAAAACAACAAAACACTCATTGATCAGGTAATGTTGCCATAAATTCAAAGAAAAAAAACTTTTAGAAGCACAAGATAATGGGTTTCATAATTACACTCATGGGGACAAAATTTTCAAGACCCATAAGAAAAAAACTGGCCTCTACTGAATTAAAACACACCCCATGATAAGACACAAAGACTCACATAAAACATCAAACTAAATTCCTATAATATAAAACAACGGACTGGATCACTGACCAACTTCTCCTTTAGATAATCAAAAGATTCTAGACACTAGTCATTCCAAAAGAACACCTTATACTTCCAAGTCAAGGCTTTAAAAAGAGTTTTACCCCAAGATAAACCATCCATGAACCTCCAAAATATCCTGAAAGTCCAAGGAAACTCTACACCTCTTAGACTATCTTGGGGGCTCCCCAAAACACAACTACCTCTATCATTAAAAAATCTACAGCTACTCCATGTTGGGACACAACATTCCCCAAAAAATAGACTTCAAAATCCCATATATCACACCTCAAAAACTTCCCAAACAACTTCTCATGGATAAGAATGCCCAAACAACCCACAGATGCTCTGCATGCCCCTCCTCTAATGTGGAGTACATAAGGATATTTTCAAGGAAAAATACCATAGAATTATCCATGAAATCTATGAACATGGTTTTCATCAACTCTATGAACATATCTAGATAATTCATCACCTTGAAAACATCATAATAAACTCATAATGCTCATGATGAAATAAGAAGCAAGTCTTGTAAATATCCTCATCCTTCACCTACACCTAATGATATCCAAACTACAAATCAATCTCATAGGATCAACTTTATCCATTCATCTTATCAAATAAATCACCAATCCATGATAAGGGATATTATTTCTTCAATATCACTTAATTTAATCGAAGATAATCAATAGAAAGCTACAAACTACCATCTTTTTATTAACAAACAAAACTGGTGCACCCCAAGGCAACACACTCAGCCAAAAAAAACCTTACTACAACATATCATTGAGTTATAATTGTAGCTCAAGAAACTCAGAAATCACTATCCTATACAAATACATAGAGATAAGAGAAACACCTGTCTGTAGCTTGATACCAAATTAGATCTCCTATCGAGGGTATAAAACTACAACCTCTTCTAGAAAGACATCAGGGGACTCCACTAAAACCCTGAGAAACACCAACTGGTAAACCTTTGATGAGATCAAAATTATATCATACATAAAATTAGATAAGGATGAAACATGATTCTAATGCATCTATGGGTCATTCCCCCTAACAAACACCACTATATCTCCATTAGCATCATAAAACATAACATAGATCCTAAATCAATCTATGATAGCCTGCACCAAATATAACCAATCCATGACGATGATGATTTTATATGGTTGTATCCATAAAAATAAGAAGTATCCCCAATTAATATATATTTATAATTATTATTTAAACTAAATATGATAATAAACTATATATGATAGTAAATAAAAAAAATAATTGATAATTAATAATTATTTTTTTAAAATTTGTTTCCATAAATTTTGCAGGGGTTTTCAAAAAACTACAGGTAAAAATAAATGATTATTTTTGAAAAAAAATATAAAAAACATTTCAATAAAATTTAGTGGTAGTATTTAAAAACATTGCTAAAAAACCGCCACTAAATTTACCCTGAAAAAAATTTAGGGACATTTTTGAAAACCATCTTGAAAAAACCACCGCTATATCACTGTTTTCATGTAGTGTCTCTAACCCTGCTGATGGCCACCTCCACGAATGTGATCTGCTCTATGAGAAAGAAAAGCATCTCAATGATGTACTTTTCCTTCCCTATATCCTCTCTAGTAAATAATAAAGGATAAATATTAAATTATAATAAATATTAAATAATAATAAATATTAAATAATAATAAATTAACAACAACTCAATAAATAACTAATAAATAAATAATACATAAATAATTAATAAATAATAAATAATAAATAATAAATAATAAATAATAAAGAAAAAAATGAAAAATGAAAAATGAAAAATTAATAATAATAATAATAAATATTAAATAATAATAATAAATAAATAAATAAATAATAAATAATGTGCATCATTCCCACTGGTCCATCAAGCCATGTACTGAATAAATAAGGCATGATGGGTGGGCAATCCCTTGGGGGTCTATGACCTGCTGCAATGTCTCAAAATTCTATTTATTTTTTTAATTATATGGGATTATTTCAAGACCAGTCGCTCATATGGAACATGATTCCATGGCCTAGTGAGCCTGGAACAATTTTTCGAACTTTGTTATGTTTTTAAATAGTGCGCGCGAGCAGTTCTTTTAAAAAAGTGGAATAACTCTTAAATGGTTGCTCGACTCAGAAATTTGAGGGCACCATTGCATTCATAGTAGTGAATTTACTCTAGACCCGACGTAAGTTTAGTTAGTGGGGGTCACCAGGGAGAAAACCCAAAAATGGTATAATCATAATTTTTTTTTCAAATCCTTATAACTCAAAAACAATGTCTCATATTGAAAATATGAAATCCCCTTTGAAATGTTACGTGGGTGCTTTCCTTAGGCGGAGCCTAACATTGGCCGGTGTGGGATAATTGTGGAAAATTGTCTTTGGGACTTGATCATAAATAAAATATTTAAATAAAGACTATTTTATTTCTGATTAGTCATAAATGGTAACTCAGATTTGAAATCCGAGAGTACTGTTGAGCCCATGAGGGTGCACTTTCTTTAGGTGGGGCCTAACCTCGAATGGTGTGGGACGAAGGTAAAAGTTAATTTTCAGGCGTTTTAAGGTAAAACAAAATAAGATTAAACAGTTTATTTTATTTGAAAATGTTTTACTGCAACCCAGCGATGAGGTAGCTATTTTATTTATTAAATGAAACAGTGTAACGACACATTAACTTATCAAAATAGAAACATTGAAAAATGATTCATCCATTAAGTTGATTAATAGATATACGGGATTAGGGGATGACCCTGAAGATTTACTTGAGGCTCTGGAGGAATTCTGTTGGTGAGAATCAAATGACAACGAATGAAGAATTGACAATGAAAATAGATCACATATTGATGGTCGATGAGACGATGGATCATGATCTCTCTTAACGGATCTTCAATGATGATCAAACCCTTATGCAGTCCGATCCTTTTTCCAGGTAGGATGTCTGTTTAATTAAATTCCTTTCCCTATTTCTAAATCTCCATGATGAGTTTAAATAATTCAACGAATGTAATGATTAACAGATCATGCATGCTAAATACGGGATGGGTTTAATTTTTGGGGTATTGATCAAGAAAATGGATCCATGTTGAACTTGTGATTTGATTTTAATTATTCATTTAGCTGCACATAAATTCTTACATGGATGGATCAAGGCTGACATGAAAAAGGTATTATCCGTCCACCTTGGTTGTTTATGTGAGTTTCCCACCTCCCTCGCTCTTAGGAATTCTCGAACTTCATTTCCATAATAGCCTGAAAGGAAGTCTAAGATCACAGTGATGGCGATCCATAGTCTAGGTAGACATCGTAATGGAAAGTAGAGGATGTGGTGGTGAAGAAGGCAATGCATTTCAATGGCGCACCACAATAGCGGAGGAGGCCCATGGCAGGAGGCCATGGGTAGTGCATGAAAGGTCACAGATCAATAGTCGTGGTGGTGTATGGGCGACACACGCCAGTGGAACGCCGCAACAACAGAGGGAAGGGCCCACAACATCAGTCACAGGAGATGGATCGGGCCGTCGGCAATGGCCAGCGGTGGCAGCATGAGCGGATGAGGCGAGCTGCACCATGTCAGGGGTTTGGAGGCTGTTGTCTACATCTCTAGGTCATAGATAGGACAGTTCAGACCCTGGTCGGGTTGGTGGACCCCGGGTCAGACTGGACCCAGACCCAACCGGCCCAATTATAGTAAAATGATCATAACATGAAAACTGTACATCCAATCGATGATTTGGTTGTGGTGTTGGGACCCCCACGACGATACTGTCCAATTAATACAACCCATGTGAGTTTATGTGGAGGATGAGTTATGACTAGTGTCTTGAGGAGTATATTCTCCCAGAATCAAGCGCACTATGATTAGGAATCATGTGATTGTCTATAACATCGAGACTCCTTGTCTTAGTGAGACTAGGCATCTCAGGGAAACATCATGATGTATCATAACTATAGATTCTCTTAGATAATTTTTGTAGACTTACTTCACATGGGTAATACTATATAGCTCGAAGAGTGGGACCTACCAGAATCAATCATTCTATGCATGGAACCATATTACAGGCAGTAGAGGAGACTTTACGTCTTGGAATCCTTTATGAGTATATAAAATTGTTCTTATTATATGTGTTTATGAAATATAACTATGTTTAGCTAAGTGTAACTTCTTTGTGGTGTTTTATTTCTGGTCATTTCTTTGTTGTTTGGGATCTCTAGTGAGTATTGTGTTACTCACCCCTACACGGGCTTCGCTCATATGTGTCTTGTCTTGTGTAGACGACCGACTATTTGAGAGAGACCTTCATGGTTTAGGGCAAGGCAGTGCCCAATGAGATCAAATAGGCAAGGCGTACTCCTACATCTTCTAGAAGTTACTCTATACCTTCCCTTCAGGAAGGATTTTCTGTGGATGGATTATCAGAGTCCTTGGACTCCCTTTTTTACATCTTTTCTTTTTTGGGTTTGTATTCTAGCCCATTTTTACTTACAGCTTGTATCTATACTCTCAGTGGTTGTTTTAGTGGTATGCATAGTCTACTTTTCAGATATTTGGGTTGTGGTTGTGAGTGTGCATGTGTACAGGTATTCTGAAAATACCTCCCATATACAGAATAATGCTTTTGGCGCTAGTCTCCAACATCTGGCCTTTGTGGGGAGGGCTTGGGGTAGTCGTGACACTAACCCAGGGGGATGAGATGTGACAGATTGGTATTATAGAAGTTTAGTTCTACCTTAAGAACCCGGAGTCTATGAGTTTGGGTTGGGTAAATAGTGTTAAGTGTTTCATGTTTGACTTTTAGGCTAGGGAATCCAGTGTCGGTGTGGCAATCGACGTATCTATACACCAAGACCCTCAATTCTTCTTTTCAACTCGGTACATGAAAACACTAATTGTAGGAAAAAATGATGGTAAATGCATCATATAGAAATGGATTGAGTTTTCCATGTACTTTTGAAGTTATCTCACCAGGAATATTCTATTGATCGTGGTACATCTTGTTTTGTTTCAAGGTTCTTCCATGTAGACAACCAATCAAGATTCCACCGAATGATCGCGAGGATGATCTTTGGGGTGAAAATATGGGTACAGGGGTTCGTACCAGAGACAAAACCACCAAGTGGTGTACCATATATACAACCATCTGTGGAGTAGCACACAGTACTCACAGTACCAGTGAATAAGATGTGTGGTCTGAGCACACTTCATGAGTTTCAGTAATAGAGACCCCTCAGGTTTTCAGGTGATCCCGACTTGTAGGCAGATAAGGACTAGCTTGAGGTGGTGATAAAGTTTTCCATATTTTCATGGCACCATTAAATCATATTTTGGTCCTGGTAGTGATCCTTCTTCATGGATCATCATTGTGATGGCGGGGTTTAGATTACTCGATCTTATGATGAGGTGACTTTTATGTGGACATAACTAGAGAAACTTTACTAGATAAGGGGTTCTTTCCATAAAATATATGTGATATTTTTTCCCTAATAGCATCTATAGCTTTGGCAGGATGTCATGTCGATGGATGATTATTATTCAAGGCATACTGTCCTTTATAGTTACTCAATTAATATGATACGACCGATGATTCAGGTCTCAAACATTCAATAAAGGTGTGTATAGGGACATCTGAGCTAGAACTATTCCTCTGTGCATTCCCACTTATGATAGATTTCTAGAGAGAAACTTTGTGGTTGAATGTCATTTGGCTGAGTAGAAACTGCCAGTGGATGTCAGCGGTGGTCAAGAAGGAATCCGACGTTTGTCTCAGAGACTTGGACATGTGAGGCATTCCCATAAGATGTCCCAAGATAGGGGATCTTTAGCTCAAGGCTTATAGGATGAGTCCATTCATCCTAGAAAGAGGTAAGTTTTTTGAAAATATGGAATGAGACATCTCACTAGAGACTGTCCTGCCTATCGTACTAGTAGTGGAATGATAAATGGGCCACCAGGTCAGATACAATGATAGGAAAAAATTAATCTGCAGGGCCACAGACATGGCAGGGGAGCTTAGAGAGTAGCAGGAGGTGTTATGCATTTTGAAATGTTACAACCACCACCCCAATGTGGTCTATACTAGGATCAGGGAGTAGGAGGATATGGGAAGGGGTAGTTTCATGTGGCCATCCTTGACCATGTGGAAGTGGATGTTTTGATTTTTTAGTTCCCAATAATAGTGGAAAAGTATGGGGACGTATTTACAGAATATGTTTCTAGGATTACCTCCCCACAGGGAGATGGACTGATGCATCATTCTACACCCCGAGATGGAACCGATATCAGCATCAGTATATCAGATGACTTTCACAGAGATTCATGAGCTCAGGGAGGATTACCGGCCCATTAACCAAGTGGTCCTGGAGAATGAGTACCCCCTAACAAAGGTATAATGAACACATCAATCAGTTGAAAGGGGAGGCCTTTCACATGGAAGGAAAGGTTACTGTGGGGTTTTTAGTAATAGAGACAGAGTTTGAAAAGCACCCTGATATTGATTTAGAAGTGGTAGTCTTTTCATTGATGATGTGGTGACACTACCTCCATGGGATAATGGTTTACCACTCTAACCACAATAGTCTCGATTATATCTTCTTTCATAAGGATTTAAACTTGAGATAAAGACAGTGAATAGAGTTTCTCCAGGACTATGACCTTGAAGTATTCTATACTCCTCATAAGGGGAACATGGTATTAGATTATCTTAGTAGGAGATGTAGTTAGTAGTTTCTGAACAAGAAAATATAAAATTTGGCCTCGTTGCAATTATACTTTATGGGTTGGGAAGAATAATCTTATCTCTAGTCGTTGGTTTCTACCCATCCACTCTTAAATGAGCTAGGGAGGAACAAATTGGTGAAACTGACTCTGAGTCTTTACGTGCTCAGCTTTCCACAGGGAATACCACTCATGGAAATTCCAAAGGTGGGGAGAACATTGTTATTTTCAAAGGATGTGAAGTTGTATTAGTGACACCTAGAGTGGTGAGTTTCATCAGGGTATGTTTGCGGGTGTCAAGGTGAACACCTGAGATGACGGAACATATTGAAGTTGGGCTTACCTACTGAGAGAAAAAGCTAAACACTTGTATGGATCAGTTTTGTGGGTTGTTATTTCTCTTTCTGGGGGTACCAAGAAGGAATTGGGAAGGAATATCGATGGGATTCATGATCAATTTACCACGTATTTCCAAGAGACATGATACCATCAGGGGGATCATAAACCGACTCACTCAGTCGACCCACTTCCTAACTACCCTGGAGAAAAGTTTAGTAGAGAGCACACGATGCCTCTATGTGCTGGAGATTTGACTGGGGAAAGATGGACATTGATGATAGGGTGAATTTTTTAGAGTTTTTGGTAGATATAGAGGATCGACAGGAGAGGACCCTCCGTGGGTGATTGATTCTTTTAGTTTGTGTTCGGTGGTGGAATAAGAATCTCTAAGAGAACCTGTGGGAGCAGGAGGCTCAGATTCGAGCTCAGTACCCCCATTTGTTTTTTAACCATTGTTTTGGCTTACGGATATCTAAAGTCCTAAAGACGGGGGTAATGTAAGGTCCTATTTTTCAATGTATTTTTTAAAATTATATGAGATTATTTCAAGACTAGGTACTTAGAAAAAACTTGATTCCATGGCCGGGTGAGCCCGAAATAATTTTTTAAACTTTGTTAAGTTTTTAAATAGCGCACCTAAGAATTTTTCTTGAAAAAAGTGGAATAACTATTATACTTGTTCCTGTATAATATTTCTAAGGGCACCATTGCTTTTAGAGCAGTGGGTTTACCCTAGGCACGACTTAAGATTAGTTGGTGTGGGTTTACAATGATAAAACCAAAAAATGTAATAACCGTAAATAAAATAATTAAATAAAATAATTTTATTTTTCAAATCCTTATAAATCACAAATGGTGTCTCATATTGAAAATATGAGACCACCGTTGATCTCTTAAGGGTGTGCTTTCTTTAAGAGTATCCTAACATTGGACGACATGGGCTAAATGTGGAAAGTAGTTTTAGGCATGTGACTGTAAGTAAAAAAATTAAATAAAGATTATTTTATTTCCAATAACTCATAAACGGTAACTTATATTGGAAATTTTAGAGTGTCATTGAGTTCATGAGGGTGATATTTCCTTAGGAGGGTCCTAACCTCGATTGGTTTAGGTCGCGGGTAAAAGTTAATTTTCTTGAATTTTAAAGAAAAATAAAATAAATTTAAAAGGTTTATTTTATTTGAAAATGTTTTGTTGTAACACAGTGATGTGGTAGTTTTTTAATTTCATAAATGAAATATCATAATGATGTAGCAACTCAGTGTAATAGAAATACTCAAATGTATTTCATTCATTAAGTTGATGAATAGAGATATGAGATCAAGGGACTACCTGAGAGATTTCTTTGAGGCTCTATAGGAATTCCATTGGAAATCAATGAATGATGAAAAATGAATAATCGCCAATGATGAAGGATCACAGATCGATGGTCGATGAGATGACAAATCATGATGTATCTTAATGGATCACCAATGACTATTGTAACCCAATGTCGAATGATTCTTTTTCCAAGTATGGTGTCTGTTTAATTAACTTACTTTACCCATTTCTAAATCTCCATGAAGAGTGTGAATTTTTCAATGAACTAAATGACTAATGGATTGTGCATGCTAAATGTCAGATGGGTTTAATTTTTAGGATATTCGTTGGGAAAATGGATCCATGTTGAACTTTTGATTTGATTTTAATTCTTTATTCAGTTTCCCTTAAATTCATAGGTGGAAAGATCAAGGCTGACATTAACACGGCTTGATACATCCACCTCTAGTGTTCATGTGTGTTTCCTACCTTCCTCGCACTTATGAATTCTTGAACTTCACCACCAAAATAACCTGGAAGGAATTATAAGACCATGAATATGGTGATATATAGTCCAAGAAGAGACCACAATGGAAAGAAGAGGCTGCTACTCGATGGCCACGACAATACACATCAATGGTGCACCATAGGAGTGGAGGAGGCCCATGATAGGAGGCTGTAGGCGGCACATGGAAGGTCGCGGCTGAACAACCATGATGGTGTAGGGGAGGAGCACATAGATAGAGGGAAGGGCCCATGACATTAGCCATGAGTGGTGGATTGGGAAGTCGACAATGGATGGAAGTGGGGACATGAGTGGATGCAATCTAGATAGACTATAGCGGTGACCCGCAGTGCCCATCACATCCTGGAAAAACCGGACCAACCCACCCAGCAGGCCGGGTGACCCCATCAGGTCAGACCCGTGGCATAGCTAGTCTGACCTGGGCTTAGCCAGTCTAGTATAAGACCAGTGGCCTTAGTCGGATCCAGGTCAGGTCGGTGGACCCCAACCTGGGTTATGTCGGGTCGGTCTGACTTGGTCAGACCAGACCTGGACCCCACTAGTCACATTCCAGTAAAACAGTCATAACATGCAAACCATAAGTCCAATTGATGAGATGTTTACAATTTTGAGACCCTCACTATGAGGCAATAATTTTGATATAATCCAAGTGAGTTTATGTGGAGTTTGAGTTATAACAAATGTCTTGAGAATTATATTCTCCTAGAATCAAGCTCACTACGAGTAGGAATCCTATGATTGGCCGTGACATAGAGACTCTTTGTCTTAGTGAGACTGGACATCTCAAGGATAAATCATGATGTATTGAGACTAGAAGTTCTATTGGATACTTTTGGTAGACTCACTCCATATGGTTACTACTCGATAGCTTGAGGAGTGGGACCTCCTATAATCGAGCATGCTATGAATGGAACCATATGGCTGATAATGAAGGAGATGTTGCATCTTGGAATCCTGTATGATTATACCCATATGTTCTTGTTATATGTGTTGATGACATATACCTATTTTGAGATGAATGTACCTTCCTGGCGGTGTTTTCTTAGTGGACATTTATTTTTGGTTTGGGGTCCCTACTGAGTATTATTTTACTCACCCATGCATGGTATTTGGAAACACGTGTCATGTCTTTTGAATATGACCGATGCTTTAACAGAGACCTTGGTGGTCCAGGATCAGGCGGTGCCCAGTGAGATCGAACAGGTGAGGCATATTCCTATGGCTTCTGGAAGCTACTCTACACCTACCCTTCAGGAAAGGTTTTCTATGGATAGATTATCAGAGACATTGTACTCCCTTATTTAGATCTTTTCTTTGATTGGGTTTGTATTCTAGACCATTTTTACTTATAGCATGTACTTCTACACTATGTGGTTGTTTTAGTGATATGAATTTTCTCTTTTTTTAGCTTTTTGTGTTGGGGTTGTGAGTGTGTGTGTGTATAGGTACTCGAAAAATACCTCCCACTTACAGGATACTGCCTTCAGCACCAGTCGCCATCCCCTGACCTTTGGGAGGTGGGCTTGGGGTTGTCGTGATGCGGGCCTCGAGGGATGGGTCTTGACACCTTCCTTTCTAGCCTATGTGTGTGGTGTGTGTGTGTTTAATGTAATTTTACCCCCAAGCACATAATATATATATTTATATACATATAAAAAATTTCATAAATATATATAAAAACATATTTATGTTTCATAAATATATATGAACACACTATTATTTATAATTATATATTAATATAAATATATATATAAACACGAGTAAATATAAATATCTTTATATATATCTACACATATATGATATAAAAATATATAAACATAAATATGTATAAATATTTAAAAATTTATATAAAATAGATAATTAATTATTTTAAATGAAATGAATAAGAAATAATTATTTCCATTTGGTTTATATGCTAAGAAATCCATTACTATGTAAATATGTATTTATACAAGTGATTTTATAAGTAAATATAAGGAAATATGCATATATTTAATTATAATTAAAACTACATTATGAAAGATTATAATGTTTTATAACCCTAATATCAATATGAATGAAATACCTTAAAATAAATTGAGTCCCCACCAAAAAAGGAAATAAGTCCCCCTTAAACGAGGCTGAAAATCCAATGAATGTAAAAAATTATGGTACCCTTAAAACACATAATTTTTTAAAAAAACTCTAAAAACCCTAAAAACCCTAAAAACTATGAAATGACTATAAATTTTGATTTGGAATTCCATTTCATCTCCATAACCATTAATATTCAATATCATGAAATGATATTTTATATGATATGTTTTATAGGCCAAATGGAAACCTGGATAAGAAGTTGTAGCTGTCTAAATTTTTAAAAACTAGGGTCAAAGGCAAAAAACACAGTTTTAGAGGCCTTTATTTCCATTTGGGGAAAAAACCTAAACAAAGCTCTTTGATCTCAGTCTAAGACCACATCACACATATATCCCATCACAAGATTAAATTTGATATGTGGTAGAGCCTAAACGGACACCCAGATCAAAAGTTATAGTCATTCAAAGTTAGAGTATGATTTTAAACTTTTTTGAAATTTTAATATATATTTTTCATTTTATTATCACATGATATAAATATTATGTTGTTTTATATTGTTTCATAAGATTTGATTTTACTGGTTGTGGAGATAAAACTTACTCTCAGATCAAAAGTTGTGGTCATTTGATGCTGAAGTCTGATTTTTAACTTATTAAAGATTTGTTTTCACTTTAAAATTATTATTAACTATTTGTTATAAATATTTATTAATTGAAAAATTATAATTAATTAAAATTATAAATAATAAAATACATATAATAGTAAATAATAATTTATAATTTATAATTTATAATTATTTTAAAAAAAATCTAAAAAATTCAAAAAACTTTTTTAATAATATTTAGTGGATGTTTTTAAAAACACCACTTAAAAACCGTCACAAAATTTTACCCTGAAAAACATTTAGCAATGGTTTTGAAAACCACCACAAAAAAACCACCTATAAATAATTTTTTCATATAGCGACTCTGACCCTACTGATAAACACCTCCATAGATGTGATCTTCTCTACAAGGAAGGGAAGAATCTCAAGGATGTAATCTTCTTTCCCAATGTGCTCTCTACTGATCCCAAACTAGAACATCCTACTGGTACGACCTTGGTAGAAACTACCTCAATATAAGAACCTTAAGCAGAACACCTGGCACACACTGACTACTCCAAAAGTTCATGCACCCTCATCGTTGATGACATAATACTACAAAAGAAAAAAAATTGTATGATATATTAGCATAGGCATGAGATATTCCTACCCTAGATAAATGAGATGACGAGGGATGGGACCTACCCTTGGCTAACAGAAAACTCTATTTTCTATACAACTAGGAAGCCTGAAGCACATCTCTTCTTCATGAGAAATCCTGATGACTCCCCTCTCATGATGAACCAGTTCTAGATAGTGTTCTATCAATAACCCCTGCTCCCACCATCACCTAAAGATAAATATTTAGAATAAACAAGGTGACCTAGAACTATATATATGGATTCAAAGACTCTTCAAAATGTTTTACCCTAGCCTCCTCATTTGGAAATAGTTTTGAAGTATATCATAGAAGGGTCCTGAAACTAATCTCAAACTCTTGCACACTAGACATCCCCTTCCAAAGTGTAAGAAGTTCCTAGAGACTGGACACCTTCATGATTGATGAAAGAAATCACACTCTGAACTGGTCTTAGAAATTATCCCATGATAATGTTGAATCCTTGCAATCCCTGAGGACTAAGAACCACCACTTCCTCACTACTATATGTAGCATCATCACATCCAATGAAACTCAGTGTTTCTTTAGAGCACATATTGAACTGAAATCTATCTCAACATTATCCAAATAGTATTCTGTGACTACATCTAAAAAGAATACCTCATACTTATATAGACTCTTGTGATGAAACTCTTAGATTTTCCGCCTCTAATTATCATCATCATTAACCTCCACTTTGTGGTTATCTGCTGGAACATCAAACTTATCATATTTGGTACGAAGCTAATAAGCACGTCGACCTGAATCCATTTCTATAAGAAGAACAAACTGTTAGAGTTATTAAACTTAGAAAATGGAATATCTAACATTAATTAATTAATGAAATATCTTTTTTATGGTTTTAACCTATCCCAAGGTCCACCAATTTCAAAAATAGACATAAATAAGACTTATGCACGATCCTTTCCTATATATCTACCCTGAAACTAGTATCAATTCATTTAGTAGGCTCAACAAACAAAAAGGTTCTTGCATCAGATCACAGGGGACCATAAATACACGTGTCTCATCAAGTGTCACATGTTTACATATCTTACTAAAAATAGATGACATTGTTTCCCTACCAACACATGAAACCTTATAGGTTCCTAACTCTAGACTCCATCTTATCTTTCAACCTGAACATTTGATGCTACTATGTCATGACCCCCGCCCCATAAAGATACCTCAATAAGGGGAGAGAGAGTGTGACTACCCTATTCCTGCCTTTAGAAAGGCTTGGGTTGGTGGATGGAACTGAAGGTATAAAAATATTCATATGGGAGGAATTACCCTCTAAGAGAAAAATGTGGAAGAGAGAGATAATAAGGATGGAAAAATTAGATATAGGCTTTAACATAGAAACACCTATGGGTAAAAACCCTAAAAATGGTTTGTTGGTTATTGAACTGATCTTCATGAAGGGAACAATAAGTAGGTCAAACTCTACATAATGTTTTATACTCCTTTGGGATATGATTTTTTTGATTCAAACACACTTTACGAACCATTATTAAATATTTAAAAATATAGTTATGTTTTGAAGATATTCTCAATGACACTAATCTTATTATTTTGAGATAATCTATGAATAAATACTCAATTTATGTTATGTGTGGAAACAAATTTAGAATTATAAACTATGATTTAAAATTCATAATGTTATATCTAATCATGTATATTACATTATTTAGAAAAGGCACCTAGTGGAAGAAAAAAAACGGTATCATCTCGCATACCTATGTAGAGATTTCCTTCATGATTAAGATAATTAAATCAATGATGCTGGTGTTGGATATGAGTACATTATAACTATATTGGGTAAGTTGACTTAGGATGTGACAAAAATCTTTCATATATAGAAAAACTAATAATCCAAAACATGGTACAATAATGTTATACCACTCCATACAAAAAAAACTCTATCATTAAATAGAATTACTAAACCATTAGTATCTGAGTAATAATTTGATTCCCTAGAAAAGATATTTCACATTCAAGGAAGTAGTGAAAGAGACAAAGTTATGAAATAAGTTTATCATATAAAAAGATAAATTGATCAATGATGGTTATTAATCCAGAACATTAAAGTGGTAGATGACATAAAGATTGTGTAATTGAATACTTTTCAAGATATATTATTTGAAAATTACTTTCTCCATTGGAAGAAAACTGATATAGAAAGAAAATTACTCAATCTAAGTAGAAAGGAATGAGAAAATTTTACAAAATTTGAAGCTAAAATTTGAAGTTTATAAACTCATGCTACAGATTTTGTATGTAAACTAAGAAGTATGATTAATCATTTGTATTAACAGATAATACATAACCTTTAAAGGTAATTAGGATCTCTAATTTTTTTAGTATATAAGGATACAGAACCAAGTACCATCAAGACTGAGACAGAACTCTATAAGTCTTATGTTTTCTAGGGAAATCAACAAAAGAAGGGAGATAATGAGTGCTCTATAAAAATATATATGGAAAAAGAGAAAAAGGGATAGGGACATCCAAACCCAACCCAACATGATAGACCTGACCTATATTGACCATGTTTTGTAATGACCCAAACTTTTATCAATGTAATTTCTCCCTTCTTGTAGTAATGTCATATCATATAATCACATAAAATCACATTAGGAAACACGATGCCACATCATGATTAATTAAACTAATAAATTCTATGTCTCCTTTAAACATAATTGTGCAACTTATGTGATTTGAATTTCAAAAATCCAAAATACATGGTTGTGATTAGTAGGTTGTTTGGAGTTTGATAGGAAAAACTTAATTTTTAGTGAATAGTAACATACCCTTATGAAAAGTAATGTTACCCTTATGAATAGTAATATGAACCTTATTAATAGTAAATCATCCAAGTGAATAGGAACCTTACTAATGATAGTGTAAATAAAATTTATCCATCCTATTTGTGACAATATGATATAATTATATTATATTTTTGGTATTTTTGTAATTGATGAATATTTAATGATTAATTTAATAATTTAAAAGAAAATTAATTTTCATAAAATGTATTCACAAACAATTATTTTGATGTATTATTTTCATAAAATTTA
Source organism: Viscum album (assembly GCA_963277665.1). NCBI lineage: Eukaryota > Viridiplantae > Streptophyta > Magnoliopsida > Santalales > Viscaceae > Viscum > Viscum album. The sequence continues at coordinate 1,778,021,155 of OY728131.1, read as the reverse complement.
TTCATAAGAATTAAATTACTTATATTTAGGGAATTATTTTCATAAAATGTAGTTCATTTTTAAATACTTCACATCAAAAAATTATTAGGGTGAATTTTGGAGATTTTATGAAATACTTTAATTTTTGGTAAATAGTGAAATTTGATAATTTACAAAATATACTAAATAAATGAATTTATGCATCATTCTTGAGTCATGGCTGATGTATATGGCCATTAGTTTAAACACATATACCTTATTTACTATATTTAGTCTTTTATTAATCACTATTTCTTATCTTGAGGGAAATTAATAAACTAATGAATTATATATTAAAAAACACCCCTCCCATTTACTATAAATACCATCCCTCACAATCTCATTTCCTCACACATATCAAGCTATAAGTCTTTCCCAAATTATTCCTAAACCTAATCCTTAGCACCTCCCCCATGTCCAGGAGCTCTTGGACTCAACCAAAGACTAATCCTAGGTTCCTTAAGGAGGATCTCAAGATTATAATTTAGGAGGTAATTTCTCTCTCCCTTTACTTTCAAATTCCTTTCAAATTTCATTTCTTTTATTGTCTTATCCTAAAATTATCTTATAAAAATGTCATTGTAACTCCAGTATGATTGATATAATGGTATTATATCATGTTAATGGAATATTATTCATTATACTCATCCCTCTCTCTATTTATTTATAAAAATGAAATCGTCGCTCGTGATGTGTTAACTTACCTATATTGTTGGTGATTCAATTCCATTTCACTTCAATTCCATCAAAGATGTAAAAAAACAATTAAATGGTTGAAAAATATTTTAATATTTATTTTTAACCCCTTTTATGTTCTGTAAAAAATTTTTATACATAATACCAAATGATAAAACAAAACATGTTCGTTTTGATCCAAAAAATGCCCAAATTGACCTGAAATGACCATCATTAAATTTTAACTAATGATTCTTCCTCAATGTTTATAATAAAATTCATTTTATGGCCATTTCAACTCCTGGAAGATCATTAATATCATGTAATTTAAATTCTAGATGTTTATCAATGTTCTACATGAAATTCAATTCACGTGTACAAGTTAACTATTCATGAAAACTATGAAAAAGAACACTCCCAGACAATAAATTTAAACTCTATAATTCATCCCAATTACTATACAAGAACATAATAAAAAAATAATGAATAATACTAATGTAAAAAAGGTTCTTTATTTTTTAATTAATGAGTCTAATGTGATTATATAGTACATTCAAGTGAACAAAGACTTCAGATACAAGGTAAGGGGAATTCTCAAACCCAACTTTCTTTCATTAGGTTTTCCCTTTTTCACTCCATTATCGGTATGGTTATTCATTAAAAATTATTTCTTGATTAGGATATAAATGTTTTCCACGGGATTTTATGTCAAACATAATGATTTCCAAAATAACTCTTCTTTCAAAAACACACCTTTTACTTCTCACTCAAGGTTGATGGTCCTTGTATCAAGTATGTTATTCCCTCTATCATTTGGGAACCCAATGTTTATGAATGTAGGATTTATGAACTGAAACCCATTCCTTTCCATGGGTTTTTTATGTTCAATGTTGATATATGTTCTATGTGGAATGCATGATAATGTAAATGTTATGATGTGATGAGGGTGCTCAAAATTATATAGTTCAATGAAAATGTTATGATGTGATGGGTGAACCCAGAATATTATAGTGCTCCAATGCATTGGGTAATGTGAAGAACCTCATGAGTAAAGTGAAGTATGCATGAACATGATTATAAATTTGTTCAAAATTATGTGTGGTAGATGACCACTAAGACATGATGTTTCATTTTTATGCACTGCCACATTCCATGCTACTATCTAATGAATCTTCTCATGATTATGATGACGATGTTATGATTATGCTCACCCAATGTAAAATTGTTTCATGTTCTTATATATCCTCTTATCAGGATTTTATATCACCCTTTTGATGTATATCCCCAGGTGGATTCATGAACTAAGTAGAAGTCAATATCCAATAAGAATCTAGAGAAAAAGAAATTAAATAAATGTTTTTTGTTATAAATGTTATGTATGGTCCTTGTTTTCCTAAGACATTAAAATATTGGATCCTTGATGTGTAATGTTTTTATGTTGTTTATCATTAAAATGATGTAAAAGTAATGTAATAAAATCAAGGTCACTATAGTTGGTGTCAGAGTCACGATTTAGTTAATTTGAGAATTAGTATTAGAGAACCATAGTGAAAACTGTAGTATGAGACTAAGTACATGTAAGCACACAAGATGATTTTCTAAACATAGGGATCCCATAAGATATGATTTTAGTGTTAATTTAACAAAGTAATAAATTATTTATTCCTGACCTACTTACTTATGTTTTCATCTATCCCTTTCTATTTTAGAAAATGGTGGGAACTATGAGAAACCAGACCAACATCCCATGCGAGGGATAATGTAGTGATTGCCCAAACAACACCCCCATTGCTTTGGGAGGTGGAGTTCAAAACTTCATGGTGATTTTTAATCAGTTTTATCAGGTTATGAATAATAAACTGAATAATGTGGAATTTCCTCCTTCACCTAAGAGGGAGAAACTTATATCATTCTGACTTATTATTAAATAACTTTTCATTACATCTTACAAACAGAGGATATTTAAAGTCTAGTGTCTTGGAAATCAGGAAAAATAAAACATAAAAACATAAAACACTATTTTAAATCCCCATTAAAATCTTATTTAAAAGTTCATCCTATGTACAATTACTACATCTAATAACTTGCAGACATACATCAAAGGAAAGGGTGAGATGAAGGCCTAGTAAGGGTAAACAAGGGAATCTGTTTACTTGTGATATCAATAAGAACTTGGTAAAAAACATAAAGACATGAGAAATGGAAGTAGATGAATTTATTAATAAAAATAACATGAAACATAACATTAATATGTGTCTACAACATTTAATGTATACATTCATGAACATATCACCAAGGTTCATCCCCAAGGTGTCATAACAATTTCCAAGGTTATTTACCAAGGTATCGTGAAACTTGTCATCTCTAGAGATTAAATTATTTACCCAATTAATTGGAGTGATATTAGGTAGAAACCTTAATATGTCTTAAAATTAATGTGAGCCACATATATAATAATAAAAAATTTCATAAATAACCCAAAGAGAATAAAAGAAATGGGTTTCATTTCAAAATAGCGAGGTTTTAAAAGTGCTTAAAAATAAGTTCATTATGTCATTTATAACCCATAGAAAGAGAATGAGGGTTATATGTATGTCAATTAAAGAATCAAGAATAAATTTTTTATGTATTTATGAACACCCATAGAAACGAAATATGTCTGGGTATTCACATAAATAAGATAAGATAATTTATTGAGATAAAGAAAGAGAAATTTTGAGGTGAAATTTTTGCATCATAACGACTACATAACATGGTTTTAGAAAACAATAAAAAGGGGAAATGGGTATACAATCCATAAATGAATCATTTTAAAGTATATGTATAGAATAAAGTAGAAATAATATCATGGTGTGGATATTTTAATTACATACCACATTAAAAGGAATCTTGAAAGAAAAGAGAAAATGCGATTTCTTTTATGAATAATTTGGCAGCCTAACGACGTCACTTAAAAATTCAGAAAACAAGATGATGAGAGTGGAAATGGTCTCTCAAAAATTGAAAATTCAATGTAAATTAGTAGGGATATATAAGAAAAAATTCCAACATAATATAATGGAAATTATAAAACATAACATAAATGAAGTGACAACTTAAAAGAGGAGGGTGAAAGGTTCCCTTACCTTGAAGAGTAACTTTAAAATATTGAAGGTTGGGACCTTGGGGAGATTGAAAACACCTTGGGAGGACTCCTTTAGAGGTAAAAAAGACTATAAATTATTTTATTGGGATTTTTGAATTAAAATAATGAGGTAATGTCTTGGTATTTGTAGGAAAAGTGAGGGAATATTTAATTAATTTCCAAGGGACACCTCATCGGGGGTATTTGCAAAACCATGGGCTTTACCATGGAATTTTCCCATGGTATTGGACACTTGGGACACCTAATAACATATCTTACTATTCAAAAGTCGACCAGATTTATTACATCATGATTACATCATCATTGATGTCATTAAACACCCAAAACTCAAAACAGTATTTTTTACTATTCACTAAAAATTTAACTATTTCAGAAAAATCCCAAAAATCTACCGTAGCCTAATATAGACGCTATGAATTCAAAAATGAAATCCATTTTATGAAAATAATTTTCTAAATAATTTTATTTTTATTTTTAAATAAAGTCATTATTTATTCCAAATAAAAATCTATTACTCGTTTTATAACACCTTGAAAAGGTAATCAAGGTCCCACAAAATTATCATATAAACATAAGACAAAAAAGTAACCTTTTATTATTACATTTTATGAAAATAAGTTTCCATTTTAAATTACTAAATTAATTATAAAATTTTAAATAATGTATTTATGACATTCAAAAATACAAAAAACTTATTCTATGATCATTTTTCACTTTTAAGATATCTAAATTGTATTTATACGTTCATGGGTGATGTTTCTATATTTTTTTGGACAATTTATTATTCATTACTATTCATAAGGGTATGTTACTATTCATACATTACTATTCACTAAAAATTAAGTTGATCTTATTAGACTCTAAATTTCCTACTGGACACAACTGTAGAAGACCATTTTTTGAAAATCTTTTTACATTTTGAATTATTTAAAGTTTCAATAAATATTTTAAATTAATCTTTTTCCCAAAATTCATTAGTAATATAGAACTTCTATAAATTAATCCTACATTTATCTGGAAATTTTAAATTCAAAAATTTTACCATAAGAAGAAATAAAAAATTTATTTATACCAAGGGATTACAACAAAGTATCTAAGGCCTCATTATATAGCCCCTTATAACACCTATATAGGACCTAAGTGTAAGGTGTGCTATGGTGATGGAACCTTGGGGCGGCTCAGAAAAAATTGCCTGAGTGGTTATTTCTATCAGCTTGAACATCTCCCTTATGTGATTTTTTTCAATATTCACATGTTTAAGCTCAACATGGGCTTGGTCCAAAGAAAATCCTAGAGATGATACATCCTTCCCAAGCTCTAACATATGGGCTTTGTATGGCCTGAGTCTACTAGATGAGGCCATCGACTCTTCCTTCTGTATTAATTAACCAAGATCACTTGTATTTGTAAACAATAATTGTAACATAAAGATTTTAGTTTACAACGGTCATATTGACCAACAGTCATATAACAGTCGAAACCCAACTATCTCATTTAATTATACTCACTTCATTAATTAAAGGATATAGTTTTGTTGAGTATAAAATAACACAAAAATTTAGAAAAAAAATATTATTAAAAATTTATGGTCCTTACACAACTGGGTTTCAATTGTTTTGTGTTGTAATGACCACTGATGTTTAGTAGATCTTTTGATCCACTAGTTGCAGAACAGTGAGTCAACACAATGGAGAAGATCTTTTCTGTGCTTCACTGTTCTAAGACAGAGAAGGTGACTCTAGCCATTTATCATCTAGGTGGAGAGATGGACCAATGTTAGGCTTTGATTAATAACACCATTTCAAGAGACGTAATTGAAGAGATGGAGTGGTAAGAATTTAAGATCATGTTTTTTAACAAGCATTTTTCATGAACACTTCATATGAAGATGAAGAGAGAATTTATAGAGCTAAAGAAAAAGGATGGAGAATCTATCACGGCCTACGAATCTAATTTCACAAGGCTTGCAAGGTAAGATTCGAGATGTTTTACCAACAATGATAGAAAAATTGATAGATTCTCTTGTGGATTAAAACCAAACCGTCAAAATGATCTTTCAATTCGATACTTTTGGAGTTATGAAGAAGTCATTCGATGTGCTCTCAATGTGGAGATAGAGTTTGGATAATGTTCCCACGATAATGGTAATAAGAAAATAAAGATGGAGTTTCAAGCTAGAGGATCTAATGAAAAAGGCGTAATGAAAAGTCAACCACCCGTATGTCAAAAATGTGGGAAGAAGAATCATGGGAGTTGCCTCAAAGGGGTGGGGAAATGGTTCAAGTGTGGGAGAGAAGGCCACCAAACTCAAGTCTCGAAAAGACATGAGGAGGTAGTTGAATGTGGTGAAGGACAAGATAGAACCTCCCATGGTCTAATGGTAAAACTATAATGAGTAAGGGAACTATGCAAGCTTGTGCACTAAACCTCATGCCCTTGAGGGTAATTAGTGTCATCATCCACCAAATCCAAAGAGGCAATGGAAGGATTAGGTCATCACTACTCTGGATTTTGAGAAAGAAAATGAAGTCATACAAGGTACACTATCTATTCACTCAAAAATGGAAAAAGTCTTATTTGATTATGGTTATGCGCATTGATTTATATCTTTCAAGTTTGCTAGAACAATAGAATCGAAACCCATAAACCTTGATGTAGAGATATCTATAAAAACAACAAGTCGTGCCATCATTGGAACCCAAGTATTAGAATCTTCTCCTGTTGGCGTATGTGGGAAGATTCTTCCAGCTAATCTCGTGCTACTTCCTTTGGTGGAATTCAATACTAAAATGGGAATGTATTATCTCTCATTATATAGAGAACATATCAACTATTGGAAAAATGAATTATCTTTTCATATTCTAAACCATCCTATGGTCCACTACTAATGAAAGGAAGATCATGATTCTCCTTTAGAAATTCCTTCAATTGTGTTGGTGTGGGTTCCCTATAAAGAAGAAAACCTCGCTCAAATTATTGAGTCAAAGGAAAGTGTCCACCTAGAGAAAATTACCATCATGAGGGAATATAGTGATGTATTTCCCAAAGAGTTACCCAGGCTTCCCCCAGATTGTGAGGTATATTTATCCATATAACTAATACCCAGATAAACTCCTATCCCAAAGTGTCTATATAGGATGGATCCTATCGAATTAGTGGAGTTAAATAATCCACTGCCGGAGCATTTGGAAAAAGGGTTCATGCGCCCTAGTGAATCACCTTGGGGTACACCGGTCCTCTTTTTGAAGAATAATGATGGATCAATGCGGATGTGTATCAATTATTAGGAACTCAAAAAGATCACCATAAATAACAAGTATCCTTTCCCAAGGATTGACTATTTGTTTGATCAGCTACAAAGAGCATAATACATCTAAAAGGTGGATCTTAACTAATAATTAACTTTTTTATTAAAGAAATACATATAAGGAAAAAGTGATAAACCAAAAAACATGACTTACAAGACTTAAGACATCAAACCATTCCCTAGTAGTCAAAAATACAAAAAACTAGATCAAACAATAGAAGAAGGCCCCTCCCCATCATAAACAACATTAAGTCCAGTTTCCACCAATCCGGCACTGCACAAAAATATTTCTCATACAAATATGGGCTGGTACCGATGGCCAAGGCCATACCCTCTCAAACATCCAAAACCAATTACATAAGTCTGGTGAAAAATTTAAACTCAAAATCCCATCTATAGAAGTCTTTGAATAAAACCTGGGACCAAGAACTCTTGAACAGTAGGCCTTAGGGAAAGCATTCATAGTGAGGAGCTAAAACACCTAGAAAATTTACGAATTCCATAACTACTTCAACACATTCAACACCATACGTGAAAAACACAATCCTTTACAACACCCCAACCCTTAACCTTGATGCAATCATCTCACAGAATCAGATCCACCAAATCATCGCAAACAACAAAAAAATCAAGATTCCCCAAGATCATACCTACAAGAAGATCACAGGACCACCAAAATTCCAAAGCAAGATACCCTCTCCCCTCCACGCCACTTCGGGGCCAACACCGAGTCTCACCCACCGATGCCAAGCTATGACCTGAGATGCCCTCACTTGCCCAAGGTTTGTGCACAATGAGTTTCTGGTGATTCCCTTTAGAATTACTAATGCCACTATAATATTCATGGATTTGATGAATATAGTCTTTAGATATTACCTCAACAAATTTTTGGTAGTGTTTATCGATGATATTCTCATCTACTCCAAGTTAAAGTTGGAACATGAAGAACATCTAATACTTGTGTTGGTGACATTGAGAAAGGAGAAGTTGTACACCATGTTCAGAATGTGTGACTTTTTGATGAAGAATGTCACATTATTGGGACATGTGATCACAAGTGAGAGAATTTATGTGAACCCTTCAAAAACAAAGGTGATTGATGGATGTCCCAGACCCTCTAGTGTCATAGAACTCTATAGTTTTCCTAGTTAGCTGGGTAATAAAGACATTTTTGAGAAATTTATCATGATTTTCAAGCCCAATAAGTAAGTTGACAAGGAAAAGGGCAAAGTATGTATGGATAGAAGAATGATAGGAAATCTTCAAGGAGATAAAGAGAAGGTTTAGCACTACACCTGTACTCACATTACCGAAAAGTGGAGAAGTTTTTGTGATATATAATGATGCTTTGAAAAAATTATTGTGTTTTGTACTCATGAAAAATGTTAATTTGATATCCTACACCTCACATCAGTTAAAGATCCCTGAGAAGAACTACCAAACGCATGATCTAGATCTATAAGTTGTGATTTTTTCATTGAAAGTCTAGAGGCACTACCTCTATGGTGAGAAGTGTAACATATATATCGATCAAAATAGCCTAAAGTATATATTCAAACAAAAGGATATCAACATGCGTCAAAGGATATGGTTAGAGTTAATAAAATACTATGATTTCTCTATTCACTATCATAGTGGAAAGGAGAATAAGGTAGATGATGCTCTTAGTAGAAAAGAACCTGCTACTTTATCCATGATGTTGATTCAGAAAGATCCCATCTTCATGAATATGAAAAGAATAGATTTGGAAATCATAACGACAAGGAATACATCCTACCTTGTCCAAATGATTTCCAAACCATCTATCCAAGAGATGATTAAAGAGGCACAAAGGGATGATTTGGAGTTGTAAAAGAAGGTGAATGAAGTAAAGGAAGGGAAGCTACAAGAGTTCCATATTGATAATGATGGTGTCATTCGGTTTCGAACTAATATTTTCATGACTTCATCACCCAATGTAAAGAAGGAGCTATTGGGAAATGCACATAGTTCATCTTTCTCTATACATCCTCGTAGCCCCAAGATGTTTCGAGATATTCAAGAACACTTCTGGTGGGATAACATGAAGAATGAGATTGTGGGATATATCTCAGGGTACTTGATATGTCTACAAGTTAAAGAAGAGCGACAGAAGTAGAAAAGTATGATGAAACCATTGTATATACCCATGTGGAAATGATAGAATGTCACTATGGAATTTATCAAAGGTCTCTTGAAGACATCCAATGTAAATAATGTGATATTGGTTGTGGTAGGAAAATTCACAAAGACTACCAACTTTATTGATATTCTGGAAGATATCTCACTTGAACAAATTACAAAGATATATGTGAAGGAAGTGGTGAGACTACATGGGTTTCCACCCTCAATTGTCTCTGATCATGATCCAAGGTTCACATCTAAATTCTGGAGGACTGTACAACATGCTTTGAGTATTGAATTAAATTTCAGCACAACCTATCATCCTCAAACTGATGGCCAATCTAAAGGACTATTCAGATGCTTGAAGAGATGTTAAGAGCTATTTCTTTAGAATTCAAAGGTGGATGGGATCAACATCTCCCATTGGATGTGTTCTCATATAATAATAGCTTCCACTCGATTATTTAGATGGCTCCATATTAATCTATATATGGAAAGCAATGTATAACACCAACATGTTGGGATGAAGTCAGAGAAAGAAAGCTACATGGACCTAATATTTTGCAAGAGATGACATAGAAGGTTCACATAATCTAGCAATATATCAAAGTTTCTTAGAGTCCGCAGAAGAGCTATGATGACAACTATCTAAGGGACTTAGAGTTCTACATTGGAGACAAAGTCTTCCTTTGAATATCACCATGGAATATATTCATGCAGTTTAGAAAGAAATGGAATCTAAACCCAAGGTAAATTGTCCCCTTTGAGATCCTTAACCGCGTAGGAGTCATGGACTATCATCTTTTACTTCCAACGACTATGGATCAAGGTCATGATGTTTTCATGTATCACACTTAAGGAAGTACATACCAGAACTGTCACATGTGCTGAACTTAGAGTTTGTACTACAGGAAGATGATCTCTCTTATGACAAGCATCCAGTAAAGGTTATAGAATGTAGAGATAAGGTTCTATGCAATAAGATAACCTTCCTTGTCAAAGTGTTGTCAAGAAACCATATGTATAAAGAAGAAACTTGGGAATCGGAGGATGCGATGAAGAATATGTACCCTCACCTATTTATGTATAATGAAATTTTGAGGGTAAAATTTCAAAAGGGGGGAAGAATGTAACAACCCAAAATTTTATCAACGCAATTTCTCACTTCTTGTAGTAATTTCAAATAGTATAATCACATATAATTACATTAGGAAACACAATTCCACATCATTCGTAAATGAACTACTAAATCTATGTGTCCTTTAAACATAATTTTTCCTATTTTGTGTTTTGAATTTTGAAAATCTAACATACACGGTTGCAATCAGTAAGCTGTTTGGAGTCCGATAGGAAAAAATTAATTTTTTAGTGAATAGTAACATAACCTTATGAATAGTAATGTTACACTTATGAATAGTAATATGACCCTTATGAATATTAAATTGTCAAAATGAATAGAAACCTTACTAAAGATAGTGTAAATAAAATTTATCCATCATATAAGTGACAATATGATATAAATATATTATAGTGTTGGTATTTTTGGAAGTCATGAATATTAAATGATTAATTTAATAATTTAAAAGAATATTTATTTTCATAAAATGTATTGATAAACAATTATCTTGACTTATTATGATTATATGATAATTTTATGAGACCTTAATTATTTTTTCAAAGTGTTTGAAAATCAGTTTTAATTTTAAAATTTTTCATTTTCAAGTAAAATATGATTTTAATTAAAAAATAAATTACACATATATCAAAATGTATTTCAATAAAATGGAGTTAAATTTTAAATTATAATCATTAAAAAAATATTATGGAGAATTTTTGAATTTTTTTTGAAATACATTAATTTTTGGTGAATTGTGAAATTAGATAATTTACAAAATATTCTAAATAAATGAATTTCTTTATCATGCTTGAGTCATGGTGTTTCGCACAGAATTCGGGGATGACCTCCTGGATGGGAGATTCAAACGTTCCGATCGGTTTCTAACGGGTTTGTTCGTAGAACCGGAAACATCCACTGATTCCACATCCGTTTGGACTTACTTTCCAAAGGTAGGCGCTCATTAGCTTGTGGACTGATGAGGCTTAGGAATTTGCATTGGTTGAGAGGATGGGAGGTCGGACTTATCATACCTTTTTGAGGGGAATTATTTTCTACTCCGAGACTCTCTTTATAGATTTATGTTATGTTCGTGAATTCTTATTACATTACCAAGTATAAAGTGATCTTTCCTTTAGTTTTAACAATCAATGATTAAATATGTAAGAAATTTAGAGAATCTTTTATATGTATTCAAGGTTCTTCATCAATAGAGAATCATCTGTATCTATTTAGAGATTCTTGGTCAATGGTATCCTTCAAAATATTTATAAAAGTCTCTTGGTCATTATGATGACCAGGATGGTTTTAAAGCCACTCAGTGGAGCACTTGAAGTTTATTGTCATTCATAAGGACATGAATTATTTCAGAGTTGGGATCGAACCCGCAAATGGGCTACCTACGTATCCTTTATTTTGGGAAAGGAATCAGAACCCACGTAGTTCGAGTAAGAGAGTATGAAGTTTATGATTGATGGCTCAAAGAAGGATGTCATAATTACTTTTACACTCTAAGCTCACGTGAGTCATGCTCGGTGTGAGAAACAAGAGGTATTGGTAAAAATTAGACAATTGTTCCATGAAAGATGCAATCATAAGAAATGGTTTGGGGCTTATGTATGTATGACTGCCCAGATAAATGAAGGTTAGGATTTACTTTAGGGAGAAAATCCATGAACAGGGTCCATAAAGGTATATGTGCTTCATGGAGATTTGAATACTCTAATCTTCGGGCTTACTCCTAAGGAGGATGCCCAAGTTAGGAGGGGACTTATGATTGGGATTTACTCCTGAAAAGGAAACCCAAATCAAGGGTAAATTAGGGCTGGTTAAGAGAAATTAAGGGACTTGGGTCTTACTGCTGAAGAGGATGCCCATAATTATGAGTGGGACTTATTCCTGAAAAGGAGGCCCAGGTTAGGGGACTTGGGGCTTACTCCTGAAAAGGAAGCCCAAGATTATAACTGGGACTTATTCCTGAAAAGGAAGCCCAGGTTAGGGGACTTGGGGCTTACTCCTGAAAAGGAAGCCCAAGATTTATAACTGAGTCTTATTCCTGAAAAGGAGACCCAGGTTAGGGATTAATGTTTGGGGATTACTTCTGATAAGGATGCCCATATTTGAGATTGGGGCTTACTCCTAGGAAGGATGCCCAAATTAAGGGACTCGGGGCTTACTCCTAAGAAGGATGCCCAAAATTAGAGGACTTGGGGCTTACTTCTAAGAAGGATGCCCATATTTGAGATTTATGATTGGGGCTTACTCCTGAGGAGGATGCCCAAGTTAAGGAATTAAGGTTTGGGGCTTACACCTGAGGAGGATGCCCATATTTGGGAACTTTAAGAATTTGGGGCTTACTCCTGAGGAAGATGCCCAGATTAAAGGACTTATAACTGGGGATTATTCCTGAAAAGGAGAGCCAGGTTAAGGATTCTCTCATCTTAAAGGATGAGGTTGAATGAATGAACTCTCAATCTTTGGTGACATAAAGATATGTAAATCACTAGGTTTTGAGAGATATTCCACCAAATTCCTTTCAGATAAGGAAGTCAAATCAAGAAATCATGTCATAAATGGCTTTGAAGAGTATCTTGAAGACTAAATCTTGAATAGGAAAGGTGAAATGTCTTAAGAGGCATAAAATGGGCAAGATGGGCACCCAAAAAAGGAAGGGGCGCGCAAGTCTTGGAAGGCGCGCAAGTACTCCGTGGGCGCATAAGTATTGGTCGCGCAGGTATACCTACGCGACACGTGGTGTACTTGCGCGATTTTCAACCAGCATTAGAATACTTGAGCGAATCTTTATTAAACCCTTTAGAATCCTCTTGAGGTTCTTCCAGAAAATATACGTGCAAGTTCTATCGAAGGGGTAAGGCAGCGCGCAAGTGTGGTCACTTCCCTTAAGGGCTGACCATTCCGGCGCGCAAGTGTTGATGAGTTTCAACACTTAGGCCTTCCTCCTTCTCTTTAGATCTTCCGTTCTAGGTAAGAAATTACCTTAGAAGTGTTCTGGAAGCTTTGAGAAGAGACTTGGGCGTCGGGAGCTTCAATCCGTGTTTCTGGAAAAAGATCCTCTCGAATGGGGGGCCCACAGGGTCTATTTATAGGCAGGAGAAGACCCCGGGCGGTTACCGAGCGGTTATCACTTAGGTCGCGCAAGTCACATGGGTGACCATGAGGCGGCGCGCAAGTATACCTGCACGACCACTAGGCAGCGCGCAAGTACTTGCACGACCACTAGGCGGCGCGCAAGTGTACTTGCGCGACCATGAGGGAACTTGCGCGACCTATGGGAAATGTTCTCCTTGTTCATCCCTTTGTCGATTTTTTGATGTCTCTTCAAAGGATGAATCAATTTGGACTAAGGTATTTCCCTTTTTTCAGTCGTTTAGACTCTGTGAAGGAAAGGAGCGTCAACAAAAGTCCCCCCTCAGAGTTGGATCCGGAGAGAAAATAGGATTTGACTCTGAGGTGAAAAGAAAAAACAAGAAATCTGGCAGTTTAAAGTCATGCATGTCGGACATACAAAGGCTAATGTTTAAGGTCGAAAATAGCTTTGACCGAAATGGATTAGATTGACACAATTCCTTGAAAATTCATCTGAAAACATATTACCATACTCAAGTATGAGGGAAAATATGTAAACTATGACTTAAGAATATTTGAATATGAGGAATGATATGAAAAAGAGCTAAAAGGCATTAGAAGAAGTAATTTCCAAGAATAAAGTTACTATTATTTAACAAAACCTGTTACGGGGTTGAATTATGCAGGGCCACCTAAGGGCATTGGCTGCATGGTCAAATAAAATAGTATCTTTTGGCTAACAAGTTTGTTATGTAGACTGTTTATGCAAGGCCACCTATGGGCACGTGCTGCATAATCAGGCAAAAAAAACTCTCAGAAATTTACTTTCCTAGTGCTAAAAGCCAGTGAAAGTTTATGGAGATTCAAATTTTCTAAAGTATAGAGTTTGCTGTATGGAAAGAGGTACTTGAAATGTGGAGAAGATATTTCCAGACAAGATTATCGAAGAACTGGATGAATATCACTCCTACGAAGGTCTGACCCAAACGTAGGGAAGAAAGAATAAACCATAGACATGAATACTTTCAGATCATGAAAAAGGATATGGGACAAATATGTTAAGGATGGCTATTTTTTTGCGGATCCCTACATACTGTAATTTAAGACAAATAAGGACAAAAGAGGCATTCTTCCCAAGAATGAAGTTACCATTATTTAACAAACCCGTTAGGGGGTTGAAATATGCAGGGCCACCTAAGGGCATTGGCTGCATGGTCAAATAAATAGCATCTTTCGGCTGACAAGTCTGTTATGTGGACTGTTTATGCAAGGCCACCTATGGGCACGTGCTGCATTGTCAAGCAAAATAATTCTCAGAAGTTTGACATTTTTGTGACTAGAAGTCATGAAAAGGGTTATGAAGATCTGAAAATATTTAAGGTTAGGATTATAACACATAAAGATGGGTATTTTCCAATGTATATAGAGATACATAGGTCAATGATAACCATAATCGTGTTGTGGCTGGGTCCTGAATTGAAATTTTGGACTTCACTACGTATCTCATAAGAATGAGAATCAAGCCATACGTAGTTCTTGAAATGCAGTTTAACGTCGTGTAGGACGCAAATATGAGAGATCTTAGTTTAGGGTCATAGAGTTCGGACCATAATAATGAATACAAAGTGTGTGTTTTCATGAGGACTTTTCAGCTAAGGGACTGAAAGTGAAATTTGGGGTTAGGACCAAAAGACTTGGGGCTAGATTCGAGGGATACTCGAACGTTTCTATGTATCCCATAAGGATGGGAATCAAGCCCACGTAGTTCTAGAAATACCCTTTGTACAAATTTGGTTTGTACATGTGAAGGGTGAAAGGGGACTTTAGTGCAATGATGGTTTAACCCGAGATAAAAAGTTTAGGTATTTCCATGTATGCACGTAGTCTTCTGAAATGAAACATGATTGAAAAAATCAATGTCAATAATAGTTCTCTCTCAAATGAGGAAATCAAAAATTATTGTAGTTTATTGTCGTACCGGACAAAAGTGTTGCATAGTTTAACGTCATATAACAAGGACAAAAGTGAATCAATGTGATGATATTGATTCTAGGGGCGGTTTCACGAATCAACATCATATGAGATGGTGGTGAACCGATGTGAAGAGATTGTTTTTGGGCTTGAACCCTGGGAGGTTGCCTACATACCCAGCCTGGAGGGCAAGGATCAAAGTCCATGTAGTTCAATTAAAGAATGAATTAATGATCATGTTGTTCTTGGGGACAACGATCTAATAAAAATGTTGTTGGGACTTACACATGGTTAGCGGCCCAAAGAGAGTGTTATGGTTGATGTTTTCTCTAAGTTCACGTGAGTCATACTTAGTGTGAGAAACAAGAGGTAACAACAACCTTAACGATGCATAGTTTAATGTCATGTAGGACATAAAAAAGGGACTATGCAGTTTAAAGTCTTGCAGTTAGGACTATTGGTGCTGCACAGTTTAGTGTCATGTAGTAGGGACAAAATAAAAGTTTAATGTCCTGTAGG
Source organism: Viscum album (assembly GCA_963277665.1). Lineage (NCBI taxonomy): Eukaryota > Viridiplantae > Streptophyta > Magnoliopsida > Santalales > Viscaceae > Viscum > Viscum album. The sequence continues at coordinate 1,778,005,177 of OY728131.1, read as the reverse complement.
ACATATCAAGGACTTTCTGTATAGTATAGCGTCATGTAGTTAGGACGATGGGGACAATACAGTTTAACGTCATATTGGATGAAAGGGGGACTGTGCAGTTTAATGTCATGCAGTGAGGACAAAAGAGTGCACCATTTTAACGTCATGTCGGACGCATTGGGGATTTTTTTCCCACAGTTTAATGTCCTGTTGGATGAAAGTGAGAATAGTTTAAGGTCATATGCATGGACCGTGATGATTATATAGTTTAACGTCTTTCCGGACGTAAGGGACTTTTATACAGTTTAACATCATGTAGTTAGGACGTCACAGTTTAATGTCTTGCTGGACATAAGGGATTTGCAAATAGTTTATGGTCATATGCATGGACCAGGGATGATGCAGTTTAAGGTCATACTGGACGGTTTAGGGAACATTTTCATAGTTTAATGTCGTGTGGGACGAAGTTGCAGTTTAAGGTCATACTGGACCATTGCTATATAATTTAACGTCATATAGCAAGGACGAACTCGTGCTGCACAGTTTAGTGTCATGTTGCAGGGACATATTCTTTTCTACAGTTTAACATCATGTTGGATGAAAGTGCAAATAGTTTAAGGTCATATGCATAGACCGTGGATGATGCAGTTTAAAGTCATACTGGACTTTTAAGCTCTTATGTAGTTTAACATCTTTCCGGACGTAAGGGACTTTCCTACAGTTTAACGACACGTTGGACGATAAAGTGCGAATAGTTTAAGGTCATATGCATGGACCGTTGAAGATGCTGTTTAAGGTCATACTGGACCATTGCGTATGAACCAATTGTAAGAATCTTGGTTCTGGGGACCATATTTTTCGTTTATACAAAATATTTCTTCAGAAATCTGGCATTGGTTGGAGTCATGATGAGTTCTCCATCCATTGAGATTAATGAATAAGCTCCATTGGAGTAGACCTTATGTATTGAATAAGGTCCTTCCCATTTTGGTTCAAGGTTGGGAGGCTTCATTCCTGGTATCATTGGAGTTCTGAGAACTAATACCAATTCTCCCTGATTGAATGAACGAAGACGAACTTTTTTGTTAAAAGCTCGGGCTATTTGATTCTGATAGATTTCCAAGTGGTGCAAAGTGCACAATCTTTTCTCATCTAACTGTTCCAATTCATTCAATCACTTTTGGGATTTCTCATCTATAGATAACTGATCACAAATGGATACTCTGAGTGAGGGAAATTGAACTTCAATTGGCAAGACTGCTTCTGTTCCATATACCAACGAATATGGAGTTGACCGCATTGCATTGCGGGTGGTAGTCCGATAAGCCCATAAAGCATGAAAGAGTTTATCAGGCCATGACCTCTTATCTTTATCCACCATCTTTTGCAGTATATTTGAAAGAGTCTTGTTAAAGGATTCTATTTGGCCATTGGCCGCCGCATGATACCGAGATGAATGGTTGGATTTAATGTTGTATTCTTGATACAATTTCTTCACCTCAGAAGAACAGAAGTTGGTGCCGTTGTCTGTCAATATGGTATGAGGGACACCAAATCTAGTAATGATGTTAGACTTGATGAAGCTAACAATGCATTTAGAACTGACTTCTTTGAGAGGTACTACCTCTGCCCATTTGGAAAAGAAATTAGTAGCAGTAAGAATGTACTTAAACTGCTTGGCCGTAGATGAAGGGTAAGGTCCCACCACATCCATTCCCCATGTGGCAAATGGACACGAGTATTTAGCTGTATGAAGCAACTCTGGAGGTTAATGAATGAAGTTGGCATATACTTGGCATGAATGACACTTATTTGTGAAATTAACACAATCTTGTATCATTGAAGGCCAAAAGTATCCAAGCCTTCGAATTTGATCAGACAGTCTATGTCCAGACTGGTGGGCACCACAGACTCCTGCATGCACTTCTTTTATGACAGCCATTGTCTCTTCACCATCAATGCATCTGAAGAGAACTCCATCAAAACCACGCTTGTAGAGAATTTTCTCTAGGTGGTTTGGTCCATCATAAAGAGTAAAATTGACCACACGTCACCGGATTTGTTCTTTCTCGGCTCTATCAGGTGGAAGTGTTCCATTTTGAAGGTATTCCCTGATAGGTGACATCCATCCTGTAGTATGACCATACGGTTCAGGAATGGGACTAATTTCATTAATTTCCTCTGTTCTGGCTTGAACATAAGGTGAAATTGCACGACGGTGGGCAATACTGATGGTTGTCTCATCCTGATTTGGATCTGCTAAAGCTGTGGCTATATTATCCAGTGCATCAGCTTGAGCATTTTGTGATCTTGGGAAATAATAAAATGTCAGTTCTGAAGGGAATTCCTCCATTAACTCTCTGACGTAATCATACAAAGGGATTAATTCTTCTTTTCTGATGGTATAATCCCCATTGACTTGTTTGATTACCAGGTCTGAATCACGTTTCACCTTTAAGTGATTCACTTGTGCTGGAAGCGCTAACTCCAAGCCTGTGATAAGAGCTTGGTATTCGGCTTCATTATTGGTACCACCTTCCCACAATAAAAAGGAATAAGGTAACAATGCCTTATCTGGAGAAATGAGTACAATTCCTAAACCAACTTTGTTGAATTTAGGATTTTCCATTTTCTTCCCTGTTGGACTTCTGGAAGCACCATCAAAATACATTTCCCATGTTCGAGGATTCTCTTGAATAGAGAAAACTTCCTTATCAGGGAGTTCAATATCTGAAGACGTGTCTTACACTGAAGGATGTTCAGCCAGGAAATCAGCTAGAGCTTGGCCCTTAATTGCATTTTGAGATACATACTGAATGTCAAACTGCTGCAAAATAACTGCCCACCTTGCTAGACGTCCTGTAAGCATTGGACGACTAAGGATGAATTTGAGTAGATTATTGCGAGATACCAATTGGACCTCGTGATGTTGCAGGTAGAGTCTCAGTTTCTGAACTGCAAAGATTAATGCCAGGCAACACTTCTCAATACTTGAATACCGGGTTTCTGATTCAAGCATTGTTCTACTGAGATAGTAGAGGCTATTTTCATTCCCAGCATCATTCTTTTGAGCGAGAAAGGCACCCAATGATCGCTCTAGAGGTGTCACATAGAGGATAAGTGGTCTACCTTCAACAGGTGACATGAGTACTGGTGGACTCAAGAGGTATTTCTTGAGAACATCAAATGCTTCTTGACATTCTTCAGTCCACTGGTAAGTGACTCCTTTCTTCAATAATTTGGTAAAGGGTAAACTTTTGCCTGCCAAATTGGTGATGAAATGCCAAATATAGGCTAAGTGTCCTTGAAGTACTCTTAATTCTTTCAAATTCTGAGGAGGTGACATTCCAAGGATTGATTTGGTCTTCTCAGGATCGACTTCAATACCACGATGGCGTACAACAATGCCGAGGAATTTTCCTGAGGATACCCCAAAAGCACATTTTAAGGGGTTCATATTCAAATTATGTTGTCGAAGCTTGTGGAATATGACTTCCAAATCAGCCAAGTGATTAGAACGTTGTTTGGATTTAACCACCAAATCGTCTACATAGCATTCAACAAACTTCCCTAAGAAAGGTTTGAAGATACGATGCATGGCGCGTTGATATGTTGCACCTGCATTCTTTAAACCAAAGGGCATCACCTAGTAACAAAACACACCTTGAGGGGCTCTGAACGCTGTAGATTCCTCATCTTCTGGGGCCATTCGGATCTGATTATATCCGGAATATCCATCCATGAAGGAAATTACTTCATAGCCAGCCGTCGCATCAATTAAGAGTTCTGTAATCGGAACTGGGAAATCATCTTTAGGACAATACCGATTAAGATCTCTAAAATTGATGCAAAACCTAATTTGTCCGTTCTTCTTCTTTACAGGGACAATATTAGCCAACCACTTGGGATACTGAACTTCTCTGACAAAGTTATCTTTGATCAGCTTATCCACTTCAGCTTCAATTTTGGAAGCATAAGTTGGGTGTGTTCTTCTCGCGGCTTGCTTAAATCCTCGATGTTCTTTTGGTAAACCCAAATGATGAGTAGCAATATCAGGATCAAGCCCAGACATTTATGTATAGTTCCAAGTGAAAATATCTTTATTTTGCTTTAGAAAATAAATATACATCTCTTTCTCTTCAAAGGTCATGGCCGCACTAATTAAAGTGGGACATGGATCTTTCTCTCTACCCAAATTTATTTCTCTGAGTTCATCCACAGTGGTAGAGATACCTTCCTCAAATGCTGGAGGAGCATCTCTAAGATCTTCCTCTTCCTCTTCATCGCGTGCTATTTCTTCCATTTCTACTTGCAAAGTAGATGAAAAAACGAAATTCTCATGATCATAAGAGATATCAAAATTTTCACATTTTGAAGAAGAAGCTTCCATTTCCAACCCTATTGATGATAAAGGGCCTTCTTTGGGAAATAAAGAGGAGATGATGGATTGAGAATCAACATCAGTATTCACCTCTGGTGTTGCTATAACTTCTTCTGGCCTGATTGGCGAAGTATAGACTTATTGGACTTCAACAGATGAAATGAAAACGTCACCACTTAGGCCTTCATCACTATTTGGTAGGTTACCAATTTCTCCCATGTTTTCTGGCTCGATTGCCGTAATTGACATTATGGATCTTTCCATAAGAGTATTTTGATTTGGGCCTATTTTGTCAATTTGACTGATAGGTAACACATAATCTGTACTCACATGTTTAAATGGATTTATTGGAATCTTCTCCAAACCATATGGAGCATTAACTTTGGTAATTTCCTTCATTGTAGATTTTTCTCTTCCCTTCATGTGATAAAATTCTGCCTCAATGTATTGAGACTCACATGTCTTGAATGGGGCCTTATCACCATACAATGTTCCAACTTGACCATTGAAACAGTATTTGAGACATTGATGGTATGATGAAGGGATAGCCGCATGCTGATGTAGCCAGGGTCTTCCAAGCAAGATGTTGAAAGCTGAGTCTTGATCAACAATCATGAAATCCGAATTGGATACAAGATCTCCAAACTGAGTTCTGAGTGTAACTTCGCCCAGTGGTTCTTGTTCATTTTTATCATATCCTTGTAACATCATGGTAGAAGGAGATAAATCAAATTCCGTGAGGCCCAATCGACGAAGTGTACGAATGGGCATGAGGTTGACTCCTGAACCATTCTCAATGAAAGCTCTTCGGATATCTACACCATTGAATTTGCCAGATAAGTACAAAGATTTTATGTGCCCATGCACAACATCATCTTCATCTTCATCAGTACAATATATCACTGCATGGCATTCTGCAGGATTATTCTCTATGTGATAGACTTCAGCTGCAGCAATTTCAGCTTCAAACTCCCGAGGACTTGACAAAGCTTCGATGAATGCTTCTCGAAGATCTTTTGACATATTCAAAGCATCCAAAATTGATAACTTGTCTGGTACTTGGGACAAGTGTTTCAATATATCATACTTTTGATCTAAAGGTCTGCGTTTCTCAACAGGAATATGCGGTTTAGCAGGTACCTTGGAAGCAGATGCTTTGGAAGCTGATGCATCTTGTATTGGGATAGAAGTTGGCAACATCCTTGGTTTTGGAAGATTAGACTGATTAGATCCATTTACTTGCTGAGATAAAGAAGATGGAACCTTTAATCGGTCTTCCAAAATAACTGTGCCAAAACTGAGTTGGCCATTGGCAGAAGAACCTGCTTGTTCTTTTTGAGCTCGCTGAAGGGCTCTACCACGAGTTTCTGCTGCATACACAGTGCTAGCAGGGGTAGAATTGGAGTAGTGGCTTCGAAAATATCCATGTCTTCCCCTGTATCCTGAACCTCTAGAACTTCATTGGATTCCCTTATTTGATAAAGGGAATTCAGGCTCATCCAGACTGGAATATGGATCTATTAATTGAATCATATTAATAGAACCGAAGATTAACTCTTCGTCTGATAAAGACTCTGCCTGATTATCCTGTTTAGGCTGTGCCGTTTTATGGGGCGGTGCCCGTGGCTTTGAAGTAGATGGAATAAAGTCTGCCAGAGTCAAAGACAATTTAGGCTTTGACACATACTCATCTTCTTCTGATTCTTTTTTCTTCTTTGAATCAAACCGTTTCTTTGAGGATTTTCCCTCTGATGAAGAGGGTTTTACCGCAATATTCATGGTAGAAGACACAATTGGTTTCTTTAATTGTGTTCGCAAAATGGCATGAGTCCGATTGATTGTCTTTCTGACCATACAATCATCATACTTCTGTGCATTTCTGCTTTTGACTTCTTTCCATTCACCTTCTTCCTCTGGAACTGTAGCATTAACACATGCTACCTGAGTCGAAGAACCTTTCAACTTGACTTGTCCCAAGTCGACCATCTTTTGCAGGAGGTCTTTAAAGACAAAACACTCCTGGATGGGATGCCCCAACATTTGATGAAAGAGACAATAATTGGGACGGTCTTCATCTCCTTCCTTGTTTGGCCTCTTGGGCACTGATAATTGAACCAAATTATTTTCCAGAGCTGAAATGAAGTAACCAGAAACTTGCTCACTTCGGAAAGAGTATGTTTTACTCTTCAAATCATCAAATTGTTTTCGTCGTTGATCTCTTTGATCATTTGGACGAAACGGCCTTTGTTGTTGGCGTTCAGGAGGTGGAGCCCTTCGAGAAGATGAAGGTTTTGAAGTAGAAATAGGTATAGGTGCTTGTTTAAGCATAACTGTAGCAGTTTCTGCTTTACCCATTCTCCTTCCTGGAGCTGATGGAATTACACGAGATTTAACCTTAGCCTGTATAAGAGAATCTTCAATCTGTTGAGCGATTTATGTAAGGTCTTGAAACCCTCCTGTGTATTTCACAGGGATTAATGGCGTGCGTAATTCGTCACGCAAATTTTCCACACAGATTGGAGAAATCTCTTCCTGAGGGAGTGCTAAAATTAGGGAATACGTTAATCCCTTCCAGCGAGCAATGAAATCCGAGACTCTTTAATTCTCCCTTTGCTTGCAGTTTGTAAGATCGAAAACTGTCATTTTTGGAAAAGTTGAGCTGAACTAAAGAAGGAATTTTTGCCGAAGATCCTCCCATCCTATGATTGACCGGGATTGCAAGCTTGTATACCAGACAAAAGCTGGTCCTTGCAAGGTTCGCACGAAGCATCTGAGTTTCACTACTTCTTGCTGTTCTGGAGTTCCCATCATAGGATCACAACAAGACACGTAATGTGTCAAATGTTGTTCAGGGTCGCCTGATCCATTAAAAGTAGGGAAAACAGGGTTTCCAAAACTAGATGGAGGAGAAATTGAATCTACCCATTCAGGGTAAACTTTCTTTTCAGGTTGAACTTGCACCCGTTTCCCTTACATAGTTTCTAACCGAGCTGTTAATGACTCAATAGTAGTTATTAACTTTTGAGAAAAATCAGGTTGAACTTGGTTTTGGGTAGGTGCAATGAATGGAGCTTGGACAGACGTGGTGGTTGGTGCTGCAACTGATGGTAGTGCTGCCAACCGTTGTTGCGTTTGACCCGTAGGATTAGACCTCTGAGGGTGTACTGATAAAGGAGGATATTCCTGATCCATCTCAGTAGTTACAACAAGTTCCTTCGGCTGTCGGACTTCAGAATTCTTAAGAAGAAGACTACTCTGAAGTAGTTCTGCATTCAAACTTCTTAATTATTTCATTTCTTCCTCCTGTTGTGCAAACCTTTGCTCTAACGAGAGCGATTGACCTTCTCCAGAGGAAGGATATGTAACCTGATTCTTTCCCTTCCCTTTGTTGGATACTTTTTATTGAGAAGGAAGTGGATTACCTAGGTTCTGAGTAATCCTTTGACTTCGTGTACGTACACCTTCTTCATTTGTATTGGTGCGTAGATTTTCTTGAGCAGGACGCTCTTCATCTGAGTCCCCTGAGTGAACCTCCTCTGGTGGATTATCAACAACGACATTGATGAAATTGATTGATACATAATGCATCGCATCTATTCTATCAACATTTCTGTGATATTTTCTTCTTTCATGTCTTTGATGAGACATTGCCTTTTGTTGATTCAATCTTTTAGGAATTTCTTGACGAGCTATAACTTGGAGCGAATCTCCTGATAATTTGGCTCTTCGTTCCTCTTGGGGCTTTTTCCCCAATCGAGAAAAGACCAATATTCTCTGAGGAGGGGATTGATGATTTGAAAGATTCCCCAGTCTTGTGAACTGGGATGTTCCTGCTGATTCCGCTCAACTCCTCGAATACCATTTGTTGACTCTGAGGGTTGGGTTAAAGAAGTCCCCAGTCTGACAAGTTGGGGTGGCTCTTGACATGTTACGTCTGAGATCTTCTTAAAAGATCTCTTGATCTTGTGAATCTTAGTTCGGAAATTAGCTGGATGCATTAGCCTGTATCCACTTTTATCACCTGGTTCAACAGACCGTTGGATGATTTCTGAAACTTCTGTCATTTGATGACGTGTTTTCTCCATACGAGAGGCTTGTGAAATATTCTCTCCTACTTGATGTAGGAGCAATTCAACAACTTGTTCTCTATATGCTTGATTTTGAGAGGAACTAGTTGAAGCCTGTTCTTGAGCAATCGTTTGATTATGAACAAAGCCCATTGACTGTGGCCGGCCATGGGCAATAACATTGCATGAGACCATTTTCGGCGGGCTTTGCTGACTGGAAAGCACTGTGAAATGTAGTGCTCCGTGAACACCCCATCCTGTGATATGAACACCAGATGGAGCATTGGAAATTAACTGACGCAATTTTCTTAGTGCGTCAAGGCATGAACGTTGAAGGGTTCTCTGCTGCTTTTCAGCCTTCAGATACCGAGAGACTGATAGAGATGCCAAATCAATCTGACGTTGTAGCCCTTATATTATCTTAAGATTATGTTCATATTCATAATAAGATAATACCTTCTTCTTTAATTGACAAAGAGTTTTCCATATGTTGAGACGAATATCATGGATTCCATCATCCGTCAATATCTTTGGAATGTCGTACTGGGAGTCAGCCAAAGGCCAAAACATGACTGGTACCTCACCTTTTGCCAGTTTTTTCCTCATGTTCATCATTTCCTATTTATCATTAAATGAATATTCTTCTACCTGTTTTGACCAGAGTTGGTGTTTCCTTGTTGCTTCATTGGATTCAACAAGATTGGTAAAGACATCATTGATCAAACTAGAAGATGCATGACTTAGGGGTGGTTCGGAGAATGACCTACACCCTGGGCTATCTTCTGATTGAGAAAGTATTTCACTTGTTAGTGATAAAGCATCAGACATGACTGGTTTTGCATTTGCAAGTGCCTCAAGATAAGAGGGATTTCTCGGCACTACATTGTCCACTGGAGTATTTTCCAGACAATGTGAATCACTACTGCAGAGAGGACTTTCGCAGCGAAATTCATCATCATGGGGAGGACCACCATAATGGGTTACATCAAAATATGTGATCTCTTGCTCCTTGGTCTTCTGACCACACAGAGGGTTCTTGTGGCTCTCATCTGAAGAAGAAACTTCAAGATTGACCGAATTTTCATGAAGCAAGCCTTCATGAAGAAGTGTCTGTTAAAGACTTTCAGAATTAATGTTCCCGTTATTGGGAACTGAGGGAGTAGAACCTTGAATTCCAACAGATAAATGTCTGAGGGCTTCAAGAACTCCAGCATCGAGCAAGGCCTTGTTACAGATTGGCCTTTGATCTCATGACTGTGCTGGGCGGATCTTTTTCTTAGATGCCTTCTTACTCTCTTTGGAAACCACTTGTTGACGAAAGTGGTTACTCTGAGCAGGTGTATGTTCCTGATCAGGAAAGATGGTCAGGTTAGGCTGACGATCTCTACTCAAATCAGGTGTATGTGCCCGACTTGGTTGTCCATATGATATGGGAGAGTATGCCCCATAAACCTCTTGGACTGGAACAGATGTGTGTGTCTGTTCCGGAGTGAATCGTTGATGTGTCACTCCACTGCTAGGGATAGATTTATGTGTCTTTCCCTGAGATGATGCTGAAGTTGTTATGATATCCTGGAAAGCATCCAGAATATGAGTAGGAATTTTCTTCTGCTCTTTCACCATTGAAAAAATATGTTTGGTGACTTCAGCCGCCGGAACGGGAATATACATCCATTCCGAGTTTGGAGTAGGTGTATGTGCCTGCTCCTGTCCTCCTTTTCCTGTCAGTGAATCCTGACAGTACTCAAGTGTGGAGGCAGAGAGTTGAGTCTGCCTCCTGTTTGTCGTCGGGGCTCTCCGACTGACTTCTCCGTGCGCTACCAAGCGAGGCTATTGGTAGGTTTGATTAGTATTTGCAGGTGTATGTGCCTGCTGATTACACTTCGCCAAACGCGGTTGACGAGATCCATCATATGTAGTCAGACGAGCCTGCTGACTAACTGATGATGTATAAGCAGGTGTATGTTCCTGCCTATAGTACTCCGCCGGAATTTCCTGGCGGGATTGGCATGATGCTTCCAGACGAGTCTTCTGGACAGCGGAATTAAAACGGACAGGTGTGTGTGCCTGCTCGTTGTTCGCCACCAAGTTAGGTTGGTGGACTCCATCATATGTAGTCAGGCGAGCCTGCTGACTAACTGATGATTCATAAGAAGGTGTATGTTCCTGCCTATAGTACTCCACCGTAATTGCCTGGCGGGATTGTCTTGATGCTGCCAGACGAGTCTGCTGGACAGGGGAATTAAAACGGACAGGTGTGTGTGCCTGCTCGTTGTTCGCCACCAAGTTAGGTTGGTGGACTTCTCCGGAGATGGCAGGGATGATAACCTGCCCATTGTTAATCGGATTCCATCTCTGGCGGTTCATCTTGCCTGCTCGGGTTCGAGGAACCTGAGCTGAATGCCTGGAGTCGGTACCCTCATCATGTTGAGGGCGCACTACTGCACGAGTCTGGCGACGATTGTTGATGGGAGCCCTCGGGAAGGACTCCTATCTTTTTGAATTAAGGCCCTGAGGGACCTGCTCATTCACTTCCTCAGAGTAAGGGAGTGAATGGAAATTGCGTTCCGGGGATAACGACCCGAAACGGTTGGAGACGGTAGTCAGCACCGCCTGCCTCTTGATCACTGGCCGTCGTTGTCCGGACGACCTGTGTGAGTTGTTCACTTGGAGGGCCTGTTGGGCAGCCTCCAGAGTTGGGATGGTACCGTGTTGACAGTACTCCTTAACCAGCGCATTTGAGACCCAGTGTTGAAGACGCTGAGTAGGTGATGTCATCCTCAGAGCGGATGACGATCCAGTAGGAATAGCAGTAGTGGTATTTGCAGCAGCAGTATTCACAGATGTGAATTTGAGAGCATCCATTATGGAAATACAGAAGATCTTGGAAAAGAGTGCCTATTTAATATGACAGACGTAATCAAGATGAAATTCATCCACTTCATCCTTTGGATGAGCACACATGTCAATGATTGTTTTTGTTAGCCCTCTTATTGAGTTTGAAATAGGGGCTTTAACAAATAGGTAAAACACCACATTAACTTGGTTAAGGATTCACGTCGGGTTCACCATTTTTGTTTCACACGGAATTTGGGGATGACCTCCTGGATGGGAGATTCAAACGTTCCGATCGGTTTCTAACGGGTTTGTTCGTAGAACCGGAAACATCCAATGATTTCACATCCGTTTGGACCTACTTTCCAAAGGTAGGCGCTCATTAGCTTGTGGACTGATGAGGCTTAGGAATTTGCATTGGTCGAGAGGATGGGAGGTCAGACTCATCATACCTTTTTGAGGGAAATTATTGTCTACTCCGAGACTCTCTTTATAGATTTAAGTTATGTTCGTGAATCCTTATTACATTACCAAGTATAAAGTGAGCTTTCCTTTAGTTTTAACAATAAATGATTAAATATGTAAGAAATTTAGAGAATCTTTTATATGTATTCGAGGTTCTTCATCAATAGAGAATCATCTGTATCTATTTAGAGATTCTTGGTCAATGGTATCCTTCAAAATATTTATAAAAGTCTCTTGGTCATTATGATGACCAGGCTGGTTTTAAAGCCACTCAGTGGGGCACTTGAAGTTTATTGTCATTCAGAAGGACATGAATTATTTCAGAGTTGGGATCGAACCTGCAAATGGGCTACCTACGTATCCTTTGTTTTGGGAAAGGAATCAGAACCCACGTAGTTCAAGTAAGGGAGTATGACGTTTATGATTGATGGCTCAAAGAAGGATGTCATAATTACTTTTACACTCTATGCTCACGTGAGTCATGCTCGGTGTGAGAAACAAGAGGTATTGGTAAAAATTAGACAATTGTTCCATGAAAGATGCAATCATAAGAAATGTTTTGGGGCTTATGTATGTATGACTACCCAGATAAATGAAGGTTAGGATTTACATTAGGAAGAAAATCCATAAACAGGGTCCATAAAGGTATATGTGCTTCATGGATATTTGAATACTCTAATCTTGGGGCTTAATCCTAAGGAGGATGCCTAAGTTCGGAGGGGACTTATGATTGGGTTTTACTCCTGAAAAGGAAACCCAAATCAAGGGTAAATTAGGACTGGTTAAGAGAAATTAAGGGACTTGGGGCTGACTCCTGAAGAGGATTCCCATAATTATGACTGGGACTTATTCCTGAAAAGGAGGCCCAGGTTAGGGGACTTGGGGCTTACTCCTGAAAAGGAAGCCCAAGATTATAACTGGGACTTATTCCTGAAAAGGAAGCCCAGGTTAGGGGACTTGGGGCTTACTCCTGAAAAGGAATCCCAAGATTTATAACTGAGTATTATTCTTGAAAAGGAGACCCAGGTTAGGGATTAAGGTTTGGGGCTTACTCCTAATAAGGATGCCCATATTTGAGATTGGGGCTTACCCCTAGGAAGGATGCCCAAATTAAGGCACTCGGGGCTTACTCCTAAGAAGGATGCCCAAAATTAGAGGACTTGGGGCTTACTCCTAATAAGGATGCCCATATTTGAGATTTATGATTGGGGATTACTCCTGAGGAGGATTCCCAAGTTAAGGAATTAAGGTTTGGGGCTTACTCCTAAGGAGGATGCCCATATTTGGGAACTTTAAGAATTTGGGGCTTACTCCTGAGGAAGATGCCCAAATTAAAGGACTTATAACTGGGGATTATTCCTGAAAAGGAGACCCAGGTTAAGGATTCTCTCAACTTAAAGGATGAGGTTGAATGAATGAACTCTCAATCTTTAGTGACATAGAGATATGTAAATCACTAGGTTTTGAGAGATATTCCACCGAATTCCTTTCAGATAAGGAAGTCAAATCAAGAAATCATGCCATAAATGGCTTTGAAGAGTATCTTGAAGACTAAATCTTGAATAGGAAAGGTGAAATGGCTTAAGAGGGGTAAAATGGGCAAGATGGGCACCCAAAAAAGGAAGGGGCGCGCAAGTCTTGGAAGGCGCGCAAGTACTCCGTGGGCGTGCAAGTATTGGTCACGTAGGTATACCTGTGCGACACGTGGTGTACTTGCGCGATTTTCAACCAGCATTAGAATACTTGAGCGACTCTTTATTAAACCCTTTAGAATCCTCTTGAGGTTCTTCCAGAAAAGAGACGCGCAAGCTCTATCGAAGGGGTAAGGCGGCGCGCAAGTGTGGTCACTTCCCTTAAGGGCTGACCATTCAGGCGCGCAAGTGTTGATGAGTTTCAACACTTAGGCCTTCATCCTTCTCTTTAGATCTTCCGTTCTAGGTAAGAAATTACCTTAGAAGTGTTCCGTAATCTTTGAGAAGAGACTTGGGCGTTGGGAGCTTCAATCCGAGTTTCTGGAAAAAGATCCTCTCGAATGGGGGGCCCACAGGGTCTATTTATAGGTAGGAGAAGACCCCGGGCGGTTACTGGGCGGTTATCACTTAGGTCGCGCAAGTCACATGGGCGACCATGAGGCGGCGCGCAAGTATACCTGCACGACCACTAGGCAGCGCGCAAGTACTTGCACGACCACTAGGTGGCGTGCAAGTGTACTTGCACGACCATGAGGGAACTTGCACGACCTATGGGAAATTTTCTCCTTGTTCATCCCTTTGTCGATTTTTTGATGATTCTTCAAAGGATGAATCACTTTGGACTAAGGTATTTCCCTTTTTTTTAGTCGTTTAGACTCTGTGACGGAAAGGAGCGTCAACACATGGCTGATGTAAATAACTAATAGTTTAAACTCACATTCCCTCTTCACTATATTTAGTCTTGTAATCATCACTATTACATTTATTTAGGTAAATTAATAAATTAATGAATTAAATATTGAGAAAACACCCTTCCCCTACACAATAAACACCATCCCTTAATACCTCATTTCCTCACACCTCTAAAACTTTAATCCTTGTACAGATTATGATAAAACATATTCCTTAGTCCCCCCACATCTATGATCTCTTGGTATCATAGAAATACCAATCCTAGGTTCCTTGAGGAGGATCTTAAGAGGAGAATTCAACAGGTAATTTCTCTCTCTCTCTTTTCTTTCAAATTCCTTTCAAATTTCATTTTTTTCTTCTCTTATCCTCAAATTATCTTATCCATATTTCATGATAACTCAATTTTGATTGATATAATGGTATTATATCATGTTAATATAATATTATTCATTATAATCCTCTCTCTCTCTCTCTTTGTTTATAAAAATAAAATTGTCGCCCGTGATGTGTTAACTTACCTACATCATGGGAGATGCACTTAAATTTTACTTCAACACCTTCAAGGAAGTCAATAAAACTTTTAAATGGTTGAAAAAATATTTTAATATGTATTTTAACCTATTTAATGTTCTGGAAACAAATTTTATACATAAATATAAATTATAAAACAAAAGATGTTCATTGTGTTCTGAAAACTGCCACATTAACCTAAAACGATCATAATTAAATACTAACTAATGATTTATCCTCATGGTATATAAAAAAATTCATTATAATATCATTTAAACTCTTGTAAGATCATTAATGGCATGTAATAGAAATTCTGGATGTTTATCAATGTCTTACATGAACTTCCATTCATGCGTACAAGTGAACCGTTCATGAAAAATAATAAAAAGAACACACCCAAACAATGAATTTAAACTCTATAACTCATCCAAAGGCACATAAAAGAATATAATAAAAAATTAATGAATAGTAATAAGGTATAAAAGGTTATTTATTTGTTAATTAATTAATATAATGTGATTATACAAGACATTAAAGTAAAGAAAGTGTTTGGGTATAAGGTAAGAGGAATTATCAAACACAACTTTTTTTCTTCAAGTTTCCACTTTTTACACACCATTTTTGGTATGGTTATTCCATAAAAACAATTTATTCATAATTATCATGACTTTTATATGATATACATGTTTTCCACTAGATTTTATGTGAAACATGATGTTTTCAAAAATAACTCTTCTTTAAAAAACATGTTTTACTTATCACTCAAGGTTGATGGTCCTTGTATCAAGTATGTTATTCACTCTTTCATTTGGGAACCCAAAGTTTATGAATGTATACTTTATTAAGTAAAACACATTACTTTATATGGGTCAGTTTATGATAAATATTGATATATGTTCTATGTGGCATGCATTATAATGTAAATTTTATGATGTGACCGGTGAACCCGAAATTATATAACACAATGAAAATGTTATGATGTGATAGCTGTGCCCAGAATTATATAGAGCTCCAATGCATTGGGTAATACGTATAACCTCATGAGTAAAGTGAATTATGCATTAACATGATGCTATCTTTTTTCACAACTATGTGTGGCAGATGACCACTATGACATGCTGTTTCATTTTTAAGCATTTCCACATTCCATGATATTTACTAATGATTCTTCTCATGATTATGATGATAATGATATGATTATGTTCACCCCATGTTACATTGTTTCATGTTCTTATCTATCCTCTTACCAGGACTTTTTCTTACCCATTTTTATGTATATCCTTAGGTGACTACTTGTATTAAGGAGAAGTTAAGATGAAATAAGAAGCCAGAGAATAAGGAATTAAAGAAATGTTTTATGTTGTAAATGTTATGTATGGTCCTAGTTTTCCCAAGACACTAAACCTTTGGATCCTTGATGTGTAATGTTTTTATGTTTTCAATCATTTAAATTATGTAAAAGTAATGTAAGAAAAGTAGGGTCTCTATAGGTTTGGTCTGATTAGGTAGGGTTACATGCAATGTATAGTTGGGTTGAGTTAGTTTTGGTTGGGTCGAGGTTGGGTCAGGTCTAGGTTGGGTCACATTGAGTCACATATTTTCAAAATTATAAACTAACCTGAACCGACCAACCAAACCATATCTATACATATAATAAATAATTACTAACAATTAATTTTAAATTACTAATAATTAAAAAACTAATAATTTAGGATTAATTAGAAATAATTTTCAATAATTGATAATAATTAATAAAAATTTATAATAAATAAAAATATATTAACTACTAACAATTAATAATAATTAAAAATAAATAATAAGGTTATATAACATAGATATAAAGTAAATATAACATTGTTTTTATATTATATTGAAATTATATTTATGTTATATAATTTTAGATTTACATTATATAACATTATATAATATTATATTCATATTATAAAATGTAATAGTTATATAATATAACATTTTATTTATTGAAACATAACATTATATAACATCAATGTAAAATTATTTTTGTCTTATATAATGTTTTATTTATGTTATAAAATGTTATAGAAAATTATATTTACATTATATTTATGTTAAATTAATCGATAATTGTTAATTGTTACTTATTATTTTAGTTTTAATTTCATCAAGAGTTTTAAAGTTTATTTAGTTAATATATATTTTTACTTGACCCGATCAACCCGATCCCACCCAACCGGATGTACCATGGGATAGGTTGGGTCATATCATTGTAACAAAATGGTTATGACTCGACCCAACCCAATCCCACAACCTTTACTCATATCGGGTCCAAAATCCCTCCAGCCCCGACCCGACCTAACCCATGGACACACTCAAGAAGTGAAGGGTGGAATTTTCAACATTTAATTGTTTTCGGTAGAAACACTATAGAACATTATTAAAGGTAATGGTAGTTTTTATTAAATATAGAGAGATAATACATCATTATCGTGAATGAAAGGGAAATAAAGAAGTCACTAATGGCCAATGATTTAAATTTTAAGAGAGGCGGAATAATTTGTTTAAATACCCCAAGATTCATGGAACTTTATGTCAGAAAAGACTGAATGATAAAGGCCAAGATTATATGATCACTATAGCTGAGGTTGAAGTTACAAATGACATGATAAAAGGTGCATTGATTATAAACAAAAATTTAGATAATTCTTTATTTTATTTTAGATCTATGAAATATTTTATATCGTTCATGATTTCTAAGAAAATTAAATCACACCAAATAATTTGAGTAAAGGGTTGTCAATCATGAAATCGAGTGTGAATCTTATTAAAACAAGGATATATCGAGTAGTATAAATTAAAATTCATTTATATTCCTTAGTTTCATACTTTATTATCATAAATATGATTTTTTATATAATTATTGATATGGGTTGGATTTTAATTTATAATTCAAAAATATCTAACATAAAGAAAAGAAGATGGTTAAAACTAATTAAGGACTATGATTTCTTGAGACACTACCACCCTGGAAAAGTAAACAAGTTGGAAAATTCATTTAGTTGGAGATACCATGGAGTTCTGACTATGATGAGGACTAAAAAGGATCCTATATTAAGGTATTTAGTAAAGTTAGTTATGGTAATTTTTAGGAAAGGGAAAAAATCATTCATTTTTCAAGAAATTGATAAACCAAATTTACTAGAAAATATAGAGAATTCTTGGTAGTATGATTAGGACTTACAAAGGAATATTAAACCAGTGAATAATGGGAATTTTATATAATTCATATATAAATATACTGTGTCAAAATTTGTGAAAAGGTTATGTGTTCCATATTTACCAGAGCTAAAAGGAAGCTACTAGATGAAGAAGGTAACACAAATTTATCTATACACCATGGTAGTAAAAATATGTACCTTGATTTAAGAGAAAATTTCTTATGGGATGGTATGAAGCAATAAATTGAAGACTATGTCTCTAAATTCTTGGTGTTCCAGTAGGTAAAGGCTAAAAAACATCCCATGGGAGTCATCCAACCACTTCTTATACTTATATAGAAGAGAGAAAATTATATAATTGAATTTTTCCCTAGAATTCAAAAGACCTTGAAGAATAATGATATTATATGGGTCATTGTTGATAAGCTTACTGATTCTTTTCATTTCCTTGTAGTAAGGGAAGATCTACTGGTTGAGATTCTTTCTTAGATCTATATTAATAATGTTGTGGGACTTCAAGATGTGCCTCTATCAATTGTATCTGATCATAACCCTCATTTCACATAAATTGTTTTGAGGAGTCTCTAGGAGGGTATCAATAATCACATACATTTGAGCACCACCTATCATCCTTATAATTTACCATGGATTCCAAGTTGTTTTGTTTTTATATGAAATTTGAATTTTCTAATTTTTTGTATAGATCATTTTATAAAAAAAATCTCAAAATGTGATTATGATATTTTGAGTATCCTAAAATAATATTTTTGGATGGGGTTTTAGGTTTGAGGATTCCTTGGATTTTTGGGTGATTATTGGAGGAAGTTAGAAGGGGGAGAGAGGGATGATAAAATTTTACAACACCCGCCGACATACCAGTATGTCCCATAAGCTAGTCGGTGGTCCTGAAAAAAAAACCTATTCATTCTGTTTGGGAGCACTATTTAGTTGGTGTCGCCCTAGCTCATCGGTGGCTACCTGAATTCTTTTTTTTTTTAATTTGGTTCTCTCCCATATATTTTTAGTAGGGGTTACCCTAGTTTTTTTATAGAGAAAGAGAATTAGAAGAGGCTATTATTGGCTAATTCTCCCTCCCACTTCCCACTTTTGACCCCCTCCCTTGAGAGGGGATGAATCTGGGTGGATTGTGATGATGAATGAAGTTAAGAAAATCTATTTTCTTCCATTCTTAAACCCCATTGATTCCCTCTAAGTTCCTCTATTTTTATTTATGTTTTTCATGTAAATTTGACTAGATCATTGTGAAATCGACCTAGAATAATAGAGAATTGGTTCACAAAAGAAATATGAGACACTCGAAGGAAGTCTGAACACTATTAAAGGTTGTTCTAGTGTAACAGTGATGTGAGGTGAGGTTTCAAGTGAATTTATCTATTAGAATCATTTTATAAAAAGTAATTATAGTTATTTATAATTAATTTGGGGGTTTTCTTAGTATGAAGAAGGTTCTAGTATGATAAAAAGGCATGGAAGTAGTATGTGTGGGTTTGGATGAGTCTCGGGTGAGGGTTATAGCCGTTAATCCTCAATACATTGAGTTAAATAATTAATTATAGTTTTTTTATAATTAATTATTGGCATTTATTCATATAAGGTAGGTTCCCAGAAGCTTGGAAGAGGTTAGGAAAATCTTTTAATATGATTAGTATGGATTTTAAGAGTGTTATGGGGTAGCGTGTGGGTGGTTACTCCATGAAAATGGTTGGGGGAACATTTAATGCAATTTATATTTATATTTATATATATGATGTGCATGCCTACATATGTACATGGGTTTTGGCATGGGGTTTAATGATTGAAATTTATCTATGTAGATGTGATAGGATGACACTAGGCCTCCTATACTTTGAATAAGTTCTCTGGAGAACATTGATGTTTTGTTATTTCCTAAAGACTTGTTTTCTAATGGGAGAATATCTCATTTGAGATAACTTTGTACCTTAGTAATGTCTCAAGGTGAGCATTGAGATGTAGATATACTAGGTTGGGTTAC
The DNA here is from genome assembly GCA_963277665.1 of Viscum album. NCBI lineage: Eukaryota > Viridiplantae > Streptophyta > Magnoliopsida > Santalales > Viscaceae > Viscum > Viscum album. Next base: position 1,777,985,348 of record OY728131.1, on the reverse strand, counting down.
CAAGAGATAGTGTGTATGCATATAAGACTTACGGCTAGGTGATGATGGTGGAGATTGTTTTATATATCGCGGATGATGAAATTCCCCATAATATCATAAGTGAGTCATAGTATATGAGGTGATCTTGGTATGTCATTTTGGTACTGACATAGCATGATAGAAAGAGATTCTTTGGGTGATAGGATGAGGAATATGCCTTATGATATGTAAGATGAGATATAATTAAGGGTCTCAGGATTTTTTCAAAACTTGGAATAAACAGGATTAATGGGGATTTTCTTAGGATTTATACCCTACCTATGAGGCTAAGGTTGGGTGGAATGGAATGGATTTGGATGATCCATGGGTAGTGGGACCTGGATCATTGAGGGACATTAGTGTGTTTGGAAATGACGTTGAGTTTTGGGTTGGAGGAACGTTTAGGATATCATGTGAAAATTGGGTGGTAGGTTCGAGATGGTATCAAGGAAATGAAACCAATACAGTTTTTGAGGACCTAGTGGAGGCCTTGTTGGGTGGGAATAGATGTAATTCTTATGAGGGTCTATGTCTGAGTGACTATCACCCATGGGAGTCTACCCATGGGCTAGGTCTCGATTTGATGAGAAGATACACTGAGTGAGGGTTTCATACCTTTGTGCTTGTTCTCGAGGGACCTTTACTCAAGGGTTATTGGGTCAAGATGCTTATGGTGTCATCCATAGAGTATGAAGGGATGGGTCAGGGTCTTGATGGATGTCCCCAATGTCTTTGTGGACAAGTCAGTGTGTAGGGCGACCTTTCCTTATAGGCTTGGGTTAGTGGATGACTATTACCTTACCCTCTGGGTATCTAGTTGAGCACCATTCCATGTGGCTTGAGTTTGTGGGTGATCATTCCATATTAATTCGAGCATCAGGTCAAAGACCTTTCCATGTATGGCTTGGTTCAGTGGATGATTATGCTCCGTTCCTTTGAGTATCGATTCAAGACCTTTCCTGGTGTGTCTTGGGTTTGTGTATGACCATTCCATATTCCTTTTAGTATCTGGTTAATTAATTTTCCATGTGTGTCTTGGGATAGTGTAATGACCATTCCCTAATGGTCGGGTATTAGGTCGAGGACTTTGGAAGACATGTATTGGGGTTGTATGCACATGTTGGACCTTTCCTTGTATATTCCCAAGAAAAGGATCACCATTGGGGTTAGTTTGTGGTATGAAATGTGAATGATGGACCTCCCTTGAGTGAGAAGTTGTGGGTTGAGTATTTTAGACATATGACCATGCCCAATGTCTCTCGGTATCGGGTTGAGGTTTTTGATTCCATTGAACCCTAAGTCTTTATGTATAGGATTGGAATTGATATGATGGAATAGGGTGATGACTGGATTCGGACATGGTTTTAAAGGTAGTATGGTTAGCCACCATGGTGGATTGGTTTGCATATGATGTAATGACATTTGTGTGTGTACTCATTGAGTTTCATGGTAGCTTGATAGCACAAGATGACTCAATGAGCATATTTACTATAGTATTTTTTATCATAATTCATACACACGCATATGATAGCGTATACTATGGGTGTTTGGTGAGACCACACTGAGTTTTATGATCACACCCTAGATAAGAATTTTTGTGTAGATATAGACCTTGTGTTATTATTTTAGTTCAGGGAACAAGACATGTTGAGGATTCAACACTGGAAGATCAATGGGTTTGTAGAGATAGGGTGCTTGAGGCCTAGGGATGATGGCAGGGACAATTTTTTTTGTTTTATTTTCCATTTGTTTTGTATTTGGTATTGACTCGATGGGTAACCAGTTGTATTTTTTGTTTGAAAACATAATGTATGATATTGGATGTGATTATTTATTATTTATACATACTGTTATGTTTATGTATGTGTATGATGGTTGGTTATTTCATTTATGGTTTTTACTCTAATTGAAGGTCATAGTCTCCCCATTATATCGATTAATCCCTCACTACTATTCACCATTGTTGAAAAAAAGGGAGGCACCCTTGAGGCCATGTGATGAACCCAAATTTTTGAATCGATGAGTAGAATGGGTTGGTTAATTAAAAATTGGTATCAGAGTTAGGTTTTTTTATGACTTAGGTAGATGGTAGAAAAATGATGTAGGGATGTGTGAGATATTATTATCGATACTGGACTATTTCATTGAGAACACATATTCTGGTAGGAATTATTGTTTTCCTAGGTGATGTTATTATTATTTTTAGTTTCTAATCTTATACTTATATGATTTATACATGGGTGAAACACATGAATTTTGAGGTTTACGATTTATAATTTTTTGGCTCTAGGCTAGTTGGAAAGAGGTATATGTTCGACTATTTGTCTTTTTAAAGAGTCTGTCCTAATGAATCACGGTAGTCATGTAGGATTCACATGATTTTCTACCTAAATATGGTTGTTTACATATTAGAGGTGAAACTTTTTAAGGTTTCAACAAAAAATTATATGGTATTTTCCTATATATATATTTTTTGGGAATTCTAATCAGTTGGTTAAAATGTTTTTTCTTTTGATAGAAGTTCATGCGAATTTTAAGGTAGGTGGTGTCCCTATAATGTAAATTTAATCCCTTCACCGGTGGATGCATGAATACCCTATTTATGTCATTTCAGGTTTTCGATGACCTAGTGATGGATCACTGATGGAAGAGATTCATAAGAGGTGGTTTGATAATGGGAATGAGTTTCCTTATGAGAGTGAAACCATGGTAGGTTGTGAAGTAGGGAATGGGAAATAAGTCTTGGGATTTTTGTTGATAAATGCATTGAGATTTCTAATTTCAAGGATGGTTTCATAGGGTTGGACTGGTTGGATGCCTGGCCTAGTAGGTTTAAATGTGTTTTTAGTTAGCATAGTGGGATTTTGGGAGGACACTCATGGTTCTTTATATAATGCCTATGTGGTAGGTTTTCATGTGTTAATCTACAGAATAAGCTATTCCTTGGACTTTTGGTTGTGTCTAACATTCATTTGGGGAATGTTCAGTAAGTTTGTTTCCTGAGAATAAGATTGGAGGGATGTGACTCATGTGAAAATGAGTCAGGTTGTTCAATCGAGTTGTGAGGGAGTATGAAACCATTGGATTTGGTTTAGACTGAGTTAGATAGTTTGTGAGAACCTCTGAGATGGTTATTAGTGGATCATTCTTCCTTAGGAAAAGAAGAGTGATTGTTGAATTTTTTTGGAGAATTCTTGTTATGTAAGGGAGGGTGTGTTTTGGGTACACATAGTTCCCATTTGGGTCGTGAACTAGTGAAAAAAATTTATGGACATGTTGATGATTGTTTTATTTGTGGATAAACCCAAAAATGTGATGATGAATTTGCTATGTTGGTTTTAGTTTTGGGTCACTCATAGAGTATGGTGATCAGTGTGTTCAGTAAGATATGTGTGGGCATGGAATCTTGGGGATTTTGGAATGAAATAGGTTATCTACCATGGATATAAAATGTAAAACTGGTGATGGATTAACATAATATGGTGTAGTCTTTTGTAGATTTTTCCTTGACCAGTTTTTAAGAGAGAATAGAGCATGGATTTTGAGGAGAGACAAGTGTGGGGTTTTGGGGATCATTTTTGAACTAGAATAATTGAGAAATATAAGGGATTATAAATGGTGGGGGATCACAAAATTGTTTATTGTAGGATTTGAAACCCATTTTGGATGAATTTTGGTTTTTGTGGGGATGAAATTCTTGGTGACTCTGGAATGATTAGTAGTTGGTGTACAGATTTTGCTATCAGTTATGAGGATGTTGGTTATACCCATTTGTTGTGTTTAGTGATGGATGGAGCATGAGCCATGGATTTTGGGTAGTTGGTTTAGTGGGTGGTGATAATTAAACTCATATGGTAGGAATAAATTTATCAATTTTGGTAGAATTTCCTTTGAATCGAAAGGGTTGTAGTTTCTGTGAGAGAGATCATGGACAATTGAGGTGTCATTGTGTTACCAGATCATGGAAAGATTCATTGTAATTTGGTTCCTTATAAAATAATAGATTTAGAATTTATATGTGGTCTTGGTGGGATTTTACACATTGGAATTGGTCTCAGGGTGGTTATAGTGTGATCTAAGAAAGATTCAGATTAAAGGTGTGCTAGTGCTCAAGTGGGAAGTTGGTAATATATCTATAGAATTACATCAGGATTTGAGTTTAAAATTTGGTTTCAGTTCCTTAAAATGATATGATACCTCTACATATTAAGGAGTCATGATCAATCATTGAGGTAAGACATCAAAGTGAGTTACTGAGCATTTTTGGAAATGTTGGTTGGAGGTATGACTGGGGATTTTTCATGCAATTAGATGTGGAAAGTTTAAAACCATGTCAAGAATGTTTTATAGGGTATGATAGGTGTGGTACATGGATCATACCAAAACATTTTATAGGAAAGACAATATATCTAATTTTTGTGTTTAGAGTTGAGTGGCAGAAGTATCTTGGGCATTCAGTTTTGGAAGACAGTGTGTTTTTGAATAAGGAAAATCGAGATAAAATAGAAGATGTAGTTGATGTTTACAATGACTAATTGATGATGATAAGTGTTAATGTTATGGAGTTTATAACACATCATGTATTTCAATTCATTAAATTTTGAGATAGAATTTTATTTTTTCATTTGGTGGACTACCTGTTTTGAAAACCAAGGCTTAGAATGTGATTTTGATAGTTTTAGGATCCTAAAATAAAATTTTTGGATGGGGTTTGGCATTCGATGGATGCCCAAAATGTTTTTTTTCAGAATTATAGAAATATGAGAGGTGATTGAAGGGTTATTTTAATTTTTGAAGCACTTAACCTCTATCTTTTTGAAAAAGAAAAATCACAATCATTCTTCCTAGGTACACCAACTAGCTGATGGCCCATCACTAGATGACTGGTGGACCACCAGCTCACTGGTGATGGGAACCGACTTGCTAGTGGTTTCCTTGTCACTTCATTTTAATTAGGGTCATGCATTTTTTTTCTATTTCGGTATCTCATGTTATTTTAATTGAAGGGGGAGCAGGGGAGTCCATTATTAGTTGATTCTGCCTCCCATAACCCTACAATAATCCCCCTTTAATAGGGGATGACTCCTAGTGGATTGTGATGAAGAATCAAGGTAATATCATATATTTTATTCCATTTCTAGTTTCCCCCTTAATTTATCTTTTATTTCTAATAATTTTTTTAAATTTTTTAGTGTCGATTACACCATATAATTGTATAATATACCTATAATGATAGGGATTTGGTGTGTAAAAGTAAGATGATACATTAGAATACCATTTATATGTTGTTGAAGATGGTTATGATTGTTGATGGTGTGATGATAGATTTTTTTGATAATTTATTCATTCGAATCATTTTAAAAATATTAATTATAATTAATTATAATTATTTTTTGGTGTTTCATAGTACAAGTAAGGTTCAAGGAGCCTAGGCTTGGTTAGCAGTGGATTTTTTGAGATTAGGAGAGGATATTATGAGGGTTAATATTATTATTCCTTGATAATTTGAGTTAAATAATTAGTTATAGTTTGTTATAAATAATTTTCAGTGTCTTTTTATGTGATTCATGTGCCTAAGAGATAGTATGAGGTAGGAAAGATTTTGGCAGAGGCTTGGATGGTAGGAAGAGGTGTTGTAGGGAAGCACATGGATGGTAAATCCTTAACGAAGGTAGGTGGACCATTTAATACAATATCATATATATTTATATACATTATCCTTCATTATTAAATATATACATGGGTTTGGGAACTATGAATATGACCCTAAGTTCCCTAAGTAGATGAGATAGTATGGTGTTAGGCCTCATATGCTTGGAATATGTTCTCTTGAACACTTTGATGTTTTGGGATCACTTCATGACTTGTTCTCTAAGTGAAGAGTGTATCATTTAATTAGAAATAAGACATTGGTAAATTATAAGAGTGTGTGATGAGATGTGGATAGACTATTTTGGGTTACCTCTATCTAGTGGGAAAGGATGAGTGGCTTAGGGATGTGTGATGATGGTAGAGACCATCATATGTCTCATAGATGATGGTAACTCAATCTTGAGGTCAAAGGTGAGCTTTAGTGTATAATATTGGTGGGACAAGTCCTTCAAATATTAGTATAGAATGACAGGGTGATTTTTTTTGTGATATGATAAGGGATATTCTTTAGAAGATGACTATGAGACCTAAGTTAGGGTATTTTGAATTGTTTGACACTTGGCATGAACATTACAAGGGGGATTTGCTTCTGAGTTAGAACCCACCCATGAGGAAAAGGTTTAGTGGAACATAATAGGTTGGGATAGTCCTTGGGTATAAGGAGAGGGAGAGCTAATGGAATTTGAAAACAGTGCTCTAGACCTAGGGGTTTGGGTTAGAGGATCCTTCAAGCTGGGATGTTACCTTAGGGTGATTGGATCAAAATAATATCAGTGAGGTAAAAGTTGGATGGGTCTGGAGGACTTAGTAGAGGACCTAATAGGTGAGATGAGAAATGATTGCGATGGGGGGATATTTATGAGTGACTAGAACCCACAGTAGGATAACTTTGGGTTAGGCTTGAATATGATGAGAGTATACACTGAGTGATGGGTCATGGCCCTATGTGCTTCTACTTGAGGGAACTTTACTTGAAGATTAATACATCAAGATGCTTAAGGTAACCTATCTATAGCCTGCAGGGATAAGTTGGGGGATGATAGACGTAAATAGTATCTTTAGGGGTAGTTCATTTTTCTAGGGGATCTTTCCTTATAGGCTTGTTTCATTGGATAATTGTTCCATATTCCTTAGAGTATCTAGTTTAGGACTTCTCCATGTGTGGCATGGACCAATTAAAGATTATTCCTTGTTCCTTTAGGAATCAAGTGGAGGAAATTTCTTGGTGTAACTTAGGTTAGAGGATGAATGATCTCTATTACTTTGGGTATCAGGTCAAGGACATTTCCACATGTGGCTTAGGTTAGTGGATGACCATGTCTGGTTCCTTTGGGTATCCGGTTGAGGACCCTGTAATGCATGGTTTGGTTCAATGTGATGATTATTCCCTAACAGTTGGGTATTGGGTCAAGGACCTTTCCAGATGTGGATTGGGTTGATGTGAACATATTATAACTTTTTTTGTGTATTATTTGGTGGAGGACCGCCTTGGTGGGTAGGTCATGGTACAACATGAGACTGATGGACCTCTTTTGGGTGATAAGGGATGGGGTGGGACTTTTGGATGTATGAACATGAACAATGTCTATGGGTATTAGGTTGTTGTTTTGAACACCATACTACCATGAATCCTTGGGTATAAGATGGTAAAAATTATGATAGCATGAGGTTATAGGTGGATTCCATCATAATGTTAAAGTATGTATGGTCAAGCACCATGGTGGATTGGTTAGTACACGTTAGCCTATAATTTATGTGTTTACTCATCAGGTGTCATGGTGGTCTGGTTCTTTCATGAATAATTAGTTAAAACATTAGTTATTGTATTTATTTTACTCGTTAATACACATGAATTATAAATAGTACATTATGGGTGTTTGGTGATACCTTACTGTGTTTTATTCTCACACCATACAAGGGAATTTTTATGAATGTATAGACTGTATGTCTGTATTTTAGGTTAGTTAACATGATATGTTGTAGATCAGAATATTTTAGGTCAATAGGTTTGTAGAGATTGGGTGTGTGAGACCTGGGGTAGCAACATGGATTGGGTTCATGTGTTGTATTTTTAGTTTTTTATATATTTGATATTCACCCAGTGGATGTTCAATTTTATGTTTGGTATGAAAACATCATATATGAAATTAAATGTATTTATTTATTATTTATGTGCTATTTTATGTTTATGGACATGTGTGATTATTGGTTATTTCCCATAAATTTTTTAATCTTATTTTACTTCATAGTCTCTCCATTGTATGAATTAGGACTTTACTTCTAGTCGTTAGCCTATGGAATACAAGGATATACACTTGAAGTTACACGGTGACCCCGGATTTGAGAACTGATAAATTGTTTAAGGAAAGTTTTTAAGATCCCAAAACTGATGGAAAGCCTAAAAGAACTATTTAGAAACTAGAATATATATTGATATGTTTCTCACTTTACATTCAAGTTATGGGATATAGATATCTACATTTGGTGTAATTTTCCTATAATAATGGATTTCATTCAATCATCTAGATAACACCGTATAAAAAACTATATGGGAAGAGATGTCATACTCAAAATTATTGGGAAGAAAATCGAGAAATGTGGTACATCGATAAATTATTGAGTAGATAACTATGAAAGTATGAGCTATTCAATATCATATTAATGTATCTCAATGTATACAAAAATGTTGTGGTGATAATTGAAGGAATGAATTGAAATTTAAAGTAGGGGGCCATGTATTCATAAAGGTGTCTCAATTAAAGGGAGTTCAAAGATTTTTTAAAAAGGGAAATTTAAGCCCTAGGTACGTTAGGACTTTCAAAATTTTAAATAGAATTAGAGTTTTGGAACTCTAATTGTCTAGGCCACCCAACCACTCAAAAGCGCACAAAGTCTTAAATATTTTATTCTTGAGGATATACATGTTAGATCAAACAAATTTGATTAACTATGAGTTAATAGATTTTGAAACTAAATTATCTTATAATTAATATCCTATCAAAATTATTGACACTTGTAAAAAGTTGTTGCAGAATTATACAACTCGACTTGTGAAAGTTTTTTAGAGAAATCACAAATTAGAGGGAACATGGGAGTCTGAAGAAGCTATGGGGAAGGATTACCCTCATTTTTTAAGAACTTAAATTTATAAATACATCAAGGCTAAAATTATTTAAGGTAGATAATGTAATACTCAATATCCTCCTACATCATGTAAACACTACATCCCTATACTTTTCCATAAGGCACATCCTATTATTTTATTATTATAATAAAAATAGTCCATGGTTATATTTAAAGTTAAAATTTACAAATTTTTGAATTATAATTTTGTAAAATGGATATCATTATTAATTTCATAAGTTTGAATTTATCTTAGGGTTATTTGTTTGGTATTTTTTATAAATTATTGATTTTTGGGTGAATGTTGAAAAACATCGATTTTACAAATATTTCCACTTTTATGACATTATCATGAAATAATAATTAATTAAATGTTTTTTAAACTTTTTATAGAATAAATACATATTTAATAAGTAGTTAGATTCTTTTATCATTTTTATTTTTAACTTAGAAATATATTTTTGACATTTCAAAAATCTATGTTATGCTTTTTCTAAATTAAAAACCATTTTTGATTCATTTATTTTATTTAAGTAATTTAAAACTAGTTAAAGAGAGGAATTATTATAAATAAATAAATATTTAATTTTTAATAGGTGTTACAAATCAAACATAGATTTAAGGATGGATATGAAAAATGTTCCATCACCTTGTGTAGCTCTGCACACAACACTAGGAGATGATAGAAATGTCAGGTGGTGAGCTAAGCGCAAACACCTAGAGGTTATAGGTAGGGGTTGTTTTTGTGTAGTTGTTCCATAATTAAATTTAATGTGATTTTGGAATCATTTATTATAGGTAATTTAATTTTAAGGCCTTTGTTCCTATGGGCCTTCAAGTCATGTAAGAGTCCCCCCTCAACCTAATTAAATAAAGGGATTATCCTAAAAAATATCGAATTATCTCAAAAAATAATTTCAAGGTAAAATTAAGTTTTTTTAAATTAAAATAATTATAATTATAATATAATATAATTAATTACTTTTTAATAAAAATTATAACTGATTTTTGTGTAAAATCATTTTTAGCTTTAAAATAGACATTTTTCTAAAAACTGTTCTTCATTTCATTCTATAAACAAAAATTAAAAGTTTTTTTAAAATTTTATAATTATAATAATTTAAAATGTATTATATATTTATCATCAACATTTTATAATTTATAAATTATTTTAATTTCAGTTTTGGTCATAAATAATAGTAACCATGGAAAAAATATATAACCGTGATAAGGGAAAAATGAGATAATAAGGGGGTTAAGCTAAGAGATATGGTTTAAATCATCACAATAAACTTGTTTAAATTATGTAGGTTGATTTTAATTATAAATTAAAAATATTATATTTGAGTATATTTCAATTTTTTTCCACTTTAATTGAGCAATACATATATTATATAATAATGCATCAAGTATTTATAAGTTTTCCACCCACCTCACTTATAAAATGAAACATCCTCTCCCATCTTCTTCACACTTCTTAAGCACATTATGATTTATAAAATATACCACCATACCAGCCTAAATATATTTTTATTGACCTAGTGGTCCTGTTATAACCAAAATATCAATACTATAGGTATTAAGGTGTAAAACAAAAAGGATTTCCAAGGAAGAGGTATATGTTCTTACTGATATTTCTCAAGTTCTTTTCTCCTGAAACCTTCTCCAAATATTATATAACCATATAAACATAATTAAATCAGTATATATTTTTATAATAATATGTTTTTATGTTAATTTTAAAAACATTTTATATCTATTTTCCATCCTATAGAAAATTAATACATCATTTGTGCGTATATACAGACTACCATCTCCATGCCACGATGTAATCTGTTTTCCCTCACTAACTCATATGGATTTTTATAAAGATATAATTTTTGAATATTTATTGTATATATGAAATAATTATTATTTGTAAAATATAATATATCATATACCTTCTTATCCTTCCATTCTTTGGAAAATTATAACATCACTTATATGTACGTGTGGACTACTGCCTCCACAAAGTGATGTAATTCTATTTTCACTTCCACACTACATAGATGGTAATAATAATAATGGATTTAATGAATTAGTATGATATTTATTTTATGATTTTGATTATTGAAAATTAAATCTTAATATAATTTAATTCATTTTATTCTATTAGATAAATTATAACTTCACTCATGTGTATGTACAAACTACCATTTCTGTGAAATGATATATTTCATTTTTCAAGATCCATTTTAAGGGATGTTTATAAAGTAAACTTAATTTATAAAAATTATAATAATAACATGTTTTATAATTTTTATATCATGAAACAATTTCCAAGGTGTAAAAATTAAAACCATCAAACAAAAACATATATAGTAAACGAAATAGTTAACACTCAGATATTGATTTAAACAATGAATTATTGTTAAATGAACAATAAAAAATTATAAATGAATAGTATATAGTTATCTAAATCAAAATGTAGTTTTTATATAGATTTATAATAATGTAAATTTATTATACATGAGATTAGATAATTCCCAACAAAGAGGAAGTTTTTGATAAAGGTTTATTATGTAATCAAATTATTATTTAGAATAGTTTATATTTAACTTTTAATTGGAATAATTATATGATATTTCTCTCTTAAACCCCATATATTTTTTTCTTAATTTATTTATATGGTTTTAAATTATTCTATTTATATTTTCCCCTTTTTATTGAAAAATATTGTCATAATGTTTTTAAGAAAATCTAACCTTATTTCTTTTATTTTTGTTTGGAATATTTTTACTCAATGTCCATGTTCTTGGAATTATTATTTGGAAGATATTATACATTTTTAAGTGATTAATAAATTCATTTTTAAACTATTATTTAGTTTATTTGAAAAAAATTAATGGAAACCTCTTTTCTTTTTTCCATACAATTTATTTTTTACCTTTTTACAAAAAAATGGGAAAATAACGTTTTTTAATGTTTACCACATAAACACCTTTTCTCTCCATCATAACCATTATTAATTATCAATATTACTATAAAAATTTTTATATTTTTTTTCATAAAAATCATATTCCCATTATTTTTTAAAATTTTAGGTCTTAAAATGTTTTTAGAAGAAAATGCTATTTCTTCTTGTTTTCAAAGAGACATTCTAATATATTTATAAAAGTGTTTTTCATTGATGTAAAAGTATTTAAATATTATTATGATTCCATATGTAAATATTAAAATTATACCATTCATTTTATTTCTCTGGATGTCTATGATCATGACGTTCTATATATTTATTGGAGAAAATATTTACATTGCTATGTTAGTTTTTCAATATGAATGATTATTTTGATTATGTAATATATTGTAATTCATTTATTTCATATAAATAATTCATTAAACATAGTAAGTGAATGGTATGGGCACACTATTAGATACCACCTCAATGGATTAGTTGGTTTTGTAAGACAAACTATTTTGGTAATTTGGCATATGCCTTACCTATTTATGTATGACGTGTTGTTAAGATACCTTAACAGTAAGATTATGATGTATAGAATTATGCATTGTATCATTATGAAATGATTTATTATTATACATGTGTTTATTTATATTGTTATTTCATCCACGAATATATTCTTCTATTATGATAATAGTTATATGACGTATTTGATTATTTTTTATCTCTACTACATTATTCAGGGTTTATTTATTCTATGATAACTTCTGTTTTACAATTTCTCATATTAAGTATCTAAGTTCATATTTTATTATGTTTTCCTTTCCATAGTGTACTAATAAGTAAACATTGAATTATTTTAGTGAAATATTTTAATAAATAATTAAGTTTTCATGGGAATTTTATGTTTATTTAATTTTTTTTGAATATATTTTGAGAATTATTTATGTATCTATATCACAAGTCTATTGATCTACTTTGATCCTATTATATTTTATCTCTTGTATCTTATGCCAATTTATTAAAGTAACCAACTATTTTTGGTTACTAGAGTAAGGGTTATTACATGAGAATAGTTTGATCCTTGAAAAATTGTTATGAACCATCCATGAATTAGACGTCCATGCTATCAAATAAGTATTATTAATAGAAATAAACATCCAAACAGAGTATAAAAAATGAATAAGGGTAGGTATCATAAAAATAAACACTTTGAAATTTATAAACAAGACAAACATATGATATCCATGGTCAACATTGTTGAAATCTAAAAATAGAGATCATAACCAAAATGGCCAATATATGACACCCCACCAATCTAGAATATCAAAATTCATTACAGGAGATAAAATCTAGGAGACTTAAACCTCCACCATCCCAACCAACCATGGATGAGGTTGACTAAGAAGAGCCACTGAACGATATGGTGCCATAACATTTACCTGTGTCCTATAAAAAAATCTGTATACACAAAAAGGAATATAAGTAGCGTAAGTCTAAATACCAGTAGTGTACCACCTTGAATCTACATAAGTACTTTCTCTATGAAAATAAATAACTTTATTTTTAATAAAAAATTTAAAAACATTCACTTGAAAAAAATTATTTATAAATTACTTTTGTTTTTATCAAAACATTCCATTAAAAAATATGAATAAACATGGCTCAAGCTAAAAGGAAGTGAATACACATGGAGTAATCATTTTCAACTCACCCAAACATGGAATAAGAAAAAGTATAAGCATAATCATGTGCATTTACAACATCATATATTGAAAAATGTCATAGAAATAATTGTGATGGAATCCCAATAAAACAAGGAATAGTATATTAGTGTCACAAAATCTATCAAATTGGATCAAGTATTACTAATTATAAAAAATGGTCTGATTGTATTCTATGTGAGTAAAACAGGTTTAGAATCACCCATGATATTCTATAGGCTCTACATTCCTTGGGTGATCTCTGTCCACATGGGAAATATCCTTTCCAAGAGTTCATATAGCCATTTGGGTAAAATTCATTCCAAGATCTCAATCAATACATTTTGTTACCTTCCCTATCTTATCCAAGACATAGACTAAGTCTTAAATTTTCCATGTCACTCACTCACCCAAGGTATCATATGTGCTACACATTACCATACATATAAATCCATAATAAGTCCTAATTTGACCAACCACACATTCCTTTTAAAATAAAAGAACAATATCAAGGTAAACCCATTTCAATAACCCCTTAAAATCCATTTAAAAATAAAAACCCTCCTTGAAGAATTTTATCAAACACATTACATGAATTTAAATAACCCCCTTTATAAAATCCTATGATGAGACCACATTTTTCATACAATTGTTAAAATTTTAAATAATAATTTAAATTCATTTTTAAGTGTTAACACCCCTTTTTAATAGATATCATTTATGTATAAAACATATTTTGGATGCCATTTTTAAAAAAGGAAAAAGTAGAGTAAAAATACATGTTTTAAATGTTTTGTTTATTAAAAGTATTTTTGTGTGTTTTCTATACATGATAAAGGAAGAAATTAAAAAGGAAACATGGTAAAAAAATCAGTAATCCTAGTAATCCCTCATTCCAGGGGCTTTCAAGCCACTTATATAGTCTGAAAAGGGCCAACAGGCCAAGAAATCCTAAGGGGAAAACCTAGATGATAAAAATGAGGATGAGTAGGCTAACATAGTGCACATGTAGTAGTTGGGACAAAGCTCTTCATTCCCATTCATGTAATCACATTTCCATTTATGTGTGTCAGTTTATATATAGGATCCCATCCCTATAGAAACCTTTTGATCCTAGAATGAAAAGGATGATATTATATGTGATTTCCAGACATCACACATTTTTGATGTGGGATAATTGATATGAAGGTATTGTTCATCGTTAAACCAAATTCTATTGTTCCATGATGAAGTCACACACCTCACTACAAATAGATCCCTCTACTGAATTCCACCATAAAAATCACCATAAAACCATTAAAATCAATGGGAACCACCATGGATTATTCCTTGTATTCATGATATTGATCAAGTACTTCTGAGGCTCGAGATTACCATGAATGAACTATGGATCCTCAGTAGGCATCAATAAAACCCATTTCAAAGAAGAATATATCCTACAATTATACAAGGAGCTTGATTATACCACCATGAATTATGTATTTCTTTATGATTATGCCTACAATACATACACCATAGCTAGTTAATGGGATCACCAAGGAGATTTTCACAACACCATGGAGAGGGAGATGTGTTTTGGAGGTGTGTATATTGGCAGAGGAAAGGTTTTGATAAATGTAAGGGGGTTGTTCTGTGGTAAAATTAGCTACATTTTAGCCATGTATAAGGGACCATAGTTTCACTATGGTGTTATTCATGCATTGTAGGCATGCTAAAAATGGAATTATTCATTTATTAAACAAATTTTACATACATGGAACTGCGCTGCAGTGTTCTTCATGCGCCATGGGGGTTCTTTTAATGTAAATAGTGATGAATAAAGTTCTAGTTGAGGCTATTCCATAGGATCACCATTTAATCATGGCCAATTAGGCTATGCATGTTGAGAAAAAGGCTACATCGCAGTACTCCCCATCCATGTTCTAGGTTTTAGTTACATATTTATTTTAAAACACTGATATTTTATATATATACATGGGGGAATATTTTGCTAATAAGTAGTAAAAAAATCAACTAAAATAAGATATGTGACACTATCTCATTAATATATAAGTGGAAAAATTCAAAAGGAGGATAAGTGGGAGAATTCAAAGTGATCATGCCTTTACAATTAACTAAAGGATGCTATTCAAGGGGTTAGACACTAGATGACTAGAGGAAGACTAAAGATGGTTACTGCTGATGCTATGAAATATTTCTACTATATTAGTTATTTCATTTTTATTTTTCATATCCCCTCAGGAATAGTATGTGGGGGAAAACTATTTGGTTCTAGGTTATCGAATGTAAAGGAGAGTTCATTAAATGTAGGGAATTGTATTTGATTGAAATTTTAATGGGTTGTTTTCATTTTATAATTTAATTTTAATCCTTACCCTTCTCTCTCATGCATGACCATTGCTAAAAGATATGTTTTTACCTATTAAATATGTCAACTAGCTAACCATACTCATGGAATGAATAATGTGTGTTTAAACATGGTTAAAAAATTCTCTCTATGAACTAAACTAAGAACCCATAAGGGAAAAGGGGTTTTATAAAATAGTGGGAGAGAAATATAAAGGTAGGATCACTAGAGTTTGGTTTTGACACCATCTAAAATAAAAATCACAACACTTATCCCTCAATAAGTAAACAAATCCGAACTTACAAAATCATGGTACACTCATCACATACTTTCATCACATTTCAAAACCAAACCAACTTCAAACTTCTATTTTCGCTAAATTATCATAAATAATTGTAATCAATTTCTTCCCGTTCTCTTTGGATTGAATTCAACCCCAATTTACTGTAGTTTAAAAATAGTAATTGATTATTATAAATATGAAATTTTTACATTGATTTCTCTGAGATAATTAACAATGATTTTAAGAGATTATAAAACTAGCACCATTGTGGAGGAAAAATTACTAGCAATGATCAAAATATTGAATAATTTTTTATTTTTATTTTTCTATTTTCCCCCATTTTTTTCTTGGTCTCAAAGTTTAGTATTTCAGGAACCAATTTTGTGCATTATTAATCCACCTGGGAAAAAAATAAGGATAAATCACTTTCAATCCTAATATTGAAAGGAACCCAAAAAAACAGAAAAAAAACATAACAAGTAGCTGTCAATTCTGGACAAGGGACTAGAAGAGAAGTTGAACAAAAAGGTATAAGGGGAGTATGATAAGAGATCCAATGAAAGAATTATAGGGTTCAATCTATCATAAATGATGAAAGACCCTCAAATGTGGAGATAAATATGAGTATCATCATCTCTCTAGTTTCTTCTCATCAATTTGATATCAAGCTGATTTTCCTAAAAATCATCACACATTTAATTCAGTTCATTAAGATACCACCTGAAGTCCCCCAATTATTACATTGGGAGGATTTTTGACTTTTAAAACACATTCCAATTTAGTAATGTAACAATTGATATTGTGAGTTTTTATCTCTTCCACTTATCCCTAAAATAAAAAGCATGATAGTGGATATAATGTTTCCCACCACAACATCATCAAAAAATAGGAGGATTTAATAAGGAAGTTATTCATATTGTTTTTCCTACCCTCAAAGTCTATGCATTTATGGGAAAGTATTTTAAACTTTGAGAAAATAAATTAAGAATCATTATATAGTTTATTAGAGATATTTAATAAATTTATTAGTAGATGTATTCGCAATGACATCGATACATGGTTTATAAATAAAAAATTTTAAAAAGATTTATCATAGGGAAATAATTCAATTAAATATGTTTTTTAAAGGTTTGTAGACATGTAATTCACAAAAAGAGATCTATAAATTTTTGAATGAAATGCCCAACAATAGTTTCCAAAGGAATCTAGATTAAATATAGTTGTAGGGAGTGCACATGTTGGAAAATAGATGGTTTTCAACTCAAATGAATGGGATTTCAAATAATTTTGACATGATAATGCACAATCAAAATCCCTAAGGTATGTATTGTGTGGATTTAAATTATTTAGATTATAATTAATAAGATTATGTGAAGGGATGGAGGCCAAAAAAACCACACCCTTAGAACCAATGATAAGGAAGTCATCAAGGCTAAGGATTTCAACCTAGGGTGAAAGGTTTTAAACCTCAACATCAAGGCTCGAAATTTATAAGTCAAGTTCACATACTATAGGAGAAGAAAAACAGGATGCAGTAGAAGAACAAGTACTACAAGGAAGGATAGAAAAAATTAAGTTGAGATGTATGTCCAGAAGAATATCCACCCCCTTACTGAAAACCACTTCCATTTTTAGAGCGAGTAAGGAAAGTAAAAATTAATGATAAAAGAGAAAAGTTTACAGATATGTTCAAAAATCATTGTATCAATTTACCATTTCTTGAGGTGATTTTGAATATGTACACATATGTAATGTTCATGAAAGAGTTATTTTAAAAAAAATTATTTAAGAATTTGGAACTATCCCATTGATGTGGAAATTTTCAGTAATGGTTTCTAGGGGGATACTAAAGAAACAATGTGATCATAATATTTTTTAAATTACACCTGACATTGGTTCAAAAAATTTTGGAATTGTGAAAGTTCCAATATAATGTCATACTCATCATTAAAGTGTTTGGGACTGATAGAAATGAAACCAAATGAAGTTATACTTCAACTTGTGGATACAATAGTGAGTTGTTCCCAAGGACTATTTAAAGATTTCATCATAAATGTAGATAAGTTCTACTGACCAATGGATTTTATTATTATAGACACAGATGAAGAGGAGAAACCAATAATATTGCGATGAAATTTCTAGCTATGAAAAAATAAATTATTGATGTTTAATGTGGAGATATGAATTTAAGAGTTGGTAGAGAATATGTGAAGTTCAACATACAACAAGTTATATAGAATCAAAAAGAAATAGGTAATGAGTTGAGAGAGTGAAACATACAAGAAGTTGAGGACACTGGTGTTCATGGAATAAGATATTATGTAGCCACTATAAAATTAAATAATATGTGAATGAAGAGTTAAAATAATATTTAATTTTTCTAGAGAAATATTAAGATAGTAGATAGACTAATTTCCACGAAGAATTCAAGGAATGACAGCAGGTTTGGGAAGTTTGTAAGCTAAAATTTCATTTATCAATAAAGGGGAGAAACCACTAGATTAGGCTTTTAGATTTTGAGAAGGAGTTACTCAATTAAAGAGTAATTCCTGTTTCTAAAAAAGGGATAGGTCCTACATATATGGAAGAATCACAACTTTGAAACTTAGTAGATTCTGATTAGGTAACATCTTGTATACCTTCAATCACTTGACAACAAGTGGTATGGTTGAGATAAATGAAAATAAAAGAAATACAATTTGGGTGGAAACCACAATTTATTATTCTTTATGGTTATATTTTAATTCATTTCTATTTATGAATTTTTTAGGGATCCATTCTATTCATTTTTAAACATTCATGATAAGTGTCATGTACATTCACAATTTTATTATTATGGTCCATGAATATTTAAGTTACAATGACCTAATGTAGTAATTAAGGAGAAAAAAAAAGATAATAGATTTAAATGTTAAGGGGAGTAGTCTTTATTTTTCTATAATTACTTGTACTACCCTATGTTTTCCAGAATCGTTTTTTGATCTTAAATAGAAAAAATACATTCCCACACTAAAATAAACATTTCAAATTTAATAAATAAAACATATAATTTTAAAGAACCCTATTATACCATGTTTTAATTTTTTAGTTTATGGAATTAAATAAATATTATGGTTATATTATATGATTAGATAGAAATATTGTGATTTGAATTCAATGAATCATAGTTTTTATTTGTAGTCACATGTTGATGAAAATTCCCTTTCATCTCTCGTGCTTTAAATTTTAGATGTTCATGTTGATTAATTTTTTCTTATTAAAAATGAAATGGTTTATTCAGTTGAATTAAATTTTATTATTCCCAATATTTTTATAAACCAATTTTTCCAATATTTATTTTTAAATTTCTTGTGAAAACTTGGGAAATGTTACCTATTAGGATTGGAATATGATTGTGTGAAAGTGATGATTGTGAAAAATTCATGTTGAGAATGATTTCATCATTTTTATTTATTTATCCAATATTCTTGAGACCCACCTTAAAGTTATCCTAGTTTTATCCCATAGAAACCATGGATGTACTTTAATAGAAAAAAGGCACATTTTAATACAAATAATTAATTCCTATCCATACTCTAATATTTTTCATGATTTCAAAAGTTCAAGTGTGGGGGAAAGGGGGTTCATCTAAAAACAGATTTTTTTATCAATGAAAATATTTTGGCTGTTTAATTGGGTTTTGGGGAAGGTTCATGTCACTACCCACTATATTTATTGTTTATCCCTCTATGAAAAATAAAAAAATTGGGTTGAGTTATGGTGGGTTAAAAATCACCATCACTTGACTAATGATTTTATTTTTCATTTGGGGTTGGGTAGTGGATGTGAAACTTTTACTAGATCAATTTAACAAGATATATATATATATATAAGAATTATAGGGTAAAATCATTCATTTTACTTTAATTGTTCATGAACTCAACTATTAGATTGAGGATTTGGGAGGATGTAATTTCTAAAGGGAGAATGACATTTGGTTTACTTTGAGTATCATGATTAATACATAGTAATTAATACTCTTTTTTATGATTAAATTATTTATTTATTAATTTATTAAAATCATTTAACCTCAAATATATATGATCTTAACATTCAATCCCTCATCTTTTTCTAGTAATATTTGTCTCTACTAAGTGATGAATGTAGATCTTATCCATATTCATAAGTATGGTACATGTTATTAAGGTACAAAGAAAACATGACATTTTTATTTTACCTTGAGTGATGAGAGAAAAAATTAGTAAGTTAGATCACAACATTATATGTTTATAATGATGAATTAAGAATCTTTAATGGAATAGAAGAAAACATCCATCATTTTTCTCTGTAAAATAAAATAGATTGTGTCTAGTGATGAGTTGAATTATTTTTCTATATGGGACCCTCAAAAGATATATCTCCCCCATTATTTTTTTAATTTCATTAATTTTAAATTTTTAAAATTTGAATCATGGGGATTTATTTTTAGTTCATAGTGAAGATATACGCTTGAGTGCATTCAATGTTTAAGCGTGGGGGATTTGATGAGTCTACATTTTTCATACATTTTTTTAAAAAATAAATAATATTTGTCATCAATTTTTAATTGATAACAAAAATTTTTAATTTCTAGACGTTATTTATGGGTGAATAATATTTTAAATATTTTTTTTAAAAATAAACAAGTATAATGAAAATATTTTTTTGGTAAATGTTTTATTTTTTCTAGGTATTTGTGTGTGTGTATTGTGTAGAATAATGGAGGAAATTACAAAGGAATCCACATATCCATTTTTAATTACTATCACTCAAAACAAGGGACTAAAATTCACTTATCCTACCAATAAAGGGCCATCATCCAAATCAATACTGATAGGAAGTCTCGTACGAGCACTAGGATGAAGATCAAGCCATGCACAACGCACAAACAGAGGTTGGGCCAAATCCTATTAGGCCCATTCATGTCAGCACATGCACAGTTATGTGTTTTAGTTTATATGTAATATATCATACCCATATAGAAATTATAATATTATAATTAAATTGGTCATATTATATGTCAGTTCCATACATTTATCATTTTCAATGTGCGACACGCGATATACAGGAATTGGTCGTCAATATACCAAACACTAATGTTCCCTGATGAAGTCATGTGCCCTGCTTTGGAAAGATCCTGCCACTAAATGAATTGTTATGTATTACCATACCCCTATTTAACTCATTTTTAACTATCATAACTGATTCCTGGAAAGATTTATGTTGAGAAAAGAAGCACTTTTGAGGCCATCGATCACTATGAATGAACTATAGAACCTTAGGCAATGCCGTTGAAACCCATTTCAAATAATAATAAATCCATTAATTATATTAGGATATCAATATAGACACTATGAAGGCTATATGGATTGATTAAGAGGCCTATTTAATTTCCACCACTACTATCTTTTGGGATTACCAAGGAGGTTTTCACTACACTGTAGAGAGCGATTTGTGATGCGGTGTTATGGATATTAGAAGTAGTGAGGTTTTGATGAATAAAAGGGAGTTTTTACATGGTAATACTATCTATATAATATCTATGTATAAGGGAGGATATATAAATAATTGTGTAAGTCATCCACTATCAGCATGCCAAAATTGGAAGTACTGAGTTTTATCTAATGATGACCCATAAAGAGCTGTGTTACAGTGTTCTTCATGTGTTATAGAGGTTCTTTGATCGGTAGTAGATAGTAATTGAGCTTATATGGAGTATGTGATATAGGATAACCACTAAACTATATCCATTCAGGCTATTACTCGAGAGAAGAAGGCTAAGTTGTGGTATTATCTATCTACACCATAGGGTTCTATCAACAACATATTTCAAAACACTGATATTTTTAAGATATCTAAGTTCCACACACAATATATGTGGTTTTTTAATATAAAGATACATATGTGGGGGAAAAACTACTAATAATGAATAAAAAACTACAGAAAAAGAGAATACTATCATTAAAAAATAAGGATAAAAATTAAAAAATAGGAGATATGGGAGAATTCAGAGTGTTTTTGCCATTAAAATTTACAGAATGTTTCTATTAAAGGGGGTTGGACACCATAAGATTGGAGGAAGAATAAAGATGGATGATTCTACAAATGTGTAATATTTCTATATCATTAGGTCTTTCCTTTTTATTTTCCATTTCCCCTCATGCTTGAATGTGGTGTTAAACTCTTTTTTCCATGATATTCAATAAAAAGAGGAGTGCACATTGTGAAGGGAATTCTATTTGATTTAAATTTTAATGGGTTGATTGAATTTTATTATTTCATTTTAATTATTACCCTTCTATCTTGTGCATGACCATTACTAAAAGAGAATATTCTACCTAATAAATTTATATACTAGTGACTCTTCCTCATGGCATAACTAATTCATGAGATTGAGGGAACATTGTTTAAACACGGTTCCAAAAACATATTTGTGAACTAATATAAGAACTGAGAGATAAAAGGGGGTTTATAAAATAAAGTGTGAGATATATTATATTAGGATCACTATATTTTGGTTCCAAAAGAATCTAAAATAAAAATTACAAAACTTATCCCTCACTAAGTTCACAAACCTAAACATATAAAATATTGGTACACTCATCATATACTTTCGTATCATTTAAAATAGAAACCACATTAAACCTTCTGTTTGCACAAAATTTTCATAATATATTATAAGTAATTTGTTACCATTATCTAAGGGTCTACCTCAACCTTAAATTTAATATAGTATGAAATAATTAAATTATTGTTAGTGAAATGAATTTTTACTTTGATTTCTCTAAGGGAAGTAACAACACTTTTGGGAAATCTTAGCCCCCTTTAAAACATAAAATTTCCAACACATTTCAAAGCCATATTAACCATGGATAAACCATATATAATAAAAAACTTAATGGTTATTTAATAAACATGAACCAATGTAAATCAAGAATGAATCATAATCTATGGAAAAATACCACTAGGTAGAGACACCTACCTTGAAACCAAATCAAAATTTATTTCCCTTGATAACAACCATATGAATCAGGTGGAAAGAGTACTCAAAAACCTAAAACAAAAAGAAACAAAATAAATACCATATCAATAACCCTAGGTTTGTCCACATATCAATCTATGGTTTCACAATTCTATAAAAATGGAAGAACAAAGGGAGAACTAGGGTGGGGAAGGAAGAAAACAAGAGAAATTGAGATTACCTCAAGCTAAACCACCAAATATCAATGAAAATCCATAAAAAATACAAGGGTGTGGGTACACATGTTAATGAGGAGGGAGAGGGGTAGATTTCGGTTAAAATATGTTAAGGATAATTTGTTAAAGCATCACTTTTTAATGAGCTAGATAGAGATGAATGGTTTTAACACATGATTAAGTAAACCATACATCAACTATATGGGAGTCAATTTATCACCAAACTATAGTTATAATATTCCTAGAGTCTACTACCTAGGTATCCAAACCATGAATAATCCATCAAAACTTCACTTTCCCCCAAACATCCCCCTTGCATGGTTAGTCAGACAATTACTACTAACCATGAGCTACCCGTCAACCTGGGTCTGTTTCACCAAAAATTGTAGTTTTGGACCTCCAACTCTGGGGAACTCTAAGAAAAGATAATTAATTAAATAAAACTCAAAATAAATAATACTATTTCCCTAACTAGTGTATCATTTACTATGATAGCACTTATCATAAGAATAAATTGATTCAAAAATTTTGATTGATAACTCAATCATGAATTACAAAATATAATTCAATCCAATAAAGAAGAATTTAATATATTATATTAACATGATTATAGTTTATAATTTTTTTTATAAAATATAATTCTTTTGAATTGTAAATTTTTGGGTTTTATTTCTAAATAAAATATGAAATGTTCATAATAATATCACATGTTCTAAAAATAAATATAATGTTCACTTATATGTTTATTACTTTTGAATATTAATTTTTATAAACTATTTATAAAATGTTAAAATTATATTTGTTTTAAAATATGTGATAAAATTAATTTTATAAATTTCTATATACTGAATTATATTTTGGGTATGACAATATAATATTTTGTTTCCATCGACCACAACCTTGGTTTGTAATTAACATTATTAGATTGAATTTAGATTTTGAATATAGTTTATATATATATATATTAGGTATTAGATTTATAAAAAATTTGAATATCACTTGAATCAAGTATCCATGGGTAGAAGGTCTTTGGGTTAGACTTTATAATGGCCTGGAGCCTTATTATATATTCTAGAAAAGTGGTGGTTAAATAGTTTTGGCTCCATGTTAACTCATGTGAGGATTATCAATTTCCTGAAATTCTAAAATTTTACATGAAAAGTTCATGTATATTTTTAATGTTTTTATTTGGATATGTGGGAATATTTTTTGATTCTATTTTTAGGTGAGTAACACAAATTGTGTGTTTTTGTAAATAGTTACACATTAATATGGGTTGAACATATTAATTTGGTGGATGAAATCTGGATTCTAAAATTTAATCAATAGAATAGTGCATACAAAAAAGAATAAAAAATGACATAATAAATGTTTTATGTGATGAAATATTTATGATTTTAATATTTTAAACAACTCTGGTTTTCTGAATTTGAACCTATATATATATATTCCAAGATTTTTTCATGGATTTTTCACTTTTTTTTGGCTGTCACAGGACCCCAAAATTAATATATTAAAAATATTAATAATATTAATTCTTTCATTCACATATTTTTGGGATTAATGGTTTTACCACTTTTTAAAATATTGAATAGAAAATACGAGACCATGGTTATTTCCATAATCCAGGGTTTACCCTAAGTGAGATTTAAGGTTGGTTAGTGTGGGATGTTCCATTAAAAGAATACATTGGTTGGTGTATTAAATATATTAAATGATTAGATTTATTTAATTTATAAAATGAATAACATATCCCTCTATTCTATTAATATGAGCTTATGGAAAATCTCCATGGTTATCCATATAACCCCGGGAGGTAAGAGAGGAGTTGGGGGAGATCCACTACTTTCTTTGAATAACTTGGGATCATGTATTTATGATGAATGATTTAATGAGATTCATTGGATGAATGAATAATGTAGTGAAATATTTAATGAAATCACAAGAGAATGTGCTATTCACTAATTTTAAATTCATATTGGTGGTAGGGCTTGTTATTTTGTGTATTTAAGCACTTGAGTTCTTGATTTTTGAGCATGGATTGAATATCTACTTAATTTATTGAATTTTTTTCTTAACATGAACCATGAATTTGATTTTCATTCTTGAACCTAATTAAATGTTTTCATTGCACCCATATTTTACACTACTTCTTGTTTTCATGACCATGATAATTGGTCGGGGTCACAATGGCCAATGATAAAATCACATTTCTATTGTGCCTCTCTCTCAATTATGTTCTTAACGTTATTCATCATTGTCCCATAGAGTTAATGAATCGACATTTCCACACTAGTTCAAGTGAGATCAAACCACTAGATTCATGATAAATGTCTAAAAAACCATAGGATCGATTAATTTCATATAGATTAGATGGAAATAATAGATTTTTAAAGTTGTTACGTGGATAGGGAGCCTGTTTCAGTGATAGGAGTCATGAAAGATCATTCTTAGGTTACTAGAATCCCAATTTATAGCCACAAGAAGATAAGAATCAATGGTTGGAGGCATTACACATTGATTTTGGAAGCTTCGGTCAGTCAATAGTGAGGATTGTGGAATATTAAAAACACACAAAAATAATTTAGGTTGAATTCTAGGATTCTTTAAAAATCCTAACTACATGTTGTGTATTATGGAGGAACACACACCTTGTTTCATTGTTTCATGCGGTATCTAGGTTTGTGTCATAAGTTAAATATCACATTTTGTGCGTCTAAGCCCACACGTTGTGTGATACTACCTAGGTGGACGAGCTATGTGTGTGGTGCACATGGATAGGACCCCAGGTGAATAGACATCATGTCCCCATATGGAAACACCATGTTGAGGAACAAGGATGGTCATTCCATGTTTAGGTTAGAACACAACTAGGTCCTTAGGTGGTTCTATAAACTACGTGCCTCAATACACATGTCGTGTATGTTTCTAATAATCTTCTACCTTCTATATATAATTCAGTAAGACTCAAATTATGGCCCATGAGTAACATAATTTTAGTATATTTCATTGTATAATTCATTAGGGGCCATGATTTTAGCATTAGAGTTATGATGCAGGGTGATACAAGTGGGACACTTCTTCTAGTGATGCTTGGCTAATGTTAGTGATAGGGTATGATCATCAAAGAGATGACAGGGTTAATAATGCCCTAAACCACCAAGGCATGGGTTCCCCCCATAACCTATATACATGTAGATTCTAGACCCCCACGCTATAGAGGGAATGATTACTATATCTACATAAAGGTAATGTCCCTTCATTGATCTCTAGAAGGAATTGGGTCATCCACTAGAGATAGTTCTACCTTGGATGTGGAGAATAATAGCGGGGATCAGTACCTCTACTCTGGTTCTTTTTATTTTGTTTTTGGTTCCTAGAATTGAGGATGAGACATTTGGAGTTTGTGATAGATTCATCATTATTAGCTGGTTGTAGACATTGAGATTCCTCTCCTTTCTTTTTTGGGGTATTAGTATGAGCATTTACAAGGCTGGGTTTCATTTCCCTATTTGACTTATGGGATGAGTTGAATATTTTCTTATTTTATTTCTATCTTGGATTTTGGGTAATCTTATTGAGTATGTTTATAATCTCCCCTGTAAGGTATTTTTCCACATTTTTCATGTTTTATGCAGATGACAGGAAGATCAGTGGAAACCTTGGTGAACCTCATATCAAGGGATCATAGCATTACTTGGAGGTACTAACCATGTTTAGTGGTCAATCTCAGATATTGTGAACTAGAATCTCTTTAGTATATCCATTTATCATTTATTGTTAGTTTGATACCTCCTTTATCTATAGTTAGTCATGTATTTTTTCCCTTAAACCTTTTTATTTCCTTGATGCACATCGATATATTCCCTAGAGGTTGTCACATTACTTTTTTCTCTCTAGAGGCTTCATTTTTCCTGTTTGAATGTTTTTTTCATTGAGTGGGTTTTATACGTGTGTATAAGTTTATTATGTAAAGGCCTCCTATTTCAGTGATAAGTCTACTCAATTCTTATCACAAGCCCATGGACCATTGGAGGTAGGCTTGGGTTATCACTTCCGACTTACTACTGTCCCATGTGAGGCAATGGTGGATTGGGTCATCAAAGAGTTGTATCAAAGGAAATTTATTCTAGGGTTGGTGTTTTGGAGTTATAAAGGATGTAATAATTTGTTTGTTAACTTAAGGAAATGATGCATAAGTGTATCAATTTTAATTTTAGGCCAAGAAACATAGTGATAGTGAAGTATCCAACCTATCCATACACCACAACTTTGACTACCTATTTATCAACATAGAATACTAAGGCACCAGTTATAAAGAAATTAATGGTACATGAATCATAATAGAGTTGGTTTTTGACTACTATTTCTTTCTTTATTCACCTCTCCATATATTTTCATCAAATCATGGTACGCTACGTAATTTTTTAGGATTCCTCCATGACAACAGCCAGATAGTATCTTGAGATAGGATCATAATGACCAACAATTGAGTGATGAAGACTCAGTGAAGGGACATATTCTTATGGTGTTCCCTCTATATGATCATAGAGTAGTTTTTACACCTAATGAGAAGCATGTGGATCCAACTCTAGTGATTCATGAGGATGATTGTATACTTTTTGAGAAGCCTATAACATAAATAGGTCAATATGATAATAAATGAAACCTTAACACATTATGTGAGTTACAGTAATAAATACCTCTTTGGTTTTAGGGAAATACAGACCCTCATGTAGTATAGGATTGGATCTAGTTGGTGGTCTATGTTGTTTTCCTATGCAGAAGCCGACCAATCAGATGGTTGTGATCACATTCAGACTTCTTAATAGAGAAGTAGGATGCTAGTGGGGACTAATAACTTAGACCCACGATGAGGTAATAGCCTCATGGATAGAATTTTTTTAGTTGATTCATGATGAGTATTATCATTATAGATTGTTCTCAATAAAAATTTTGGAGTTTCTTGAGCTGCATCAAGGTGATATGTTAGTTTCTAACTATTCCTCAAGGTTTAAGGACTTCATGTTCTAATCCCTTAATATAGTACGAGATAGATACATATAGGCTTGAATTCTTCAGTAGGGAATCCATAGGGACATCTGAGATAGTATGGAATCCTTATGTATTCCCATTTATGATGGAGTACTGGATCGATCCTTGGTGAAAAAGTGCTTCCTAGAAAAATGGATTCAAGAATATAGAGAATGAAACAAAACTCAAGGGGTTGAGTAATCTATAATAGCTAGTAAAAATCAACCATCATGGTCTTTGAGTAGGAGACATACTCATTCCCAGACTCTAACATGGGGATCTATAGCATAAGGATATCACATAGGGTCCAATGTACCTGATGATGGTCAATGTTATGCTTGTGATGGTCAAGGTCACATGGATCATGATTTCCCAATCCAACATGATAGAGATGATGGGTATATAGTGAAAAAAACTCCATGATAGAGGTAGTGTCATGATTAGGGATCTCCCAAGCATGGTTAAGGTATCCCCCAAGGAGGTGGTATAAATAGAGGGGTAAGTGGATCACATAAAAGAGGATCTGTAAGTGGCAGATTATGCTTTAACCCTATTCCAGTAGCACCACTAGGTGGAAAACACAAGGCTTAAAGGTCTAGTGGTAGTGGACTTGGATAGTTTCAGTCCTCAAAGAGATATGACTAGACTGAATGTTAGGTGATTTGAGTTACACTGTTTTTATTCACTACATTATCTCCAGTGATTATAGAGATAGGCATGATTCATTCCTTTATCTACACATCCTTTTTTAAGATATATATATTTTTATAGAGTCTTATTCCTATTAGTTGTGGATATATTTTCATACAGGGGTTAGTTCATCTCTTTCACACTCCTTTTGGCAGTTTGGGTTGGCGCTTAGTTGGCAGAGTTTCTCATGGGTCCTATTGGTCATCATGATGATTCCTTATAACCTCATACTGGGTATAGACTGGTTTTCTATAGTTTGTTCCCAAATTAATATCACTACATGAGATTTTTATCCCTATGGAATGATGGGACGTGGTTCTTATTCAATGGTGAAAGTTAGATTTTGGAATAATGAGTGGGGATCATGAGTAGTAAATTTTATCTTATCACCTATCAGTTATTTATTTTTCCCTTGGTGTGGTGGGATCTTCAAACATCTGTATTCTCATTATAATGGAGGATTATAAGGATGTTTTTCTTGAAGGTGTTTTAGAAATACCTATGAGGCAGGGGATTGACTTCTCTAATTAAATACACTTATAGACCACTCCTATATCTTATATGACATATAAGATATCCCCTGGCGAGCTTTAGGATCTAAGGGTGTAGTTTTATGACCTTCATGAGAATGTTTTTATCAGACCCAGTGTTTCCTCCTAGGAGATCCAGTGTTGTTCATGAAAAAGTTTAATGGGATATTGAAACTATGTGTTTATTACCATCACATGAATTTGGAAATGATATAGAATAATAACCACTTTCTAAGGATTGAAAATCTCTTCAACTAGTTGGAAGGTGTGACATGGTTCTCAAAGATTGATCTTAGGTCCAACTACAATCAGTTGAGAGACCAGGATGATGATATTCCAAAAATTGAAATTATGTTTTTTCTAGGGTCATTATGAGTTCCTAGTGATGCCTTATTTGGTGAGTAATACCCCCATAGTGTTCATAAAAATTATAAATTAGACCATCAAGGCCTTTTTGAACCAGTTCATGTTTATCATTATCGAAAAAATCTTCGTTTACTTTATATCTAAATAGGATCATACATAGCATTTGAGTATGGTCCTAAACTTACTTTGGGAGAACCAACAGCACAATAAATTATTGAAGTTTAATTTTTGGATTAGAGGGATTATATTTTTGGGGAATTTCATCTATGATCATGGTGCATAAGTGGACCAAAAAAATATTTATGCAGTCTCTTGGGAACAATACTAGATCATTTCAGGGGGTGAAAAGTTTCCTTAGATTGGAAGGGTAATATCAAATGTTTTAGATGATTTTTTAGGATTTATGCCCCATTGAAAGACATTGAGAATAAATGGAATCTATTTTCTTCTACTGAGTCGTGTTATAGGGCCTTTGAGGAGCTTAGAAAGAGTTTTACAAGTTATCATATGTTGAAAATTCTAGAAGATGGAGTCAAGTTCATACTGTTTTTCAAAGCCTCTGAAGTTGGGATTAGATTCATATTGGCGTAGATCCCGATAGTGATTTCTTATGGATTGAGGTAGTTGTGACCTCATGAGAAGAACTATGTGACCCAGAACATGGAATATGTATTAATAGTCCCTTCTTTGAATATCTTTAGGAATTATCTTCTGGGAGAGAGTTTCATTGTTTACTTGAAACACCAAAGTCCTAGGAACATCTTTAACTTGAGAGACCCCAACCATAGATATAAGAAATGATTGGAGTTCCTAAAAAACTAATAATTGTAGATATTTTATACTCTAAGGAAATGAAATGTGTTTTTTTGATTTCCTTAGTAGGAAATCTTATTCTTTCTTTGTGGAGGAGTCACCAAAGTATTTACCTCATTATAATTAGCCCTGAAAGTGGAGAGAGGGATGGATTATATTCGGTCATTTGTGGTGGCTCCACTGCTTCTTCAGAATGTTTTAGAGAATTAGTTGAGTGATGTTGACTATGAAGTTTTGTTTGACCATATATCCTTAGATGATTCACCAAATAAATTTTCTGAAGTTGGGTAATCCTTTTCCAGGGATTACCGGTAGTTCCAGTTAAGTTATCTGAGGTGGTGATAAGGGAGTTGCATACCCCCATATGGTGGTATACCTAAGAGTGGAAAAGATGTAAAAATTGGGTTTTAGTAGTTTTTTGTGGTTGGAATGAGGTAGATAATTTCTGATTTATATCTTAGTGCCTCACATGTTAGTAGGTAAATATTGAACATCAGGTTCTGGTAGGTCTGAGACAACCTCATGAGATCCAAAAATGGAAGTGGGATTTAAAATCTATGGATTCACTATAGGGAAAAAAATATTTTAAATGGGTAATTTATGATGGGAGACCATCACAAATGAACTATATTTTAAAAGGGCATTATAGATACTATTTTTTGGGACTGCCCATCGCAAAAAAAAAATCTTTGCAACGTGGGACCCTCCCATCCCAAAAAGTTTATACCAGGTAATTATAAGTAATAATTTTTTATTGAACATGAATATCATCACAAATAATAGAAAAAATAATAATAAAAAACTTTATAAAAATAAAAAAATAAAAAAAATCCTAGTAATATAAAAAAATTTAAAAAATTTTTTAAATAAAAAAAATTTAAAATAAAAAACATCAAAATAAAATAAATAAAATGAAATATATATAACCCTAAATATATGAATTGATAAAAAATTTAAAAAAATGTTCATTTAAATTTTTATCATATTAAATGTGTAAATCAATACATATATCACTGAGGAGGGGGACAGTCATCTTGAGGTGGTGGTGGTAGAGGGAACTCCATCCCTATACCCTATGCCAAGAATCACATGTACACCATCATCTGGTACTATAACTTTTGCTCAATCACTTGATGTTTATCCTCCTTCAACTATTCATGTCATTGATGAAACTCTTCCTTTTCTCTTTGTTGGGTCTCCAAAACCTTATCCTATGCTCCAAAATTCTCTTCATACACAATAGTCGATGAAGAAGAATCTCTCTGAGCACCCCTCAAGCTGCTTGATGTCAACATATCAGTACCATAATAACATCTAGGTGTCAATTGAGAACTAATTCCAACAACTTAGCCTTTCTTTAAGGCATATTTAGTTTCTTGAATCCATAAAGTGTCATCAAATCCTCTTGCACTAGAGGCCTGGGCCCCAATATCAACCCCACTCTCATCATATATGTAGAAGTCACGAACTCATATGAATTCTTCAAATGAAATTATAAATTAAAATAGATAAAATATTACTTTTAGTTAATTATAAAACTCAAATAAATTGTACTGAAAATTAACTGACACGGTCGACCACTAGTAATCTCACTAGTGACATGATCAATGTATGTCCTCTTGTAAACATCAAAATCTATAATATCGGTCTACTCAACTACCTATATGAATAATAAAATAAAAATTTCACATTTATAATTATATAAATTATTAAAGAAAATTACATACCATATGTTGTTGCTGAGTACTGCTTTTATGACTACTATCTCTATGTGTGATCATCTGTTTACCCTAGTTCTGCTGAACTAATAATGATCTCCTCTGAAAACTATCTACCATCAGGTATGAGAAAAATCCATACCAAACATGAGTGGAGATGTAATAGGCTTCACAAATGCAACAAGAATCATCAAAAACTATGTCTCAAGATTTATTCATAGATCTCTTCCTGGGAGAGTATAAAAACTTATGATAATGTTCATGTGTGTAGTGAAACGTCCCAAAATTTTTTCAATGGAATTTACCTTCTTATAATTATAAAACACATACATCGCATAGAGAACCCAATAAAAATATTATTTTAATAAATGAAGAATGATATAGTTTTTCAAAAAATAATGCAATAATAATTCAAAATATTACTATCATACAATAATTAGAAAATAAGAATATAATAATGGGAAAATTTTGATATACACGATCCACTAAAATTACCATGGTCAGGAAAAACCTGTATAAATAAAACACAATGTTCACAATATAATATTCAATTTGATGATGATTATATATGACTTTGAGATAATGTATAAGTGAATGAGTAATGAATGATAAATTTTATATTTATAGAAATTATGGAACCTATACCATTGGAATGATAACCTGACTATTAGAATAATAATTTCACCATTAAGAAAAATAATCTGGTTGTTATAATAATAACCTCACCAATTATATTAAAAATAGAATTTAGGAATCTTATAAATGAAAATTTGATATATTTATATCATGGTACAAGTAAATAAATGTTTCAAAAATGATAAATTAAGCGATGGTATTATTGTGAAATGTAAATGTTTATTTAAAACTATATAATTAAAATAATAAATTAAAAGAAAAATTATTTTCATAAAATAGATTAATAAATTAATAATATATTTTATTATAATTATTACATAATTTTATGAGACCTTAATTAATCTTTTCCAAAGGGTTATTAAATTGAATATAATATTAAAATAAGTGTTTTCGAATAAATGATGATTTTATTTAAAAATTAAATTTATCATATTTTAAAAATTATTTTCATAAAATTGATTCTATTTTTGAAATATATATGTCAAAAAATTGTTGGGGTGAATTTTTTTTGATTTTTCTAAAATATTTGAATTTTTCTAGAATAGTGAAATACGGTAAATTGTGCTATTTAAGAAATGCATGATTTTTTGAGTCATAGATGTTGTATTACTGACGTAAGAACCCATTGTATCAAACTCTATAGAACCATTTATTGTATTTATTCATAGTAATCAACACTATTGATAGTCTTGAGCCAAAATAATAATCTAATAAAAATAATAATAATAAACTGCCTGCTCCCCCCTTATAAATACCGCCCCTCAGAACCCATTATCCTCACACCTTATAAGAATTGTATTTTGTCAATAAAATTCCCAATTCTCTTACCAATATTTTTCCCAAATCCATGGGCTACTTGTCTCAATAAAAGTGAAAACCCAGGTGAATTAAGGAGGTTCTCAAAGAGACAACATTGAAGAGGTAAAATCCTCAATCCTTATGTTTTAATTTATTATCTATTATTTTCATCTCCTAAGACACCACATAAAAAGTGTAATGATAACTCTAGTATCAAATATATACTATAATTTTATTATGTCATGGAATATCAATCATCAAATCTCTTCTCTTCTCTTTTTTTCTAAAAATGAAAATATCACCTGTGATATGTCAGTTCACCACCTTCATGGATGATGAGTTTTCTTTTAAACATTACCACCTTCAAGGTTGGTCATAAAAACATTGTTATAGATAAAAAATATTTTAATATATATTTTATAACTTTTTCATTTTATGGAATTAATATAAAAACATATTATTCAGTAGAACAAAACTTAGGTGTGATGATGGAAAAACCACCCAAAAATAAATTAAACAATTATCATTAATGTTTTATCAAATGAATTATCCTAATATCATACAAATGATTTATGGGACTATTTAAACTCTTATAAGTTCATTAAAACCATATTATTTCACTTCTGTGGAATTATTCCCATTTGAAAGTAACTTCCATAATTATTCACTAGTAAACCGACCATGAATCCATGAAATGAATGCTCTAAGAATGATGAAATTCAAAAATATAACTTAGGTAAATAGACATAAATGAACTTAATAAATTTATAATAAATAAAATAAATGTATAAGTGGTTTTGAAAAAATAAATAATTAATATAATTTTATTTTCTAGGACATTAAGTGAAAGTGAAGAACCCATTGAGACATTTTGTAAGAGATCTCTCTGAACCTCCTTTTATTCCTTCAGGTTACAATTTTTCTCTCTTCATACCAATTTATTTATTAATTATTCTTATTTAATTATACATAATTCTGTTTATAGGTTCTAAAATTTTGTATCCAGATAAATTCATCCTTACTTTATGAGGAATTAAATTATTTTTTAGGTTCCTTTCCCAATTCCACCCGACAAGCAAGCCTGATTAAAGGGAACTTCTCCATTTCATACCCATTTTAATGTACACTCCATAAAATATTTAAATACACCAATATTATTCATAAATATATCATTTTATCACAGAATAAAATATTTTATTTCATTTTTAGTTTTTATACAAACAATTATTCATTTTACCTCTTTAAAAACTCTAGTATTTTCCCTTAAACCGCACAAAAGTAACTCATTTATAAAGTTTACTAAACACTATTTTCCATGTAATAACTATAGTTGGAAATTATTATTCATGATATATTTATTTTTTTTACTTTAATGTTGTGCATAAATAATTTAATCCATTCTATCAGGAATACCATTGTCATATTCCCTTTGGTTGTGCCTTATGACATGATTACGATACCCATTTCTTTCCATGGGTAATACATATGTTTATTCATTATATTTTATTCTTTATGTGGAATAGATAAGAATGAACATGTTATGATGGGTGAACCAAGACAAAGCTCTAATGAATTTGGTAATATTTACTCTCAAGATATGACATGTTTGGGATTATGGAGTAAACCTAATCCATTATGGGAATTTTTCCACCATGTGATATAGTCTTGGCAGAAAGCCCTTACTCATGTTTATGTCATGTTATGTATTATTTACATATCCCTCTATTTCCATGATCATATGGTTCCATTTTCTATATTTTATACTTCTATATGATCCATGCATGTTATGTCATAATTTCATGCCTTCCAACACATGTTCTATGCTTTATTCACATATTTATTCCCTTACTGGGATTTTTAGCTCACCCCTTTTGTCAATGTATTCCCCAGGTTATCCTATGAAAATATAGGCTCTCAAAGGATGTTATGATCTCATTATGGAAGATTAATAAAGATGTGTTTTATTCTAGTTCCATGTTTTTAATATTATATTCCTAATCATAAAAATACACTAGAATTTATGATCTTGGGTTTGTATTTTATAGATAATTACGAATAAAATAATGTAATAATATGTGAAAAAGGGCGAGGGTTTCTATATTTGGTACCATAGGGAAATATAGTTATTTTTTAGGATTAGGACTAGAAAAATTCAATTTGAACCACAGTTATAATTCTATCATTATGGATAACCTAGATTTAAACTTAGGGAATAATAAGATAGGATATTCATCTATTTTTAAGTTTATCATTATATGTTCAAAGATTCCTTTTTTATATTCTTAATAGCTAAGTATTTAATTCCCATAATTATATTTTATTTATTTTTCTTATTTAATGAAGGGGGATAAGAGAACTCATGCCAACAATCAATGTGACATGCAATGTGATGGTTTCCCAAATGAGATTCCAAAATTTATGGAAACAGAAGCTCAAAACATTATGAATATACTTGATCAATTGGATCATGTAATAGATATTAACTTGAATCATGTGGAATGACCTCCCTATCATAAGAAAGAGAATGTTGTTTTTGAATCCTTTATGTAACAAAGTCCTCCTATATTTAGTGGATCTTCTAATCCCATAATCTTGGAAGAATGTATTAACTCTATTGAGAAGATAATTTTTTTTCTTTAATGCTCAAATGAAGAGAAATTCATACTATTATTCTATCATTTTGATGGGGAAACTGATAAGTGGGGGGAACTGACCAACACACAAGTTATAAAGATGAAATTTACTCTACGGATTGTGTAGCATTCAAGTAAATATTTTTCAATAAATAATTTCCCAGAACTCTATATCTTAAGATGCAGATGGAGTTCCTTGGAATAAAGAAAAAGGATGATTAATATATTTGAGGTTATAAGGAAAAATTTAAATGTCATTCATGCTATGCCTTAATATTTTTCATGAACACTAAAAGTGACATAGATATCTTCTTCAGTTGATTAAATTAAAGTCTATAAAAAGAAGTGGAAATTCAAGAGTAAGAAAGATATGAAGAGATTGTCTATTGTGACCTTAATGTTGAAATAGAGTTCAAAGACTCTCAGTGGTATCCTGGGATTAAAGGTAAAAAGAGGGAAATAGAGTTTAATATAGGAGGATCAATATATAAATCCCCTTAAGGAATGAAAAACAAACATCCCATTTGTAAAAAGTGTGGGAAGAAGCATCTTGGGAACTGCCTAAAGGGAACTAGAAGATACATAATATGTAAAGGAGAGGGGCATCATGATAATTATTTCCAAATGGATTTGAAGAGTCACACTAATGTGGAAGAATAAAGGAAGGTTCATATCAACACTTGACCTATAGTGTAGTTTTTCAACTATAAGGAACATGATAATTATGCGAGCCAATGCACTAAGCCAAGGGTTATTGGAGAAAATCAACAACAACAACCTCCAAGGAATTAAGGAAGGGCATATTATATCACTAATACTAAGTTGGATCCTAAAAATGATGCAGGGAAATTTATTTTAGATATTAATTTGAGAATATAGAATGTTCTATTTGATTTTGGTTTTACGCATTATTTCATACCTTTAATGTTTAGTACAACTCTTAAAACACTACCTCAAAATATGGACGTTGAGTAATTTTTGATAACATCTAAGAGGTTAATTAGTTAATATAAAATATATATCTCTTCTCTAGTCATGTTTTATAGACTGAACCTCCCAAAAAATAACATCCTACTTTATTTTGTGGATTTATATTCTATATTAGGTGTGGATTTGATATCTCAATAAAAATACAACATCAATTTTTGGGAAAGGGATATGAATCTTCAAATCCCGAGGCATCCTTCAATTCTATAAAAGTGTGAGGAGGTGGATGAATATCCTTCATAATCATCATCTAAATTGTGGATATTATTTATTTATGAGAAAAAAATATCTAGCTCAAATGAATTAGACAAAGGAGTGGATCATGATCGAAGACATTACCATTTTTAGGGACTACACTGATGTTTTCCATTATGAATTTATTGGTCCTCCACCTAATGAAGAGGTTGAGTTATCAATTTATCTTTTGCCTGAATATTTTTCCATATCAAAGAAACCCTGTAGAATGACCACCATTGAGTTGGAGGAAGAGAATAATTAGTTACAATAAAATCTAGACAAGGGTTTTATATTCCCGAGTGATTCAACATGGGGTGTGCCTATCCTCTTCGTTTGGAAAAATGATATATCAATAAACCTCTGCAATGACTATCGTGAGGTCAATAAAATCACGATAAAGAACAATTACCACTACCACATATAGATGACTTGTTCAATCAACAACAAGGGGATAAGTATATATCTATGGTCGACCTTTGTTTGGGACATCCCAAATTAAAGGTGAGGAAAGAAGATATTCCCAAGAATACCATTTGAATGAGGTATGAAGACTATGAGTTCTTAGTAATTCCCTTCAAACTCACTAATCCTCCATCAATTCTCATGAACATATGAATAGAGTCTTTAGATATTAACAAAATAAATTTTTGATAGTCTTTATAAATGATATTATTATGTACTTTAAGATAAAGGAAGAAGATGAGGAGCATTTTAATACTATGTTAAAGACTTCACGGAGGGAGAAACTATATGAAATGTAATGTAAATGTTAGTTCTGGATGGAGGTAGTATCTTTCTTGGGGAATGTTCTCACCAGCCAAGGGATATTTGTGGAATCTTTTTAAACAAAGGTAATTGATGAGTGGAATAAACCAACAAGTTTAATAAGGATCCATAGTGTACTTGTTCTAGATGGGTATTAATGATTTTTTGAGGAATTCTCATGATGAAAAAATCCACTAACCAAGTTGACTCAGAAGGGAGTAATGTTTATCTAGAGAATTGATTGTAAATACTAATTCAAAGAGCTGAAAAATAATCTTAACACTATACCAATACTTACAATACCAAAAAGTGGATAACTTTATAAAAAAAATGATTTTTCACAAAAGGGATTAGGTTGTGTACTAATGAAAAATGATAAAGTGATATCCTACACATTAAGGAAGCTAAAATTTGATGAGAAAAACTATCTCATGCATGATTTGAAGTTAGAGGTTGTGATATTTACATTGAAAATCTAGTGTTATTATCTCTATGGGGAGAAGTGTGTGATATATAAGGTTTAAAAGAGCCTCAAATATATATTCACACAGAAGAAGATTAATTTTCACTAGTGAATATGGTTATAGATCATCAAAGATTATGAATGCTCAATCCACTAAAATCCTAGTTAGGAAAATAATGCGGCATATTATCTAAGTTTAAATGATCCAATAACTTTATCAATGATGATAATTTACAAGAATACCATCATATTAGACATTTATAGGATGGACATGGGAATCATAAGGGAAGGAACATATTCATTCCTTTCTAAAATTATTGCTCAATAATCTCTTATGGAGAGGATAATGGATGATCAAAGAGATAATGTAGAAATTAAAAAGAAGATGGAAGCTATCAAAAATGAAAAATCCTATGAATTAAAAATTGATGAGTAAAGAGTTATAAGTTTTGGTTCATGACTACATGTACTATAAAATACTGAGATAAACATGGATATTTTGAATTATGAACATAGTTTGACCTTCTCTATCAACATAAGGGGTAAAAATATGTATTGAGATCTATTAGAGTGCTATTAGTGGGATAATATGAATATGGATATCTCTTAATATGAATCAAAATACCTGTTATATCAAAAATTGAAGGATAAAAGGAACAAGTATAAGGGGATGATGCAACCCTTACCCATACCTACATCAAAATGAAAAAAACATCACTATGGACTTTCTCAATGGACTTTTAAATACATGTAGAGGAAATAAAGCTATATGGGTAATTTTTGAGTGTATTATAATTACTTGTCACTTTTTTGAGATATGATAGGACTTCTCACTCGACCATCTTACACAGATATACGTGATATAAGTGGTAAGGTTTCAATGAGTACCACTATCAATTATATATGGTCATGATACACGATTTTTCTCCGTGTTCTGGAACAACCTCCAATATTATAGAAATACTATAATGAACATTAGTATTTCTTATCACACTCAAAATGATGGCCAATCCAAGCAGACCATTTAGAAACTGGAAGATATGTTGATAGCATGATCAATGGAATTAAAAGGAGGTTGGGATCAACATATTCTACTAGTCAAGATCTCTTACAAAAAATTGTTTCCAATAAATCATCCAAATGAAAACATATTAATCCATTTATAGGAAAAGATATATAACACCCACTTACTTAGATGAAGTTAGTGAACATAATTTTATGGGACTGGAAAAGGTTTAGTAAATGGAAAAAATGTGAAGACTATCCAACAAAAAATTAGGGTAGCCCAAATTTGATATAAGAGTTACAAAGATAATCGTCGACGAGACATAGATTTTGAGGTTGGAGATATAGAATTCTTATACACGTCTCCATGGAATAGAGTCATGAGATTTAGGAAGAACGGAAAGATAAATCTCAGGTACATCACCACCTTCAAGATTCTTAATTATGTCAAATATGTGGAATACCGAAAATCACTTCCACGAACCTTGTCTTAAGTAAATGATGTATACCATGTATCCCTCTTGAGAAATTACATACAAGATCCATCACTTGTACTGAGATCAAAGGTGGAACACCAGAAAATTGATGTCTCTTATGAGAAGAATCTAGTGATGATATTTGACTATAGAGACCAGGTTCTACAGAACAAGACTAATCACCTAGTCAAGGTAAATGGAGAAATCATATGTATGAAGTGGTGACATAAGAACCAAAGGAAGCGATGAAGGAGAAATTCCCTAACTTTGTTTCACCTTATTATATAAAATGAAATTTTAAGGGAAAAATTTCATCAGGGGAAAGGATGTAATGAACCATAATTTTATCAATGCAATTTCTCTTCTTATAATTATAAAATACATAAATCACATAGAAAACCCAATAAAAAACTTATTCTAATAAATTAAGAATGACACATAAGTTTGAAAATAAACTAATAATAATGAAAAATAATACTCCAAGATAAAAAGTAGAAAATAAGATAATAATAATTGTAAAATTTGGATTTTCTCGATCTACTAGAATGAATGAATTAATGAAAAAAGATGTAGAAATAAAATATAATTTTAATAATATAATATTAAATTTGTGTATGAAAATATATAACTTTGATATAAATTATAAGTTAATGAATAATGAATTAAATAAGTGGTATCTATAGAAATTATGGAACCTATACCCTTGGAATAGTATCCTATCATTGGAATAGTAATCTCACCATTATGAATAGTAATCTAGTTTTTTTTAATAGTAACCTCATATATGAAAGTATAAATAAAATTTATTCATATTTTAAATGAAAATATGATATAATTTTATCATAGAAAAAGTAAATAATTTTTTTAAAAATGATAAATTAAGTATTGGAATTTTTGTGAAACAAAAATGTTTTTTTAAAATTTATAATTTATATAATGATTTAGAAGAAAATTTAATTTCATAAAATAGATTTCTAAATTAATAATATGTTGCATTATGATGATATGATAATTTTATGAGACATTAATTAATTTTTTCAAAGGTTCATAAGATAATTATAATATTAAAATAAATTTTTATGAACAAATGATTATTTTATTTTAAAATTAAATATCTCATATTTATAAAATTAGTTTTAGAAAATTTATTCAATTTTTTAATTATAAACATAATGAAATGGTTAGGGATAATTTTTTTTATATTTATAAAATAGTTAATATTTTGGTGAATAGTAAAATACGACAATTTATGTTATTGAACAAATACATGAATTTTTTAGTCATGAATGATGTATTGATGATGTATGCACCAATAGGTTATACCTATACTAAGGAATTTACTATATTTAGTCATATTAATCAACAATATTGATATTCTTGAGTCAAAATAATAAGCAAATGAATATAATAATCAAAAACACCCCACTCCTCCCCTATAAATACCGCCCTTATCCTCACACCTTATAAGCCCTATAGCATGTAAATATTCTTCCCAATTACCTTAAAAAGAGTATTCTACACATCCAAAAGATTCTATAATCATCAAAATACCACACCCAAGTGCCTTAAAGAGGTTCTCACGGAGAATCATTTGAGAGGTAAAATCCAGAATCCTTCTCTTTTAATTTATTTTATTTTCATATCCTCTCCTCAAATCCCCTATCCAAAGTAGCATGATAAATACAATATCACACACACACATATATATATTGTAATTTTATTGTGTTAATGAAATATCCATAATAAAATATCCTCTCTTCTACTTTTTTTCTTCAGAAAATGAATACATTGTTATTAATATGTCTGTTCACCACCTTTATGGACGATGCATTTTCATTTTCCATTACCGCCTTCAAGGATTGTCATCAAACCATTATTATGGTTAAAACAGATCATAATATATATATATATTATAACATTTTTCATGTTCTATAACTAATATAAAAACATAATATTTGATAAAACAAAACTACTTCATAACGATCAAAAAAGCGCCAAAAAATAAATGAAAGAATTTTCATTAATGTTTTATCAAATGAATCATCTTCATATTAGAAACAGTGATATATGGGACCATTTAAACTTATTTAATTGCATTAATACCATATAATTTCACTTCTATAGAATTATTCCCATTCTAAAATAACTTCAATAATTATACACAAGTAAACAGACCATGAAACCATGAAACAAACGCTCCCAGAACGGAAAAATTAAACATTATAACTCTTAGAAATAGAAAAACATAAACTTGATAAAATTATAATAAATCAAATAAATTTATAATAGGTTATAATATATGTAATTAATTAATCCAATTTGATTATGCAGGACAATAAGTGTAAGTGAATAATGCATTCAGACATATGGTAATGGATCTCTCAAACCTATATTTTTCCTTGAGGTTATGCTTTCTCTTTCTTTACAGAAAGTTTTTCTTCATTTTTAGTGTATTATCATTCTAAATTCTATTTATATGTTCCAAACATATGTATCTATATCAATTCATCATTATTTTATGGTTAATTACATGATATATAAGGTTCCCTTCTCAATTACACCAGACAAACAAACCTCATTAAAGGGTACTTCCTCATTTATTACCGATTTTCAAGTAAACTCCATAAACTATTTAATCCAATAATATTATTCTAAAATATTTTATTTTATCATGAAAAAACAATTTTATTTCATTTCTAGTTTTATAAAATCAATTATTTATTTTTTCATCTTTAAAGACTCTTTAATATTTTCCCTTAAACCATACTAAGGTTGCTTACTTTTAAAGTTTCCTAAACACTAACTTCAGTTGAATATCATTATTAATGATCTATTATTTTTTAAATTTTTTTATTTTATATAAATGATTTAATCCCTTATTTCATATATATCGTTGTTATATGCCCTTTGGTTATTCTTTATGACATGATAATGTTGGACATTTCTTTCTATGGGCAACCATTATGTTTATTCCTTACGTTTGATTCTTTATGTGGAACACATATACATGAATATGTTATGATGGTTGTAACCATATATCTTTCCAACGCATTGTGTAATGTTTAGTCTCATGAGACATCATGTATGTGATTATGTAGTAAACCTTA
The DNA here is from genome assembly GCA_963277665.1 of Viscum album. Taxonomy (NCBI): domain Eukaryota; kingdom Viridiplantae; phylum Streptophyta; class Magnoliopsida; order Santalales; family Viscaceae; genus Viscum; species Viscum album. The sequence goes on along the minus strand of OY728131.1, from coordinate 1,777,941,811 downwards.
TCCATTATGTAACTTTTTCCACCACAAGATCTAGTTTTGGTAGTGAGCCTTGAGTCATGTTTATGTCATGTTATGTGTTGAATCCACATCCCTCTATTTCCATGATCATATGATCCCATGTTCTATATGTTATGCTTCCATATGATCCATTCCTTTTATGCTATCATGGTATGCCTTCTAACTCTTTTTTGATGCTTTATTTTTATATTTATTCCCTTATTGTAATTTTTAGCTCATCCCTTTTTGTGTATTCCCTAGGTTATCCTATGACGATTTTGGAGCTCAAAGGATGTTAGAAGCTCATTATGGAATATTAAAATAAAGATATGTTTTAGTCTAGTTCCATGTTTTAATTTTATGTACCTAATCCTCCAAAGGCACTATACTTTATGATCATTGGTTTTCAATTGATGGATAATTATGCTTAAAATCATGTAATAATATGTGTAAGAGGGATAAGGACTCTATATGGAAGCATGTCAGGCCTCCCAAGTAGAGGTAATCATGATATCATGGATTGGACACCATAAAACCTACAAATAATTAATAATACAAAGTAATAATTAAATAAATTTCAAAATAACTATTATATATTTACATGCCATCTAATGATCAAACATGTGTTGCTGAGCATCAATGGGAATATGATCCTATGTCACCCATGATTTGGAAAAATAATTTTTCAAAATAAACTCCCATGTCCAATAGCTATATGTAAAAATCTATTGAAAATAGAAAAAATAATAAAACAATTAGTTCAAAAAAAAATTAATGAAAACTAATGATAATGAAAATTAACAAAATTACACAACAAAAAATACATCCACTTGGATGGATCAAAATACATATGTAGAATCTTCTTAAGAACAAGGTCGTGAATCATCAATCTCCCAATACCACGACCCCTCTAAGTTGATGAACTTCCTGCAATCAGACGGTCGGATGATGTACCATCATGCTCATCACCAAGAAGTATATCCTCCTCTACGGTATAAAACATCACAACATAAGTCTCATTATCCATCAGAAACATAAAAAGAATGTTTTTAGAAAATTACTAAAGATGAGTCTTATATATATTTATTATAACTATAACCAACATGTAATTATGTCATTATTCATCTTCATCCTCATCTTTGTATATTATGGTGTCAATATCTTCATCTTCCTCCTCAGTATTATCAATTTCCATATTATTTTCAGCCTCATCATCTCTTTTTAAGTCAAATTCATTTGTTACATCATCAATATCATCATTACCATCGACCTGTAACAATTTGGTTTCATCATATATATTCATGTATCTTTTTTGAAAAGATGTATTTGGAGCTATCTCATGAAAATTTTCAATTATTTTCTCTTAAATAAAAACACATTCACTTTGTAAAAACTGATCTTCATAGGATTTCATTATTATAATGCTCCACTAATCAATTAACTCTCTTAAAGGAGAACAATAATTTGAATAATAAATTTGACATTCTTGATGAGCCAATAAAAATGGTTCATTTATTACAAAAAGAATTTTATGTTTAATCTCGAAGATTTCATGCCCCAGATGAGCACACATTATTATATCAGTATCAAACCAATGGAATTTATTTATCAATGCAAATTTTTTTCTCAAATAACAAAATTAAATTATTTCATCCAGTATTCCATGAGAGTTAAATGCACTTTCTCTATGATGAGATCCTCTCAATAAAAAACCAATATTCATTTTTTTTCGATTCACCATATGAACTTGTATAAAATCAAAAACCATTCACCAAATATGCATTATAGGATTTAACCATTTTGTAAGAAAGGTTACTCAATACACAGAATCTATTATCAATTTTATTAGCATGTTGTGATACCTGAAAAATTGAGAAAAATTTTCAATATAAAAAATAATAATAAATTGATTTTATATGTTAAACAATAAACAATTTACTATACTATTCATTGAATGAATTATGAAAAATTATGTTACCAATATTTTTTAAGGGAAGCTGGTGTAATTTTTTGAAAATAATTTCTAATACGATCACCATATAATCTATAAATAAGATAATATTAATTTTCTTTTAGAAAAATTAAAGAATAGGTCATAGTAGAAGGCAATGTAAAAATCATGTCATTTAGTCATAGTTGAGAAGAACATATAAATGATCCCTATGAGGTTCATCATCTAAAATCCATCACTGATGAACTCCACCAAATCCAAGTTCAAACTAATTTAAAATTGATAAATAAATTTTTAGTGCATCGTCAACATTTCCCTCATTACGAATCATTCAATTCTGCTTTTAAGGATATTTGGGTTCGAAATAATAAGATTAGAAAAAATTAATTTCCTCCTAAAAATAATATTCTCCAATTAGCCATTCAACTAATTCTTCATTACATATAATTTTATTCAATTTCCACATGCATATCATGTATGGGTAAATCCACTGGAACTATATCGGTCCTCCACATTTTACTTCACATCTTTATATAGTCTACTAAGAGAATCATATTATGTTTTCTTCACAAAAATGTATTGTAAAAAATATGATATTTTTTTAGTTCATCCTAAATATAAGAATTAGACAAACCTTTAAATTAAACTGATATAAGTATATTCTAATATAACATGATAATCATAACTTTTTAATTTCATAATACAGTTATTTTAAACACATTGAACCAAATTAGAAATATAACCATCTGGTAGCCTCAAATCAGTAATCCAATGACAAAATAATAAATGGGTTTCTTTGGAAGGAATATAAACTAATTTTGGCATCATTAACTTCTATTATCTTCCATTTTCAAAAAACTCAAGTTCTACTCACTTGAAAATTTAGGAAATATCTAATCATTACATTAAATTACCATTTTTCTTACCAAATGTGTAGAAAACTATATATAATATGTTATCAAAATAGTTCTTCAAAATATGCATGGCATCCAACCTGTGGCATACCAACAAATCTGACCAATATGGGAGATCCCACAAAATTATTCCTTTAATCCAATTATGATTTTTCCATAAGCCGTTTATTTTTTGTTAGTCTATTGTCAACCCAAAGGTAATGGGAGGTAAAGGATATAAAATTGATTTTAATTAAATACCTGAGATCATTGATGTTGTTTTATCTCTTTCAATTATAAATTTTATGAAATGATTTCTGTTCTTTTGGAAAGGATCACCAATAAGAATAAATCTAAGATAAAATTCCAGATAACATGCCATATTTTTGGAAGTCACTAATTTTTAACATTGATGTTGCTTTCACGTAACGCCCCGACCCCCAAATCCCAGAGTCAGTGCATTACTACGTATCATTGGAATGATCACGAAAGATCAGGCCTCGAAAGATCGATTAGTTTAGTATCTTTGTAAGTACTAGATACATTCATAAGGTTTACATTATATCATAAAATGAAAAAACTACAACAAAATTTGTTTCCATAGTCAACATTGAGACCCCATAGACTATCCCTACATTCCCGTCATTATATTCTTCTTCTCATACTAGGAAAAATAAAACATAGAAAGGGGTGAGCTCAGATGCTCAGTAAGGATAACAATATAGCAGAAACATTCACAAATAAGCATAAACATTTAACTCAATGTATAAGACTAAAACAAAATCCTTTTAAACATGAACTTCAGTATAATATGGCAAATATAAAAATTAAATAATTCCATTTACTTATTCGCATGGATATTCTACTAGTATAATAATCACATGCAATATCAATAGCCACTTTCATAACGATGGAATGCATAATGCCAGACTTTCATAACAACATAGCTAAGGCCTTGTTTCATGACTATAAATAAGACTTTCTCAAGTCCTTTTGCCAAGAAACTAGTTTGTCTCATGAGACCTATCGATGCATTGAGGATTTATAGTGGTAGGTGATACAACCTTGTCACCCTTCGGTTGCGGGTTCATGTCTCGCGGCCTTGCCGGACGTGACAGGTCACCAACCGACCTCCGGGTTGTCCTTTTTATGGAAATACAAAAATAATCTCAAACTAAACATATCCAAAATAATTCTCTCTAAACTCATAGTCCAAAATTTATAAGGAATGTAAACACAATGAAGATCATTTTTCCACATAATAACAAGTGAACACCTTCATCGTGTATTCTTTTAAAACACTACAACATCCTAAATTACCATAAAACCTTATTGATTACATTCATGCTCCCTTTTTCTTTATAGAATACTGGATATACTCCTTCTATCCAAATTTTTTTTAAAAGCCAATAATGATGGAATATACAAATCATTAATCAATTTCAATGTAGTCATGAATTTCCAATATAATTTATCCAAATAAATCATGTATTATTCAAAAATCACTACCTCAGTATCAGAACCATATTATGGTTTATCTTTCTCTCAACCATATATTTTACAAAAATTTAACCTGCTATTGAGTCACTTTTCTTGGTTCTACACAATCTCAAATCCTTAAAAAAATAGTACTGCAGTACAATCCTTATATACTCTATAATTCTTATAACATGTATATCATTAATACAATACTCAAATGACAAAAAAATAATAAAAACATAAGAAATATAATCATTCCTCTTCATATTCAGTAGTATCATAACTTTATTATTATCCAATAACAACATTTGGTGTATACTCTGAGGATTTGGACATTGATTCGAGTAGTTTCCCAACTCCTTGTAGATGAAGCATTGTACATTTGAAACTTTTTTCTTACCCTTGCAATCACGTACTTAGTGTCCTTTTCTCGACACTTATAACAAACTCCCATTCACTTCAAGCATTTACCAAGGTAATTCTTTCCATAGTAAACACATATAAAAAATCCTTATCTTCCCTCTTCCCTTTATCCATCTTTATATCTTCCATCCTTTTTTCTCTTATTTCCCATCAAATCCATAGGACTTAGAGAATTATTTACTTATCTTATTAACACACGATACTATTTCTTCATATATTGAGAATAATGGGAGACTATTTTCCTTCTAAATGTTGGCTTAATACCACGAAAGATATGATCCTTCTAACTCTTTGGATCATACGTATTTCTAGAGTTCACATTCCTTCTACTGGGCGCCATTTCCATACAATGACATACACTAGGCCAGTTTATGAATTTCAATGAATAATTCCAAACATGTAAAATACCTAACGTAAATTGAACAGTTTATGGATATAATCTATAATCATAAAAAATGTTTTCCTTGAGGAAGTATATACTCATAAACCCTTCATAATGGTGTGTAAAGAAAATGAGAATTATCCTAAGCATATCCTCTGGGAGTGTCATAACCAAGAGTGTAGCAAGGCTCATTGTCATGCACTAGTTCCCATTTGAGTCTAGCTCAAAGTTGTGCTTTCAGGTTTTACCCCTAGGTACATCTGTGTCAGATCCGCCTCTACCTACTCGTATCTAGACAGGGATGTATTGCTTAGAAAACTCACAAAATCTCTATAATACCAAAATTCTAGGAAGTTATTATATACTAATTCTCAAAGTTTATCTTAGGGTAATGTGCTCTAATCAGAGTTCACCTAAATATAGATTCCAAGGTTTGTACTAAACTTCCTCTGATACCTACTGTAATGCCCCGACCCCAGAATCCTAGAGTCGGTTCATTATTATGTACATTGGCATGATCACGAAAGATCAAGTCTCGAAAGATCGATTAGTTTAGTAGCCTTGGAAGTAATGGATACATTCATAAGGTTTACATTACATCATAAAATTGAAAAACTACAACAACATTGTTTCCATAGAAAACACTGAGACCCCATAGAATATCCCTAAAGGTTAGTCATAATATACTTCTTTGCATCCTGGAAAAAATAAAACATAGAAAGGGGTGAGCTCAGATGCTCAGTAAAGATAACAATATAGCATAAAATTTTATAAATAATTATAAAAATTTATGGCAATTTATAAGACTAAAAAAAATGCCTTTTAAACATGAAATTAATCATAATGTGGAAATGATAAAAACCAAATAATTCCATTTATTTATTTACATGGATATTCTACTAGTCAAATAATCACATGCAATATCAATAGCCACTTTCATAATGATGAAATGCCTAATTCCAGACATTCATAACCACATAGTCAAGGCCTTGGGCCAAGAATACAAATAAAATTTTGTCAAGGCCTTCTTCCAAGACACTAGTTTGTCTCATGATACCTACTAATGCATCGAGGAGCTATAGCGGGCTCCACCTATCACTGACTAATTACAATTCATTCCTCATATGAAAAGGTTTAAACATAACATAAACATTTGTATTAAAACTTGCATACAAAATGTCAATACTTATCCATAAACCATGAATGATGTAAAAATAACACATCCACAGTCAAACTTATCACAAAAACTTCAATACAATATGGAATTTTTGTATCATAATAAGTCAACTTCAAATTAGCTTAAAATCCATCAAAGGAAGTTGACATAAATGAAATCAATTCATTTTTTAGAGAAATATCTCTCTCTATTTTAAAATATTTTAAAATTCATATAATTATGAAAGAAAACATTTACTTTGGAAATATTCTTATAAGATTGTAAGGGAAGCTTTTCTGATGTTATAAAGGTGGAAAAAATCTACACCCTCCGTATAAGTTAAAAAAAGACATTCTTACCTTAGTTTTGTCGAAAAGGTTATAAAGTACCTTGTTTGGAAAATGACAGTAAGATTCCTTTCAAAAACATCTTATAAAAAGTCAAACAAGGGTATAAATTAATTTAACCCATAGTCTAGTAAATAGAAAAAATATTTCAAAATACATTTTTAGGAAAACAGGGATGTAGATGATAAAGAGGTCCTAGTAGATACTTACGTAAAAACAACCTCCTATAATAAAGAGATTGTGAAATTAACCCTTACCCTGTAATTTTCCTTAGTTGAGGGTAGGTTAACCTTCTCTATAATGGTTAAATAATTGTTATTAAATTATACAAGAATCATATACATTAATATGATATCATATATGATTTTTAACATTTCATTGTTAATAATATTTTAGTATTATCGTCGTTTCATGTGTTAACTGAATCATTTTCCATTATATGTTTTGTTACGTAAGTGATTTTTATTATGGATAGGATGTATCTTATTCATATTAATTATGATATTAAGTCTTTAAAAACTATTTTTAATCATCTAATGAAAATTATTCTTAAATGGATACAATGGGGATTGATCTCATCGCGTTCGTGGAGATGGTAATCCGTACGTACGCACAAGCGACAATATCATGCTTTTGATATTAAAATAATATATAATTGGATGTTATATCATATATAAATAATAATTATCATGTTATATTTATTATTTACATCAATTACACATCATTGTTATACCCATCCAAATAATGATGTATTGAATAACAATTACACCACGACGTGGAGATGGTAAGTCGTACGTACACACGTACGGTGACAGGTCATTAAAAGGATGGATAGAATAATGAATATGGTTGTGCCATATTTATAATAGAATCACAGTATATATAAGATATTTGAGTTATTATTTTATAATTCAAAAAAAAAAAGATGAAGTCGAAGAAGAAAAGAACATGAAAGAGGTGATGACATATTTACCTTTTCTTCAGGTTATTTCTTTGGATTTGATCAAAAGGGATCCTTAGGTTGGCTTTATGACTAAATGAAGGCCTCTAGGATAAATTGAGGATAATTGAGAGTGTATTTGGGCATGGTTTTGCCATGAAAAATGGCTTTGGAGGTGTGAATATGAGAGAAGGGGGAGTTCCGTTTTATAAGAGGGGTGATGGGAACCTTAGGAAAAGCTAGAAATATTATTTTATAATAAAATAATTTTAGTTTTATAATGGCTCCAAAATTAATTATTTCAAGGATAAGGTAGGTATGGGTTGAAAACCACTCAACCAGTTGGTTTTAGATAGGTTTGGCTCACTATATTAACCTTATATTTTATATTTAACTCTTAGTTAAATTGTTTGGCATTTACTATGTCTCTTGGTATTTTTATATTATACGGTTAATAAACATACTATAATATTACAAGAGAACCCCAAGTGGTTTATTAATGACATATAAAATAGTATTTAAGCCTTTTGGTAGAACCTTAGATATTTAGGAATATAATACCAATTTATAACATAATATTTGTTTTAAAAACTCTTTTATGTCAATTTTGACACTATTTGGTATTTTGTTTTTTCTAAATTCATAACATCATTATTACTTCGAAAAAACTTCATATAACCAAATCTAATATGTCATATTAACCTATAAAATTAGTTTAATTCATAAAAAGTCTCAAATTACACTTATTTGGATATTTATAATATCAATTATTTTAATCATTCATTAATACAGTAATTATTGTATCATCATTGTGTCATAACTAAATTTAATTATTTAATGTCTAAAAAAAATAAATAAAATACCATAATTTATAAAATATTTTTAGGTTTTAAATTAATATTTATAGTAGAATTTATCTTATGTTTAACCTTATATTAAAAATGTATTAGTTATTAAACTATGAATTTAACACTTTTAACTCTTCTTTGAATTAAATAATAATAAATGTCCTAATCTAATCCAAGTTGACCTAAAGGATCATATTTTATTAATAAGGTTTTTTTTGTTTAATTAAAATTATCCAATATAATTAGGATGTGTTTTAGGGTAATAATAATATAATTTTTACCCTTAATTACCCTATTTACTTTTAACTGTTGTAAATAAAAGTAAAAAGTTACTATTCACCAAAAAATATTTTCATCTTATTAACCCACATTTTACTTACTGATATCAACCATGTCTCTTGGATTTTTTAAATTCAATTCACAAAAGGGGTAAAATTATGTTTTATGTAAATTTTCAAATGCTCCTAGGAGGTGGGTAAAAGATGGTAAAAAGTTCAATAAAATTTTTATATATCTAAAATTATTATAAACTAACTCCAATGAATTACACTGAACTTATATAGGTATTATGTATCTATTTTGACCTAAAATAAATGTAAATAAAATATATAATTATTTAAATAAAAATTCGGTTTTAAACTATAACTCTGTGTTCTTTACTATTCATCAAAAATTGAAATTTTTCAGAAAAATACCAAAAATTTATTGAAATGAAATTCTTATGTTCTGATTGAAAATAAGAAGTTTATTTTGTAAAAATGAATGTATAAAAGTTTCAAATATTGGATTTAAAAAGGGTTTTCCATTAAAAGGATGTAAAATTGCATTTAAAAAAATACTTCTTTTATCTTAAAAAAATGAATTTGTTTTTTTATTATGTCTAACAAACTCATAATATGAATTCTAAAATTATAAGGATTATATAAAGTTCAAAATTTAGTTAATAATATTCATAAATACTTTTGAACAGCTAGTTTGGTAAGTCATGGTGCGCTTGAACTCGGTGTTGCGGGTAGTGCAAGTTATTGAATTACTTTGAAGAAATAACGTAGTATGAAATCGTGGGGTGTTACATTTCATTAGAAAATTTTGTTTCACAATAAATTCATATGTATAGACACCATTACTCCACAATAAATTTAACTCATCAACAAATGGTTTCAAAATAAACATCGATATTACTTTTTGGATGTCCTGGAATTAATAATATTGAAAGGATATATGGCTCAATCATCAACATCCAAGGAAATAAGTTGTAAAACGTTATGAATATAAGACAATAAGATTATTGAATACCATACAAACCAAATGGACATAAAGCATCAGTAGAGAGACCTAATCACACGTTACGAGCTTCTAAAGAAAAAAAAGGATGTACATTGTCAAAATGTTTTAATGAATCACCATCACAATGATTATTTATTCATTTAAATGTTGAAATATTAGATTTGGGACCTGAAATCAATGACAATGTGTTCTGAGAAATAAATTAACATTTCAATCTAGGTTTATATGGTAAATAAATCAACTGTTCAATGGGAACCAATCCAAACATCCCTAGTTGAGCCTCATTGTACCATAATTTTCCACATGTAATAAAACTAACTAATGAATAATTTTCACCATAATATAAGATTAAATCATTTGAACATGCATGAATATTCTTATAATAAAGACCTAAACTTTGAACTAGCCTCTTACTCTCAAATAAATTGGTAAGAAACACATTCCCTTTAGGTAATAGTGATTTAACCAAAAAGAATATCTGATCAATATAGCTATTTTAAATTCCATTATCTAAATTAATATCCATAAATTTTGTAACCATTTCAAATTTTCTTTTCCTTAAACAAATATATAAGGAATCTTCAATAGACTTCAAAAAACCATAAAATCAAGATGGTTTTAACTCAAGAGTTAAATCAATATCATTTTGAGTTTTGGTTTGTTGTAAAGATATACTAGAAATGTCGTTTACTAATGCTTAAACAATGGTTGGTCTCAAACCAAATTAATAGTATTATATCCAAAAATATATTCATCACATTGATACAAATAAACATAATATTTCTAAAAACCAAAATGCAATAGATAACCCCCAACATTGTAAATTTTTTCAAATATCCTCAGATTACATTTCTTACCTGGAAACTTCATTTTCCATTTTGAAACAAATTTTGGTTTAGAGGATGTAGATGATAAAAATGGTTAAACACCCTCAATTTATACTTGATTTATACCAGAATAGTTTAGAAACTATGCTGATTTATCGAATCTCGATCTTTATATAAAGACTATTATCTATATCTTTATTCCTTATTTTTCTAAAAAATAGATAATAAAAATATTTTTTTGATCAATATTATATAAGGAAGAGACTATCCAAAATAATTAAAAGATAAAAATATTTCAAATTTCTTATAAATATTATACATCTTTTTAATTAACATAAATTATTATTAAGGTATATAGACGGTTGACCTAGGGGCTTGAGAGAATCATGGAGTGGAGGGGATGAAGGCAAAGACTGAGTCAAAGAATTCCATATCCCCTATGTTCATACCATTTATAGGAGAGGCGGTCGTGGGTAAACCTACATGTTTACCCATGAAAACCTCTCATCAAAACAATATTAACGCAAGTTCACTAGAATTATTTCACTAAATCGTCTCCTTAATCCCCTCTACTCTATGATTCCACCAAGGGAAGCAATGAGTGAAGGGGATGGAGGTGACCATTGAGAGAAATAATTTTGGCACTAGAACTCTTTACCACTATTATCCCCTTCATCCATTCTTATTCATGCTTCCCCCATACCGCTTGGATAACCTTCTATTACTAATTGTGGTTAATTTTGTATAATTTTTTTAATTGTTGTTAATCGTAGTTAATTGTCATTAATTTTGTTTAATTGTATTTTTTTTCTAAATAACACTCATTGCAGGTATTTTTTATTAATACTACCCATTTCTAGTATTTTTTACTAATCACCACTCATTACTAGAATTTTGATACTAAATACTTCTCATTACCAATATTTCTTACTAAATACTATTCATTGATGTTAGGTTTTACTAATTACCACTTATTGTTGCCATTTTTTACTAATTAATATTCTTTATTGGTATTTTTTTACTAATTACCACTCATTGTCAGTATTTTTTAATAATTTCCACACATTTCTTCTAATTTTTACTAATAAATGCTTATTTATACTAATTCTATGTAATTAACACCCATGTTTGCTAATTTTTAATAATTCTCAATCATTTATGCTAATTATTTTTATTTCCATCTTATTTCATCTAATTTTTTAAAATCACCACTCATTAATGATATTTTTTACTAATTATCTCTAATTGACAATAATTTTTACTAATCACCACTAATTATTTGTAATTTTTACTTATTACCACTCATTACTGGTAATTTTTAATAATTACCCATAATTAATGGTTTTTTAATAATTACCACCCATTACCGGTAATTTTTACTAATTTCCACCCATTACTAGTAATTTATAATAATTATTGCTCCTTTCTGCTAATCATTACAAATTACTACTAATGAAATGTATTTTTTACCAATTATCTCCCATTAAAGGTAATATTTACTAATTACCGCTCATTACCTGTAATTTTTACTCATTACCAGTAATTAACAGTAATTTTTACTAATTACCACTCACTCTCTATATTTTTTACTAATTACTGCTCATTTAAGATAATTTTAACTAATTAACTCTTATTTCCACTAATTTTAAGAAATTAATGCTTATTTGTGCTATTTTTTATTATACCTACTCATTTTCGGTAATTTTTAATAATTTTCACTCATTACCTCTAATTTTTACTAATCACCGATCATTAGTGGTATTTTTTACTAATTACCATTCATTACATTAAAATTTTACTAATTAATGATATATTTTACAAATTATAGCTCATTACCAGATATTTGTACTAGTTACCTCTCATTACCTATATTTTTTACTAATTTCTGATCATTTATACTAATTTTAACAAATTAACACTCATTTTTTCTATTTTTTAATAATTCCCACTCATTTTTTTCTAATTTTTAATAATTCCCACCCATTACACCTAATTTATAATAATTACCACTCATTACCTATATTTTTTACTAATTACAACTCATTAATGATATTTTTTACTAATTAGTGCTCATTACTGAAAATTTTTATCACTAATTACTGCTTATTGATGATAATTTTTACTAATTAAAACATAATTTCACTATTTGTTTCATCTAATTATGTCTTATTTGTGCTAATTTTAACTAATTGACGATCATTTTTGTTAAATTTAATTAATTACCACTCATTTACGATAATTTTTAATAATTCCTACTCACTACTACTAATTTTTGATAATTAACTTTCATTGCTTCTAATTTTAAATTATTACTTCTCATTACCCATAACTTTTACTAATTACCACTCATTAATGGTAATTTTTACAAATTATCACTCATGGTTGTTAATTTTAACTATTTACCACTCATTTCAACTAATTTTTACTAATTACCAATCATTTCTCCTAATTTTAACTAATTAATGCCCATTTATGCTAATGTTTAATGATCCATGCTCATTTCCACTAACTTTTATATATTTCGACACATTTCTACTAATTTGTAATAATTTCTTCTCATTTCCACTAATTTTGTAGAATTACTTCTCATTTCCTCTGATTTTCTCTAATTACCACTATTTTCTACTAATTACCTATAATTTCTAATAATCAGCACTAATTTCTACAAATTTCCATTAATTTATATGAATTACCTCTAATTTGACTTATTACGACTAATTTTTATTAATTACCACTAATTTTTACTAATTGTTTTTAAATTATTAATATTTAGCATTAATTATTAAAAATTATTGTAAATTAGCACTAATTATTAATTAATGTAAATTATTTGAAATTACAATAAATTATTATTACTTATTACTAAGATATAAAAATTATTAATAAATTTTGTTATTTAGTACGATTTATTTATCAAATATAAGTAATTACTATTAATCACAACTATTTACTGATAATTAAGACTAATTACTGTAAATTTGAACTAATTATCTAAAATTAAAAATAAATATTTATAATTAAAAATAATTAATGGATGACAAATTTAAAAATTAAAAAAATACCTCAAAATTAAAGCATTATCAAATTAAAATATGAAAATTTACTTCACAGTAAAAATTTCAACTTTTAAATGAAGAAATGAATAGAATGAGGGGAGGGCAGAGGAGTATAACAAAGCTTTTATGATGAATGAATGCCTAAAAATTTGGCAGCGGAATATATATAGGTCAGATTTTTAGTAACGAGACTATTTGTGACGGGATTCCCATTGCAAATAGTACCCACCAAAAATATGCATGGCAATGATACAAAGTTTATTTGTGATGGGACCCATCAAAAACAATCTTTTGTCGACACATTATTTGTGAAGGGTTATAAATTCTCATCGCAAATAACAATAATGAAAAAAGGTATTTACGACAGGAATAAATACCCCTCACAAATAACTATTCCCACATTTTGGTGTGCAGGCATGCCAATGGTATTTGCGATGAAATGGTTTTCCATCACAAATACATATTTATTTAGGAGTATTTGCGATGGTAATTGTGTCCCATCACAAATACTCTTGCACTAAAGTCTATTTGGGACGGGCGATGAGGCCATCACTAATACCCAATCACAAAACCCCCTTTTCCCATATTGATTTTATGATGGCTACTATGTGGATAACAAGAGGACATGATTCTATTTAGCTGATTTTTGTTCAACATACCATGTCAAAATTCTTCCTTTTCATCTAGGAGCAAGGTTCAGTTGAGAGTATATGGAAAGTTTATATTCCTCAAATCATATGAATTTATAGAGTTCCCATGACAATAAACTCAAACCATAATGATCATTTTACATCATGGTTATGGATAGTTTTGCAGAAGGATTTCAGGTCCCAGTTACAGATGAGCATGATGTTTCAACTCTGGATATATTTTTAGACCAAGATGACCATCTAGGTATTTCAAGATGTACTAAGAGCCTTCATGTTGGACTTCAGACATATCTAGGAGGATCACTTTATATTAGTGTATTTTTCCTATAAAAATATCTACCACTCGATTATTGGCATGACACTATTTGTGGAATTGTATGGGAGACCATGCATGCAACCCTTGAGCTGGACTAATATTGGAGAGACATATCTTTTTGGATCACAACCGGTGCGCATGACAATAGAGAAGGTTCAAGTGATCCGTGGGCATATTGGGATTTCCAAATGTTGGTAGAAATCTTACTCAAACTGATGTTGTAGGACATTTGAGTTCAAGAAGGATACCATTCTTTCCTAAGAGTCTCCCCATGACAAAGACTGTAGAGATTTGTTCATGGTGGAAAGCTATCCCAAAGGATCTTTGGGCTATTTCAGATTCTATAGAGGGTTGAAGAGGTTTCTTACTACATGGCCTTACCCCCAGAGTTAGACCAAGTTCATGAAATCCGACATGTGTTGTAGTTGTGAAGATACATGCATGACTAGATACATTTTATTGACTAGGGTGAGATTCACATTGAGGGTGGATATACCTTCTCATAGTTCCTGGCGACGATCAAGGATCAATAAGATATGATCCTACATTGGAAAACCATTCCTTTGGATCTAGTTCTTTGGAAATATGGGAACATCCAAGAAATATCCTAAGAGTGAGAGAGATAGACGTGGGCTTATTACTCTCACCTTTTTTCA
Organism: Viscum album; assembly: GCA_963277665.1. NCBI lineage: Eukaryota > Viridiplantae > Streptophyta > Magnoliopsida > Santalales > Viscaceae > Viscum > Viscum album. Next base: position 1,777,926,603 of record OY728131.1, on the reverse strand, counting down.
TCATGTTATTTTTGGGGTGAAAAGTCTTGAAGGTGGGTATATTTTAACAACTCCCCACTTTAGAATTTTATCCCTTTAATATTTCTATATTTTTAGGATTTTTCAACATAGTTGGATATATATTATATGTGTTGATGGACCCCTAAATTTATATATAAAAAATATGAATAATATTAAATCATTTTTATACATATTTTTGGGATTAATGGTTTTCCTATTGTTTAGAACCTCATATGGAAAAAATGGGACCATGTTTTTTCTAGGATGAGAGGTTTATCCTATGTGTGATATATGGTTGGTCAGTATTGGATGTTCCTTTTAAGGCAGCTGTTGGTGGGTGCATTAATTTAATTAAATGAAAAATTTAATTTAATTTAATTTAATGAATAACCCATCAATTTATTCTATTAATATGTGGTTATAGAAAATATATAGTGTTTTACATAGAACCTTCTGAGATTAGAGAGGATTAGGAGAGCCATTATTAACATTGATGAACATGAGATAGTGGATCAATGAAGAATGACTTGATAAGATTAATAGAAATAATTAATAATGAATTATATTCTTCAACAAAATCACTTGAGAATGTGTTATTATTCAATGATCGATCCCTACACAAGGTAGGGATTGTTATTTTGTGGATTTATTCCCTTGTGTTCTTTATTGTTGAGCATGGATTGAATATCTACAAAATTTATTGAATTTAATTTTATATATAAAATTATATTTTTTATCATTCTTGAACCTAATTAACTACTTTCATTATGACTATATTTTATAGAAATTATTATATTTGATATCATGATCATTGGTCGGGAAATCAATAGACAATGATAATATCACTTTTCTATTATTCATCTCTCTCATTTCTATCCTTCAAATTCTTCATCATTGGGCTATGGGGTTATCAATTTGATATTGTTGGACTGGTTAGACTAGGATTTAATCACAATATTCATGATGGATGCATTTACAACCTTGTTATCAATAGTGTGTGGATGAATTTAGAGGCAACAATAGATTGAGGATGTTGTTTTGTGGATTTGGACCCCTTTTTAGTGATGATAAGTATGTAAAATCATTCTAGGGTGACTGGGATCTTAATTTCCAGTCATCGGAGGTTGGGAATCGATTATTGGAGTCATTACCCATTGATTTAGCTAGATAGGGTGAGTCAACAATGAGACTTATAACACATTTGGATGATACGATGAAGATTCAGGAGGAATTTGAGATTCTAGTAAAATCATGACCACATGAAATGTATTCTAAAGGAACACATGCCATGTTTCTTAGTTTCATTTAGCATATAGGGTTACAGATTGAGTTAAATATCACACATTATTTGGTCGGGACCACATGTTGTGTTATACTACCCAAGTGGTTGAGCCATGTGCAATGAGCATACTGACAAGACCCATGGGATCCAGACATGATGTGTCCTCATAGAGACAATCCATGTAGAGGTGTATAGTTTTTTGGGCTGTGTCCAGTTAAAAATAAACTCATGTGATAGATTTGTTTCACCCATTGTGTGCCTTAATACACTTTCATACATGTTTCCCATAACATTTTACCTTTTATATCTTCTTATTCAGAACTCGGATTTAAGCCTATCAGTAGACTACTCTGAGTATAATTAAGCATATAATGATATGGTGACCTTAAATTTTAAATCATAGATACTATGTTAGGTGATAAGAGTATGAATCTTTTTTCATGTATTCTTGGCCGATGGTGGTGATCATCTTTAATTATCAGAGATATATTGATGTTGGTAATTTCTAGACAAACCAGGGAATGGGTTCACCCATATTCTATATATATTGGTAGAGTTGGTACTCCCAAATAATATATAGGAAAAAAAATCCTCTATCTATGTAGTGGTACTCACCCATCATTAAGCTTTTATAGAGAGTGGTTCCTCTACTAAAGTCAATTCTTCCTCAGATGTGGAGCACATTAACATAAAGAAATCCATCTACTCTGGTTTTTGTGTAGTTGTGTATAGTTCCTGGATTTAGAGATGTGACCTTTGGAGTTGTAGACAGACTCATCATTCCTAGATGTATATAGATATTGAGATACCTATTCTTTCTCAATTTGGTTTTCATTATGATCATATCAGATATTGGGTCTCATTTTCCTCTTTAACTTATTGGTTGATTCAACTATTTTATTCTTCTGGTTGCCAATTTGTTTTTGGAGTGTCTTACTATGTTTTTTATACTCATCACTACATGGTATTTTCATACACAAGTTGTGTCTTATTCATACACCATGTTAATCAATGATGAATTCAGTGTATATGATATAAGTGGAGAATTGCAATACATAGAGGTGTTGACTATGTTTGGTGGTTAGTCTTGGTAATTGTGTATATGAAATCTTCAGAATATCCCTTTGTTAGTTTTTTTAGGTTGAAACCTCAATTATATTTGGTTGGATATGTATTTTCCCCCTTATAATTTTTATTACCTTTTCTCACATTGATGCATTCCCTAGAGGTTGTCGCATGAATTATTTTATCTCTAGAGTTTTCAATTTTCTTATGTTACTACACTATTTTATAGAGCGGTGTGTGTATGTGTGTGTAGTAAATTTAGGATAAGGCCTCCCATTTTAGTTATAATCCTACTCGATTATTGAATTCATCCCTTGACCTATTGGTGGTAGTTTTATGATGTCACTATCAGCTTTATTCTCGCCCAGGAGGGGCCCTGGTGGGTCGGGTCAAGATAATATGCATGTGATGTATATTGAATTAGTGATAATTTAAAATAAAACCCCTATAATAATAATAATAATATTCCTTCCAAATAAATAATTTTCAAGACATTGATTATTGAATATGGGTCACCCTAACCAAGAAGTTCACGTGGATTATCGTATGTAAGGAATCAAATTAGTAATATATCCCTAACCATTAAGTTTATAGGGCTTGGTGTTTTTATATAATTAAAATTATCTTTGAAACCCTAACCATTATAACACTAGAGGAATAAAGATAATTTAATACATGTGATGAATTTGGATAAATAGTTATCCACTCAACTATCCAATAGTCAAATATGATATGATTAACAATAGTTTTCCACTAGATATTATGATAGCTTATTTACATTCTTAACTAATTTAATTCATGAAAAAATATGGCTCTTAACTTGTTAAATAAATATGATGTCTAGGGTTAACATTTTTAGTGAGAGTAATTTCATTAAAAGTTATTGATGAAAAGATATAAAACATGAAACTCTTCCATAGACGTGTCTTTATTGTAGATTACGACATGCTACATGTTTATCATTTTAAGATATCTTATAGACATGACCTATAAAACTATTATAAATTGGTATCTATGATTTATATTTTTTCTCAAATATAATAATTATGATCATATGAATGTGAATATTATAGAGATAAATTTCTCTAACTCTGACTCATGGAAAATAGATACTAGGTGTGCATCACACATTTATCTTTATAAATATAGAATGAGATATATGAGATAATTTAGGAAATATGTAAGAGATATATGTGTTAGAAATGGAGAAATAGTTTTTTCATTATAGGTTGGAATGCATGATCAAAGTATAACTAGTGGATTAGTTATAAAATTAGAAAACTATTATTATGTTCTCACTATAAATAGAAATTTGATTTCAATTTAATGTTTAGACCTGATGAGAATTTTATTCATTATTAAGAACATGAGTTGTTTTATATACATGAATTAAATGATTTATGGAATTTGGAATATGGTAAATCATTTATATAATTAGGATATGGATAATACTTTCTACAAAAAACAAAATAATAAGGATAAATTTTATTATAATCCCACTTAACTTTGGCATTGTTTCCTTACACATATAAATGTGAAACCCGTTCAATGACTATATATATATATATGTATTATTGGAATCATTTTATATGGAATCATTTGATAATTTATAATCTTGTTTATTGGAAAAAATGACCAAATCCCCTTTTATTAGAAAAGGTTAAAGATATAGTGGACTATTAGATAAAATATATATAAATTTATGTGGGCCAATGGGTACTCAATTAAGTTTCAGGTTTAGCTACTTTCTATCCTTTAACAGTTAATTTATTCAGTATGGTTATGTGTTTCATAATAGAATAAAGTATGAAACTCTTAAATTTTTTAAATTTTTTAAAAATTAAGTATAAATTAATTGAAAAAATTTATTAAGATTATCTAATCATATCAAGGTGGTGAATACTTGATCCAAGAATTTATAAATCATCTAAGATATTATAGAATTATTTGATAACTCACTCCTCATGGAACAAAAAAGTTTAATGATGTATCTAATAGGAGTAATCATAACATGTTGGATATATTTTGATTGATAATGAATCAATGTGATCTTCCTATTTAATTTTGGGGATATGCTCTAGAAACTTTTGTATACATCATTAATAATGTTCTATATAAAGAAATCACAAAGAAACCATTTGAGATATGAATTGGGAAGTGTTTAAATATATCTTTTTTATGTAGATTTGGGGTATTGAAGATAACATACAACATTTTTATTATGTTAAAATCATCCTTAAATAATATAAATTGTTATTTTATGGTATTCCTGAAGAGATTATGGGAAATTAATTTTATAGACCTGTTAAAAAAATGTGTTTGCGTCTAGATGTAGTGTCTTCCTTATTAAGGAGAATATTTTCGTTGTATTTAGTGGAAGTAAATTTAAAATTATAGAAATTAAAAACCAAAAAACAAGAAGTTCTCCTAGTATAAATATTCAGGAAATTATATAAAGAGTTTTTATTGTAGAACTAACTTAGGTTACATAAGATCCTTCAAGGTTCGATGTGATTTATTAGGTTCTTGAGAGATGGCTAAAATCTATGGAATCTAAAATGGCCTCCATGTATACTAAACAGGTCTGTAACTTGGTGTATGCACCCAAATGGGTGAGACTCATGGGGTTAAAGTTGGTTTCAATAATAAAACTAACACAGATTGTATAATTTCTAGTAATAAATATTCTTAATAGAAAAGTGTTACAAAAAAAATCATGGTATTGAATATAATGATACTTTTTCAACTATTGTGATGATATGTTCAATTTAGATATTTCTTTCCTAATAATAACATTATTATTATAAGATATATCAATTGTATATAACCATCAATTTACTTAATGGGAATTTAGTTGAGGACAGGTATATGATACAACCCAATGTTTTTAAATTTCCAAATAATTTTTCTATGGTTTATAAATTTCAATGGTAATTTTATATATTGAATCAAGCCTCTTGGATTTGGAAAATTTGTTTTTATGATGTCATCAAATAGTTTGGTTTGCTCAAAAATGTGTATGATTATTGTGTATACAAGTAGATTAGTGGGAGTGTGTTAGTATTTATGATATTTTAAATAGATAGCATACTCTTTATTAGAAATGATGTCCTAAACATACACTTTTGGAATATGTGGTTGGGAAAATTCTTATTAATGAAATACATGGGTGAAGTAACCAATATAATGGGTATGAATATCTATAGTGATATATCTAAGATAATTCTTAGACCATGTAAATATATATATATTGGTAAAGTGATAAATTAGTTCATGATAGGGAACTTTATAAAGGGGTATCTACCAGTGTTACATTTCATGAATATTAGGATGTTCAAAAATCATTCTAAGGAGGTAGATATGATAGATAAGATTTATTAAGAGTATAGCATAGGATCTATCATGTATGACATGTTATGTACTTGACCCGGTGTTTCATATTTTTTATCATAACTGGAAGATAAAAACCCAATTCTGGTTAAATTTAATGGATTGTTGTTAATAACATCCTTATTAACATAAGAAGAAATAAGGATATGATATCAGTCTTTGGAGGATAGGATATGCTCGTTTTATAGGGGTACACTAATGTTATATTCCAATCCAAAAAAGTTGAGATGATATCTCAATTTTTATTGGTGTTTTTCCTACATGGTGGATCTTTTATGAAAATTTTCTAAATAATACATTATAGAGAACTTGATAATAGAATAATAGTGCATAAGTGCATCCGATGTTGTGAAAGAAGCTAATTAGATTAAGAATTTCATCATTGGACCGAGGGTGGTTCCTAAAATAAATCCAAAAATAAATATTTAATAAGAAAAAATTGAGGTATTAATTAATCCAAGGAAATTCAGTCTCATCAAATGTCCAACAAAATCTATTGAATGTATCATCTCATATGAGATATTGTTTAGAGGGGATATGTAAAGATCTATTGGGTGTTTATAGAGTATAATTTAATAGATCCATTTAAAAACCCCTAGCGTAACAAAATCACATGGTTCATATTGAATCCATTGGTATTAGATACTCTATAGATTTGATGTAATGGTTGTAAAATGCATCAGGATTTTATAATAAAGGAATTCTTTATTTATCATTCATTCATGTGTGATATAGTTTATATAATATGAACAATGAAATGATAATATCCCCTCAAATTATGACTATGATTTATCCCTAATCATTGATCATCATAGATTATTATGTGTTGTGATGATATGTTAAGATTAGTATATGTTGAATTTTTTACTTGATAGACATATTTTTATAAGGTATATGTATAATATACTTGTTAGGTAATATGTTGATACTTATTTACAAGATAGATTTTATAGGTTATATCACATGGAAAGTCATACCATCATCTATAAACATAGGTGTTCATTCTTATTATAAATCACTATTACCTAAGGATAGTGAGCTAACTAGCATGAACATATTAATTCATAGATACATTTATTTTGAAAGAGATTAGGCTCAGATAATTGAGGGATGGATGGGTATGTTGTTTATCGGGTCGTTGTCTAGAGTTCAACCGAGAAGGGATTTTTCCACTCTTATGATGAGAAAATACAATTAGGCTCTTGATTGAATTTAACCAAGTAAATTCATGTTCATACTTGGATGAGGGAAATGTGATGTTCTAAACTACTTGATGGGGGATATGTGATGTGAACATTGACAAGATGAATGAAACGTGATGTATTCATTGACCTGGTCAGTCAATTTTGGAGAATCATGAATATATGAGTTTTCTTACACTAGATAGATATTTTCTATGTATAGTGGTAACTCTATGTCATAGAAAAATGGAACACATAGGTATATATACAATATTTATGATATATCTTTGGGTGGAAATGATTATATAGATAAATGATTAAGTTTGACCATTATCACATCAGAACCATTTATAGATCAATTATAATTGATGTTTTTCTAAAGGAAACTCTTTTATTATATATATTAAATAAATAATTTATATTTTTCATTAATTCTAAAAAGGTCCATAGGTTCAAAGATGAATTATTTATGGATAACACACATATTCTTCCATGTGATGTCATACAACACTTGAATCCATTCATTAAATGAAGGGAGATTATATAAAGGGATGTGATCTACCTGTTGGGTACATATGATTATTCCAATTCATATTTTAATATCTCTCCTCCTCCATGTTCACCATTTATCTTCAGGGAGAAGGAGCTATCACACATTTAGTGTTTGAGGTCCTCTTATTAGGAATGTGGATTTTAGTGTCAGGTGCCATCCATATAGAGGTGAGAGTCTATTGGATATCTCTAATTGATTAAAATCATGAAAAATACTACAATTTTATCAGGCATGTAGATTAGTTAATTTTGGAACACTTATTATTATATGTTCTCAATAATGTATGATGATTCAGGTTGATAGATCATACATTTTAAATGGGTTTCATTCACTTCCAATATCATTATATAATTCTTCAAAAACAATCAACTTTATATCCAAAAGGAGTTTACAATGTGTTTAAAATGAATAATATAAATATTTTAATTAGTTTTGAAAATATTTTAAGGAGTAAATTTTAACGAATAGTTTCCAAAGGATGATTGAGACGATGAAATTATAAAAAGTTCTATTATTCAGTAGAATTTATTAACATTGTGACATTTTACATCATGGAGTTAAGGATTTTAAATATATTCAATACATTGAACAATTAGAATATGATCCTTAAGTATCATTGTTATTCAAACTGTATTTTGTATAGATGTTACTCACTAAAGAGTTTAGTGGTATGGTTTTATCAAATGGTCCTATAGAGATGCATAATTTATTATATAGATATGTAATGAGTTTAAAAACCCCTAAAAGTTAATAAGACATAAGGTTGATAGTCTATCATATATTATATGTTATAAAAGTTCTTATGTACAGTTTTTAATTATTCTTAAATGAGTTTAAGGTTAAAAAATGCATCATGTTATATATATATATATATATGAAAATCTCAACTTCATCATTATTTCATGTTTGAAACATATATATATATACTCGTATATATATCTTGAAGTGAAATAATAATTAAACCCTCAATGTATGACATTTATTTTGTCCCTAACTGATGTACTCCATAGATTATTATAGGTTATGAAAAAATTTAAGTTTAGTGTTAGTATGATTCTTATATCAGAATAAAAAATATTATCGTGCAGCAAAAAATAGGTTTTTTATGTTGTATGACCCACAATGTATTCTTCATGGAGTTTTATACACCATGAATATATTATAATAGTGGTTCATGGTTCATATTTAGAATCCCAAATACCCGATTATAAAAATATACTTAATATTATAACCTTTATACTATGATACCTTTCTTATAGTATCCTTGAGTTCTTGCTAATCATGGGGTTTTGGGGTATTTTTTTGATCGTGACATTAGTTATATCATAATCAAGATGATATTTTTCATATAATATAAAGTGAATGACATTTGGGCCCTTTATTGAGATAGACTTGGAAATTGTATGGTTTCTCCTAGATATTACATGTGATGTTATTATCTATTCAGGCGAGGGGCTTGTGATTTGATCATACACAAAGGTGAATGGAATGTGATGTATTCATCAATATGGATATTCTATACTTAGAGAATTTAGAATCTATGGGTAACTATATGGTATTTACATACTCTTTTTTCCATGGTTATTTGATGTCTTAGACAAATGGATCATATGAAAATTCATTCCTGAATATGATGTAGCTAGTGAAGATCTTGTGAGAACCCTTTCTTGAATCAGTAGAAATAAAAACATTCAAGAGTATTATCTTCGATTAAATTTATAGACATTGAGATTTATATTTGTTTTAAATTTTATAAATCCCTATGGGGATACACATTTTTATTGACTGAATGGTGATTGAATTTGATGTAGAGAGTTACTCTGAAATTGTTTTCAAGTTTTTTGTAAAAGGAGTTTTGGATGGGAATTCACGAGGTGTTACATATAATGTAATACAAGATGATGTTGATAATAGATTTCAAAAAATGTTTGGGAAATTTACAAAAGCATATTTGGATATGGTTTCAAAAGTTATTATATGGGATTCACTATAAGGTGAAACAACACTAATTATATGTGGCTTTAGTGTAAGTGGAGGATTTATGGAGATATTATCTAGATCTCATGAATTTGGACATATCATTTTGTATGATAGGTGTATGTAACAGGGTATGAAAATCATGGTTCCAACGTAATATTGTATACCTGGTTTTTAAATCATATGTAATGGTATATGACACCATGACACTATATATGATATCATTAAAGTTGAAAATTATATGAAAAAAATATTTGAATAACCTCCATTATCAATCATTAAAAAATACATTTATATGGTGAAATTCTCAGAAGGATTGGTCCATTCCCATGATGGGTTCATGGTTGGAAGTATCATTAACTAATATGTTATAGATCTGTGAGTTATTGTATTGGAACATTCCCAATGAAAATACAAGGAAGTAAACTCCATTTAGATGGTGAGGTTTGTTCTTTCCAAATCTATTTTCAATTCTCCCTCTCCTTATAGCTCTCATACTTCTCCCTTCCATAACCTGAGAGATACTAGAATTTTATTAAAGGAAGAATTATCCCATTATAGCATCGGGTGATTCAAGCCCACTCATGGATACACCATGAAAGATGGATTCATTTTTTTGACTCTTATAGTCTCTATCAATCCCATATAATTTAGTCTAAAACAAAAACTCACCATTGTAAGGTATACATACATATAGTCTCTTTATTTTATAGTTTATATGGTTTTAGATTATCATTCATGAAGTCCTAGGGTTGGGTTTCTTATTTACTTCCACATATTAGTTTAAGTGTTAAACTACAATTATAAACTCATCAGTGGTATCAAATCATAGCTATATTATTTTATCATCAAAACTATATTATAAAATAGAGTTTTTAACCATGTTGCTACCACTAAAAAATAAAATTTTAACATCAATTAATTTGTATCTTCAATATCAGTTAATATGAGACATCATTAAAGAAAACATTAAAAGTAAAGTTTCAACATCTATTATAAAAAATGTTGATACTATATTTAAATAAATCTTAAATTAATAACAAACATTAAAATATTTTTTTCATCAACATTTATGGGAACATTTGAAGTCATTTATAAGTAAAAAAGATATGGAAAGTCCGGAAAAAAGAACCTTGAAAGTGTTTTTTCACATTGATTTTAAGAAAGAATTGACGTGAAACTAATATTTCAAAATTAGTTATGAAAATAACTGACAAAAAATATTAATAATTTTTATTATAATATTTTTAAAAATATAATACCTAATTCTTATTAATAGAAACCAACAATATAATAGCAAAAAACATGAAATAAAAACAAGAAGAGGCATGAGAAATAAAATAAAAACACAATGAACAATTTGATGAAACATTTTTACATTATAATACACACAAATAAAACTTTGAAATTTAAATATATAAATTAATAAATCCTATAAAATTTATTGTAAATAAATCGGAAATATAGTTTAAGTCTTTGGATGAATGTAATTTCATATAATAAAAACCATATAAAAATAACAACATACATAATTTAAAACACAATAAATTTTTTTATATGATAAGAGCTACAATGGAGCTATCCATGTATTTTTTTCATTATTGCAATCATGATATTGTAAAAAATCATCTGTAAAACATAATATACACATTCAAAATATCCTCGATGAAGAAAAAATTATAGTTATAAAATAACACATTAAAAATAAGACACATAATAAATGTAATATAAAAAAATACCAACTATAGTATAAAATTTATATACCCTCACTTAAAAGTAATTAATTTCATTTTGGGTTCTTTATCATTAAGTTATTTTAATTAAATTCATCTCACAAACTATTTTATTTTCATATATTAATTTCTAAAACATATGTAACATGAAAAATTTCAGATTTATGGACTAATAAGATAGAATAAAAAAATCCAAAAAGTCTTCAAAACTGTCACAAACATCACCTAGAAAAGAGAATATCCAATAAGATGTGAATTCATGAGGGAAGAATATAATAATACCCAATGTACACTAAAACATAAAATGTTAATCATGAATGATATTATAATGAAGAGTAGTTCATAATTATTTAAGTCTTCCTACCATTCAAGGAATAAAAGTAACAAACACTTAATCTCTAAGTTTTCTAATCATTCAACTATATATTTTACTCAAAAATTGTTCCCCTATGATTTTATAGGCATTGAAATATATTTCGAATACATAAATATATAAATAGAAGTCCTCTCATATTGTATGAATAATGTGTGCATATACCATATTGGATATTTGTTAAAATAAATCACTATAAGTCATATTTATTTAAATAATCAAAAAATGAAATTAAAATTTACTTAAATGGTAAAAAATTAATACATCGGTACAAAGAGAACATAACTGATAAAAAAATACATGATGTATTTTTTAAATATTATTAACACATATTTTATCCCTCATATGAAACCAATCATAAAATACAGAAAATAATTCTCAAACATAAAATAATTCATTATTAATTTTTTTGAACTTTGAGAAATCTTGGAAGTATCTAAATGTGTGGATTCTTGGAGCTTTTTTCTTTTGTAATAAATATTTAGGTTTCATATAATCATATATAAGATAAACTAAAAAAATACAAGTAATTTAATATTAATAGTAAATAAAAAATGAATAAATAACACATACCTTATATATCAACTGATTACAAAGACTAATTGGCCATATTAAAAAATGTCCCACATCCTGTTCAACTATGGAAACCTCCTTAGTAGGAAATGACATGGGAACATTTTGATCAATAATATCATGTACCGCTACTCTTTCTTTATTTGATTTTATATGCTGGTGATGTTCATAATATCAAATATAATATATGATTTTTATGCCATAATATGTGAATGGGGATCTCCATCCTGAAACTCATAGTACATAGTATGGTCTTAATGAGGAGGTGGATAAGATAGATAAGTATGATTGGTAGAAAAGGGAAGTTGGGGAGTATGTATCTATTTTTCCATTTATGTAATAATACACTATAAATAAGATTCAATTTGATCTTATATCTATTGATTCATCTTTCACGACCCATCCTTGGGGCCCGTGCCGTGACTACCCCAGGCCAGCCTTCCATAGGCTAGGGGCTGGCAACTAGCACCAAAGGAATAATCCAGATAAAAAGGGAAGAAATTGACTTTAAACTTGTAACACACACTATCTGAACAAAAGCTGTAGAAGCAACAAGTACTAGAATAGAAAATAAAAGTGTGCTGAATGTAAGTGGGCAAGTATACAAACCCAACTGAACAACAAGTACAAGTAAAAAGGGAAACCATCTCCTGGACCGTCCACTGGGGAATCATACTTGAAGGGTAGGTACAAAACTCGAAAACTCATCCCTGAGGTACGCCCCTTCTAGTCTAGCTCCGAGAATTCTCCTATCCATCACCCTCATCCTCGATCACTGATGACCGTCGTCTGCACAAAACACAACAAGGTGCGCGCAAAACCCGTGCAGGGGTGAGTATAACAATACTCAGTAGGGGACCCGAGACCCCTGAAGGTCTCCCAGAATTCACAAAGGATAAACCACATAAGAAAGATACAATCACGAAGTATCAAATAACCCTACTTTGGTATATGCCCATACATATACCTAAGTTATCAATCACAGTCTGAATCCAACTCTCGAGCCCAAGCACAACCCATTCCACGAAGGAAGTAAGTAAATCATCTCAATGATATCGACTGAAAGTCAAGAATCAGATCACATAAGTATACATATTTTGTAGAGTGATAGAGATGACCAGATGTAGTCACTGATTCATCTAAGCTGTCGGACCCACACAGGACACAGAACCAGCTAATCTGTAGGAACCACACAGGATACATGACCAGCTATTTTGTTGGACCCACACAGGATATAAGAACATAATTCAGAACTGTTGGACCCACAGAGGATAGTAGTCATCGTCGTTGAACCCATGGAGGATTCTGGTATAGTAGTTATCGCTGTCGAACCCATGGAGGATTCCGGTATAGAAGTCATCACAGTCGAACCCACGGAGGATTCCAGTACAGTATTGTCGCAGCCAGCCCCAGGGTTCCTGCACACAGCACGCTCAATTCCAGGAGGGTCTGCTCCTCGACCCAAGTGTCAATACATCAACTATCATGAAGTCTCAAGTTGATTTATCCCATAGTCCCATCTCATCAAAAGGACCCCAACACGATAGACGGAATGTCAATCGGACAGCCAGTCTGTGAGTTATTGGCATTTCCGTTACAGGGGCCCGGTTGGTTTTTAGGTTCAAAAAAACATGACCGTACCGAAACTATGTCCAAAAATAAATTGGGGTATGCCAAAGAAACTGTATCTTTCTAAGATTTCTGTCTCCGCAGACGGTTCATCGATCAGACACCCGTATCCCAAGATACGGGCTAAAAGGTGTGAACAACCATAGCGAGTCCGGATCCGGTCCGACCCAGTCAGAGCGACCAGTCCCGACCCGGTCCGGATCGGGGTCTGACCAGGTCCGAGGGTCCAAACCGGACCAGAGAAATGGCCCAACCCAAGGGTGGCCCGGTAGAGGGTGGCCCGGCTCGGGGGCGGCCCGGCTCGGGAGCGGCCCAGCTCGGGGGTGGCCTGGGGTGAGGGCGGCGAGGCCCGTGGCGGCCTGGCCAATGGAGGCCCGGAGCATGGAGGCCCGACCGAGGGTGGCCCCACCATGGGCGGCCCGGCCCGTGGTGGCCCGGCCAAGGGCGGCCCGGCCGAAGGTGGCCCGGCCTGGCCATGCCAAGGGGGGAGGCGCGTGCCCCATGGAACCTGAATGGCTTAGTCGTTCAGGTAGAACCGAACCGGTGCCCGTTGGTGCCGGTGCATCCCAAGAGGGACCCCACGTGGTCTCGCACCTCTTGGTCGCCCGCTCGAGCCAGCCTCTCCCCGTCACCGGTGTGGCACGACAGCACCGTGCCCTCCGTTGCGGCCCGACTTGGTTGTGGTTCTGCATCACCGGCACAGCGTGACAACGCTGTGCTTCCTCCATCGCTGCTCGCCCTGGCCGCGACCCTTTTCTGGCGTGGTGCTATGACACCATTCCCTTCCAGCTCAGATGCGGCCCACTTGGCCGTGACTTTTATTTGTGTGGTGCGACATCGGCCCTTGCGCTGGTGGCCTCTTCCGTGATCCGCCTCCGTCGTCCACACAATGATAACAACATCAAGGGGGGGGGGGGGGGGGGTCAGACCATGTTCATGCGGTTTGGTCCCTCCTCATTATGTTTTTAGCATTCAACATCAAGGGCACAACCCACGATGAGGAAAGAAGGGTATAACTCATAAATAAAAATAATCCAATTTCTCCCTATCTCGATTCGAAGTACGTTGTTGAAGTTGCGGAAAGAGGTCTGACGTCAATTCATTGATGTTAGGAAATGTCAGAGGATGAAGCATCGTCGACGTTCTTCACGGGCGGCTCCTTCTCTTGTGTCTTGGATGAAGATCAAAGATGGTATCACCATTCTTCGGAGATAAGAATCGTTCTTCGTCGAGAGGATGGTGTTCTTCCAAGAGTTATACAAAGCTCTCCAAGGATTATGCCAACCCAAAATAAAAGAATATGATCTCTTAATTTAATGTTGGCATAATGAATTCAAAATAATTCAAATCACTCAAATTAATTAAATAAGTAATTAATTAATTTGTGTTTTTGCACTATTAAGGGGAAGTCCAAGAGTTTCCCCTATTAATGGGGAGCTCAAGGAGGTAAAAGGTGGGTTTTGAGGAGTTAAAGGGTTTGGGTGGGCCCCACCCTAAAACATCCTCCCAAGGGTGGTTAGGGTGTTGTGGGCCCCACCACTAACCTCGACTTGGTGGTTTTAAGCACCGTTCAAATAAAAATATTTTACACTAATTTTTATTTAATTTTTATTAGAATCCCCATGAAATTAACTCCCAATCTCGATAAAACGCTACTACAGTAAATGTCTCCTTAAGAGAATACTGGCGCTGCGAGTTGAACGCTGCCCTCAAATTTCAATTCCGAGAACCACATCAAAAGATATAAAATCCTGCACGTACTTTTACTGAACGTACCGGAAAAAAACTTCAGAAATTGATTCAGGGCACCCCAGGCCTCAGAGTCAAGCACTTTCAGAAACTACGGACTCGTAAAATTCCCATGTATTTAAAAAAAATTCCACGAAATTTTTGGGTCTTTAAATTCTCCCCACCTTAGGTATTTACGTCCCTGTGAGATACAACACACAATAAGGGAACAAATGGGGTTATTGAGCATGCATCTGAGCCTCCTGCTCCCATGTGCACTCCTGGAGGTTCTCATGCTGCTAGCGAACGCGCACCAGAGGAATTGACCATCCACGCAGGACCCTCTCCTATCAATCCTCAATCTCCACATGAAATTTCGTGAATGTCACCCCATCATTGATGTCTAGCTCCCCATGGTCGATGATGTGGGATGGGTCGTGCACGTATCTCCTCAGCTGAGATATGTGGAAGATGTCGTGCACTCGGTGCAACTGAGGTGGAAGAGCCAAGCTGTAAGCCACCTCACCTACCCTACATAGGACCAGATAATTTCTGATGAATCGTGGAGATAAATTGCCACCTCAGCCAAATATCCGTAGACCTCGTCGAGGTGAGACCTGTAGAAAGACATGGTCTCCATCCTTGAACTCCAGTGGTATTCGTCTCCAATCAGTATAGGACTTCTGCCTGCTCTGTGCAGTATTCATCCGCTGCTGGATGATATGAACCTTCTCTGTCGTAGCCTACACCATATCTAGTCCTACAGGTGCTGACTCCCCTGGGTCAGTCTAGCACAAAGGAAATCTATAAGGTTGGTCGTACAGTTCCTCATAAGGTGCCATCCCTTTGGTGGAGTGGTAGTTGTTGTTATACACAAACTCTACCAAGGGTATGTGATCCTCCCAACTATGACCAAAGTTGAGGACGTATGCACGAAGAATGTCCTCAAGAGTCTGAATGGTCCTCTCAGTCTGACCATCCATATGAGGATGGAAGGTGGTTCACAAGAGAAGATGCATCCCTAAATCCTCTTACAACCCCTTCCATAGCTGGGAAGTGAAACGAGCATCTTGATCAGAGATGATCGTCGATGGGACACCATGAAGTCATACAATCTCTTGTACATAGAGGCATCCCAAGCTATCTACTAATCCCTACTCTCTGATTCGTAGGAAGTGGGCCGACTTGGTGAGTCAGTCGATAATCACCCAGATAGATTCGTGTCCTCTGGGTGTACGTGGAAGTCCCGTATCTAAATCCATGGATATCCTATCCTAGTTCCACTCTAGGACCTCTAAGGGATGAACTAAGCCTTCTGGAACCTGGTGCTCTGCCTTTACTTACTGACAAGTGAGGCATCGTGAGACAAACTATGCTACAACCTTCTTCATTCCTGGCCACCAGTGCTATCTTCAGAGGTCCTGATACAGCTTCTCTACTTATGGATGTACCACTAAAGGAGATGTGTAGAACTCCCACAAAACATCCTCCTGAAGTGCAACTGGTACCATGGCCCATCCTCTAAAGAGAATGATGTGATCCCCACCTTTAAAAATCTATTAGGTTCATGCCCTGTGGATATCTGAGCACGTCACGTCTCACAGTCAACATCCCCATGTTGTGCCTCTCTGACTCACTGAAGAAGTTGAGGAGTGACTGTTAGAGACTATAGAAGGGCTGCTCCATCTCTATCCACAAATGATATTTAAAACGCTGTCAGCTGCTACGTTGACTCTCCTAGTAGCTGAATGCCTAATCTTTTGATGAGAGCATCTTCTAAAATGTTCCCCTTCCCAGGATTATAGACTATCTCGAAGTCATAGTCTTGGAGAAACTTGATCCATCTTTGCTATCTCAGGTTCAGCTCTGTCTATGAGAAGATGTACCTGAGACTCTGGTGGTCATAGTACACTATAAAACGCTCGCCCATCAGATAGTACCACCACATCTTCAAGGTGAAGACCACTACTGCTAACTCCAGGTCATGGGTAGCGTATTTTTTCTCATGCTGTCTCAACTAATGAGATCCATATGAAATAACCGCTCACTTCTGTATTAGGACACACCTGATTCCAGTTCATGATGCATCACAGTATACTACGTATCCTACGCCCTCCTCTAGAATCCTCAAGATGGGTGAACTATTCAACCTCTGCCTCAGCTCTTGAATGCTTTTCTGGCATCTCTCTGACCACATGAAGGGTTTCCCCTTCTTCGTCAATGCTGAAAGCGGTGCTGCAACTTTGGAGAATTGTAGCACAAATCTCTAATAGTACCTAGCCAGTCCCAGAAAACTCTGAACCTTCGTCACACTCCTGGGTGGATCCCAATAATGTACTACCTTGATCTTCACTAGATCCACTACAACTCCAGCCTCCAAGATGTTGTGTCTTATAAAGTGTATCTCTCGGATCCATAAATGGCATTTCGAGAGCTTAACATAAAGTTGGTTCTCTCAGAGTGTGTCCAGTACTACCCGCAAATGGTAGGCATGCTCCTCCTCAGTAGTTGAGTAGATCAGTATGTCATCAATGAAGACCACGACAAAGAGATCGAGGTAAGGCTGGAAGATCGTGTTCATGAGACTCATGAAAACTGTTGGAGTGTTGGTTACGCTGAAGGTCATAACCAATAACTCGTAGTGGCCATACCGACACCTGAAGGCCATCTTTTTCAAATCCATGTCTCAAAATCTAAGACGGTGATAGCCTAACCTAAGGTTTATTTACGATAACCATCATGCTCCCTTGAGCTGATCAAAGAGGTCTTCAATCCTCGGGAGTGGGTACTTGTTCTTCACAGTCACCTGATTCATGAAACGGTATTCAACACATGGTCTCAAGCTCCCATCCTCCTTCTTGGTGAAAAAAATCAGGGACTCCCAGGGTGAAACACTACGTCAGATAAATCCGTTTCCCTACAAGTCCTCCAGCTATACCCGCATCTCACGAAGCTCGGCGGGAGCCATCCGATATGCTGGAGTAGATATCGGTGTTGTCCCAGGGTACAGGTCAATGTAGAAGTCCACATCTATATGAGGAGGTTGTCCTGAAATATCATTAGGGAAAACATCTGTGTATTGATCCACCACAACAGGAAAACTCAGACTCCGCACATCAACTGCTCCGACGATGAGACTAGCCAAATGATGTTTGATCAGCTGCCCCCGCCTCTGTGTAAGTCCATCCTATGCTAAAAAGTCTCCCTTCTTGCCGGTGAAGGTGATCCTGGTCCCATCCGTGCAGATACACTTCACTTTGCGCCTAATACAGTCAATCTGAGCATGAACTGTGGATAACCAGTCCATACCCAAGATGACGTCGTAAGGCCTCGAAGCCTCTATGAGGAGATCCCAGCCAAATCTCTTGCCTCCTAGAGTAAGCTCACACTGCCAGAATTAGTTTGTAATCATCGAGTCTACTCCCGTAGGAGTCTTTAGTTTTAAGGATCGAGCCATGTGACCCTGCCCTCCGCATGCATAGCACTACCTGTTCCTCATATAACTAGCTCTGTCTTGTGTGCCCTGCACAACCAAACCTGTATCTTGGGGTCACCCACCTAATGGCCTGGTCTGCTTGGACCTCTCTAAAACCTATCTACTACCGACTGTAGAAGACTTCGCATCATGTCGCCCAGTGGTGGGTCTCGCTACTGGTGAATGCTCAGCAAGAAAACTCTCCCCTAAAAGGGATCTCTCCAGCACCCCTGCATGCTTCGGGATGATGGGGGGGGGGGGGATCATCGAAGCCCTGATCTAATGCCTGAGTCCCTGCTCAAAGGTCTGGGCCCTAAAGAATGGGTCTCGTACAATATCTGTGGAGTAGCACGAGAGGTCGGTGAACCTCGAAAAGTACTAATCTACTGTCATGCTTCCCTGCTACATATGAAGTAACTCCTGAATCCACACCACAGAAAGGGTGGCTGGAACAAACTATGACTGGAAGAGACTCTCGAATTATGTCCAGAGTAATGATGCCTCATCATGCACCTAGAGCATCAGGCTCCAATATCTTCCTGCTGCTGCATATAGGAGACTTGCGGAAAGGATCACCATGAGGATGACTGGTGTCCCTACCAATCTGAAAACTCTCATGAAAGCCTCCAGCCAATCCTCAGCTGCCTGTGGGTCCATCTCTCCCCGGAACCTGGGAGGCCTCTAGCGCTGGAACTCGTGCAACACACTCAGATGACGTGCACACTCTTCTGTTGGAGCAGCTGGTATCGGTGGTCCAGCCGGTAGTGGTACCGCTGGTACCTCCGTTATGATGGGGCCCTGCACAGAGGCCTTGTCGCTCGGTGGGATACCATCTCGTACGTAACTCGGAACCCTAGCTGGCTGCCTTTGTGGGGCCATCCTAAAAAGAAATAGGTGCGCCATGGTTAAAAAAGTATACTAGGGAGCTGACACAATGTAATCACAAAGAAAACTTTTTCAAAGGAAACAAACATGCAATTAGTGTTTTCGTGCACTGAGTCGGAGATCAGAAGTCAGAGTCCTAGTGTATGAATACGTCAGGCTCCACACCAACACCGGTTTCCCTAAACTGATAACCACACCGAAAACACTTAACATTATTGCCATTAAAAGAATTAGAGTCCAAGTTCTATAGTATAACTGACTCCTCTGATACCAATTTGTCAAGGCCCATCCTCGGGGCTTGTGACGTGACTACCCCAAGCCTGCCTTCTATAGACCAGGGGCTGGCGACTAGAACCAAAAGTGTAATCCCGATAAAAAAGGAAGGCATTTCCTTTAAACCTGTAACACACACTTTCTGAACACAAGATGTAGAAGTATCAAGTACTAAAATAGAAAAGAAAAGTGTTTTGAAAGTAAGTGGGCCAGTATACAAACCCAACTGAACAACAAGTACAAGTAAAAATAGAAAACATCTCCCGGATTGTCCATTGGGGAATCATACCTAAAGGGTAGGTACATAACCAGAACACTCATCCCTAAGGTACATCCCATCTAGTCCAGATCTGAGCAGTCTCCCGTCTATCACCCTCAGCCTCGATCACTGTTGACCATCGTCTGCACCAAACAAAACAAGGTGCGGGCGAAGCCCGTGTAGGGGTGAGTATAACAATACTCAGTAGGGGACCCCGAGACCCCTGAAGGTCTCCCAGAATCCAAAAAGGATAAACCAAATAAGAAAGATACAATCATGAAGTATCAAACAACCCTACTTAGGTATATTCCCATACATATACCTAAGTAATAAATCACAGTCCGACTCCAACTCTCGAGCCCTAGCACAACCTATTCCACGAATGAAGTAAAGTCAATCATCTCGTTGATATCGACTGAATGTAAAGACTCAGCTCACAGAGGTATACATCTTTTGTAGAGTGATAGAGATGATCAAATGTAGTCACTGATTCATCTAAGCTGTCAAACCCACAAAAGATACAGGACCAGCTAAGCCGTCGGACCCACACACGATACATGACTAGCTATTCTGTCAGACCCACACAGGATACAGGAACAGAAGTTAAAACTATCAGACCCACGAAGGATCCCAGTACAGTAGTCATCACTATCGAACCCACAATGTATTACCTTATAGTAGTCATCGCTGTCGAACCCACGGAGGATTATGGTACAGTAGTCATTGCTGTCGAAACCACAAAGGATTCCAGTACAGTATCGCCACAGCCATCCCTGGGGTTCCCGCACACAGCACCCTAGATTCCGAGAGGGTCCGCTCCACTAGCCAAGTTTTGATACATAAACTATCATGAAGTCTTGATTTGATGTAACCTGTAGTTTTGTCCCATCAAATGGAACCCAACACGACAGGCGGCACATCAATCAGATGCCCAATCTGTGAGTTATTGGTATTTCCGTTCCAGGGGTCCATTTGGTTTTTAGGTTCAAACCAACCCAACCGTACAAAAACTGTGTCCAAACCACAACTGGGGTATTAAAAGGTAACCTTATCAGTCTAAGCTTTCCGTATCCATAGACGATTTGTTGATCGGACACCCGTAGCCCAAGATACGGATTAAAAGGTGTTAACGACCATAGCGGGTCCGGGTCTGGTCCGACCCAGTCGGAGTGACCTGGCTTGACCCGGTCCAGACTGGGGTCCGACCCGTTCTGAGGGTCCTACCTAGACTGGAGAAATGGCCCAGACCAAGGGGAAGGCCTGGCCCGGCTCGGGGGTGGCCCGGCCGAGGGCGGCCCGACCGTGGGTGGCCCGACCCATGGCGACCCGACCGAGGGCGACCCAGCTGTGGGCGGCCCGGCCCGTGGCGGCCTATCCGAGGGCGGCCCGGACATGGGCGGTCCGGCCCGTGGAGGCTCATCTGAGGGCAGACCGGCTGTGGGCGGCCCGGCCGTGGGCGGCCCAGCCCGTGGCAGCCCGGCCGTAGGCGGCCCGGCCTGTGGCTGCTCGACCAAGGGCGGCCCAGCAGAAAGTGGCCCGACCTGGCCACGCTAGTGGGAGGCGTGCGCCCCATGACTCCCAAACAGATTAGCCATTCGACTATAACCGAACCTGTGCCCAGTGGCACTGGTCTAGCACACGCGGGACCCGACAGGGGCCCGCACCTCTCGGCTGGCTGCTTGGGCCAGCCACTTCCCGTCACTGGCGCGGTGCGACAACGCCGCTCCCTCCGCCGCATCTCGGCCTGGAAGCGGTTCCACATTGCCGGCTCAGCGCGACGGTGCCCTGCTTCCTCAGCTGTGGCCCACCCTGGCTGCGGCCCTCCTCCGGCACGGTGTGACGGCACCACGCCCTTCTGGCTCCACTGCGGCCCATTTGGCTGCGTCATTTCTTTGCAGGGTGCGACAACGGCCTTTGCGCCACCAACCATTTCCACGATCTGCCTCCGTCGTCAAAAAAATGAGAACAAAAATAAGGGGGGGAGGGTTGGACCATTTTCGTACCGTCCGATCCCTCCTCGTTACGTTTTTAACATTCAGCATCAAGAGCACAACCCACGATGAGGAAAAGAGGTTATAACTCATACATAAAAATAATCCAATTTCCCATACCTTGATTCGAAGTACATTGTCGATGTCGCGGAAAGAGGGAGGACGTCAATTCGTTGACATCGAGAAACGTCCGAGGATGAAGCATCGTCGACGTTCCTCATGGGAAGCTCCTTCTATTGTTTCTTGGATGAAGATTAAAGATGGTATCTTCGTTCTTCGGAGATGAGGAGCGTTCTTTTTCAAGAGGATGATTTTCTTCCAGGAGTTCTACAAAGATCTCTAAGGATTATGCCAACCCAAAATAAAAGAATATGATCTCTTATTTTAATGTAGGCATAATGAATTCAAAAGAATTCCAATCACTCAAATTAATTGATTAATCATTAATTAATTTGTGTTGGCACCCTTAAGGGGAAGTCCAAGAGTTTCTCCTATTACTAGGGAGCTCACGGAGTTTAAAGGGGGGTTTATAGGAGTTAAAGGGTTTGTGTGGGCCCCTCCCTAAAAAATCCTCCCAATGGTGTTTAGGGTGTGGTGGGCCCCACCACTAACCTCCGCTTGGTGGCTTTAACCACAATTAAAATAAAAACGTGTTGCACTCATTTTTATTTAATTTTAATTAGAAACCCCTTGAAATTAACTCCCAATATCGATAAAACGCAACTGCGGTAATGGTCTCCTTAAGAGAATATCGGTGCTGCGAATTCAACGGTTCTCTCAGATTTAAATTCCAAGAACTTCTTCAAAAGATATAAAATCCCGCACATATGTTTACTAAACATACCCAAAAAAACTTCAGAAATTGATTCCGGGCACACCGGGCCTCGGAATCAAGTCCTGTCAGAAACTGTGGACTCGTAAAATTCCCATGTATTTAAAAAAAAATTCCACAGAATTTCCAGATCTTTACATCATCTCACAAATCTCATCTTTTAAGGAATCTGTTTATTTTCTATATTTTTCTCCCACAATGCGGCACTAGGATGATCAAAAACGTTTTAAATACTGAAACCCACTTTTTATCCTCTTACATGGAATGAGAGTTCTTACATTGCTAAAGAATTATTTATAATTTCCATACCACCCTCAAGTATTAAGTTCCCTTTCATCACTTTATCCTGAACGTAATATTAAAATAATATTTTAAAATTCTATATTAGTGTGATGAATTTACAAAAAAATAATATTTAATTAAAATTATGATTATTTTCTTATAATCTTATCAATCACTTTTCTTGATAAATCTATAAGAAAGTTCCAATTTTTTATCCTTGTTAGTTTCCATTTTTCATGGTGAGTGAGGGGAGATGTAGGGACAAACCGAACCTCCTTTGGACCACTACTAGATTTATCTATTAATTAAATAAACTTTTCAAAATTCATTTACTCCTCCAGTAAATAAAATCTTCCATGAGATAATGTATGAAGGTATATATTCTGCGACCGAATCTCTTGATGATATATCTTAGAAGCCTATTTTATTAGAATGTATGAATATATTTCTAGGTAATTAATAAATAATTTCACAAAATGATTTTATAATAAATAATTATAGTACCAAAACTAATTCCTCCCATCAAGTAACAATAACATTTTCTCAAGTCTCTAAATATATAAACAAATATTTGAGCAATGAGTTTTATTTATTTTTTTCCTTTCATGAAAATATAATGTTTTTTTTGTTTTGTTTTAAAATCACTCCATCTAGTTGATGCAAAACACATCCACATATTTTAAATTCCTTTCACACTGGGAAAGTAAAATGTCATTTATATTTGACTAAATTAAATATCAATCACTAGATATATAATTTTTGATGAATTTGAAAAAAATAAATTAGAATGATCTTTTTACATCCTGTTAGTGATCCTATAATCAATATATAAAATACTAACCTTATCTTGGATCTACATGACCACAAAACTCTTAAATTTATTTACATTTCAACATACTAGATTATTATTATTATCATCTTATTCAATTACCAACCTCTCTTCCCCACGATCATGTAAATTTTTTATAGAAAATGAAATCACACATCTACCAACTTTGGGTATCATCTTCTTTTAAGAAGAAGAAGAATCTACCATAGGAAGTTTACTAGTTGTGTTGTGAATAATTTAGACAAACAAAAACATAATTTTATTAAATAATTTAATTATTGTAGATTTATTAATATGAATAAATTTACACATACACATTCCACTACATCAGTGTTCATAATTTAAATATTTGAATGCCACAAAATTCAGTTTACCTATAGTTTATTATAATTAAATATTTTTTTGAAGCAATTTTTTTTATTAATAAAAATAAAATTATAACTTCTATGTTAACTAAAACTATTGATGAAAAATGAGTATCTAATGAGTATAAATAAAATAAAAGAGTCACATCAAAATAATGAAGTCATGATTCTTTAGCCAAAAAATGTGTAACTAAAGTTAAATAATATAGAAATTAATATAAAAACCTAGAAATTATTTAAAATTATAAATTTAAATATCCGAGTTAAAAAAATAGTACAATTAAATGTGTAGGGTTTATTAAAAATTACTAATGTCATCCTTCTTCATCAAAAAAATGTCTATATAAAACTGATGAATATAAAAAAATAATTAAAAAAATATAAAAATGATCAACATCTATAAAATTAAATATCTAAGTTAAAAAATTGTTCTTACATCTTTATTTTTCATAAAAATACTGATGTTAGTATTTTTTCAACCAAAAAAATGTGTAACTAAAATAATTGAATACATAATTTCATAAAAAAATTACAAAAATAATCAATATCTATTTATTTTAATATCCAACATGGAGCTTTTACATGTATAAATTTCATAAAAAATAGAAAATAGATATTTACCCTAGTAATTAAGAGAGTGATGGATTATTTTCTCATTTCCCATATACATGAACATTTCATATTGCGTAGAACACATTTATATAGAAATCATTGTTATCATGTAGTAATTTTGTACTAAATAATGAAATTTCACATAAGTCCTAAAAATAATCAGCATTATAATCACCCAAAATATTATTTTCCCTTGAAACAATGAAGAATAAATGCTCATTATATGGGTCAGAAACATAAAATGAATATTTTTCATGCATCTATATGATAATTAATTCATATTTGAAACTAAATCATTTCAAATAAATAAGTGAAAATACATACTCATCATGTTTCACACCACTATAACTATCAAACCAATTACATTTAAAAATAGGTTCTCAAAATTTAGTATAAACATTCCTGCATATATCTTTTCCAACGCTATAATATGTTATTGATTTATAAATTGGACATTTTTTACTTGAAAAATAAATTACTGTAGCTATGATCAATACTACACTTTTTTGAATGGTACTCTTGTTTTCCTAATTTTTTCTTTAAAATTGTTGACCATTATTGTAAAAATAATCTATTTGATCACATTAACACATGGTCCACTTGATACCATTTAAACATATCAGATAAAGATAAATCATTGTTAATTTTCTCCTTACACCATGAATCAATTGTATTTTTATATTCATTCATCAACCAGTTTTCAATTTTTTAGAATCATTCCTTCAATCTAGTAATATGTTATGTTATATATGGTTAAACATCAGTTGTGTTTTTCAAAATGTATAACTTTTTGTGTATTACTTAGTCACATAGAACTAACTTTACCTTTAATCCATGAATCCCATTACTTTCACTATCATCTGTTAAATATCAAGATATAATGAGACTAATGTGCTCCACTTCATAAAAATAATTTGTACATAACTCACTCATCTTTTCTAATATATATTTTTGAACACTAAAGTCCACTGGTCGAAGTATATTATTATAATATACCATTTAAATATCATTTAAAAGGATACGTCTAAAATAAATAAGCATGCCCATATATTCTAATCCCTTATACAAAATTAATAACCAAATAAACCATTACATCAAAAACTAATTGAGGGAAATACATTTTATTTGGAAACTTATGAGGAAAACATCATTCTCTAACACATATTACAAATTTAGATCATTAAATTTGGTACAAATTTAATTGAAAACATAACACTACCTGATGATATACTTTCTAATATGCATCAATAGTATTCCACACATTGTAACCAGGTGTAGTTATAGCATTAATACATTGAATTCATGTGATTTAATACCTATTAACATTCAAATCCTTCAAAAACACAAAATTATTCACTTTCTGTGATTTCACATTGGGTACTTTAATACCATGCATTCCTTGAAAAACATTTATCTTCTCACTCTCCATTAACATATATATAGTAGGATATAACACCGAATATATTCCCATAGATACTAAGTCTAATATTATATTCAATAAATCATTTTTATTTCCTTTTATGTCTACCAAATTTTCAATTAAACCATAACATATGTTTTTCTTAGTATGTATAACATAAATATTATGTTTTTCCTCTTAAAATATTTAATAAGGTGGATCAAATAACATAGACCATTTCTTCCATTTTTTTAATTGTCTTGAAATTTTTGTCTTTCCAAATGTGAAAACTATGATTTTTACCTTTTCATAATATTATTCTATTGATAATGGTTTTGTGGAAAATAATACTCTAATAAACTATTAATTTCAATTTTTAATCTTTGATATGGATGATACATTTGAAAAAACATCAATTTCCCAGGTAAAATACCTTTATCCCATTCTATAATTGATATTCTGATGTCCCTTATTCATAAAATAAACATGATTTATGACCCTTAACATTGTATCCAGATAAGATTCCATATTTAGAAAATTCATTTATGTAGAATACTAATATATCACATAAAATAAAATACCATTTCTCATATTCTCCAAAAAGGAAAACACCTTCTTCCCATAGAAATTTCAAATCATCAACCAATGGTGATGGATAAAAATCAATACCATTTCTAGGTTTGTTTGGTCTATAAATCATTAAAATCATCATAACATATTTTCTACTCATACATATCTTTGGGGACAATTTGTGAACTAAAAATATAATAAGACATGAATTATGTTGTCTACTATGTCTTTGATATGGATTTATTTTGATTATATATAGTCTCCTTATTATATTTCTAACTTCACTTCCAAGATATGAGAAAAATATCAAATCACTTTCATTATGGTAAATCAACAATGTGACATATGTTTCCCTCAGAGATCCAGTCATCTATATTTTATCTTATCCTCTTAGAATCATTTTTATTTGAAAATAGATGCTTAAAATATGTAATTATTAGAAGATACCATATTTCTTTAGTGGTAGGTTTGATTTATATTCTTTATAATGATTCATAGTTGGATTTATCATCTATTTTGTATCAAGATTTCCCATATTTAGTACATTTTGATAAACATTAATATTACTTACTATAAAAAAATATTCATCATGAAAATCATTTATTTCTTATACCCAAATCTAATTTGAAATAATATTAATTACATTATAATTGGAATCTGGAATCCCATTTATTAATGGAATTAACTCTTTCAAAAGATCTAGTAGTTCAATGAAATTTTTTTCTCTCAAATGATTTTTTTCTTTCCATTTAACCAATCTCATCAAAACTGATAATATTGGAATTTTAGTTCAACATGGATATTGGTGTTTCTCAATATATTCATAAAATTATTTAATACTTACTATTTTTTCAATGGTTTTAATTCATATATCATGAATTAACACTTTATGATAACCTTCTATCTCATGCTAGATATATTAATCATAAGTAGATATTAACTTCATTATTATTTTATCATTCCATATCCAGTGTGTATAAAAACGATGAAACCATAAAAAATCATATATTCTGTGATTTTTTTGTTCCCTGATTATCTTATATTAAAAAATATCATGCATGGGTTGAAAATCAGATATTTGTTTTCATGGATTCATTTAGAAAATTACAAGAAATCACTAACCCCTTTCTCAAAGTCATCATTAGTTATTCATGAATTTATCCAATTATAATCTATTAATGAATAAAATTAAAATATAATAGGTGAATATATTTAAATATATAAATATTTAAACACATATATAAATAGAAAATTTTAAAACATATAGATTTAGATTATATATATACATATATAGAACATATAGTAAAAAAAACCAATTGACCATTTATTCATAAAAATTTAATAAAAATATACATTAATAAAAAAATTCAATACAATAAAATAAATGGACTCACTATTTTTTAATAAACTTGTAATAAAAACTATTTAGTCATAAACATTTCATCAAAACAGAAAACCACATAATATAGAAATTAATATGATAAAAAAATAAAAAAATATTATAAATGGATATAATATTCTAAGAATAATAAATAAATAAATAT
This sequence comes from Viscum album, assembly GCA_963277665.1. Taxonomy (NCBI): domain Eukaryota; kingdom Viridiplantae; phylum Streptophyta; class Magnoliopsida; order Santalales; family Viscaceae; genus Viscum; species Viscum album. The sequence goes on along the minus strand of OY728131.1, from coordinate 1,777,897,803 downwards.
ATTATATTAATAAAAAATATTTAAATAATATTCTTAATAATAAAAATAAAAATTTAACTAATAAAAAAGGTATATTCAGGCAGTATATCTATGAAAAAAAGAGATAAGAAATAATAAAAAATTAATAATTACATGAAATGAAGTGGGGGTGAAGTCAATAATAATTATATTATTAAAATTTATATCACACCCTGATATATATGATTAGGTATTAAGCCAATTTTCTACTTTTTATTTTCTGTTTTGGAAACTTTAGAGGTGCATGGTGGCTTAAAAGTTATTTTTGAGCACTTTAATTTAGAACAGGTAGGACCACAACCACAATGTACCTATGGGTCTCTTATATAAAATGGTCAAAATCAAAATTCCCAATTTCTAGGTGTGGCCTCATGTTTAATTCTATGGGAGTCTTCTTATCGATCATGGAAAGAGGGACCTCACTATATTGTGGTGGAGGTTGTGGTAAGCCTAAAGTAGCTTAATATTCTACCATAGGAAAGAGTCAATTCCCATGGTCTATCTCTTGGATTAATTCGCCATATTGTGTTAGAAGTAACCCATTTGCGGTGTCGATGTTTTATATTTTTTAAATTCATGAACAGTTTCATGATCTTATAATTGAGGTTACTCTAGCTGCTAGAAACCTTAATTGAGGGATTTAATGTATCTCTTGACTCATTTTCAATTAATTAAACCAATTTTTCACCTCCATATAGCTTGATTTTAAGATTTACTGTGTTCCATGAAGGGGATTTTTAGAGTATCTCCTTGGTGTTTCTATTTGAATATTTTGGATCATGAGGATTATATTTATTCATTTCCTATCATTGGTCATGGAGGCAGTGGGATTTTATTTGGTCTTGATGTAGGTTTCATTATCACATAGTCTATACCTTAGAATTCCTTGTGTTTTTATGATGCTCCTTTGGTTTTGAATAGTTAAATTTAAGTTTTCTGATCCATGAGAGGTGATACGATCATTGATGTGTATGAACTGGCCTTCAAAATGGAATTGATTTGAAAATTGATTTTTAAGGTTGAAATTGTATTTGGCAGAATGCCTTAAATATGAAATTGATTTTAAAAGGGGTTTTCATGCTTTTAAATATAATGTATTTTCCTCAGAAAGTGATTTATGAAATATGTGTTTAGTTTTCTTGAAAAACATATTGATGATATTTAGCACATTGGGGGGAATTATGATATAGGAAAAAATAAGACATAAATGAACCGTATTGGATTAATATATCACTAGGGTAGATTATCATGATTCAATGTAGATATTATGTATACGTTACTGGGGAACTAAGGTTTAGGGAGTTATAATTCTATTATGTTATTTATTGTTTCTTGTTGTGCATTTGTTGTGTACACCCTCATGTAATGAAAATAACTTTTATGCTTTTTGGATACATTACATGGATGTTTATTAGATATGATTATTCAACCAATTAATATCGATATTTATGCATTAAAACCTAGTTTATTCCGGATCTAATGAATCATGGATATATGTTTTTTTCATGATTATTTTATTATTATAATATATAATATTTTTATAAAGAAAACCAATAAATGATTTTATATGGAAAATTATTTTATATTAAAAAAATTTAAAATAAATTTTATATTATAACTATTAGATGAATTTGGATATATATTTATATATTCTTTATTGTATCCAATAGAGAATTAGTGATCATGGAAAAACATTGAATTTTGATGTTTTTAGACTTGGTTTTGCATGATGCAAGTAAAGAGAAGAGAGTTATGTAGAGGATGGATCTCCAGGATCATGTTTACTTCTAGTGGGTTGGGGTGGTGGGGACATATGGTCACATGGGTTTCTTTGGGTTTCATATTGATGGTATTTTAGTTTTTCTTCCTAACCTTATCATCATATATTTGGATGTTGCATTTATGGTTTCGTTGTTTTTACATGTGACATATTCTAAATAAATATTCTGATATTCTAATAGTTTCTATATTATCACATGTTTATTGAGGGTAAACTAATTCCAATATTTCTTTATATGATACCATGTTTATTTTCTCCATTCAATGGAGATCAAGAACATTATACAAGTATTTTAGTGGGCCAAGTTAGGTGAAATTTTTTGGTTGACCTGGATTGGTCTATTACAAATTAGTATCAAATACTTATGATGTCCTTGAAGCCTATTGTCATGATTGTGTATCACCCTCTTATGCATAGGGGTTGTCGATAGATTGGAGGTATGAATATCATAACTCTAGTGGTAGTGTGAGAGTGTTCATGGCTATCTAACATTCATGTCGATCCTTCAGATACCATGGGAATTCCAGGGCTGTCTCAAATGCTTGTTTTTGAATTTAGCCTTTTGGATTTAGTTATCAAAATTTATTTTATGATAATTTAATAGAATTATGTTTCAAATGGGTTTTTACCTATTTTTTTATTTAATATGACTCATTTAAGAAGAATATCTATGAATTCTAGAGTGGAAGATGATGTACAAGTCCCATATAAAAATCCTATGGTTTACTTAACTTTGATAGAAACTATAGTCCAAATGATATAATACAAGGGCATAGTCACCAATTTTTAACTCAAATAGAAGGTTAAACGTGCTTTAGAATTCACTAAGTAGTATCCAATAATATTTCATGGTGATGAGGGATGTCATGGACCCCTCCCACAAAAGATACCCCTCCTGAGTTGGCAATGGTGAAAGGGAGATAATGACCCCTCGAGTCCTGCCTCCAGTAGGCCCCGGGGTGGCGACAAGCACCAAGGGTATGAGTTTTCACAAATATGGGAGTCATTAACCTTTTTATTATTTAAGATCAGGAAATAGGACAAGTCAACCACCATAAAAGAAAATAACAAGTGTATAGAAATAAACACAAACCAATCCCACATGCATCTTTAAATAGTTCTGAAACAAGGTACAAGTACAAGAAATCTCAAAAAGTACAATACCAAAGGAAACAAGAGTACAGAAAACTGCAACAACTCCAACTGTCCTGACTAGTAGGGTCCCGCACGGCCCTGGTAGTCCCCCTAGAAACCTAAAAGTAAACGTAGGGTGAGCATACAATTATACTGAGTATAGAAACATAAAGCTCTCGTGCACAAGTGGGGAGACATCCTAATGTACCGTGAGAACAACAGAAGAGAACAAAACCTATCAAGGAATTCTATCCACCCAACCACACTAGCCACGCTCACCAAAACACAAAAAATCATGTAGTAGTAGTATATAAGAACAAGAGTATTGGGTACCCCACACCATTTCCCACTAGTTAGCTTCTCTTCCTAACGACGAACGCCCTGACGCTACCACACTCATCCCGCCCGCACACACCTAGTCCTCAAGAACCACATATCCCGCCCGCATACACCTGGGCCTCACAACCACGTAACCCACCCTCACACACCTAGGCCTCATCTTGAAGATTCTTGGTAAATAGTAAACCTGCCCGAAGAGTCTTAGGCCACAACCACCCCAAACGAAACCTACCCGAGTGTCTTGGGTTTAAGGTCGCCTCAATCCATCACAACCTATGGAATAAGGAGAATGAAGGAGCTAGTAACTAAGGGGAAAACACCCTCTCCCATGAAATGGGAGTGTTTTGCACTATGTTCTCAACATGGGTGGGGTGCAACAAAACACAAAGATACAGATATATATATGTATACCAAACACACAGACCAACCTATGGCTTCTAAACAGAGAAACTGAGCACGTGCCTCGGCACAACTATGTCGAAGAATGCATACAACAAACAACCCCAACCCCATATAGGTTTTCTTGTTTCAGCAAAATTAGTATATTAATTCCTTAACTACTAGGCACAACCAACCAAACTGGATAAAGCATTCATAAAACATATCACTTCCATCCACAAATCAAGTTAGGAAAACAAAAGAAACAAAAACAAGTCCCTTATTATTAACCAACCAACCCCATTGATTACGATTCCCGTTCCATTACCAAGACCCACCATTCATTAACTCTTCCAGATTTTATTTATTATTCACAACCCATAGTTCATTCACATTCAAACCCATCCCTGCATCCCCGCTGCCAAGCACCATAACCACAAACACACCGAAACTCGTACATCATCACCCCTTGATACCATTTATCGCAGCCCCAATGCCCATCACTAACATAGCATTCACACCAACCCACAACCAAGCCAACCGCAGCCCCGCTTCTCACCCGATCCACAACAACCCACAAAACACCCCCCTTTCACATAAACAAACCCTAACCAGAACCCACATGTTTATTATTTCAGTTTTTCAACCGGGGTGATCACACAAGGTTTCCACGTATTTAATCAGACAACTTTACGTGATTAACCAATTTCCACATTCAATAACATTTTCATCCATAAGAAAACCCATAAGGAGATGGAAACATTTAATTGTGTAAGCATAGTCCCCCAACGACCATGATTTTCATTATGCAGAAGCTCATTGAATTCACAACATAATAACACAATATATAAATAATGTAACTTTATTCAAAAACTTCCCATCCCCTTTATATAAGCCATTTATTATCTTTATTAAACTGGTTCAAATGTGTTTCACGTAAACAAGAGGACACCCACCCCACATGACGCACAAATTTAGAGAGATGAAGGTAAGATCTCTACCTCAATAGGTTCTGATATCCTTCTACGAACACGACCACAACGATCACAAGGATTCTCCCAGAATTACTGCACCCACCAAGGACGTTGCAGCACCACTGAATCAACAACTCAAGAAACTCCCTAAACACGGAGATCACATGCCGCATTCACTGACAGATCGATGATTGGAGTCCGGATGAAGAAGTTAAGAGGATGACTTCTTGGTCATCCAGGAGTGTCGTCGTGTGGAGAAGAAGGGTCCACAAATAATATGTTACCCTCTCTTACATAGGCAAAGGAAAAGAAAACCGAATTCAGCATGAATTAATGAATACGTGATGTAACCATACAACAGTTACGATGCTTGACTGGTCAACACACGACACTTCACGCGATTTCCACGCGTTTTAATAATAATGATAATAATAAATTAATATTAGGCGTTTCTTTGACCCAAGGAAAAATTCATAAAAAGATATTCATCATTGGTATTAAAGTGACCATCATAAATTCAGGGTTATGCTGTCGCTGACGGTTCGTCAATCCGATACCATATGAGAGAGATACGTTGGATACAAGATCCCGTAATAATAATAATAATAATAATATTGGGTGTTTCGTGGACCCGAGCCACAAACCATAATTTAATATCCAAAATTAGACTTTAATCGATCGTATTAATTATAGGATCACATCACCACTAATGAGAAGCCAATCGGACGTCGCACGCGGGAGTTATGAGTGGTCGAAGATTTAATAATAATATTAAATCTATTAATTCACAAGAGTTTTGGGTACCTGATCCAAAAACCCAAAAAAGACATCCAATATTGGACTCATAATTTCTGTCTCATAGTCAGGATCGCACTGCCGCAGACGGTTCACGAAACCGAGGCCGCACTAATAAGTTAGGTCGAAAAACTGTTTTATCAACAAAAACAAAAACATGATTATTATATTATTTAATTTAATTTAATTTAATTTTATAAATCCTCATATCCAAAATCCACACCCCACCAAAACAAAAGGCCCCTCTTTGAAACCATGTCAACCATGCCCCACCCCTTGATTGATTTCCTTTTTTTAACTTATTTATTTTATTGCATTAAATTCTAAATCTTTATTTCCTTTAACTCTTTCTCTCTCCAATCTCATTAATTCTTACACAATTTTCACTCACTCCCGAAAAGTGGCGCCTCCCCTTCCTTTACACCATGTGTCACGCCCCAACCTCCATTTTAAACCTTTATCATTATTTTTTAACACAATTATCATAAATAATAACATCTCTCATCTATCCTTATATCTCAAATATCATTGCATTGAAATGAAAATTTAAATCTCATTAAATATTTATTAACGGATCATTCAAAATTTAAACCAAAATTATTTTTATAATTATTTAGTATAATAATAATAACAAATACCCAGTTAAAAATTCTTAACTCATCACCAATTAATATTAATAATAATTATTATTATTGACGTTCGTCGCGTTGACCATGTCCGACCACCATTAAATCAATTTAATTATTTAACTCTATTTTTTTATTTCACACTAATTAAATTTATACAAATTTTATGAAATTAAAACCATTCAATTTAATAAACCAAACATATTTTTATGCCACCATTATAAGTATTATTTAACATAATAATAATAACGAACTCACCTTTAATTTTATTAACGCACCACCATGCTTTAACTGTGCATCTTCATTTATTTGTTTGCAATAAATACCATGACTCATTTCCTTAATTTCTCATTAATATTAATATTATGAATAATATTAATAACACAACACCCATTATTATTATTCAAAATTAATTTTAACAATTACTAAATTAATAATAAACCGCATGTTTCATTTATCAACGACTAATGGGTCACACACCTTCCCACTTCACATCATTAATAATAATAACACCCATTAAATCATTTTATCATGATTATTCTATTTTTAGTTTAATTAATCACACAATTATTGTCATCATCATTATTATTTAACATATTTTTACGTTATCATCAGTATTAAAAATTATCATTATAACGCGCGTCATGTTAACCACATCGATTTCAACAAAGGAACAGACCAGAGGAGTCTGGGCCATTACATCAGATACCTCTCAAAACATTCAAGTCCCCAAGAATTAAAAACCAACCCAGAAAAAAGAATGTATCCGAACAACCACCACACAAGATACCTTTCAGGGATCTTGTCATAACCAGAAACAACCAACAACCCTAATAATATGAGTTAGGAATTCCTTCTCCCATACCGGGATATTATCCACTTTAGGCGGCATTAACTCGCCTGCACAGGTTTAATAGCATCCACATTAATGCGTCTCGATTAGGAATTATGTCTTTCGACTTCCATATATTAGGATTTTCCAAACTTACACTACCCCCAACACCATACATAACAACAATAAATTTCCCAAACACATGGCTTGAGGAATTCCTTCTCCCATGTCGAGATATTATCCACTTTAGGCGGCACTGACTCGCCTGCACCGGTTTAATTGCATCCACATTAAAGCGTCTCGATTAGGGATCAGGTCCTCCTCTCCCCACATGGTAGGACTCTTCACACACATTTAAAGGAAAGAGGGAAACAAATTAGAATTATAGACTCATGAAAAACAAGTTCCAGGCCTAAAGCGTGGGTGAGAATGAGTTTCAACAAAAGAGTGCGATGCTCTAAAATTTAAACAAAACATAAACGAGAGCATTTAAGTAAAACCAAAAACATCTCTCTCGATCTCTGTCCTTGCTAGGGTTTCTGCTTCTGTTGCGTTCAACTATCAGCGTCCCACTCCCCTGACTCTCTATTGACGTCCACCTCCTCGACCATGTCCCTGTCGAGGTCCCTGAGGAGCACCCTGAGGTCAGCCTCCTCCTGCAAGGTCTGCCCTCGGAGGAGTAGGGTCCTGCTGCTGCTGGAAGGGCCTTGCCGGCAACTGGTGCTGCTGAGGTGGGCACTGAACCTGCCCACCTCCACCGTACTGAGCTTGGGTCGAGGAATGACTCTGAATGTACCCGAAACCTCCACAAGAGAAACATTTCGGTCCTGGGATCGTGAAAAATGGATGAGGACCCGAAGATCTAAACTGGAACTGCTGGGCCTTGCTCCCTATTGGCCTAAAACTGGAAGGTCCTGTCGCAGGAGACCTGCTGCTAACTGCCTTCCCCTTCGATGAACCTGGTTGGATTCCCTCTTGTGGTGCACCTCCCTACGATTTCATCCTCTCTACAACCTCTGCCTTCTTCTGTACTGCTAAGTATGTCAGAAGGGTGAAGGGGGTGACAACATACTGGAGTGAAGGACGAAGCGCCTCCTCCAAACGTCTCACCCAGGACTCCTCATCCGGAATGAGATCTAGAGAAAAGCATAGGAGATCCTTGAACTTGATCCCCAACTATTGTACTGACATAATACCCTCATGAAGGGAGAGTAACTCCTACCGCTTCTCCACCTTGATCATGTAAGAATGGAATTCCTCTCGGAACTCCTTCTCAATGTCAGCCCACGGAACCTATGTCTCTATTCTCTCCCCAAGGTAGAGCGTCCACCACTGGTGCACCACACCTCTCAGCTGACTGACTGCTAGGGGAACCCAGTACTCCCTCAGAGCACGGATCAAAGTAAAAGAGATATCTAGCTTTTCAAGCCACCCCTCCGTCTCCATATCCAAATTACTACCCTCTTACGTTTTGAGGGTTTTCCGTTGGAAGGAATGGAGAGTCTTATGCCACTGGATATCTTCCTCCTCTCGATCAATCCTCAACTGATCGACCGCCTGAATCTGATGTGGCTCGTCTGTCTGAGCCACCCGGGGACGACTTCCAGGAGCTATAGCTGTACGATAAACAAGGATTGCCTAAGCCCAAGTATTAAGGAAATTTCTCAAGGTTTTATTTTATCATTTTTATTTCAATTTCTTTCTCAGAACACCCAAATCAAGTAAAACACAATCATGATGATGCATGTAACTTCCCTAGAGTCTCTTCCCTGAAATCAATGTAGTCTCACTTGGTCGTTCGGTAGGCTCTGAGTCCTTGCATCGGATCACAGGGGGCCCTAAAATCCAATGTCCTAGCCGGTCTTACCTGGCCTATGTCACGCACCAAAATTAACCAACACTGTTGCCCTACCATCCCATGAAATCCTCACTTTGCCTAACTCCAGACTCCATCCTATCTCTCAACCACCACTTCTGATACCATTCTGTCATGACCCCCTCCCACCAAAGATGCCCCTCTTGAGATGGCAATGGTGAAAGGGAGATAATAACCCCCCGAGTCCTGCCTCCAATAGGCCCCAGGGTGGAAACTAGCACCAAGGGTATGAGTTTTCACAAATATGGGAGGCATTACCCTTTTTATTATTTAATATCGGGAAATAGGACAAGTAAACAACGAAAAAGGAAAAGAACAAGTGTAGAGAAATAAACCCAAACCAATCCCACATGCATGTTTAAATAGTTCTGAAATAAGGTGCAAGTACAAGAAAGCTCAAAAAGTACAATACCAAAAGAAACAAGAGTACAACAAACTGCAACAACTCCAACTGTCCTGACTAGTAGGGTCCCGCACGACCTTGGTAGTCCTCCTAGAAACCTGAAAGTAAACGTAGGGTGAGCATACAAGTATACTCAGTAGAGAAACCTAAAGCTCTCATGGACAAGTGGGGAGACATCCTAATGTCCTGTGAGAATAACAGAAGAAACCAAAACTTATCAAGGAATTCTATCCACCCAACCTCACCATCCATGCTCATCAAAACACAAAAAAACAAGTAGTAGTAGTATATAAGAAAAAGAGTATTGGGTACCCCGCCCCATTTACCACTAGTTAGTTTCTCTTACTAACGGAGAACGTCCTGAAGATACCAGAATCTTCTCACCCGCACAAACCTAGGCCTCAAGAACCACATATCCCACCCGCAAACACCTGGTCCTCACAACCACGTAACCCGCCCGCGCACACCTGGGCCTCATCCTGATGATTCTTGGGAAATAGTAAACCTGCCCGAAGAGTCTTGGGCCACAACCACCCTTAACAAAACCTACCCAAGAGTCTTGGGTGTAAGGTCACCTCAATCCATCATAGCCTATGGAAGAAGGAGAAGGAAGGAGCTAGTAACTAAGGGGAAAACACCCTATCCCATGAAATGGGACTATTTGGCACTAAGTGCTCAACATGGGTGGGGTGCAACAAAACACAAAGATACAAATATATATATTTATACCAAACACATAGCCAAACCTATGGCTTCTAAAAAGAGAAACTGAGCACATGCCTCGACACTGCTATGTCGAAGCATACATACAACAAACAACCCCATCCCCATATAGGTTTTCTTGTTTCAGCAGAATTAGTTTATTAGTTACTTAAATACTAGGAACAACCAACCAAACTGGATCAAGTGTTCATAAAACATATCCCTGCCATCCACAAATCAAGTTAGGAAAACACAAGCAACCCAAACAAGTCCCTTCTTCTTAACCAACCAACCCCATTGATTATTATTCCCGTTTCTTTACCAAGCCCCACCATTCATTAACTCTTCCACATTTTATTTATTATTCACAACCCATAGTTCGTTCAAAATAAAACCCATCCCTACAGCCTTGCTGCCAACCACCATAACCACAAACACACCAAAACTCATACATCATCACCCCTTGATACCATTTATCGCAGCCCCGCTACCCATCCATAACATAGCATTCAAACCAACCCACAACCAAGCCAACCGCAGCCCCGCTGCTCACCCGATCCACAAAAACCCACAAAACACCCCCCTTTCACATAAACAAACCCTAACCAGCACCCACATGTTTATTATTTCAGTTTCTTCAACCAGGGTGATCACACAAGGGTTCCAGGTATTTAATCAGCCACCTTTACGTGATTAACCAATTTCAACATTCAATAACATTTTCATCCATAAGAAAATCCAGAAGGAGAGGGAAACATTTAATGGTGTAAGCAAAGTCCCCCAACGATCAGGATTTTCAGTAGGTAGAAGCTCATTCAATTCACAACATAACATCACAGGATATAAATAATGTAACTTTATTCACAAACTTCCCATCCCCGTTATATAAGCCAGTTATTATCTTTATTAAACCGGTTCAAATGTGTTTCACATAAACAAGAGGACACCCACCCCGCATGATGCATAAATTTAGAGAGACGAAGGTAAGATCCCTACCTAAATAGGTTCTGTTGTCCTTCTACAAACACGACCACCATGATCACAAGGCTTCTCCCAGAATGACTGCACCCACCAAGGATGTCGCGACACCACTGAATCAACAACACAAGAAACTCCCTCAACACGGAGATCACATGCCGTAGCATGGAAAGAAAACAGGATAAGTAGGATCAGAAAGAGGATACAAGAACAGAGGTTTAACATACCTTTTTAGAGTCGTTCGTCAACGACCATCATTCCCGTCAATTATCAGCAGTCTCCTCGATTGGAAACTGCAGAGGGGAAATCAAAGAAGAGGGAACAAAATAGTGTGTATGATTCTCTCCTTGCTGACATGATCCCGTATTCATTGACGGATCGACGATCGGAGTCCGGATGAAGAAGTTAGGAGGATGACTTCTCAGTCGTCCAAAAGTGTTGTCGTGTGGAGATGAAGGGTCTGCAAATACTATGTTACCCTCTCTTACAAAGGCAAAAGAAAATAAAACTGTATTCAACGTGAATTAATGAATATTCACCATAACCGTACAACAGTTACGCTGCTTTAATAGTCAACACACAATACTTCACATGATTTCCACGTGTTTTAATAATAATGATAATAATAAATTAATATTAAGCGTTTCTTTGACCCGAGGAAAAATTCATAAAAAGATATTCATCATTGGTCTTAAAGTGACCGTCATAAATTCAGGGTTACGCTGTCACTAACGGTTCTTCAATCTGATACCGTATGTGGGAGATACATTGGATACAAGATCCCATAATAATAATGATATTATTATTATTGGGTGTTTCATGGACCTGAGCCACGAACCATAATTTAATATCCAAAATTAGACTTGAATCGATAGTATTAATTATAGGATCACATCGCCACTGACGAGAAGCCAATCGAACGTCACACACGGGAGTTATGACGGGTTGAAGATTTAATAATAATATTTAATCTATACATTCATAAGCATTTCGGGTACCTGATCCGAAAACCCAAAAAAGACATCCAATATTGGACTCATAATTTCCATCTCATATTCAGGGTCATACTGCCGTAGATGGTTCATGAAACCGAGGTCGCACGAATAAGTTACGGTCAAAAAAGTGTTTTATCAACAAAAACAAAATCATGATTATTATATTATTTAATTTAATTTAATTTAATTTCTTAAATCCTCATATCCAAAATCCACGCCCCACCAAAACAAAAGGCCCCTCTTTGAATCCATGTCAACCATGCCCCACCCCTTGATTGATTTCCTTTTTTTAAACTTATTTATTTTGTTGCATTAAATTCTAAATCTTTATTTCCTTTAACTCTTTCTCTCTCCAATCTCATTAATTCTTCCACAATTTTCACTCACTCCCCAAAAGTAGCGCCTCCCCTTCCTTTACTCCATGTGGCACGCCCCAACCTCCATTTTAAACCTTTATCATTATTTTTAACACAATTATCATAAATAATAACATCTCTCATCTATCCTAATATCTCAAATCTCATTGCATTGAATTGAAAATTTAAATCTCATTATATCTTTATTAACCGATCTTTCAAAATTTAAACCAACATTATTATTATAATTATTTAGTATAATAATAATAACAATTACCCAATTAAAAATTCTTAACTCATCACCAATTATTATTATTAATAATAATTATTATTGACGTTCACCGCATTGACCATGTCCGACCACCATTACGTCAATTTAATTATTTAAATCTATTTGTTTTTATTTCACACTGATTAAATTTATAACACTTTTATGAAATTTAAACCATTCAATTTCATAAACCCAACATATTTTTATGCCACCGTTATAATTATTATTTAACATAATAATAATAATGAACTCACCTTTAATTTTATTAACGCACCACCAAGCTTCCATTATGCATCTTCATTTATTTGTTTGCAATAAATACCATGACTCATTTAATTAATTTCTCATTATTATTAATATTATGAATAATATTAATAACACAACACCCATTATTATTATTCAAATTTAATTTCAACAATTACTAAATAAATATTAAACCGCATGTTTCATTTATCAACGTCTAATGTGTCACACACCTTCCCACTTCACATAATTAATAATAATAACACCCATTAAATCATTTTATCATTATTATTCTCTTTTTAGTTTAATTAATCACACAATTTATGTCATCATCATTATTATTTAACATATTTTTACATTATCATCAGTATTAAAAATTATCATTATAACACGCGTCGTGTTGACCACATCGATTTCAACAAAGGAATGGACTAGAGGGGTCCGGGCCATTACAAGGGACCTCAATAATCATAAGAATTGATCAAGTGGATAGAGAGGATTTTCTTCTTCATAAAACTCTGGAAGAATCCAAGTTTATTTTGTCAACTTATATACTTTAGGGGATGAGAAGGAAGTGGTGGAAATCTATTATGAAATACAATTTTCATTAATATCTCACATGGAATAATTTCAAGAATTTATTCAATCAAAAAATTTATCCTAATACATTGAGTGTGGAAAAGGAATGGGAGTTCATTACTTTGAAGTAGGGAGATTGATCTATGAGAGAGAATGATACTCATTTCTTGAGTTGGTTCACCTATATGCAGATCTTATTTCCAATGTTTATCTCAAAGTACATAGGATTGAGATGGGTTTGAGGCCTTATATTTGTATATTATAATTCTTATGTTCTTACCCACCTTGAAAGATTTTGTGGACACTATATCTATGGTTTAGGTGGATATAGTTGGGTAGAAAGGACTCTTTAGAGAATTAGTGACAATAGGAGGTAGCCATAGTTCACATTCTAGCTAGAACATGAAGTAGGGTTACTATCACCGAGGTACTGGTAGGAGTGCACAACAAATGTCAAGGATGGTAAAAGTGGTCTGTTATCAGTGTGAGGAAAAGGAACACCTCAAACTTTATTTTAAGGACTCACCCATAGTATGTCACACACATGGAAAATCTAATCATCTTTATCATTTCAATAAGAGAGCATCATAGGGTAATATAGATAGATCCAACTTCACTAAGAAATATCGTTTTAGAAATTATTCTTCAAAAATTATGGGATCTCAACCTCATTACAAGAGGGATTCTTAGGTTATTAAGAAAGAGAATAATTAAGTTGGATGTCAGAATTTAGTGGTGAGTTAACCAAAGAAACTAGTGCTTTGGCCGACTATCATGAGAGGTAAAATGTTTATTAAACCTTATATGGTTATAGAATTATTTTTTACTAGTTAGAATCATTCCATTATGTTATCCAAGATTATTTAGGTGTTTTGAATACCTTCAGATCTATTTCCAATATTGATGACACCTTCTATGCCTTTGAAATAGAAGTCAGAGTCATGTTTTAGATGTCCTGAGTGTCAGGTGATGATCATGGACCATGAAACCAAATGGGATATTTTAGTTCTTAATCTTGAAATATTTTATCTTAGTATTGGAATGAATTGGATTACTAGATATACAACACATATCTATTGTTATCATCAGAAGGCTCAGTTCCATTCTTATGATATAGTTAATAATGTATTTCAGGGTGAGTGATATCCTAGATTTGGAAAGAAGGTATTATTGTCAAAATTTCTGAGATGATCTCATACTAATAGTTATATATGTTTCTTAATGCTATGGATCCACATCTTAGTGGCCCTCTTCCTATAATGGTGAATGAGTATACCAAAGGTTATCTGAATTATTTCACTAGGTTTTCATCTCAGAGGTACGATGAGTTTACTATATAATTTATTCTAGGGATGAAGCCCATTTACATACCTTCATACCTCATGAGACATAATAAAATTAAGTAATTAAATATTTATATTGATTATGTTGAGGCTAAAGTATTTATTCACCCTAGTGTTTCACCTTGGTTATCGCTAGTGTTGTTTACAAAGAAGGTTATCATGGGTCTTCATATTTTTTTGATTAAAAAAAACTCAACCATGTGATATTTAAGAACAAATATCCATTTCGTATGATTAATAACATTCTCAATCAGATTAAGGAAGATTAGTGGTTTTTAAATATCGATTTGACATTGACCTTCCATCAGCTGAGGGTATAAAAAGAACATATTATTAAGATAATGTCTAGGAGTATGTATAATAATTATGAGAATCTAGTCCTGAATTTTGGAATTAATAATGATACAACAATATTTATGGATATGATGAATCAAATATTCAATTTTTTTTAATTATTTCATTTATTGGTTTGAGTAGAGTACTCAAGAGGGGGGTGAATTGAGTATCTATAAACATTCCTATTTAAAAAGTCTTCTTAAAAAGGTTCCCCAATAAATTTAAATACAACATATTTAATCAATGTAATTTGGTTATAAAATTTTTTCTTTTTAAAAAACTTCACAGTTTATTGATTAATTATTAGTAATCTTAATATTAGTTACTAACAATACTTTTTCAGCAATTCTAATAAGTCAAAACAATTATAACTTCTTTCCAAGAGTAACTATCAAAGTAAATTTAGTGATTTCTGACTAATACAATAAAACATAGAAAACTAAATTAAACAGCACGTCGGATATAAAACAAGTGGTTCAGTCTCAAGCCGAGACCTAATCCAATCCACATAGTGATCACTTTCCACCAAGAATTTATATAAATAAACTTAATCCCCACCCTGGATTGGGGTTTACAATAGTACACAATACTGTCTAGGTCACACAACCTCTTCCATAGTTCTTCATGGGTATGAACTAACAGGTCATGATAGGACCTATTCCACACTTATCCATGGGAATAAACAAGTGTAAAAAGATGCATGAGAAGGTATATATTGTATCCTTAAGTTTAATGTAGGATACAATTCATGTTTTTATATATATACACACACACACTGCTTGAAAGATAAAAATAATACACAATAGAGAAAAAAAATGATTAGATAAGGTTAGAAGTGCTCTGAGTATTAGTCTATGCATCTCTAGACTTCTGGGATAAAGCAGATGCCGAAATCGAGTCCTCTTGTGGAAAACAAAGTATCACAAGTCTGTTGGATCTGGCTCATGTTCTTCATGGAGTAGATTGTGTGAAAATGTTCTCGACTCTATGATTCAAGTATGCTTCATGTGTTCTTCAGTATTGTTGGGTTGCATGTATCAGTTATTCTTTCATAAATGCTCGTGCTTCATTGTTACCATGCACACACTTGATTTTTTGTCATCACTGTTGTCTCTAATTTTTCTTCTAGCCACGTTTTTCTTTTTATTCATAGAATTAATGTGATGGAGCTGACATGATCCATGTATTTTTTACCTCATACCTTATATTGTCAGGCAACATGTCTAAAAATAAACATTAATTATGTCAGTGTATTTAAAATCTTCAAATATGCTTGTTAGAAATTAAATTAAAAAACCGCAAAACAGATTAAGAAATGGTTTCACAATCTATCTGGAAATAGTGTCTCCATGTAACAGTGTCTCCTTGAAATGGTGTCTCCTTGAAATGGTGTATCCTTCTTTATCTTTGAGCGGTGAGATAGTTATGATGGCATAATTGTATAGAGATTAGGAACCGGTAAGACATATGTGGTGTTTGATCATAGAGTCTGAATGGTTATAGTGTATAGATAGTCACAGTGTCTGGATGGTCACAGTGTATGGATGGTCACAGTGTCTAGATGTTCATGGTGTATGGGTAACAATTTCTGGTCACGGTTTCTGGTCATAGTGTCTAGGTCACGGGGTCTAGGTCACAGGGTCTGGTCATAGTGTCTGGTCACGGTGTCTGGTCATGCTTTCTGGTCACAGTGTCTGGGTCCTTTTCCAGAAAAACATAACTAGTGATAGACTCACGGTTTTTCAAACTTACCAAAATATCTTTATAAAGACTTAAATAGTTATATTCATAGAATGGATTAGACTTAATAATTTATCAAGTAAATCCATTATTACACAGACTTAGAATAGTTTACTATCATTAAACATAGCACTTAAGATCTTGGATAGGTTTATTTAAAGAATGAAGAAACTAATCATATTTACACATGATTTTAGATAGATTAAATAGGATTATAAATCTTTGTAGAATGTATAGGATTTGTGATCATTAAAACATGATTAACACATGAGGATTTAAACAATCTACCCCATCTTGATTATCATAAATCATGTTGGTGAGATATTTATTATTAGTGATGTGTCTCTTCTTTAATGTTCATATAGAATACATATTTCTCTTCATTTTGGGATTATCAAAAAGAGTAAAAAAGTAAATAAAAGAATAGATAAGAGGAGTTTAGAATGAATTAGATAAAAAGTGTCATTACAAACATTAAGTAATGAGAAATACAGAAATCAACCCTAACAAAAGATAGTAGTCATTGTTCTTCATCACTGGATTGTTTTATCTTTTCCCTTGGCAGCGACATCAGAAGAAGAAGCCAGAGGAGCAGAGGTAGAAGTGGGAGAAGGGAGTGAACCAGTGGACAGAGAATGTATAGGGAGACCTTCAAAAACATATGGACTCAAGGTAGGTGCAGTGGAAGACCGAGGGAAATATTGATCAAAGACAACAGACATGATCTAACATAGAGCCTAAGAGACAGACATAGATGTAGAAGCAACAACAGAGGATGGGAAGGTAGGAAAACCAGATCTTAGGGGTGCAGCTGCAGGAGAACTAATGGCAGTACTCTGAACATGAAGATAAGGCCTCAAAAGATTGTTGAAGTTAGTAATGATCTCATCACCATACTGCATGGCTTTCTCAAAGTCATCCTTGTTCTCTATAAACATATCCAACAAATGAGTAAAATACTTGAGCTTTTGGACTTTAGTTTTGAAAGATTCATTGATAAGAGGAATTCATAGATTCTAAACTATGTACTTGAAATGGTTGATCATGTCCTTATTAGAGAAGATCTGATTGAAGTATAAATCCACCTTCTTATAAATTTCTTGGTAAGCATCATTGGAAATCTTGGAATGAATTCTCACAAAATCAAGAACTCTGTCACTATTCTTGAAAACTTCTGATAGAGATTCTTTGTCAAAACCACTGACCATAGCTTGAAGTTCTTCTTTGAAAATTTTTCTGAACAGATAACAATCTAAAGGGGTTGAGATGATTTTCTAGAGGTATGAGAGGCAATAACAACTAAAGTATGGGATTTTAGTTGATTCAGAACATTCTGGGGACAACCCTTATACTCATCAGTCAACTTGTTAAGACCAATAACAAGTTCGCATATCTCTTGAACAATCTTATTTTTTATTTCAACTACCTTGTCATTTAATAAAGTGAAATTATATTGAATTAGGGAGGCTAATTTCTGTGGAATCTGACTAAAAACATCCTCACTATGATAAGAAATAAGTTCTGGTCTTGAGTTCATCACTCTCTGCATATCTTCAACCATACCTCTGAGAGGTTTTACATCATCACTGAGATTTTTATTCTCAAATCCAACTTCTTGAATCTCATAAAGCATCTTGAGATGAATCTTATATATGATCTTTTATAAGAATAGGGTAGCATCACTTTCACTTAAATTGGTTACAAGATCCAATTGGGTATTCATGAGTTTTTAAACTCCAGCTAATAGGGTAGTTCCAAATGATTTCATATCATCATTATTCACCATGTTTGGAGGTTATTGTGAAGGTTTAGGGATATAATATGAGACAAGATCAAGATCTTTCACAGAGATATCTTCATGTGTCGATGCCAGTTTTAATTGAAACATAGTAGACAGATCAATTCCTTTAATTGAGACTCCCTAAGAATCATTCACATCAAAATAACTAGGGAAATTATACCATGTATCCACTGAGCTTAGCTCAATTGGATTAGGTACTTCAACACTTTCCAAACTCTGAGGCTACTCCCCCTCACTAGGTGCATCTTTCTCAATACTGAGAGATTTAGATCCCCAATCTACTTCCAAAATTCCATCCTTCATATCCTCACCTATTTCCTTTCTAGCCAACTGAATGGCTTGCTTTATTCTCTCTTCAGCAGATGGAATAATTTCAGGAACATCTTGTTCCTCTGGGTGTTCCTCAAGAGCAGCTTATTTCAAAACAGAAAGATCTTCTTCTATATGATCTTCTACAAAATCCTATTCATTTACCTTAGAAAAAAATTCTTCTTCAGCAGCAGGTTAATATTTTAAATCAGCAACATCTTCAGAAACATGTATTTTTTTCTGAATTAAACTTGAGAATCATATTCAATGTCTTCCTTAGCCAAAACAATTTCTCTTTTAGGTGCAATAACATCTTCCCCTTTTTCCTCATCAAAATACTCAACAGTCTCTTCTGGTTCCATACCAAGATTAAAAATATCCTTAGGTCTTGAAGAGTGTTCTAACAGATTAAACTTTTCATAAACCCTATCATTATCTTCCACGGATTCTTTTCTCCATGGATTCCAACTGATTTTCATTCCCTTTATAGTACCTTTCGAAAGAAAAAACTCATAATCCTTAATATATTCTTCATCTGGTCCAACCAACCTTCATGAAGCATATCTACGATAAGCCTTGAATAGAACAGGGAGGTTTACTTGGAGGATGTTTTGATCAAATCACACATATGTTGTTTAACATAGTTCCATAAGTTGATATTATGTCCATTTTTAGGAGTTGTATCAAAAATATATCCTGATATGTAAGTGTTGCAAAATCACCATTTAGGGGGAAATTAGATTCTGAACAAACTTAAACAGAACCTTGGTTTCACCATCTAACTCAGCAATAATGACTCTTCTCTTTGTTTCATTCTTAATTAAGCTTCCCAATGCTTCTTCCAAAACAAAGATCTCATTTGGAGGTGGAGGACCTCTTTGGTAGTCCTCAAAAATACCCTCGTGAGGTATCCTAAGGAATGTAGCCTATAACCTCGAAGAAAACTTGCATCTCTGGCCATTGATCAAGCTTCTCACAAAATATCCATATTCTAAACCAAAATATAATTGAACATACTAGTAAAAATGTTCCACTAGTTTTCAAGTAAATAGGCTTATCCTAATTTTCGAACCAATCCAACCATACTTTCTCTCTACGTACTTTCAATACCAAAGACTTACTTGGCAGAAATCACTTAGGGAATATCCCCTTATCAGGTACCACTTTTATGTATACTAGATTCAGATTCAGAGGAACTTTTGGTGATAACCTCAGTGCTATTTTCAACTTCTTCTTTGAACTGCACTTCTCAAGAGTTTAGAACTATGGGTGTTTCATCCTAGGAATTAAATTATGGTTTGAGAGAGAGAGGGAGAGAGAACCTAAGGGTTGAGAGAGGGTTTACTATTTGAGAGAAGAGAGATCGAGTGAAGAATGGGTGAAACATCTTTAGTTTTTATCATTTAGGGATATCAAGCGCCGCAGGATCCAAAACACGGGAAAGTAAATGGGTAAAATAATTAATTACTGTGATATGGGTTATAATGTATAAATAAAACACTGAAGAGTATTTATAGTGAGACCGTAATTGACTTTCACGGTGAGACCGTAATTAGCTTTCACGGTGAGACCGTAACTAGCTTTCACAGTGAGAACGTAACCGTGTGATTTCTAAACTGTGTGACCGTATTGTTTGAGATATTAAGTTCTAGACAGAAAATGAGAAATAGTAACTATGAGACCGTAAACACGAAACAATAAGCTATGAAACTATATACTTACTATTTACAATTTATCATTCCCAATTAATGTATGATGTAATATATTATTTCATAATTTAATGGTTTGGTGATTATATCAGCAAGATGATATTTAGTTCCAATGAATTCTAAAGTGATGTCTTTGTCTTGATAATTATCTCTCAAAAATTGATGTCTTACATCAATATTTTTTGTCCTGAAGTGTGAAACATGATTTTTTGAGATGTTAATAGAACTTGTATTGTCATAATTTATAGGTACATGTATGAATTGATATCCATAATCTAGTAATGTGTGTTTCATCCAAAAAATTTGCGCACAAAAACTACAAGATTCTATGTATTCAGTTTATGTAGTATATAATGAAACAGAGTTTTGTTTCATACTGCATCATGATATTTGTGACTTGCCTAAAAAGTTACATGTTCTAGAGGTTCTTTTCCTATCTAACTTACAACCACCGAAGTCAGCATCAGAATAACTCACTAACTCAAATGCTTGTCCTCTGGGATAGAATAGTCCTAGATTGAGTGTATGCTTGTGGTATTTAAAGATTATTTTAATATAATTTAGATGATATTCCTTAGGATTTTCTTGAAAATGAGAACACATACACACACTAAACAAAATTTAATGTTAGCTAGCAGTTAAGTAGAGTAAGCTACCAATCATTCCTTTGTAAGTGGTTTGATCAACAGATTTTCCATTTTCATCAAGATCCAACTTACAAGTCGTACTCATTGGTGTGTCACTATGTAATGTCCAAACCTGGGAGCCACTGAACGGTGCTCCGAGCCGGTTGGTCAGAAGCCCTCAAGCACGCCTCCTCGTACACCAGAGGGTGCCGACTAACAGTGAGGGTCTCGTACGTCAGTCTTGGGGAGACTATACCCTCTGTTATCAGAATAAAATATCAACAAAAGTAACCAAGAAATAGAAGAAACACATATAAATATAATAGTATAATGTCACTAGTATTACCAAAACTGGAAATAGAATACTCAACTGAAAAGTAAAACTTGCTTTGAAAATTCAAGTGTCGAGTGTCTACAATGAAACTGAAAGTAAATACACAATGACTCCAAATGGGTCTTGACCCATGTCCGGTTCCCTCTTCCATGATCCAACCCCAATCAACACTCTACCCAGGGCTCTTGCCCTTGTCCTATCCTGCAACAATAATATCTATTTGGGTACCAATCAGGCAGCCCAAGTAGGGTGTGAGTACGACTCAGTAGGTCCCCACCAACATTGTCAAAAACCAATCCAAGAAATAAGCAATGTATGTAGTTGCATTAATAATAAAGCAAGGTAATAGGGAAAACAATTATATTTTTCCAATTAAACATTCTTTAACACGTTAAACATATGGGTTCCTGAGAACACCCAAAACACAATGCTTGCTTCAGCCTGTGTAGGAACCTAAACCATTTCCCCTATTCAATTCCTATTCACTATGTCACAATATTACATTTATGAATAGTAAAATGAAACCATAGAACAAAATAAATTAAAGAGAGTTGAATTCCATGTCTATCACACATGTGAGTATTTGGAGTATCAGTCCCTGTCTCACAATCCCATGGGTATTTGGAGCGTCAGTCCTTGTCACATAAAATATCAATTCCATGAATGTCATTGGTTCTAGATCTCCATGTCTAGGACCCTTGTGGGTATGAGGAGCATCAGTCTGTTTCCCATAACCCATTTTCAAATTAAATGTCCAATTCACAGATACAACATTAATCAAATGTTTAATCATCCTTATCCTTCCATAATAATTCTCACCCATATTCAACTAGATCCACAATTCACAAAGAACCGCATAACCAAACCACCAATTAATTATTTATTCCAGGAAATTTATACAAATCCATATGAATAAAAAGATGATACTGTCTGATTTGATTTTAAACCACCTACCTAGATTTTTTGATGGAAGTTAGCCCAATGAAAATCACCAAAGTCTGAGTGGCATTACGTCATCAATCAAATTCTGGATCTAAATCCTTAAAACCAGAAATAAGATCAAAGACCTCAAGATCTTTCAAAACAAGATCTAGATCCAAAATCCTAGATCTATACATTAACTCATAGGTTTAGATCCATGGAAACGGTGGAAATATCCAATGAAAATATCAAGGAATGATATAGGAAATAATGGAAGAAACAACAGGATGAAATCCACTTACCGAAAGGAGAGAAGATCTTCAATCTGAGCCTTCAATCTCAAAGAAAGGTGTTTAGATCACCTTGGAATCTCTCCAAGAAGATTTGGAAACACCTAGAAAAAGCCAAATCTGAGACAAGGATAGAAATAAGGAAGTACTGGGGTTCAGGTGATTTTAAAAAGGATTTTCAAAAATAAAAATTGTGTGCATGGTTTCCTGGACGGTTGGGCACAGTTTGTCAAACCGTGCACAAACCGTGAAAACCTCACTGTCTATATTTGGACGGTCCACATGGTTTGGTCACACAGTTTTTCAAACCATGTGTAAACCATGTGTACCTCTTTGTCCAGTTTTGCTTGGTTGGTAAGGTTTGGTCACACGGGTTGTCCAACCGTGCGCAAACCGTGCACAACACACTGCCATTTAGTTTTATTTAAAATTTCCCCCAAACGCACTCCATGTCACTACTCCAAAATAAGGGTACTTAAAAACATAAAAAATACCTAAAAACGTGTCCGAGATAGACTCCAAAAAAGTCCAGTATCTTACGTTCTCCCCACCTTATAACAACTCATCCTCGAGCAATACTCATGAACTTCTCTGAGATTCCGAGCTAAAAAGATCGGGCCACTGAGTCCAAATATATGTCTCCCTTTCCCATGTCTCTTCCTGAACTCATCAATGTTGCCATAATACATGAACTATCGGTATAGTCTTTCCCCTCAACACCTTTTCACTACGATCCAACACATAGATCAGATGCTCCTCAAAGGACGCATCTATCTTAAGATCAACATCATTCACATCAATCACATGAGAAGAGTCAGAATGATACTGTCGTAGTTGTGATACATGAAAAACATCATGCATAACACTATATTTCTATGGAAGAGCCAATTGGTATGCTACCAACCCGACTCTCTTCAATATTTCAAAAAGTCCAACAAACTTTGGTGCCAACATTCTCTGACTTCGTATCTTACAGTGACCCAACCAAGGTGATACACAAAGGAAAATGTGATCACCGGCTGTAAACTCTAGAGGTCACCTCCTTCTATCAGCATAAGACCTTTTCTGACTTTGAGCCGTAGTCCTTCGTTTCTGAATCAGCTGAACCTGTTCAGTCGTCTTCTATGCGAGACTCGGTCCCAACAACTCCAAATCACCCGCTTTCATTCAGCATAGCGGTGATATATATGGCCTACCAAAAGATCCTCGTATGGTTCCATCTGTATAGTTTCCTGATAACTGTTGTTATAGGAAAACACCACAAAATCTAGGTGCTTCTCCCATGAACCACCAAATCCAAGCACACACGCCTTCAACATATTTTCAAGAACTTGTATAGTACACTCGGACTTTCCATCTATTTGTGGATAGAAATTAGTACTCAATAAAACTTGTATACCAAATCCTTCTACAATCCCTTCTAGAAGCGCAAAGTAAACCGTGAATCACAATCTCAAACTATAGTTCGTGGATCCCCGTGTAATGGAAGTATTTTCTGTAAATACAACTCTCTCAACTGCTCAAATGTAAAATTTTCCCTTATAGGAAAGAAATGTGCCACCTTTGTCAGTCGATCCACAGTGACCCAAATAGTATCAATCTTCCTAAGTGTTTTTGGAAGGCCTATCATGAATTCCATGGTCACGTTATCCCACTTCCATTCTAGAATGGAAAAATGTCGTAGTAAACCTCCAGGTCGTTGATGCTTCACCTTCACCTACTGACAGGTGAAGCATCGTGTCACAAACCCTGCTATCTCTTTTTTTATGCCTTGCCACCAAAATTTTCATTGCAGATCACGATACATTTTGGTCACACAAAGGTGCATCGCCCATCTTGAGGCATGAAATTCCCGCATGATCTCCTCTCGTATGCTCGTAGGAACAACAACCTGATTCTTCAAATACATGATATCATCCTCATCTATCTTCCTGTATGAAGGTGTCTCCCCACCATCAATGT
The DNA here is from genome assembly GCA_963277665.1 of Viscum album. NCBI lineage: Eukaryota > Viridiplantae > Streptophyta > Magnoliopsida > Santalales > Viscaceae > Viscum > Viscum album. The sequence goes on along the minus strand of OY728131.1, from coordinate 1,777,873,153 downwards.
TTTTCCTCAAGGTTAAGCATCTAGTGTCCTCATATTTCTTGTCCCTAATCAGTCTCAAAAGTGTAGAATCCGCTGCAACCGACACGAGTATCATTTCCTCCTGTCTCTCCTAAACCAAAATGTGCATTTCAGCTAGCAACGTTATCATCTTCTACTCGACACTAGTTTCCTGAACAATATGAGTCTGATTCTTCCTACTCAAAGCATCAACCAAATCATTTCCTTTTTCGGGTGTATATACCAGCTCAAAATCAAAAGACTGCATATACTCAACCCATCTCCATAGTCATAGATTCAAATCACGCTGATAAAAGATGTACTTAAAGCTCTTGTGATCAGTATAAAATGTAAACCTTTCACCCAGAAGGTAGTGTCGCCAACACTTCAAATCATAAACCACCGCTGCTAACTCATGGTCATCCGTTGGATAATTCCTTTCATGTGGCCTCAACTGTCGAGACCTGTATGCCACAAATTTATCTTTTTTGCATCAACACAGCTCCGAGTATTATCCCATACGCATCATAACACACCGGGTACTCTTCACCAGACTCAGGTAGAGCCAAAATTGGTGTAGACGTCAAACAATTCTTTAACTCTCAAAAATATGTCTTGGAAGCCTCTGTCCATTCAAACATTACTCCCTTTTTGGTCAAGCCTGAAAGTGGTGTTACCAAACGGGAAAAGTTTTTGATAAATCTTCTATAATATACAGCTAACCCTAGAAAGCTTCGGATATTGAAAATATTCTTGGGTTTCTCCCAAGAAATTAATGGTTGCACCTTATCTAGATCCACTGAAGCAACATTCTTAGAGATTATGTGTCCAAAGAAGTGTACCTGATCAATCCAAAATTTAAACTTAGATAGCTTGCCGTATATCCGATGCTCTCTCAGTGTACTCAGGACAATGTCAAGATGTTGGGTATGATCTTTATGAGTCTTGGAGTACACCAATATGTTGTCCACAAATACTACCACAAACTGATCTAGGTACAGATGAAATATCTTATTCATCATATCCATAAACACAACTAGTGCATTTGTTAACCCAAATGGCATTACAAAAAACTAATAAAGCCCGTATATACCAATGAAACCAGTCTACGTTATATCAGAAGTCCGAACTCTCAACTGGTGATACCTCAATCTTAAGTTGATTTTTGAGAAAACACAGGGTCTCTTAAACTATTCAAACAGAACATCAATACGCGGTAGAGGATATCAGTTCCTCACAGTCATCTTGTTCAACCTCCAGTAATCGACACACACATGCAAACTCCTATCATCCTTCTTTGAAAATAGAACAGGTGATCCCCAAGGTGACGTACTTGGATGGATAAATCCTTAATCCTTCAAGTCTTCCAACTAAGCATTGAGTTCTTGAAGCTCTATCAGTTCCATTCTATATAGTGGAATAGATATTGGCTCAACTCCTGGAATGATCTCAATATTAAATTCAACATCTCTCTTAGGCAGCAGCCCTAATAAGACTTCTGAGAATACATCCTAAAACAAATCAACCAATGGTGGAAGGACATATTGCCTAACACCTTTGTCATCTAGTAAAAGACTAGAAACTTGGGTTGTGAGCTCTCCTAGTTGCTGAGTAATTGGCCCTGCTCGGCTTGCCTGGATATACCACTCCCCACAGTTAAAGTAATGGTCACCTGTAGGTGACATAAATGTCACCCTCCGACAATAATAATCAATGTGGGATCGTTATGTGAATAACCAGTCCATACCTAGGATTAGGTCAAAGCCTTTCATATCAAGGATATAGATATCCTACAGGAAACGGTACTATCCGATCTCAAAAGAACATCCCTTGCCCAAATAGATGTCTCCAGACTGTACCCCCAAAGGTGTCATCATAGACCAGCTCAAAAACTCCACCGCCAAACTCAAACCATTAACATGTTTTGTAGATATAAAGGAATGATAGGTAACAGTATTATATAAGGAATTAGCTAAAGTAGAATCCACCAGAATAGTACCTCTCACTGTCGATGGTCCAGCCTCTCTATCCACAAGTGTAGGTTGTACTGCATGAAATTGTGCTACTCCGCTTCCATGTGATGCCATCTGACTCCCCTGACTTGTACCACTCTGCTGATATGGGCGTTACTTCCCAAGAGCACCACGTCTATTACCTTTAACAGCTCGGATAGTAGAACTCCAACTTTGGGAGTGAAAAGGTACAGAAGATCCCCTTCCCACACTCTAACTCTATTTAGCTAATCCATCAACACCTGACTCCTTTGGGTTCTGGAATAACATCAGGAGATGTCCCATCCTACCATAGGATCTGCATTCAATAGGGGGTCAGGGACATTGATTACGATAGTGTCCTGAACCTCCAAACTGGTGGAAAAAACATAGGTAAGGTACTGTGTAACCGACCCCTCTACCTGTTTACTCTGTCTCCCACCTCCATGGATGACATTCTCATAACGTCGCTTCCTACTTTTAAAAGTCGCACCACCTGAACGTCCAGTAAAAACCATTTTTCTAACACTATAAGCCTTTTTCCAGGTTCCCCTTAGAGATGAGAGCCTGATTTACCACTTATGGAAACTTCTTCTGCTTGAAAATATTCACTTGAGACTTAATTTCACATTTAAGTTCATCCTGAAATCATCTTGCTGATGTGGCCTCTTCTGCTGCCAATTTGGAGCAAAACGTTTTAAGTCTGTAAAGCGTCCAGAATAGTCCTTTAAAGACATATTCCCTTGAGTTAGCCTCATGAACTTAGCTACCTTCTCCTATCTAAGCATCTCTGGATAGAAGTGCTCAAATAACTTCTCCTGAAATTCCTTCCACTCCATAGCTTCCAGCTTTCCATCCCGAGTCTGGATGCCCCACCGATGTTTCACTTGACCGCGCAACATGTAAGTTTCCAACATGAATCTTTTCTCAACAGGTGTCTCCAGATGGTCAAGTATAGTTTAGATAGATTCAATCTAGAACTCAGTTTTCTCCAGACCACCCTCTCCTGTAAAAGTCGGCAGGTGCTGCAACTGAAACTCTCTCGTAAGATAAGACATACTTTTCAGAACCCTCCTGGGGTCTCTTTCCATCATTTGCATGAAACGGGTAAGGTTCTCTAGAAACTTTTCCCCCGCATCTTTAGTTGGTACTATTGGTGCCTCAGGTTCAACCACTGGAAGACCATTTCTAACTATACCCCTGCTCATTTTCTCAACTAGCATTGTGGAGGAATAATTATACAAAGCCAAACGTACAGCTTAGGAAACAATTCACAATGTTACCACAATTACACACAACCAATTTATTCGTATCACATCACTATTATTTCTTTAAATTTCAAAATTAGACACCATTTTCATTTCAATTTCACATGAAAAAAAACGTGTAAGTTCAACAATCTACCCATAATCCATTTTCCCATGCATGCCTAAAATGATGCAAGTCACAATAATCATGAGTGCCTAGAATGATGCATATAGACGAAACACTCATGCCATTCTAGGCCACGAATCAGTACTCAAAATTTTCAGAAATAATAATCACATCACATAGCAAGTGCATCACCCAAGGTGAAATAGTATTCTACTACAACGACAAACAATAATAACAACAATCCCACATTGAGTACTTGATTTTTACCCCATACATGGGTTTGCAAATCCCATGGACGATCTCATTATCAATCCCCGACTTTTACTAATACCCTTTATACCTTTCCCAAAATAGTAAGACAACAGAAGAAAAAGGATAACCTTCTCTAATACCACTTTGTAACGTCTTGACCCGAGAGCCACTGAACAGTGCTCTGAGCGAGTTGGTCACAAGCCCTCAAGCGTGCCTCCCCCTACACCAGAGGGTGCTGACTAGCAATGAGGGTCTAGTAAGTCAGTCCTGGGGAGAGTATAACCTATGTTATCAGAATAAAATACCAGAGGAAGTAACCAAGAAATAACGGAAACACATATAAATATAACAGTACAATGTCAATAACATTATCAAAAGAGGAAATACAACACTCAACTGACAAGTAAAACATGCTATGACAATGAAAGTTCCAAGTGTCTAAAATGAAACCGAAAGTAAATACACAACGACTAAAAAAGGGTCCCGACCCATGTATGGTTCCCTATTCCATTCTCCAACCCCAAACAACACTCTAACCAGGGCTCTTTCCCTTTTACTGCCCTGCAACAACAAAGTCTATTCAGGTACTAATCAGGCAGCCAGAGTAGGGAGTGAGTACAACTCAGTAGATCACCACCAAGAGTGTCAAAAACCAATCCAATCATAAGCAGTGTATGCAGTTTCATTAATAATAAATTAAGGAAAATGGTAAAACAATTGTATTTATCCAATTAACCTTTCTTTAATATGTTAAACATCCAGGTTCCCTACAACACCCAAAATACAATGCCTGCTTCGGCCCATGTAGGAGCCTAAACCATTTACCCTATTCAATTCATATTTACTATGTCACAATATTATGTTTATGAATAGCCAAATGAAACCATAGTATAGAATAAATGAAATTGTGAATAATGTCATGCCTAGCACACATGTGAGTATTTGAAGCATCATTCCCTCTCTCACAACCCCATGGGTATTTAGAGCATCAGTCCTTGTCCCATAAAATATCAATTCCATGCATGTCATTAGTTCTAGATCTCCATGTCTAGAACCCCTGTGGGTATTAGGATCATCCATCCATGTCCCACAACCCCTTTTCAAATCAAATATCCAATTCACATATACAACATTAATAAAATGTTTAATCATACTTATCCTTCCATAATAACTCTAAGCCATATTCCACTAGATCCACAATTCACAAAGAACCACATAACCAATCCACCAATTAATTATTTATGCCATGACATTTATACAACTGCATACGCATAATAAGATGAGACTGTGGTATTGGATTTTAAACCACCTACCTCAATTTATTGATTGAAATTAGCCCAATGAAAATCCCCAAAAATTCGAGCGGCACCACGTTGTCGACCGAGTTCTGAATCAAAATCCTTAAGAACCAAAAATAAGATCAAAGGCATCAAGATCTTGAAAAACTTGATCTACATCCACAATCCCAGATCTATACCTTAAATCATAGGTTTAGATCCATGGAAACGATGGAAATCTCCCATGAAATGATCATGGAAAGAATGGAAGAAACATCAGGATGAAATACACTTACCAAAAGGAGAGCAGATCGTTAATATGAGCCTTCAATATTGAGGATAGGTGTTCAGATCAGCTTGGAATCTCTCCAAGAGTCTTTAGAAACACCTAGAAAAATCCAAAGCCGAGCCAAGGTCGGAAATAAGGAAGTCCTAGGGTTTGGGTGGTTTTAAAAAGGATTTTCAGAAATAAAAACCATTCACACAGTTTCCTAGACAATGGTGCATGGTTTGTCAGACCGTGCGAAAACCATGTGGACCTCTCCATCCATATTTTCATGGTTGACAAGGTTTTTTCACACGATTTTTCAAATCGTGTGTAAACCATGTGTACCTCTCTGTCCAGTTCTACTGGGTTGGCACAGTTTGGTGACACGGTTTGTCAAACCATGTGCAAACCGTGCAAAACCCATTTCCCTTTAGTTTTACTTAAAAGTTCCCCCAAATGCACCCCAAGTTACTTCTCCAAAGTATGGGTACTTAAAACCATCAAAGTACCTGAAAACGTGCCTAAGAATGACCCCAGAAATGGCCGGGTTCTTACATAATACTTTTAGTGTTATCCAATCCAAAACATTTTAGAAGATCTCTAGTATATTTTCTATGATTTAAAATAATACCATTATTATTTTGAAAGATTTTAAATCCAAGAAAGAATTTGATTTCAAAAATTAAACTCGTTTATTATTCGTTTTTCATCATTTTAGAAAATTCAATACATAAAGAATTTATTTGAAGATCCAAAATAATTTCATCTACAAATGTTTGAACAACTAAAACATCATTGAAAATTAGTTTTATAAAAAGTCAGGATCAGATATTCCTTTTGTAAAACCTTTGGAAATAAGAAAAGTACTCAGTCTATCATACCAAGCTATTGGATCTTGTTTTAAATATTATAAACCTTTTGATAATTTAAAAATATAGTTGGGAAAATAAGGGTTTGAAAAACCAAGGGTTTTCTCAACAAATTAATCCTCAGCTATATACCCATTTAAAAATGTACATTTGACATCCATTTGATATAGTTTGAAATTCAGATGTGTAACATAAGAAAGAAGAATTTTGATGGCTTCAAGTCTAGCTTCTGTTGCAAAGGTCTCTTCATAGTCAATTCCTTCTTCTTAATAATAGCCTTGTGCAACCAATCTAGCATTGTTTATAACTATATTTCCAGATTTATCTACCGTATTTCTAAACACCCATTTAGTTCCTATGGTGAATGTGAATTTTGGTCTATCAACAGGTTTACAAACTCTGTTTCTTTCTAAACGATTAAGTTCTTCTTGCATAGCCATCAACAAAAATTCATCATTTATATCATCATTAATGTCTTTTGGTTCATATTGTGATAAGAAGACTTGATGTTCAACCTGATTTCTAAGAAAATCTCTAGTTTGAGTTCCTTTATCTAAGTCTCCTACAACGTATCTAAATGATGTTTCTTAAGAGTTCAAATAGCTCTAGAAAAATAAGGACAGGTGATTTCAGGTTCTTCAACAAGGTCAGGTTCGTTGTGACATGAATCAAAAAAATTTCAAGAACTGGAAGTTTTTACAGATTCCTTTATAGGATGGATAGATGATTTTGAATTAATGTTAAGAACATCCTCTAGGTTCTCTAGAGTGGTCTTAGGCTCATGTAGATCTGTTTCATTAAATTTGACATGGACATATTCTTCCCCAAATTTAGTTCTTTTATTAAACACTCTATAGGATTTACTAGAGATTGAATATCCTAAAAATATTTCTTCATCACTCTAGGATGAAAATTTGACTATATTGTCCTTAGTATTAAGGATAGAGACTTTACAACAAAAAACTTTTAAGTTTCTATCTCTAGGTTTTCTATTGTTCCACAACTCATATGGAGTTCTTTTAAGAATAGGTCAAATCAACACTCTATTGATAATATAACATGTTTTATTTACATATTCAGCCCAAAAATAAATAGGTAAGTCATATTCACTATTCATGGTTCTAGAAATATCTTACAGGGTTATATTTATTCTTTCTAAAACTCCATTCTGTTGAGGTGTTCTAGGAGTAGAGAAATTAAGACTATAGCCATTTTGTGAGAGAAAGGATTCAAAATCATGATTTTTGAACTCATAGACATGATAACTTTTTAAGGATTTAATTCTAATTCCACTTTGATTTTTCAACAGTTTTGGCATATTTGGTAAAATGAGAGCATGATTCACTTTTGTGAGAAAAAAAGTCCATGTATATATAGAAAATTCATCTACAATAACATAAACATAGTGTTTCCCGTTTAAAATAGAAACTCTATATGGTCCAAACAAATCCATGTGAAACAATTTTAGAGGTTGAGAAGTTGAAACTTCTTTCTTTTGTTTGATGGAAATTTTCTGTTTCATTCCTTTTTGACAAGGATTACACACTTTATCATTTGTAAACTCAAGTTTGGGTAGGTTTTTGACTAGGATTTTTATAGTCAACTTTCTAAGGGAGTGAATATTACAGTGTCATAGTCTCCTATTACAAGTCCAAGATTTTTTGTGAAATACACTTAAATATAAATCATTTTGAGACACTAAATAATTTATGTTAACAGAATATACATTTTAATTTCATAAAGAAGAAAATACTTATTCATTTTTAGAATTAAAACCATTACAAGTATCATTTTTAAATTTAACATGAAATCCATCATCACATAGGTGTGAAATGGAAACCAAATTATATTTCAATCCATCAAAAAGAAGTACTTTTAAAATTAAAACTAATTTAGAGTTACTGATTTGGCCAATTCCAGTAAGCTTTCCTTTGGAATTTTCACAAAAGGTTACATTTCCTCCATCTATTTTTATTAAATTCTTGAAGCATGAATAGTCTCCTATCATGTGTCTCAAACACCCAATGTCCAAGTACCATAAGCTTTTATAGTAACTCTTTATGAAACTCTCCTACAAAATGGTTAAATAAAAACATATTTTGGTACCCATAATTGTTTGGGTCCAATAATATTAGTGACTAGTTCTTTAGGAACTCATATCCACCTCATAGGTTTTCTATAAGCATTATGTAATGTACTTGAAAAATAAACTCTATTTCGTCCAAAAAATATTGAAATAGTAGAGAGTGTATCATAACATGAACTAGTTGAATGTTTTCCAGAAATAGGAGTAAAGTTCTATGTACTAGGCATAGAAACAAAATTAGTTCTTCCAAAATTTCTTTTACTAGGTTGATAGACAATGCCAATAGTAAATTTTGGAGAAATCTGTTTACCTAGCATTTGTATCAAGGTATCTTTACCATTAGTAAAAATTTCAAGATACTTTTTAAATTTCTCATCAGATAGCTTTAGTTTTTAGTTTTTTTTGAGTAATTTTGAATTTTCTCACTTTTTAAACTATGTTCTGTTTTAACAGTTGAGGTAAGAGCATGATGTTTCTTTAATGACTTGGATTTATCTTTTAGTTCATTGCATGTATCTTCAAGAATATCACAGTACTTAAACATTTCTTCATTATACATATTTTCAGAGTCACTATCATCTCCAGAATAAAAGGAATTTTGTAGAGGAGATTCCAGTGTTACCAGAGATGTTTTTTTTCATAAAACACATATTGGATTTGTTATCCTGTTCATCATGTGATGATTCTGAGTCACATGAATTGTCCTCAAAATCACTCCATGTTTCTTACATTTCCGTTTTATACATTCTATATTTTTCCTTATATTTGTTTTTGTACTTGAGTTTGGGATAGTCACCCTTGATATGTCCATTTAGCTTACATTCATATCAGAAAATCTCCTCATACTTGTCACTTGTTTTCCAATATTTATTTTAACATCCTTTTTGATCATATCTTCCCTTAAAGTTAGGCTTTCTAAAAAAGTTCTTTCTTCTTTTAAAATCTCTAAAACCTTATAGATAATTGATCCATATCCTCATCTGTAGAGACCCGAAGCTTGAAATACATGGACATTACATTACTTTAGAGGAATACTTAATACATAACAGAAACAGACACACAAGGAACGCAATAGTTTAGTGTCTTTGGAAACTTGGAACGTAATCTTCTAATCATGGTGAAAGATCTTCAACATCTCCCATAAAGATATTTCCCTTTTTTTCTTACCTAAAACCTTTCTTTATATCCTGGGGAAAAGAAAACATAAAAAGGGTGAGCTCAAATTCTCAGTAAGGTTAAGCATGGATAAAATAAAACATACCATATAAATTTGAACTTAAAACATGAACATAATGTTTAAACATAAAAAGCATGAGAAATGACATAAAACATGGAAGTACGTAAGGCATAGATCATAAAGAAACATTAAGAATGAAAAAATAGCATGGGAATAAAACATGTAATTGTGTCATCCATTAAGCACATGTAATGATTTCCATAGTAGCCAAGGCATTGCTGCCAAGACCATCTTAGTGGACAAAGTCCATTTCTGAATCGAGTTCACTCCTCGTTTCAGTCCTGTTTTACTGAACCGGTTTAACCTGCCGTTCCAGCCATGTCTGCCTCATGAGATATAAATCTATATCCAATGAATTTAAGGGAGATATAGGTCCCACCCATCTCATAGTGAAATCATTCTTACTTGTGCCACAAAATAAACTTAAAACATTCATCATAACCGAAAGAATAAAATGGGTTTCATAAACATCATCCCACCATCACATAATCCATATAAAACATATGGATATTTAATCATAAGAAAATTTAATCCATGTAAATCATAGAGACATTATACTTGAAACATACACATATGAAATAATGTCATCTTAGATAGAAAATGGTTTTGATAAAACACTTGAAATGAATTCTTGAGGAAAATATCCTTTCCTCTTTAAAATCATTTTATTTTCACAAAATTCCATGAAATTTTAAAAGAAAAGGGTTTTGTTGAAAATAATAATGCAATCTTGTAGAGTAAGCTTCTTGAAAATGAGGCGTTATGAAACCGTAAAAATCCATTCACACCGTATAAGTTTAAAATAACATTCTCCTCGTACTTTTGTCGGAAAAGTCAAAAAGTACCTCGTAACGTAAACAAAAGAAAGATTCCTTACATACCATGTAATAAAAGTAAAAAATGGGTAAAAATGACTTTAAACATATATGAAAACAATTTTATAAAACATGGACATGGATGATAACCCCAGTAAACACTTACGAATAAGCAATCTCGGATAAAAATGAGATTTGCAAAATTATCCCTTACCTTAGGTCTGATATGCTTTATACGTATCTGAACCTCCTATATAATGATTTAAATAATGTTATTGAATTATTAAAGAATCATATTAATTGTTATGATATCATATATGGTTCACTTATGACTTTATATTACCCGTTCTTTTGTAAATTCCATGTTAAAGAGTGTTTTGGGTAAAATCGTTTCATTTGTCATCCGTGTTTTGACTTGTAATTATTCATATGATTACATAGATCATGATTACTTAATTCCAGAATATAAAACATGATTTATATATAATATATATTCATAATATACATATATATATAATAGATCGATAAATGGAAAGAAATACACCGTTCATGGAGACGGTAGGCCATACGTACGCATGAACGCTGTTTTCGTTTCCTTATTGAGTTGAATAGAATTAACTAGATGACATACATATATATAAAAATAAATCCAGTATCATTATTATGTCATATATTTCATGATTACTTATTATATATACTTTATAATCATTTATGAATGGTTAATCAGTGAGAATGAATCTCATCGCGTCATGGACACGGTATTCCGTACGTATGCACGAGCGATGATATCATTCCCATGATCGTGGAATTTTATTGGAGTGTATGTATACTATTAAAGAATCATTATAACTTTAAAATAATCATATATAGTTATTATTTACACCATTATACCCATCCAAGTAAGGTGGTGGTGGAAAATAGATTACACCACGGCGTGGAGACGGTATTCCATACGTACGCACGCGCGGTGATTTTGTTTTCCGTAGGATGGATAGATGGTAAAATAGGGTTGTTTCATACTTATAATAACATATAAGTATATGACTGATACTGATGTTATTACTTCATAATGAAACAACCTAAGAAGAAGAAGCTGAAGAAGAAATAAAGGTGAAAGAATCGGTAACGAAAATTACCTCTTCTTTGAAGCGCCTCTTTGAGACCTCCTCTTAGGGCACTAAAATTGGTCTTTGAAAAATACCAGGACCTCTAGGATGTTTCTGGGGAAGTGGATAAGATAATTGGGCAGGGGTTGGCCGAGCTTGAAGGCTCAAAGTGGTGTGTGGAAGAGAGGGAGGAGGTGCCCTTTTATAAGGGAGGAGAGGGGCACCTTTGGAATTCTTAAAAATATTAATTTATAATAAATCTAACCCCACTTAAAAACCTCCAAAAATGACTCATATACAAAGATTAGAGGAGATATGGTTTTAATATCATCAACCAATCAAATTTAGACATGTTTGGATCTTATTTTAAACCTTATCATTTTGATTTATCCTTACTTAATCTATTTAAGTTTATTTGTGTTAATAAAATTATAAATTTTAAATTATAAAAAATAATTACTTATTTGTTGTTAATTTTCCATAATTATTTACTTCATATAATTATAGACCATATAAATTTAAATTTATAATTTTTAAATATTTTTGTGATTTTTAAACAATTTTATAATATGATATTTTTATAAAATAACAATAGTGTCAATTTTGACACTATTCATTTATTTGAATTTAAATAAAATATATAAAAAAGATATGTTCAAAATAAAAGCTTTAACAGATTCATAAAAGGTCATATTTATCTATAAAATTAGTGGATCACATTAAATAGTTCATATAATATTTAGGTTATTATTTTTAAAACCATTTATTTGGTTTATCTCTTAATAAAATAATTACTACAACATTTTTGTATAATTATTTAATATACAGATTTGTTGTATAAAAATTTAAAATAAAATCCTATGAGGAAGATAAATCTATTACCTTTCAAAATAATACTTTTAATCGAATTTATCATCTTAAAATCACAATATTTAAATTGTTATATTTATTAAATTATGAAGGTGACAACTTTGGCATCATTTAAAATAATATAATATAAGTGTCATAATTGCTTGTATAAGACTCCAAATGGTCAAATATTCGACCATTGGATGATTATAGTTTAAATTTACATGACAAATAAGTTTTGGTCAGAGTTTTGTACCTTTTATGGTCACTATTAGTTTAATAAAATCTATATTCTTGATTTTTCACTAGATAAATAATTTCTGCATCACGATTGTGTCACAATTAATGATAATTATTTAATCCGAAAAAATTATAAATAAATTCTCATGATGTAGATAATTTTTTTAGATTTTATTATACTATTAATGTTCGAAGATTCAAGAAGTTTATCACTAACTTAAAATTAATATACTTATAGTATTTAAGAGAGTGACATGTTGTCACTTTCTTTGGTTTTAATAATAATTAAATTATTTTCATGGAAAAAAGTCCATTAAATGAATCTAATCTGACCCATAGGTGATATGGGTTTACTTTTAGTCATCCAATAGGATTTTTACAAGTGTTAGGGTAATTTTATAATCTTATATTTACCCTTAATTACCCGATTTACCTTTAACTATAGTAAATAAAATTTACCATTGTTACTATTCACAAGGCCCAAAAATAAAAAGTAGCTTATTAACATAATTTGGACCCACTGATTCCAAATATGGAATCCATTTTTCCAAATTCAATACAAAAAAGTTGTAGAAATTAAATTAAAATTAATCCCGTTGTCGAAAGAAAACGGGTTTTTCTTTAAAACATTGCAAAAGATTGAATTGATTTAGCCTACGAATTCAAGGTAAAATAAATGCTAATGACATAAATTATATTAAATGGTAAAAATCTATTCTATTTATACTTTAAAACCATTAAATATTATAATTTAACCACATAAGATATTACGATGAAAAAAGTTGTTTTTAATTAAAATATAGCGTGTTTTTACTGTTCATTAAAATATGAAAGTCATCAGAATAAAATGAAAAATTTATCCAAAGTAAATTTTTATTTCTTGATTCCAAAGAATAATTTTATTTTTTAAAATGGAACTTATAAACATTTCAAAAACTAGATTTAATGTGGGGGCACCATCAAAAGGCGGCAAAACTATATTTTTTGAAAAATACTTTTTTTACCCAAAAAATTTATTTTGTTCTTATAACATGTTCTAGAAAATGTGTAAAGTGAATAATAATGTTATAAAATTAAAAATTTAGTTAATAATATTCATAATGGCTAGTTCATAATAATATTATAATAATATATCGTTGTTTAGTAACACCCGGTATTGCGTACAACACACGCTATCGAGGAAGGTCACGATTGCGTGTAATGCAAGCCAAGTCAGGGTTGCGTGTTGTGCAAGAATCCTTCATTGTTTCTTATAACAGAATCCAACCATATTTCATTTATATATTGAATATATATATATATATATATATACTCAATGTTGCGTAGAATAACTATTATCAAAATTGTGTGTAACACGATCCAAGAATAGTGTTGCGTATACTGCAAGCTAATACGATGTTGTGTATAGCGCAAGGTAATCTTGGTGTAGCATAGAACACAAGACATTAATGAAATTAAAAGAATATTTTTCATAAAATCTCAGGGTGTTACATTCTACCCCCCTTAAAATGAATTTCGCCCTCGAAATTTATCGGGTTTATAAATGGTTTACTACTTGAAATTTTGATTAATAGAAACCCACATCGTAAAAAGGAATACCAAAACATGGATTTTAAAAACTAAAGTATGAAATGTAACAGTTACCCAAATTAACTCATCACAGGGTTTCCACAAAGGAGAACATAGGTGAAAATATGGATATGGAAGAAAAATCTAACCATCAAGTTCTGATGGAGAGTGGTAGAGAACATGGCTATGAAAAAGCCAACAATCACAAAGCTATTGATTTGTGATGATCTAAGGTACCATCTGATTAATCGGATATAAGGGAACTAGGACAACATTTTTGGTTTTCAAGATCATTTCCCTAAAGTTGATGAATTAAAAGAAATACTTTCATGATTTTGGTACAATCTCACTGTTGTTCGTGAATTGAACAATTTCCACTTCATCCCTTAAAGAAATAAAGTTGAATTTGTTATTCGTGATGTGTTAGCAGATCATGTGATAAATAATGGGTCATTCCATCTCTTTCAAACAAAAGTTTAGCAAAAGTTATAAGTCCATATTATGGTTAGATTAATCGTATATGGTTCCAAAAATGAACTTATAATTCATATATCATACCGCTTAATAAAATAAAACTTGTTTCTACTAACCAGGGACTTCCTGTAAGCCAGTGGTAGGCGATAAAGGCCAGTCGCACTTCGGTTGTGGGTTTGATTCCCACAGCCTTGTCCGACGCGATGGGCTGTCGCCCGTCCTGTAGGTTGTACTTTTTCTAAAACTATATTACTATAACATCCAATCAATAATATTGAAAAAAACTTTTATCCTTAAACAATACTAACTTATGTCCAACATAATCCATTCCAATATTTAGGCTTATCCATAATACTGTAGTCCACTCTCATAATATAGTGAAAACTATTACCAGAGATTTAATACCATCGTTGATCCCCATATATCATAAGATATGTCTTGTTGGTCACATTCCAAACATTCAAAGGCCTTAATCATGTATTCTCTTGAAAAATTAATACCCATTGAACCATAGTGAAAACATGAATGCAGTTAAAAGTTAATACTTTCCACATATCAAAATCCTCAAAATTCTATATACTCAAACCATGATATCACTTAGTCCGTATATCAATCACGATCTCATGAATACTGTCAAACATTTCATTTTCTCCTTATCCCTTCATGATGCGCATATCATCTGCTTTCCAAAATATTTGATTCACTTTTCATGGTTACCGGTACCTTAAAATTATTGAAAACCACAAAAGAATAATACAAAAATATTCTAATAAAAGTACCTCAACAACATTATTCTTGAATACCAATACATAAACACTTCAATCCATCCTCTTCAATTATTGTCCTGGAATAATTCCTTCCTTGATTTAGAAGTAAATTTTTAGGTCAGGGCATTGAGTTGGGTAATGCCCATGTTCTCCACAAATAATACATTGAACTCCATAACAGTCTGTCACTCTATGATCCTTTTCTCCACACAGATAACATCGGTCCCTCTATTTGAGGTATTCCTCAAGGTTCTTATTCCCTTCTTTAGAAATCTCAATCTTCATTTCTTTATGCTCCTCAACATGCAAACATGCATAATAGTTTATCTTCCTCTTATTTGATGAATTAGGCATACCACTAAATTTCACCTTTTTAATCATATATCGCGATGACTGATTCGGAATAATCACAATATCTTTATCTCTAGGAATTACACAATTTTGTTACTCATAGTCACCAATTTGTCCATTGGATTCAATGTTAACCAAATTCCTTCTGGTTCCCTCCATTAACTAAAACACAAAAATAATTCTGTGAGAGGCAAAAATCATGCTGGAGAAAACAACATAGTAAAGGGGGAGTACCTTCAATATCTAACATCTTAGGTTACCGTAATTATATTACTATAACCTATACTTATACTTAACCTTAGGGACATCCCTAGACATACCTTAGAAATATCTCTAGGGATCTCACTAAAGTTCTCGCATCCTAGTTTCCAAAGGTTGGCTAAACCTTTCCTCTGATACCAAATGTAGAGACCCGAAGCTTGACATACATGGACATTACATTACTTTATCCGAATACTTAATACATAACAAAAATAGACACACAAGTCTCGTAATAGTTTAGTATCTTTGGAAACTTGGAACGTAATATTCTAATCATGGTGAAAGATCTTCAACACCTCCCATAAAGATCTTTCCCTTTTTTTTCTTACCTAAAACCTTTCTTTATATCTTGTGGAAAAGAAAACATAAAAAGGGTGAGCTCAAATGCTCAGTAAGGGTAATCATGGATAAAATAAAACATACCATATAGATTTGAACTTAAAAACATGAACATAATGTTCAAACATCAAAATCTTGAGAAATGACATAAAACATGGAAGTACGTAAGGCATAGATCATAAAGAAACATTAAGAATGAAAAAATTGAATGGGAATAAAACATGTAATTGTGGCATCCATTAAGCACATGTAATGATTTCCATAGTAGCTAAGGCATTGCTGCCAAGAACATCTTAGTGGACAAATTCCCTTTCTGAATCGAGTTCACTCCTCGTTTCAGTCCTGTTTTACTGAACCGGTTTAACCTACTATTCCAGACATGTCTATCTCATGAGATATAAATCTTTACCCAATGCATTGGAGGTAGATATAGGTACCACCCATCTCATAGTGAAATCATTCTTACATGTGCCACAAAATAAACTTAAAACATTCATCATAACCCAAAGAATAAAATGGGTTTCATAAACATCATCCCATCATCACATAATCCATATAAAACAAATGGATATTTCATCATAAGAAAATTTAATCCATGTAAATCATAGAGACATTATACTTGAAACATACACATATGAAATAATGTCATCTTAGATAGAAAATGGTTTTGATAAAACACTTGAAATGAATTCTGGAGGAAAATATCCTTTCTTCTTTAAAATCATTTTCTTTTCAAAAAATTCCATGCAATTTTAAAAGAAAAGGTTTTTGTTGAAAATAATCATGCAATCTTGTAGAGGAAGCTTCTTGAAAATGAGGCGTTATGAAACCGTAAAAATCTGTTCACTCCGTATAAGTTAAAAATAACATTCTCCTCGTACTATTGTCGGAAAAGTAAAAAAGTACCTCGTAACGTAAACAAAAGAAAGATTCCTCAATACCATGTAATAAAAGTAAAAAATGGATAAAAAGGACTTTAAACATATATGAAAACACTTTTATAAAACATGGACATGGATGATAACCCCAGTAAATACTTACGAATAAGCAATCTCGGATAAAAATGAGATTTGCAAAATTATCCCTTACCTTAGGTCCGATATGCTTCGTACGTATCCGAACCTACTGTATAATGATTCAAATATTGTTATTGACTTATTACATAATCATATTCATTGTTATTATATCATATATGGTACACTTATGACTTTATATTACCCGTTCTTTTGTAAATTCCATGTTAAAGAGCGTTTTGGGTAAAATTGTTTCATTTGTCATCCGTGTTTTGACTTGTAATTATTCATATGGTTACTTAGATCATGATTACTTAATTACATAATATAAAACATGATTTATATATAATATATATTCAGAATATACATATATATAATAGATAGATAAATGGAAATAAATACACCGTTCATGGAGAAGGTAGGCCGTACGTACGCATGAACGCTGTTTTTGTTTCCTTATTGAGTTGAATGGAATTAAGTAGATGACATACATATATATACACATAAATCCAGTATCATTATTATGTCATATATTTCATGATTACTTATTATATATACTTTATAATCATTTATGAATGGTTAATCATTGAGAATGAATCTCATCGCGCCGTGGAGACGGTATTCTGTACGTATGCACGAGCGATGATATCATTCCCATGATCATGGAATTTTATTGGAGTGTATGTGTACTATTACAGAATCATTATCACTTTACAATAATCATATATAGTTATTATTTACACCATTATACCCATCCAAGTAAGGTGGTGGTGGAAAATAGATTACACCACGGCGTGGAGACGGTATTCTGTACGTACGCACGCCCAGTGATTTCGTTTTCCGTAGGATGGATTGATGGTGAAATAGGGTTGTTTCATACTTATAATAACATGTTAGTATATGAGTGATACTGATGTTATTACTTCATAATGAAACAACCTGAGAAGAAGAAGTTTAAGAAAAATAAAGGTGAAAGAATCGGTAACGGAAATTACCTCTTCTTTGAAGCGCCTCTTTGAGACCTCCTCTTAGGGCACTAAAATTGGGCTTTTAAAAAGACCAGGACCTCTAGGATGTTTTTAGGGAAGTGTATAAGAGAATTGGGCAGGGGTTGGTCGAGCTTGAAGGCTCAAAGTGGTGTGTGGAAGAGAGGTAGGAGGTGCCCTTTTATAAGGGAGGAGAGTGGCACCTTTGGAATTCATAAAAATATAAATTTATAATAAATATAACCCCACTTAAAAACCTCCAAAAATGGCTCATATTCAAATATTAGATTATATAGGGTTGTAATCTCATCAACCAATAAAATTTAGACATGTTTGGATCTTATTTTAAACCTTATCATTTTGATTTATCCTTATTTAATATATTTAAGTTTATTTGTTGTAATAAAATTCTAAATTTTAAATTATAAAAAATATTTACTTATTTGTTGTGAATTTTCCATAATTTCTTACCTTATAACATTATAGACCATTTAAATTTAAATTTATAATTTTTAAATATTTTTGTGATTTTTAAACAATTTAATAATATGTTATTTTTATAAAATAACAATAGTGTCAATTTTGACACTATTCATTTATTTGAATTTAAATAAAATATATACAGAAGATATGTTCGAAATAAATGATTTAATAGATTTATAAAAGCCATATGTATCTATAAAATTAGTGGATCACATTAAATAGTTCATATAATATTTATTTTATTATTTTTAAAACCATTTATTTGGTTTATCTCTTAATAAAATAATTACTACAAAAGTTTTGTATAATTATTTAATATACTGATTTGTTGCATAAAAATTTAAAATAAGATCTTATGATGAAGATAAATCTATTACCATTAACAATAATACTTTTATTTCTAATTTATCATCATAAAATCACAATATTTAAATTGTTATATTTATTAAATTATGAAGGTGACAACTTTGGCATCATTTAAAATAAAATAATATAAGTGTCATAATTGCTTGTATAAGACTCCAAATGGTCAAATATTCGACCATTGGATTATTATAGTTTAAATTTACATGACCAATAAGTTTTGGTCAGGGTTTTGTGCCTTTTATGGTCACAATTTGTTTAATAAAAACTATATTCTTGATTTTTCACTAGATAAATAATTTCTGCATCACTATTGTGTCACAATTAATGATAATTATTTAATCCCAAAAAATTCTAAATAAATTCTCATGATGTAGATAATTTTTTTAGCTTTCTTTAGGCTATTAATTTTTTAAGTTTCATGAAGTTTATCACTAACTTAAAATTATTATACTTATAGTATTTAAGAGAGTGACAAGTTGTTACTTTCTTTGGTTTTAATAATAATTAAATTATTTTAATGGAAAAAAGTCCATTAAATGAATATAATCTGACTATAAGGTGATATGGGTCGACTTTTAGTCATCCAATAGGATTTTTACAAGTGTTAGGGTAATTTTATAATCTTATATTTACCCTTAATTACCTAATTTACATTTAACTATAGTAAATAAAATTTACCGTTGTTACTATTCACAATGCCAAAAAATAAAAAGTAGCTTATTAACATAATTAGGACCCACTAATTTCAAATATGGAATCCATTTTTCCAAATTCAATACACAAATTTTGTAGAAATTAAATTAAAATTAATCCCATTGTCGAAAGAAAACGAGTTTTTCTTTAAAACATTGCAAAAGATTGAATTGATTTAACCTACGAATTCAAGGTAAAATCAATGCTAATGACATAAATTATATTAAATAGTAAAAATATATTCTATTTATACTTTAAAACCATTAAATATTATAATTTAACCACATAAGATATTACGATGAAGAAAGTTTTTTTTAATTAAAACATATCGTGTTTTTATTATTCATTAAAATATGAAAGTCATCAGAATAAAATAAAAAATTTATCCAAAGTAAATTTTTATTTCTTTATTCAAAATAATAATTTTATTTTGTAAAATGGAACTTATAAAAATTTCAAAAAATAGATTTAATGTGGGTGCGCCATCAAAAGGCGGCAAAACTGTATTTTTTGAAAAATAATTATTTTACCCGAAAAATTTATTTTGTTCTTATAACATGTTCTAGAAAATGTGTAAGATGAATAATAATGTTATAAAATTAAAAATTTAGTTAATACTATTCATAACGGCTAGTTCATAATAATATTATAATAATATGTCGTTGTTTAGTAACACCCGGTATTGTGTACAACACACGCTATCGAGGAAGGTCGCGATTGCGTGTAATACAAGCCAAGTCAGGGTTGCGTGTTGTGAAAGAATCCTTCGTTGTTTCGTATAACAGAATACAACCATATTTCATTTATACATTGAATATATATATATATATATATATATATAATCAATGTTGCGTAGAATAACTATTATCAAAATTATGTGTAACACGATCCAAGAATAGTGTTGCGTATAATGCAAGCTAATACGGTGTTGCGTATAGCGCAAGGTAATCTTGGTGTAGCATATAAAACAGGACATTAATGAAAATAAAAGAATATTTTTCATAAAATCTCGGGGTGTTACGTCATCACTGTCAGGTGATGATTTTTTCATTGCTAGAACTTTCTACAGAAACATCGAATTTCCCTTTCTATTTGTGTTTAGTGGTGGTAGCCTTGAACGCAACTTATTTTCTTTTGGGTTCATCATCCTCTTCCTTGTTGAATTTGAGATCATCTTCATACATCATCTGTTATCCAATGATTTATTATATAGGTATCTTGCTGATGTCACATGACTCACTAATAGAGGCAGAGGTTCCTCTCCCACTATTAGGTAGGCATCTGAGAATCCTCATGATTTGTTCTTTGGCAGTGACTTATCTTCCAAGATAAATCATTGTATTTAATTTTTTTTGAACCTAAAATACATGTCAGAAATAGGATCATTAGGCATCATTTTAAAGTTATCATATTTAATAGTATAAGTATTAAGTCTCATTTCTTTCACTCTATAAGTTCCTTCATGTGAAACCTACAAGGTATCCCAAATTTCATGGGTAGTTTAATATATAGAAATTCTATTAAATTCCTTATCTTTTAAAGTAAAATATAAAGCATTAATGGCTTTGAAATTAGTATTGTAGGCAGTCTTGGTAGGGAAATCCCAAGTGATTCTATCAGTAGTAGGAATCTTATATTCATCTATAATTTAAGACCAAATTTCAAAACTCATACTTTCTAAATTTATTTTCATTTTAATTTTCCATTGATCAAAATTGGTTCCATTAAATAATGGTGGTATATTTGTTACAAAACCTTCCAATATATTATCCATAGTAAGGAAATACTTTTAAAGAGCTAGAAATTTAGAATTAACAGAAATTTTCAAATCTTTAAAGTACAACTAAAATCACAGTTGAATAGGGTCAAAA